>OU342462.1:16811911-18026911 GCA_910589355.1 Parapoynx stratiotata | reverse complement strand
GCAGCGGGCCGGCTCCTGACCGCGCGAACATACAGTAGACACGTTACCCTCTGCAGCGCGCCGAGGTAGTCGTGGGGCAGCAGCTTGGCCTCGTGCAGCGGGCCGGCTCCTGACCGCGCGAACATACAGTAGACACGTTACCCTCTGCAGCGCGCCGAGGTAGTCGTGGGGCAGCAGCTTGGCCTCGTGCAGCGGGCCGGCTCCTGACCGCGCGAACATACAGTAGACACGTTACCCTCTGCAGCGCGCCGAGGTAGTCGTGGGGCAGCAGCTTGGCCTCGTGCAGCGGGCCGGCTCCTGACCGCGCGAACATACAGTAGACACGTTACCCTCTGCAGCGCGCCGAGGTAGTCGTGGGGCGCGCGGGCGAGCGCGCGCAGCAGCTTGGCCTCGTGCAGCGGGCCGGCTCCTGACCGCGCGAACATACAGTAGACACGTTACCCTCTGCAGCGCGCCGAGGTAGTCGTGGGGCAGCAGCTTGGCCTCGTGCAGCGGGCCGGCTCCTGACCGCGCGAACATACAGTAGACACGTTACCCTCTGCAGCGCGCCGAGGTAGTCGTGGGGCAGCAGCTTGGCCTCGTGCAGCGGGCCGGCTCCTGACCGCGCGAACATACAGTAGACACGTTACCCTCTGCAGCGCGCCGAGGTAGTCGTGGGGCAGCAGCTTGGCCTCGTGCAGCGGGCCGGCTCCTGACCGCGCGAACATACAGTAGACACGTTACCCTCTGCAGCGCGCCGAGGTAGTCGTGGGGCGCGCGGGCGAGCGCGCGCAGCAGCTTGGCCTCGTGCAGCGGGCCGGCTCCTGACCGCGCGAACATACAGTAGACACGTTACCCTCTGCAGCGCGCCGAGGTAGTCGTGGGGCGCGCGGGCGAGCGCGCGCAGCAGCTTGGCCTCGTGCAGCGGGCCGGGCGGCAGCGCGCGCAGCGCCGCCGCCGCTCCTGACCGCGCGAACAAACGCAGCGCCTTCTCCAGCGGACCCTCGCGCTCCGACAAGATTATATCTATCGCCTGGAACACCACACCTTGTCAGCGGAACCGAAATAAAATAAAAGTATTTTTTTTAATATTTCATAAACAGAACTGAAGAATTGATGGTCTTGTCAAATTGTTGACGGTCTCGTTTTGTTTGGAAATAAGGACAGATATACATTTTCAAAAGGTAGACAGACAATGTTTTTTATCCGAGGTCAGGTTGACTAGTAAGTTGAAGACCAAAGCGTCAATAGAAACGCTGAAATGTGACGTAAACATAACAAATTGTAATATTTGCAATGAAAATTTGAAAAATTCGACTATTATTTTCTGTGCTGTGATCCATATTTTATAAAAAAAAAAAAAAAAATTGTAACACAGGATTATCCTAGCACAGAGGCTTACGCTGTCCTATAAGACCTACTTTAGTTATAAGACCACAATGTTGTACCAAAACCATTGTAATAACTATTTTGGAGCAATAAATTAATCTTTATCTTTATTTTAACCTACTGATTGACCTGAGCACGGATCAAAATACTAACCCTGAGTGCTTCTAAAACGATCAATCTAAGAGCCGAAACGAAATTTAATTTCTCAACACCTGACAACTTTTACTCGACAGACTGTTCAGGGTTGTGACAAAGATGGATGCCGGAGATAAATAAAAGCCCGGCGTCACTTATGGGATACATATATTTAAAACTTAAGGCACTTATAGTGCCTTGATAAAGTTATTTGAAACTTTTGAAGGATTATTATCGTTACAGTTTATTTATATATAATTTTGTTATTGTCACTTAATTTTTATAATATTTTATAATTATTCGCGTCGAGACCAGCGCTCCATACTCTGACTCTGGTAGGAACAAAATTGGAGAACAAACAAAGGGAAAACTGTCAGAGAGGAGCACAATAACAGCAAAGAGTCGCTAATACTGATATAGCGCCTCGTTACAGCGTGATCTAATCCAAATGGGTCAATATAGAGAAGTCAGAAGCTATATGATATAAAGGATCGAACGCCGCACGTACTGACCTCCTTAAAGTTGCCCTTGAGCAGTTGCACGCCGACGAGGTGCGTGGGCGCCTGCGCGCGGGTGCCGAACCGCTGCAGGCCGTAGTAGTTGAGGAAGCCTACTGACCTCCTTAAAGTTGCCCTTGAGCAGTTGCACGCCGACGAGGTGCGTGGGCGCCTGCGCGCGGGTGCCGAACCGCTGCAGGCCGTAGTAGTTGAGGAAGCCTACTGACCTCCTTAAAGTTGCCCTTGAGCAGTTGCACGCCGACGAGGTGCGTGGGCGCCTGCGCGCGGGTGCCGAACCGCTGCAGGCCGTAGTAGTTGAGGAAGCCGCGCATGCGCAGTGACGCGCAGCTCGCCGCCACCGCCGCCTCCTCCGCCGTCACGTTGCGCAGCGCGATGCGGAACCTGACCGTGCACACGTCACCAGGGGAACCCTTACAGGACTTTCTCACTTATTACGTCTACAGGGTGAAATTGAAATCATTCGACAAAATTGAACAGAGCATTTGCAATGAAACATTATGTAAGAAAATACAATAACGCAATTATTAGTTGCAGCTGTCGCGCTGTGTTATTGAATGAAACACCTGTACGTTTGTGAACAAAAGTGTGTATCGAATTCAATGTAATATTTTTCTTATATAAATTTTACATATAATTTTTAATGGTTTATATTTGTGTATATTTAAATTTTTTTTTTACGGTAAGGACCCAATATAAAACTGACTTGTTCCCTTGAAGCATGCCCAGCCGCAGCGGCTTGTCCCTGAAGGTGTAGTTGCCGACGCGCAGGCAGCGCACGTGGTGGGCCGCGCGAGCAATACGCCTCGGGTCGACGCGGCGCACGCTCACCCACTGCGAGCTCTTGGCGCGCCGGTCCTTCGTGCCCGCGTACCCGAGCATCGACGCCTTCATGCTGCCCGACCAGACCACACCACTTTACTACACCGTTTAGATATAGCAGCGGCAGTAGGACAGACACGGGGCAGTACCCATTCGAGCCGCGGGAGTCGCGGGTGCGATCCCACCGCTGGTATCACTAAGTTTGAATAAAACTTATTTACGGTTGATTGTGAATGTCGCTTGCCTGACATTGTGCCCGGTGCATGGCAACAGGCTCGCAGGCCACATGGGGACTTAACATATCTGCCTACCCCCTTGGAGGAAGTGAAAAGCGAACGAGAAGTGTGAAACAAAAATTTCAAAGATACTTCTTCCTAAGGCTATATACGTCCAAATGCTGCGCATATGCCTTCTTACATGGAGAAACACATGGGCCGTATGGGAAACGTATGGCCCTGAACACCACCACACAGGCCCAATGCGGATTGGTGGGTAGAAACGGTTAGAATAGCGACCCAAACCAACGGTCGATCACAATGATTTGATCACCAATCCCAGGATTGACCATGTCGAATGTAGCTTTGTTTTAGTTATCATAATGTCGGAGGGTCAAAAATTGCAGCGCCTGAATAATTTTGTAATATAAAAATATCATGCTCTTTCGTAATCTAGCGCCCTAGAGATAAATATTGTCAAAGTCATCATCAGCCTAATATTCGTCCCACAGCTAAAAAAGTCTTCCTACATGGAAACATGCTGAGTATAGACAGTAGGTACCACCACAATGGCACAATACACAATATTTGTGAGTGAAAATATTTTGAACCAGCTTTTGCCTTCGACTTCGTCCGCGTAGAATAGTTACTTTGAGATAGTGTGATGGTATGGTATTCTACACTGAAAGATTTTTTCAAATTGGAAAAGTATCCTCAATTGGTGGAATTGAAAATTTACTCCGACTCTATTATTATAAGCAAAGTTCATAGTGGCGTAAATTTGTCTTTCATTTTTCTGGGAGGCGTTATTTAATTTTATTTACATTCACCCATTCCCATGGGAATATCGGAATAAAATCTAGCCTAGGTCCTTTCTCAGGCTCTAGGTTATCTGTGTCGGTTAAAATCGGTTGAATTGGTTTTCAAAATTCAATATCGTTTATTCAATTTAGATGCGTCTTTGCACATGCTTATGAACGTCAAAAGCATTTTACAAATTTTCGTGAAAGCGATAAACTACGCTAGTAGGTTCAGTAGTTTTGACGTGAAAGCGAGACAAAAAAAAGAGTTACTTTCTCATTTATAATATTAGTATGGATAAAAATGGACTGAAAAAATAATCAATATTTCTTCTTTATTCCAGTATGAGCACAATTTTGCCACACCCTTTTGTAGCGTTTATGTAATTTGTCTTTTTTGTGTATGTCTTCTGTTTACAATGAACTGATAAATAAATACATTTTATATCAAACAACAAATACATACATAATATCAATAATTCTGGGACTGAAATGGTATGTGAGACAAACAAAATTACTGGAAAAGTGTGTGTGTGTGTGTGTAAACCACCTCTGCCCAACCCTTTGGGGAAATAGGCATGGCAGTATGTATGCAGTAAAACTAGACCTAACAAGGTATAAGATTCAATGACTTACTTCATTCTCAAACTATCAGCAAGCAGTGATGTTGCGTCCATTGTATCACAGTTCTCCTTGTGGAGTATGAAATAAACATACTCTCCTGGCCATATCCACTTCACTCTGTTGTCTATGCGCACTGGAAAAGGGAAAATATTGTTTTTAATATACAGGATTAATAAAAATTCCTAATATTCACGCCAAAAGAGAGTGAGATGGAACACAATATTGTAAGCACCTTTTATTAAAGCAGTTTAGACAAAAATCTATAGATTTTATAAAACTATGATATGACAACTCTAGTTGTTAAACAGCTGTTACACAGCTTTTCCAGGACAAACAAAATGTCTACAGGTCTCTCTCCCTCTATGGTCTTATTAATCTTACTTTTTTAGCATATGTTTACCAAAAAATAAAAACAAATTATATTCTCACCTCCTTTCCTGTATTTCTCAAAGCGCACAAACTTTTTATCTTCTACATTGACAGTACTACCAACTATGCTATCTCCAAATGCCTTTTTGACAGCATCATGAATCTTCGTCCTCTGTTCCTTAGTCATGCCAGTCACGTCTATCTGGAATATAATAATAAAATTATGCCTTACAATTTCTCACAGCATCATAATATAATAATAATAATAATAATAATCATTTATTGCAAATATAGGTGATTACAATATATTTGTAAGAAAACTTGAAAACACATGTGAAATCTCATGAATAAAAAATTACTAAAAAGAGAGTTAACACGAAATAAAAAATCTACTATTAATAATAGTTAAGCAACAGTTAAGCAACTACCACAAACTGTCAAAATTGGTTTACCATTTGCACCCTATGTCTTAGGAATTAAGATTGAAAGTCACTTGATAAAACGGAATTCATTTTTGATGTCTTATTGTATACAAGAAAACCATATACAAAACTAAGTCAGCATAATTTTAAATCATCATTGCAGATAAAGAGATACCCACTGGACATAGTCCTCTCCCAAGGATCTCCACAATAACCAATCAAAAAAATTCAAATGACAAGCTCAAAGTGCAATGAACCTTAAATATATTATTAGAAGGAAAATTATTAGACAAAGAGGATTTTTATAAGCAGTTAGTAAGCATCCTTTCAAAGACAGGCTCAGATAGGAGAGTTTTTAAGCTTTCAGTTATTGCAATAAGGTTTATTTTAACGTTACTTCATTTGTTTTTTGGAATGCTAAAACAAAAGAAGTGAAACATAAAAATAAACCTTATTACAATGATTGAAAGCTCTGTTATAAGAGTGAGAAAATATTCCAAGCCCGTCTCTGTGATAGGACACTAAAATTTTCAAATAAATCTTCACCTCCACTTTCTCAGGAGATTCCTCTTTTGAAACCACCAGCTTGTTTATGGAGTCCCAGTTCTCCATGGGCAGAATCTCAACGTTATACTTTGTGAGCAGGAGGTCTTCATCTTCATCTACAGTGTCATCAACTGGTGTCGGAGGGGTCATGTCTGTCAGTTGGGCCACCTCCCCTTCTTCGTTTATTTCTGACACTTGAAAATCTGAATACCTAGAAATACATCAACACAACATACACAACAACAACAATACACTGTCACAATACATTATTAATGTGTTTTATAGAGGAGTTACAAACTGTTCAGTAGCCCAAATAAGTTTACTAATTATCATCTTTTACAGTAAAAATTTTTTTATCTCTGCTCTTAATGTTTAAAAGAAGAATGGAAAAGAATAGAATAATGCATTTGCTTTTGTTTATTTGTTTAATACCTTTGGATTATTCTGGAGGTGGAAACATATTTCTAAACATGCCCATGTAATATTTGATGACTTCACAGTACACCATGAATATAAACACAATAAACAGATTCAATAATAAATATAAAATGTTTGAATTGCATAGGAGTAGAAATGAAGCATGTTCTGAGCTAATGGACAGAGGATAAGAAATTAAGAATACATGTTGTTCTAAGATATGAAGACAGTATTACAACTAAAGACTTCACAATTGGTAGGAGCAGAGATAAAATCATTGTTATTCTTAAGGTCAAAGTGGATTTGAACTTAATGGTATTAGAGTAGCTACCAGTACCTACATAGAACTTTTAAATAGTTTAAAACTTTGTTTAGGTTTACTAGAGCTCACTTATGTCTTTTAACTTCACCACATACTTGAAAATAAGTTTCTAGGACTTGTGTACAACTTAAAGTGCGAAAAAATTATATATTGGACTTACCTGGACTTTATGATGCCATTAAATCCATTATGGTCACCAATGAACTCTGTAACACCGATCTCTTGTTCCGATAGGCGCTTTCCCGGCGTCTCACGCCTTGGTTTCTTCCATTGCTGGTTCATCTGGGAGTTGCCTTGCCCATAGCCTTCCTGCTTCCAATTACCGCCCCAGTTGCCCTGATTGCCATACGGATGCATTCCTCGGAAGTTGTGATTACCCCGATAACCTCTATTTCCTCGCCCATACCCGCCTCTGTTGAAAACTCCACCACCACGACCTCTGCGGTCCCAGTTGCTGCGACCCCAATTAGAGGGCCTATTGTAACTCATTTTTAAAAACACCGACTTATTTGGCAGCAAAACCTAACCTCTAACAAGTGCCGCTTGAAATTTGTTAAAAATAAGTTATATTATCCACTGTTATACTTACATACTACAAAATATATTATTATTTACACGTTTAACGTGATATTAAGTAAAATAATATCTGAAACTCGGCAAAATCAAGTACATACACGAGCTTGTTTTTATTTAATTTTTTTTCTATGTTGTTATTTTAATCAATAAACAGACAAGGGGGTTCGTTCCATGCAGCCACCTTAAGCTGAATATTTTTTCTGATTTTTACTTAACATCAAATCCATTACAGCTTGTAAAATAGCATTTTACTCGAAGCCCACCAAACATTTTTTTGAAATAATTTAATAGTGACTCAGGGAGGTATCCAATATTAAAACAATGGTGCTGCGTTATGAATGGAAAAAGAGCATCAGAAATAGGAAAGGCAGGAAATATGTATTCCTCTGATGGCTATCTAGCTTCAACCGGTCATTTTTAAGAAAGCGAGAACTTTGGTGGGTAGTAGGCCATATTAAGAAGCCGGAGTGGCGAGCCTCCACTGGAAGATTTCTATCTGGAAGTCATCGCCTCTAGGGGGTTTCACTTCCAGGGAGTTTCCAGGGCATTCGAGCTGAATCTGGAATCGGCATACATTCTGAGAGTGCCTCTTTTAGATCGGAACTCGGCTCAGGCGTGCGGTATCATGAATAACGCACTGCTCAGATGCCTCGAATGGCGAGCCACTACTGGAAGATTTTTATTTAGAAGCCTCCCCAAAGGGGTTACACCATTGATGTATATAACACTTCCAAGGAGTTTCCAGGGCATTCGAGCTGAATTTGGGGATCGGCGGACATTTTGAGGGTGCCTCTATTAGATCGGAACTCGACTCAGGCGTGCCGTCATGAATAACGCTCGTGCGCAGCGTTTGGGAGCGCAAGCAACAACCTGTTGAGCAAATAAGTCTTTGATCCTTTATTTTAAAAGAGGAAAATACATTTACCCACCAACCTGCATGGGGACAGAGTGGTGGGTTATGGTCCATTCTCCTTATGTGTTTGTTTCAATGAGGAAGGCCTGTGCCCACCAGTGGGATGTATAGAGTTATAGACATATGGGCTGAGGACGAAAATACATTTACTCATTCCCTGCAGATGAAGAAGTGTGGGACTAAGTACAACGACTACTTACTAAAAACTCGCAGTGTTTCTGTTCCCTCGGGATCAAGGGCATAACCATGGTGTTTTAGTACATTGCATGCCCCCGGCGAAGATGCCAGCCTGTTAAGGCCCTATCTCACCTCACGAACTCACTCACACATGCGGGAAAACGCGTGCGTGACAGGACTTCCGTCGAAACTAAACTTGGTGCCCCTCAAAGCAAAGGAGTATAAAATGTACACCTACATGCTAACTATTGATACTAAAAACGCAACGCTTACTACATAGAAAATGTAGTCCATTTTCTTTTAGTACTTAGAAAATAAAACGACAAAAAGCAGTCTTGTAAATGACATGTAATTTTAAATACTGTAAACAAGAGATCTGATATTTTAATTCCATTACAATAAAAAGGTACATAAAAGTTTAAAATACGAAATTTCCAAGAGATGCGCCACTATTTTGTAACTGCGAAGTCATCTATCTACCTTTTGACATACATTTCTGCTGAATTACTATTATAATTACATTGAGGTTTAAAGCCAGCAATTTTTACTTAAATTTCCTTCAATGAAGGCCGGTTTAAATTTAAAGTACAAAAATGTGCACAGTTAAATCGAGCGAAAAATGAAAATCCAGAAAAAATTATAAAAAATAAGAAAAAAGGTTGATAAGAATCGCAGTTTCAAAGAAAAATCCTAAAAATTATTATTGTAAATTAGATCCAATTACATCTACTGACTTTACGAGAAATATACAATGCCGATTGTCTCTGTTACGAAAAACTATTGTAAATGTTATAACAATAATAATTATTATCAATAAACCATTTAAGAACTGTTTCGGAATATTATACACATTGAAATAGGTACTTATATAATTCGTTCAGCGTCATTGTTCTTTAAATTATAAGAATCTACAAAATACTTAGTAAAGGAACATATATTTATACTCAACCAAGGTAGGCAGGCATGTTACTTTCCGGGAGCGGTAATACTGTAATAGCGAAGCAAAAGCTTTAGTAATGGACCAATCAGATTTCAGGATGCCATTACGTTCCCCCTCACCCCGCAAGTCTCACACAATCAGCCGTTGAGCAACTGTGCCCATACTAAAAATACAAACAATAAAATATTGATTAATCTAAAATGACATAATTACAGTCAAAATCATGAATACTTTTACCTCAACAATAATGTCCAAAGTAGCACATAAAATACACATTCTATGAAAATAAATGCAATCATTTGATAATAATACAATGTGCGATGCAAGTTATACTTTAAATAATCACACTCATTGGCTATATGTTATAAAACATTTAAAAATATTGCATAATTAAAAATCTGTATATCAATAATCACACAGTGGTCTACTAATTACACATAAACTATGATTTCTATAAAATATGTTGCATTTTAGTCTATGCCATAAAATAAATTGGTTTAATAATTAATAAATAAAAAAACATTCGATTTTTGACTTGATTATCAATATGACAATAGTTGACTGTTAATGGGTTACAAATAAAACTATAATAAAAATAAAACAGCTATGAGAACCAAAGAAATTGCACATCAGATAAACTGTAACAGTGGATCATATATGATAAAAGGAATTTAATGTATGTACACCTAGGATAGCTACCAGAGTCATCAAAATATATTGAAATACTAAATTAACAGGAAACTTCTCTCGTGACTTGATTGTGTCGTTTGCTAACAGCATACATCAAAATCTCCTTATAAGATTGACTAAACAACCAGATATAAAATGTACCCTATCAATATTTGGTTACTACTGCTAAAAATCTGAGATTGTGGTACACACACATAGAGATCAGAACTAAAATGTGAGCTTATAAGTGAACAAGGAATATTTTGGCAGTGTTCAACGTTCATCTGGACATCAAACAAGAATTTACACTGTAAATCGAGATCACATCAATATTAAATTAATACAAATGCAGCTAGCCAAAATTTGAAGACAATTCGAATGAGCAATATATTTAAAAAATCATTTAAATTTCGAATATGAAACATTCAACTTGAAAATATTAAATTTTATAATATATTGGCAACAATGAAACAGCAATACACAAATTCATTCAGTGCTCATTGCCACATAGTTACATAGCAATCATCTTTAAAATACACAACCATATAAACATATTCAATACCTCACACTGCATGCACACCAGGCTAAACCCAGACAATATCAATTGTAAAACAAACATGTGTCATATAATATTAAATATAGTTTAACAATTCATTAATTCATTGAAACATCTGGAGGTCAAATATCATAATAAAAGAGGATCAAAATAGCAATTTCCCCTTTAAAAATGTTATATTTAAAAATCGTCCCTTGAAAGAATCTTCATGATAATATGCAATTCAGAACTGCTCAGTTTTATACAATTACAAAATAATTTGACTAGTACTGCTGTAAGTCGCTTCCCATTAATATAAACATCCCACAAACAGCATATAAGCAAATACATATTCAAATTTAACTGCCATACAAAATTGTTTGTAAAAGCTTTACACTTATGAGCTTATTGAGCTGAGAGCACTTGTCTTATTATCACATATTTTATTATCAGTCGTATGCAGAACTAGTTTCTGCACTGCATCTAGGATTATTATAGAATTGTCTTCATTTTTTAATTCTTGGTCTTTACTTTTAGTTGGTGTGGTGCTTTCGTTAGACTCAGAGTCCTCAACTTCTTTATTGTCAAACACAGGGAAAAAGTCATAGTGAGATTTGCCATTACTAATTTGTTTGTTAGACTTTTCCTTTTTGACATATCTCTGTTTCTTAGTGTCACTGTCGTTGCTTATAGAAGATATGTTTCGTTTAGAGAATTCGTCCCAGCCTTCTGTTGTTTTACCATGAACAGGATTCCAGTCTTTACGGAAAGAACTTGACGGTTTTGTGTTTTCACTGGAGGAAAATTTTTGTTGTATATCATTGATTTGGTTGTGGTTTTCTCTACTTGAAACAATTTGACCGTACACTGGAGTGCAGTAGGTTGTGTCTGCATCAGTATTATTACTTCTATTGTCTCTGTTGGCATGACTCTGGCTCAGCTGGCAGTTGTTCATGCCAGAATCAAACTCCGACTTTTGCCCAGCATTCATTAGTATTTGCTTTGATGATTTGACTATGTTCTTCTTGTCATTGGCTTGACTTTTGCTTGGTGATGTGTTATCATTTTGTTTACAATTTCTGGAATTCATTTTTTCATCTTCACTAAGATCTTCACCACCTATGCCATCAATATCATACACCTGCAATGCACACATATTATATTTTAGTGTAATCTTTTGTACTTAAAACTGACTTGACTGTTACCAGAACAGATATTATGCCATTGGAGTGTCAAAGTGGCTAGAAAAATTATTTACAAGCCAAGCAACAATATTATTATACTATAGTTTACTATTAATTATTATAATTATAAGCAAAATCATTAGAGAAGTGTTTCAGACATCAGGAGTATTTCTATAAAAATGTAATTCACAAATATAAAAACAATAACTAAGTATCAAAGGAATAAAATTTAACTGCAAAAAAAGGAAATATTACAAGTTTGGCATACCTATTTATTGAGCTTGAAAAGGATAATTTCTAGTAATTAATTTAAATCATCATCAATAGAATAGGCTTACAAGTTTCATACAAAATTCAATATAAAAACAGCTACTCATTAATATGCTTTCTTTTTAAATACCTTATACATAACATCTTGGTTCATGCCCTTCTCTCTATCTCGTTTGTTCTGTACAGCCAACCACACATCCTTGAGTTCACCGGCGAGGTCCCTGTCTTTCAGAATGACTGGAGTGCGTGTGAGCAGAAGCCCTGGGTTCATAGCCTCAACAAAGTCACATAACAGACTAACGAGAGCTTCTTTGTCCTAGAACAAAATATTTATAAGAAATTTTAAAAAATATAGGTATGTAATGTTTGCTGCATGCAAACTCCAGATACAAACATTTGTCAAATGACAAGAATAAATATGAAATTAATATCAAATTCAATGAAAACTCAAATAAATTACCAAAGTCCATAAAATGTTTGCAGGTTACCGTTACCTACAAACTTCATGAAGTCATTTAGAAATTAAGTTTATTTACACTAATTTATATTTTCCATATTTTCTTATTACTAGAAATATTATAAAAAGATGAAGATCTTTTTGCCTTACTGTTGGATTTGAAGAATTCTTTCCATTTGCCTTCAGGATGTCTGGGTTCACCATCACTGCAAACACTAGCAGTGGAGGTTTGTTGCTGTTTGGTCCACAGCCTTGAGGAACCTAATATGGTTAAAAACAAAATAATTTTTTTTTAAAAGTCAAAGGAAAATAATAATCAAAAATGTGATATTCATGAGCAAACAAAAATAAAATTAGCTACAAACTCGATATATAATTTTTAGGGCATGAATGAAACCCTTACCTGCATCCCTCCATAAAGAGGTATAGGGTCGTTGTATTGCTTCGGATTCGCTATTTTCTGCCACCCCAAAACGTTTATGAACAGTTTTTCAGTAGTATCTTTTATAGTGTCTTGAATACACATGTGAGGTTGCGGAGGATTTTTGAATTGACGAAAAGCTCTTGATCCTCGAACATATTGCACGGGAGCCGTCCTTTCTTGAGGGTTTTGGTTTTCCATAGCAACAGAAATGTGACAACGAAATGATTCACTGCCCTTTTTGCGGCTAACACATAAAACATTCACAATAAAAAACACCAATATCCATTGACATTTCTCACAAGCCTTGACGTTAAAGTTTATTGAACTCTTCTCCCCGGCAGCTTCAAGCACAGCGTTTTCTAATTAAATTGAACTGAATGTAATCACTCGACGCTAGTTTTATTTTTAAGTTTTTGTCTAAATAAAGCTCCAATAAACACTTCTAACATAAACCTCGAGGTTCTAAAGAAATAAAATCAAAGATTTTACTGAAAGTGTAAGAAAGAGACAGACACACGTAGTCACAGATTAGAGAGATATGTCTAAAGCACGTAGTATCTCTTCTTAGTCTGTGGACAGACAAATTTTTCTTAAAATTTTCGCATGTTGCCACCATAATTAAAAAATGTATAAGCACATTCACATTATTTTTTCAAAGTTGATCTTATTGCGTAAAATCAGTGTTGTTTTGTGTAATAAGTGTTCGTGTTGACGAGCAATGTAGAGAATCATAGAACTAATCGTCAAGTGTTGTGAAAAACGATGGGATATTTATCATGGTAATCCACCTCATCGACGTAACACCACAGCGTCTGCCATTGATTGTTTGACGCTAAACTTTTCCAAGACGCATTGAAATGTTTGACACTAGCATTTCAATGCAAATACTGAAGAAATATAATATATAAAATATATAAGGTTTTTGGCGGCATTTGACTGATGGCGGACGTAATTTTTATTTCGATGATTGTAATAATGTTTCGGAGTGGATATTGTTACGTAAAATCAGTGTAGTTTTGTTTAATAAGTGTCTGTGATGATGTGCAATGGGGAGGATTATCGAAATAAGCGTCAAGTGGTGTGAAAAGTGATGAGTGGTGGTAATCCACCTCATTCAAGTAGCACCACAGTGTCTGCCATCGATCGCTTGACATTTCACTAGCATTTCAATGCAAACTACTGAAGAAATAAAATACTGAAGACTTGGCTGTATGGGCTTCGTTCCCTTTGCCTTCCCTTCATGGGAGAATTTTATAACATAAAAATATAAAAGGAGAATGGTCACGGCCCATACAAAATTTACCCAGCAAAGAGTATACAATAACTACGTAAGTTACCCAGGTCCGACAAGAAAAAGGCCTTTCTCATTCTGTTTGTAATGTTTCCTGTAACATAAATATGTATTTTTATATTTAATTTCAGTGGCTAACATATAAATATGTTGCTTTGTTTTTATCTTAGGCGCAGTATGAAAAATATAATAATTTATGGAAACAATTTTTTCTAGACTGTCTCAAGTTAGGACTCATATTACAGCCCAACCAACAAAAATTCGTTTTTTTTTTCGAGCCTCTGAAGGAGGATTTTACCTTCCCATGCGGGAGAAAGAGGTGGTGAATCCCTCATTAGATACCCACCGGCCGGCCAATAAACACCACCTTGCTTTAAGCCGTTTTACGGGCCTTGGTAAAGCATAACCGGAATGCGCCCCCTCCCTCAGGAAAGGGAGAGGTGAACCAAAAATTCGTTTCTAAACGTCTTTTTTATTGCGCCTGAGGGAAATTCGTGGCTCTGTTTTTACATCAGGCGCAGTATACCCACAAATATCGAATATAAAAATTACATATTTGTGTTATATTGAACATAACAAAAAATAATGAGATAGTGGCTCCTTCGTGTCGTTCTCCTTTGATGCAAATTTCTTGTAAGTAGGTTAACTTGTCGTCTAAAATATTGCTTGTTCGTGTTTTTGAAAGTATTGTCCTCAGCCTATATACGTCCCATTGCTGGACACAGAGCTTCCTCATGCAGAAACACGTGAGGACTATGGGCCTTAACGTAACCACGCTGGCCCAATGCGGGTTGGTGGCCCGAAACAGTCGCATAATAGCGACCGGGACCAACGGCTTAACGTGCCTTCCAAAGCACGGGGGAGCTCGAAATTACACAGTTAGCTTTGTTTTCAATCGAATGCCAAAGCAAAGCAACCGAGCTCCATTTTCGTGAAATTGGGGAAGTAATGCGTAATGTAAACAATTACTACGCATGGTCGAAATTCGTCAAACGCCAGAACCGAACAAACCTAGCTGTCGGTTGTGTCACGCATGCGTATTGAAGATAGAATTTAAGAGTACCTATCTATTTATATAGTATTGAATGGGGAGGAAAACTGTCAATTTATCCCGCTAGATGGCGCATGAACGACTGTACCTATTTAGCTGTCATTTATTAGTAATTTTTTTAGCTTACTCTTTTTAGCAAAGTAAGTAATACTTAACTTACTTTTATAGCTGTCATACTAGTTTTAGTTATTGAAAGGATAATTGTATCTTTGTACTGCGTTCTTCAAATATAAGACAGTCCTACCTCAGATAGGAGATGATCAAGAAGAAAAGAAGTTTCCAACAATAGCATGTAGGTACTGTTCTTCATCTAGTATCTATTAAATCAAATCAAATTAAATCAAAATTAGCTTTATTTCATAGGCCAAACTTGGCACTTAAAATCGTCAAAATTTTACATAATTATTTTACAATATAAATAATAATTACATGGAGTATAATATACATACATACATACATATAATAACGCCTGCAATCCCCGAAGGGGTCGGCAGAGTCCAAGGAGCATTGTGTTCCTTAAGACCACATTAGCCATACAAAAATTGGGTTTGGTCAGATGGAAAATCGTGAATGAAGCAGTAACAAGTGGCTAGCTCATTGCCTACACAATCACAGACTCAGTACCCAATACGCCCGTAGTCGCCTTTTACGACATGCTAGGCAAGCGAAGCAGTTGGCACATTATTTTTGTGTCCTGGACCAACCAATATCAATGTTCAATCAATCAATATCGCTTTGACTGTGATTGTAATCGATACAAGCGACCGGATTCCGAGAGTAAGGCTTTTCATGAGAAGAACCCGGCAAGAAACTCATGAGCCACTTTTTAAAAAAAGCCAATCATGTACTTAATTATTGTCAATATTTAAAGTTTTACATTATTTTCTTAATTTCCATTAATCCATCAAAATAACATGTTTTTAATATAACGAACGATAACAATTAACTATTTCCACACCATTTTATCCACCATTTTATGTGAGGACAGCCACAGCAAGTTTATTCTTGCTTCTAGTATTTAAATTATGGAAATCATTATTTTAACATTCTAAGGGTTAGTTCTTAAATAGTTAGATGTGAATGTCAAAATAATGTTTTGTTTTAATGATAATATCATCATTTGCTTGGACTGCTTGGACTAAACACCTTCTATAATACGGCGTCAAATACGGTCCTACATAAGTAGCCCAAATTGGGCCGCTTGCCACTGGACATTTTCGCGCGCCAACACAATTTGGGCCGATTGCCAAGTGGTACGCCATGGCAGCATTAAGATGGAGAGTGGACCAACCTCCCCGAGATGGACCGAAGATAGCCATAATTATGTTCTCTCGGAATTCGGTCGCGTGTATCGATTACAATTCACAGTCAAGGCGTAAACATGATACCCAAGATGTAGCATTTGCGAATTTCATCAACTTATAAGATGTCTTCTCACAACACCCAGTTATTATGTCGATCACTCTTGAGCCGGACATCTCAATGAAGGAACATAATTTGAATTCAATAATATAAGCACGAAGCTTAAAAACAAAATCTCAATTTATTTAGGTATGTCGACAAAAAATGTTTTTACCTTTGAATACTTACATGTCCAATAATGTACTTTTTGACCACTTATTAAAGTTACAAAAATAATAACAATGTCTTTTAGAGTGAACAATTTATTCTTTTTACACAAATGCTCTTGCAACACATGGTGCGTAAGTATATTAAGCTCATGCATTATGTGTCATATTAGACTCGTTTGTGACTCCTTGCCTTGCCTGATTGTGCGTGGTAATGTTAACTATTTATTTACTAATGATTTCCCTTGTTGTTTTAAACTTTCACTTTCTAAGTAAAGTGTAGTAGCTATAAGCGCCTTTCAAAATCTGAAAGAAAGATAAGTTCCATCATCACGACAGCAATACATTATAGCGATTAGAGTCTGTGCGGAAAGAGAATGGTCGTAAGATTGAAGGGTGCTTTTGTGCATAAATACTGTATTTGATAACTTGACAAAACCATCATTACGATAAAGGAAAAACAAAAACACACAGAGTTAACCTCTACATAATAATTAAATATTAAAAAAAAAATCTAAATGTACTGCAAGAGAGAGGTAGCCGAGTTGGATCATGATGTTATTTCTATTTTTTGCCGCAACCATTCTGTTTCCGCAAAGACTCTAGTTATTAATAAAATAAAATAAAAACATTACATAATATGTCGGTGTTTAACACCTCTGCCTACTCCTTCGGGGAAGAGGCTTGATGATATGTTTGTTTTCTTTAATATACTGATTACACATAAAGTTTGATACACGAAAAAAAACTTATTGTAAAGACTTTTTTTATTCTGATATAGCAATGTAAAATTACTTGATTATATTCTGTCCAACAAGTCATGATAATATCAGTTTTTATGTCATTGCCGTAATACATTATTTATATCTGACATACTGACCGTTAGGAAAGTGGATAGGGTGAGATTAGTGAATGGCCCGGCTGTGAACACTTGGCGTGTTCGGAGCTGGCCCGCCAGCAGGATCACTTTCTTCCTTTGCCTCGCGTTAGCCGCCCACCACTCACTTTCGTACGGACCCATGGTTACGTTTTCATTCTAAAAAAAATTAACATTTTTATAATGCAACATGAGATTTTTTTAATTTTAATAACATAAAGGAAATTCTAATTTCATAAAATAAATTTAAGATTTAAAGTGCTTCAATAAATAATAAATAGGTATATCTCACTTTTACAAGTACGTCGTTACTATGCCAGCAAAATATAAAAAGTTGTGCGATGCCAAAAATAAAATACTCCGCCATCAAGAGTTTTTGACCTGCATTTGTAGCAGACTGAAATAAATAAATAAGGAAATAAATATCTTCAAATATTCACACCTACCAACTAGCCCCATTTCAAGCAACTAATGCTGCTTGTGTTACGGACTTTAGATGGCGGACAAATATATTTAATATATAAATACATATAATTATCCTGAATACCAAATATATATAAACATCCAAGACTGGAGAACAAATGCCTGAAAATTCATCACCCAAACATTTGCCCCCACCGGGGATGGAACCCAGCGCCTCTCAAGATGGCGACGCCTTGAGACCGGTATACAGATCACTCGACCACGGAGGTCGTCAAAAATGAATGTTTTAGATAAGATAAGATAAGATATGATAAGATAAAAATTTATTGTCGTTCTGTGTACAATGGGTGTTACATTTAAAATTCGTATCAACAGATTGCCGTTTTCGGGCGTACAATATTTAAATAAAATCACATTAGTTTATGATTATTGTGTTTATTACGTGTTGTAATAATAATATGATTATTATATATTTTTTATATCTTACCGTAAGCTGATATGCACTTGTTGATAGCATCAATGAACACATAATCATGTAAATAAACATTACTGGTGATAGCATGGAATTAAACAGTCTTGAATACCTGTAAAAGAAAACCTGAGTAAGTAAGGTAATGAAATATTTTGGTAATTATACCATAATTATACTTCCTATACGCGCTTGACATTGATGGGAATTTGTTGCGGCATGCTAGTATGGGATGGGAAAATATCGATATATTTTATATTAATAAATGTTGTTACTGTAATATCAAATTTTAGGCTAATTGTGGAATTTTGTTTTGATTACTTTAAGAATACAGTCTCTGATTATCGATAATGAAAAATTGAAACGATAACTACTCTAAAGTTAAGGGAAGCAATAGAGTTGTCTTATTTATTGGCGTTATATATAATTTAATATATTTACCTAATTTTGATACGAAAATTGTGAAATTTGATAAAATTCATTTTACTTTGTCGTGATGCACTAAAATCAATGCAGTGTCTGCAAAGATTACAAAAAATAATATTTTTAAGGCCTCGAAGAGGCAACAAAGGCATTATCAACCATAATTCACGTGATATAATAATATGTATATCATTGTGAATGTCGCTTGCCTCACATTGTACCAGGTGCATGGCAACAGGCTCGCCAGGTTACATGGGGACCTAACATATCTGGCTAAATGTGGGTGTATAACACCTCTATTTACCCCTTCGGGATAAGAGGCGTGATGATATGTCTGTATGTTGTTTGTATATATAATATGTAATGTATGTACTTATTTAACACAGTGTGAGTCTGTTAGACAATTATGTCGATAATAATGAAATACGTCTAGTATATTTATTTTATTTAAACTTGACTCAAGTTTCTTTGTTAATAAATACATACGCAATATACATATTACACAAAATATACCTACTTGTACTATTATATTAGTTATGTTTCAGTGCAAATACGAGACTTAGGTGATATTCGAGTACGTATGATTTACATAACACGAGAACTTATTTGATATTGCAAAATTTACACCTATACCTATCATCGCGGGACTCACGGGTTTGGTGACACCAACTGTACCACTGAGTTTGAATAAAACATATGTACAGTTTTGACTTTGATATTGCTTGCCTCACATTGAGCCCGGTGCATGGCAGTAGTCTCGCCTTCTGTTACAGGGGAACTTGACATATCTCACGAAACATGGGTGTGTAACACCTTTGCCTACCCACACTAGGAAAAAAGCGTGATGAAATTTTATGTTATCAACCTATACCAATGTTGAGCACAGACCTTCACCGAAACACTACACTGGCCCAATTGGTATTAATAATAATAACGTTTATTTAGGAACTTAAACATAAAATACACATAAATGAGTATGAACAATAACAACTGCGGTAGTCTAAGACTGTGTTACAGTCATTACCGTATGGGTTGATTGAAGTGGTGGAGCATACGGGATTAACCTCTTAATGGTAAAACGCTGGATTGACCTGCACCCAATACAAATGTTTCTTTATTTCTAAGGGAAACAATAGTTTTTGAGTTACCACTGTACTGACCTCCTCACGCACATATAAGAATCAAGTCCATTTTTATAGCATTGTCATTCAATTAATGGATGACGTGATCATTTTAGAAGTCACTTTGTATTCAGTGATGGACTAAAGGGGGAAAGTGAATGTTTCATGCATACTATTGGTAGACTATTTGACCTAACTTATCCTCTTTTTATACTTGAATTGACTTACAACCAATATTAAACAAATGAATCGAATGAATATGTTGAAAAATGTATTTTATACTTGGATATTAATAATTGCTGTTTTACAAATTACATTATTTTGTATTTACTATTTACATATTTTTATTACTAACCCAATATTCTTATTGTATAATTTATAAAAAACATAGATTTCGTAGTAAAAAGCATGATCAACCTATACATACATGCTTACTGCCTGTGAGATGGGTCTCCCATAGGGTAGAGCAAGTGTATGTTAGATAATAAAAATAGTCTTAATATTTTCAAATGCACAATCCTACTTAGGTCTTGTTCCGCTTATTTTTAATTACAGTTCAATACAGTACTTGATAGTGGTAGTTTTGTTTAGGCAAGTTCATTTTTATTACCATTCAACTCACAAATTCAGTTTTATAACATCTTTTTCAAATGAATAATTTATTGTTAGACAGTCAATTAAGTAAGTATTTTAATCTTTTTTTTGACAAAAGACATACCTAATGGCTAACAGCCACATTCACCTAAAAATATTACACTTGGTGATACAATATATATTCGTGTTCTTGTGTAAACAAGAACACGGAACGGTAATTAAGAATTGCATGTAAGTAACACACGAGAAGAAGAAGCAATAAATGTGAATTCTACATTTTGAATGATATATTCGATAAAGTTTGCAGTTTGAAAGCACATCAAACCAATGAAAGTTTTAATGTCCACAGATAAAGTTATTAAGGCAAGTAGAGAGTAGTAGGTAATCTCTATGAACCAAAACAGAATAAATGTATCAGTGAAAAATTTTTACAACGAAATAATTACATAATCACAGTATTTGTAGGATGACGATGATATAAAAATATTCAAAAAGTGCATACGCATTATTTATATCTTAGTTGAGTTAACAAGAAAGAAATCTTTTATATGTCAGGCCTTTGGTACGGCTGTGGGACATTGTTAATGAAGACATCCATTGACAATGAAATTTGCAGAACCAGTCACAAAAGTTTTTGTTTTATCAAGGATACATAGATTGAAACACAACCACTACTTTCTCTGTTTGAATCTATGTAATCATTGCAAGATCAAAAGACAATCACAAAATAATGAACTTAGGAACAAAATTAGAAACAATAGCTATCTAGCGCAATATTGCCCTACTCTGTAAGCTAATTTTGACAAATCAATACTGCTTTAATGCAACGTCAAATGCTATGCCCTTTGATAATTTCAAAGAAAGTGTTCGAAATGACAGAAATCCAATTCATATTCATTGAAATTTGATTAGAGAGCAGGGAAGCACTCGCACGTGCACTCGCTACTCGTAGTAATATTACAAAAAATGTATAATATAGATCAATACAGCGTGAGCTTAACCAATCCAAGATCTAAAACAAATATAGAAATCTGTATTATTATTATTAATGTAACTATCCACTGTAACTATAATTATAACATGAACTACCAAAGAAAAATATCAACAAACCTCATGATCAGAACGTGCGTTTCATGTAGTTGACCGATTCTTTTGATAACTTCATCGTCAGCAACACCCATGCCGTCTGTTCCTAACATTTGCTTGCATCTTTCCCGTAGCAATTCCAGTTTCCCACCAAAGTATACCATTATCACCATTGCACTCGAGTCAAATGCAGCCATTATCGCGGCTCCATAAAAGCATAGTACCACGTGCCATATCACTGTTACCCAGCATCCAGGTGAGTGATATTTGTCTAGTGGCATCCAAGAACTAAATATATGTGGGAAGAGTTCTGTACCATTTCTTAACTCTTCACGATACGTTTTAGATGACAGATAATGCACCAAAGGCGAAAATACAGTGGTCAAGAATGTCGTGAAAACTAAAGCCCAATAGTTGTAACTCATTCGGCGACAATAATTTGTATATGAACTCAAAATTGTCAATCTGTTTGGGTCACTGGTCAATCGTTCATACTTGTCTGATTCCGTTATGTAATCGATCACCTTCTTCCATCTCGCTTGCCATATCACAAATGTATTAGCTTTGACGACGCAGACGAAACTTAACATTGAAATTTTTAAGTTAGTTAGCACTAAATCTATGTCAGACCTAATTATGTAAAGTTCTACGTATTGTGTCATTACAAAAAATGTTACAATCTCATGGATTGTAATGTATATAATTTTGCCTATTACACTATCAGGCAATATTAACCCCGTTTTCTTTAAGATCCAGTAATTAGGAGCAAATAATGGCATTTGAGCACTTTCTAAGCTTTCAAGAAACTTAAACATTATCGGTGTCTGATGTCAACCGAAAATCACAAAATAATGTATTCTAGCTTTAAGTACGATGCTTATATACCTTCTACCCTATCCGACCCTTGCCTTGGTTGGAAAGGAATCGAAGAATAATTACAGTACTGGTATGGTACGTGATTTTTACAGACAGCTATGATACTTCTTCATACATTTTAAAAATTCACCCAGGTGCATTGTAGTTTATGATGATAGTATGTAAATTACTTTATGATAAGTAGTGTCTATCTGTCATTATCAATTTCATATTTTATACGATTTTATTAAAGACGCTCAATTTGTGACTCGACTTTCTTTTTTCAAATGGAGGAAGACATAAAAATTTAAAGCTTCCAATATATAACACAAATGTATGTTTCATTACACATTATCATGTTTAATAAATAAGTTAATGATCAAGTTATATGTATAATTATCATAATTTGTCATCAATACAATAAGACACTATGAGTTTTTGTTAATTAACTAAGAAAAATAGTTATGAAACTGTTTTTAACGCAAAACTTAAGGTTATGATCACCTCTCCACAGTGGCTACTCCATATGTTCCATATGTCCATATGTTCACCATAATATAGAGAGGCCTGTGCATGTGCAAATGACAAATTGCGACCTGGTAAAGAAGTTGGATAAAGGATTTACATAAAATTAGCTTAAATTTTGCTCTCTTCTCTAATAACACAATGAGTAAATAAATATATGAAAATATATTTGTAACGTAGTTCCAAATAAATTAAAATATTATCGATACAATAAAGTCATTATGGTCCTCACTACGAAATCGATCGTACTGCTGTCGTATTATTACGTCGGATGTCATACCTTCAATTTAGACGTCTCTATTGTACGCGTGAAATGTGGGCGTGACGGTCACGCCGGCAATTCCCCACATTTAATAAATAATAAAGCCATCATACAGAAAAATGTAATTTTAAGGGAAGACAATTATGTCATTATTGCTTTCTGAAAATTATACGTTTGGATCATTGCGGGTTCAACTCGTTCAAATTGACAGTTTTGTTTTTTAACCATTTTTATTTTCTTGAAACTTTTGTATTATTTTGTGTGTCATATTGTTTTACTTATTACTTTTAATTAACAAATAAGATTGTTTTATTCGAACCTGTAATCCTCCACAACTGAGGAACTGGCTATCTTACCTCTGATTGCCGGAACACAACAATGCTTAAAATATTGTTATTATGGCGACAAATTTAGGTAAGACGGTAAAGCTAGACCAGAGCTAAATTTCAAATTTTGAAATCGCTATATAAATATATAAATTGCCTTGGTTTCGGCACAAAATTAAGATGTCCAGTACAAGACAAACTACTGTTACTTACGACTTTTCGTTCCTGCGCTCGGCGATCGCGCTAGAATTATCAAGTTTTGCCCATGCATAAAATTCTTACTGAGAATGAAACAGGAAGAACGTTAACTTAAAAAATTTATAATAATTAAATACCAATTTCATCATTATTATTCAATATTTTTAACATGCGTGTACATGTTTGTTCGAGTCGAAACTTTAAACCAAAATACACTGGACGCCAAAAAATCGCACCTTTAAAAAAAACTACTTCAAACACCTTCAAAACTTATTTAGTGTCAATTATGGGGGGTGACGTTGGGTATCGTTTGAAAGGTAATAAATAAGAGAAGCTAAAAAACAATTTAAATTTAACATTTTGTTTATTGTACTTACCAACAGAAAAAAAAATTAAGTTCACAAAACAATTAAAAAACTCTTAATTAAGCCTTAATTAAAAACACAATAATTACAATATTTTTTATACAAAAAAATGCTTAAAAATGACCTAAAACCTAGTGTTACCCCCTTGCCCTAATGACGGCTTCCATGCGCTCTCTCATGGATCTAACCAATTTGAGGAGCTCTTCTTGGGGGATACTGGCCCATTCTTCAAGAACGGCCTCCTCAAGCTCGTGGGGGAGGGATCACGAGCCCGAACCTTGCGTTTCAGGTGGTCCCAGAGGTGCTCTATCGGGGGGTCTTCTCGCCGACCACTGCATGATAGAGATCCTGACGTCTCGAAGATAGTCACGCACAATAACTGCGATGTGAGCGCGAGTATTAAAGTGCATTAATGTGAACCCCTCGCCGATAAAACCGGCGTAGGGGACCAGATGCTCTTCCAGGATCTCTGTGACGTACCGGTGAGCAGTCAGCGACCCTTGCCCTCGAGCACCTCCGGTCCGGGAGACGCAAACAAGATCGGTTTTGCCGTCAGCCGACATGCCACCCCAGAACATACAGGAACCGCCCCCAAACTCTACCGTCTCTTGGATGCAGGCTTGGGCAAACCTTTCTCCACGTCTTCTGAAGACTCTTCTGCGTCTGTCGTAGCAGTAAAGACATACGTGTCCCATCTGAGAAGAGAACAGCTCGCCACTGGTCAAGGCTCCAATTGACGTGTTCGCGAAAGCGGGCTCGCCTATGCTCTGCGGTCAATTTGGGACCAGTAGCAGCTCTAGCAACTCAACAGCATTAGAAAACTGATTTCGCAATTGCGTCGTCACGAGAAATCAGTCGTCTCTCACCGAGGTGCACCGATGTCTACCGGAACAATGCCTCAGAACGTAGCCACCGGTCTCCAGGACCCACTGGTACACTCTCCGAACCGAACATACAGTAAAATAAAGTTTTTGGCGCTATTCAACTATGGCGGACGTGGTTTTTATTTCAGTGATGGTAATATTGTTTCGGGGTGGATCTTGTTGCGTAAAATCGGTGTAGTTTTGTGTTATAAGTATCAATAATGATGAGCAATGTGGAGAATCATTAAAATAAGCGTCAAGTGGTGTAAAAAACGATGAGATTTTTATCGTGGTCATCTACCTCATCGAAGTAACACCACAGCGCCTGCCATCGATTGTTTGACGCCAAACTCTCCCAGGCCGAGACGCATTGAAATGTATATATTACACTTGCATTTCAATGCAAATATTGAAATATTAAAATAAGACTTGGTTGTATGGGTTTCGTTCCCTTTGCCTTCTTTTTTTTATATTTATTGAGCTTGGTATATTTTTGAACCTTGTACTAAATGATATGTGAATTAAACATTATTTTCATTAATTTTGATATGAATCAGCTAGCCTATTTACACAATTTATACAATATTATTGTTCCCCCTGCATTTAAGGTAGGTACCTACCTCAGGTACCTACCAAGGTCCTACCTGGGTCCGTATTATGAGCTCTTAATTCCAGGCAGTTTACGCCGTAAACTGAACTGCCTGGAATCAGGCTGGATTTTAAAAACTTCATAATACGAACCCTACCTACTAAATTCAGACTTCGGAACGACATTTCAAATGACATTGACAGCTGTCAGATGTTATGGATAGGCTTCGGCACAAATATCTCTTTGTTTCAGGTGGTTCAACAGATCTTTTACCCTACTCTCTTTTATATGTTTAATATTTATATTTATACTATTATCTTGTAACTGCACAATCCCAATTAAGAGTACTTAGCAGAGCTGTTAACCAAACTAAATACGAACAGCACAAACCTACAAACCCTGACACTGGCTAATCAAATTGGAAGCCATATGGAAAATTAATCTTCGGCACAAATAATTTAATATCAAATGCTTTGTTTATTTAATTAATTATTTTACGAATAGCACACATACAAACCCATACATTTCAATAATTTTGAGGGTTGATGTATCACTCATACCATGGTGTCATGTGTAGTGAGAAACTGTAAAAATTGTTCGGGTAAAATATCAAAAATCAAAGACGGAATTTCATTTCACAGGTACACTATTATAAACTTAAGAAACAATATTAAATATCTTTATTGTATTCAGGAAGTAAACCAACTGTTTTATTTTAAAATATATTTGTAGTGAGACTAAATTTAGTATATTAATATGAGCACAAGAGCATTACTCCATCTTATTTAATTTTATAGATTTCCAAGAGACAAAGATAGGCGCAGACAGTGGGAACTAGCAGTGAACCGTGAAGAAGACTGGGCAGCAACAACTTCAAGTGCTGTGTGCTCCAAACACTTCTCAGCCAACGAGTTCTACCTCACTGAGAGTGGTCTCCGCAAGCTGTCGGCTGTAGCTGTGCCCACCATAAATATATCTGTAAGCTATTTACTGAGAATAGAGAATTATTAAGTCAATTTGTAGACAATTTATTGAGATAGCTTGTTATTTTATATATATTTTTTATTATTCTGGATTATGAATGAGTAATATTTTCAAATAGTTTAATTGGTTTGCCACACATAATATTTATTATTATCGTAAATATAAATTACATTATGTTGCAAGCACATAATGGATACTTCAAGAATTGTTCATCCAACTAATTTTGTTTTAGTCTTAACAACAATATTGTCTGTAATAAGTGGAAAGTAAATTTGTAAGTAAACTGTGGCATATTATTATTAAAATATTACATATTTTTTACTTGGTATAAGCATTTATTTCCTTATTTTGTGGTTGCCATTTTATAAAAAATACCTTATCTCAGTTTTTTTTACATTACAGCCATGTCAGCTAGCTGAACCAACAATATGTGAAATCGAACCTGCTGACATTAAAACAACAGACTCTGAAGAGGTTATACAACTAAAGTACAAAGTGAGAAGACTAGAAATCATAGCAGAAAATAGAAAAAGAAGATTAAATTTGATGTGGCAGAGAAAAAAGAGACTTCGGAAGAAGTTAGATCACATGCGGTGTCTCATTAAACATTTAATTAAGAATAAGGAATCTAAATTGACAAATGGTGTGGGGGATTGAAGTTAGACAACTAATTTCTTATGTACTTACTCAAATATTTATTGAATAATATGTTCAATAAGGTGGTAAAAAGTATTATACAAGACCAATAACTTCAAAGTCGGACATTTGGTTTGTAGACACAACAGGAAATCAATTGTTTCTTGGCTGATTTCACCGAACTCACAGACGGGTAAAGATATTTATGTGTTAATGACAGTCTGAATAATATGAAAGGTACATTTTGACGGTTATTTGTTGTGCATTTTGACAGTTGTCTGTAGTGAGTTTAATCGATTCCCATACCAATGTAAATGGTCCATAAAGCTCATCTGTCAAAATGCACCTATAAAATTTTTCAGACTGTAGTGATGGAAAACTACTCTAACAAAAATGACAATCACACATATTTGTTTAGTGCCATAGGTGATTATATTGAAGTTAATATATTATAGTTTAAATATCATACAGAATAATGTCCCTGTATTAGTAAATGTGTAAACTTTAATGAAAAAAGGCTATTACAAAATCCAAGAGTATCTAGAGGATAAAATGGCGTGGAAATAGTTATTTGCTGTCGTTCGTTGTCATAAAAGCATGTTATTTTGATGGATTAATGGAAATTAAGAAATACTGACAATAATTATATGATTGGCTATTTAAAAAAAAAGTGGCTCATGAGTTTCTTGCCGGGTTATTCTCATGAAAAGCCTTACTCTAGGAATCGGGCGCTTGTGTCGATTACAATAACAATCAAAGCGTCGTGTTTGTACTTGATACAAGCGCTCGCGGTAATGAACATTGATATTATGATTAATTATTATTATTTACATTGTAAAATAATCATTTAAAATGTAAAATGTTGACGATTTTAAGTGTCAAGTTTGGCCTATGAAATAAAGTTATGTTTGATTTGATTTGATTTGATTACCAGTTGCGAACAATGCTTGCCTGGGAAAAATAATAAATGAAAATGTAAATCAAATTTGCTATAGTAAGCATGTGTTGCCAATTAATGCACTGAGAGAGAAGTGATAATAAAATAGATACAAAATGATAGTAATATTGTCATCTATACTCTGTTCAAACTCAAGAACGACAAGATGTAAACAAACGTGAATAAGGGTTGTCAACTTTTTAATTCACCAGTTTTACATACATATCTTCGAATTTGTAGTTTCAAGGGAACACTGTGTTTTGATTGCAAAACAAATAGTATTTTAACAACGACACATATTAAAACACATACTAAAATAACGATTTACGATGTCTAATTAAAGAATCAAAAATTAATTTGTGATTGTATCATTTGCAACCCTGTGAAGCAATCCAATTTAGATGTTCTAAACATTTTTCCAAAATTAATAAAGCTGAGTTTTCAGTTGTTTTTGTTATTAGTAATATATGTATGTATGAATTATGATATGGTTTTATTTGGATTTTAACATTTAACATTGGATTTTAGCATTTACATACACTACTTATTTACACTCATTATTTATATTTTTTGTGTCCCGTGTTGGTTCGGGACACGAAAAGAATGTGCCAACTGCTTTTCTTGCCTAGCATCTCGTAAAAGGCGACTATGGGCGTAATTGGGTACTGGGTCTGTGATTGTATAGGCGATGAGCTAGCCACTTGTTAGTACTCTTTCACGATTTTTCATCTGACCAAACCCATTTTTTGTATGGCTAAATGTGGTCTTAAGGAAAACAGTGCCCCTTGGACTCTGCCTACCCCTTCCGAGATTACAAGCGTGATTTTATGTATGTATTATTCATTAAAATAAAACAAACGGTAAATAATTTTATATAATTATTGTTATTATTATGTTATTATATCAAATATTTTTTTACATAACTGATATTAATGGAATTTTAAAAAGATTATTCATAATATATTATGTTCATTGCGCCTGCCTGTCATTGGTTGCTAGGCAACGCTGTGTTATTAAACATTCGTTCTTGAGTTTGGACAGAGTTTAGTGTCATATGCAAGTTATTTGGGCTAGTTGATAGGCGAGAATATCAGAACTTATTTATTTATTTACAGTAAGCGAGAAATGGTTTAGGCTTTAGTCACAATGCAGGTTTTAACGTGAGTTAGCGAAAAATAAAGACTTGGTATGCATATTGAAAATGTTGAAAATATATTATTATTTCCGCGCTAGTAAAAAATTTTGTGCGGACACCGCCCTATACAAACTGAAATACAACTGATTATAGTTTTTCGTTTTATCATATCCTGGTTAAGTGGCTGTGCTTGAGGGCCTGTTTAGTAAGAAAACTGAAGTGAGAAGTACATACAGTATTTAGATTATATTTTATAGCATGTTACACCAAACCTACAAAAGTGTTGAAATTCTTCAATAGATTTTGAACTTTAATTAGTAAAATGCAAAATAAATAGAGGAATTTTGACAGATCTATTTATTTTGTAGCTAGTCAGACACTACCAACTTAATTTGTAGTGTCTGACTAGCTGTTGACTATATGACTATAAATTTAATGTTAGTTGTGTTTTGTATTAGTGTATTGCATAGTGTATGAGACTTGTCGAAGGGATCGTAAATTGTAAATATAATATTACCGATCGCGATCTGACGCTAAAATCGATCTGACGCTAAATATTACTTTAATCGTTCTTATTTTTACAAATTTTACATTTTTTTTCCATACTTTTTTGGTGGATCGTCTATTTCAGACAACCAGAATAAAAATTGAGATGATAGTCCATATATTTTTTATTAATCGTTTTCGGCCCCTAAAATAAATTTTACTTATGAACTACAATATGAGGTTCGACTCCGCGAAAAATAGGAAATTTGGCAGTAGTTGGTCCAATAAGATTTGAAAATATCTAGGTAAGGTAACTTATTGCTTGTAACCGCAAAACGTCATATTCCTAAAATAGCATTATTGTCTAATAAATACTTAACACCCAGTTGCAGAAACGAACTTTAAAATTTAATGTCGGCATTATCCCTAATGCTCCATTAAATTTATTGATTGAAGTGTCAAAAGAACACCTTAGCGTAGTTTTTACGTTGCACAAAACGACATTAGCACCCTATCAATGCTAAAGAGACATTAGCTAGAACTATTTTGTGTTCCAATTTTAAATTTAATGAACTTTAAAGTTTTAATGTCTCATTACTAAATGTCGTCTTTAAAAAATCTTTGTGCAACTGAGCGTTAGTATCATATTATTTACGAGAGTTTCTCTGAATAGGGATATCATCATGGTAGGGCCGATTCCGTTGTCACACTAGGATAGATACACAATTCAGTTTAGCTTAGTCTAGTTTGTGACAACGGAATCGGCCCTATTATCTTTTATTAGGTACTTAATATCTCAAAATAATGTTGCTATAAGCGCTCGCGGTAATGAAATGTAACAATTATTTATTTGTGAGCGGCTAAATTAACAGTCTCACACCCAGTTGCAGAAACGAACTTTAAAATTTAATGTCGGCATTATCCCTAATGCTCCATTAAATTTATTGATTGAAGTGTCAAAAGAACACCTTAGCGTAGTTTTTACGTTGCACAAAACGACATTAGCACCCTATCAATGCTAAAGAGACATTAGCTAGAACTATTTTGTGTTCCAATTTTAAATTTAATGAACTTTAAAGTTTTAATGTCTCATTAACAAATGTCGTCTTTAAAAAATCTTTGTGCAACTGAGTGTCAGTGTTTTACATCTTTCTACATTCGACAGGATACATTTAAATGATATTATGTAACGTGGGCGGTGACACCTCTGCTTGTTAAACTATTGGTAATGCCTTCGTCTAAGAAGTTTTCACGTGGAATTTATCCTTGTTATGAATTCTATTCTCCTCCGTGGCCGTGTGGTCTGTACGCCGGTCTCAAGGCGTCGCCATCTCGAGAGGTCCTGGGTTCGATCCCCAGTGGAGGCAAGTGTTTGGGTGATGAATTATTAGGTCCTTACCTATGAAATTGGTGTTTTGTATGGAGATTTTGGGGAATTCTGAATTTTATCAGTTTTCTTCACAACGACAAATCCAGAGATAATAATATTTGGCATGTATCATTAGACAAGCTTTAGCAATATGTGTGTGAACACGCTTGATAAAATTATTCATCGTTTTTAAGTGAATGCAAAAAAAATTATGTATTCGGGAGGCACTTAAAAAGAGTTGTCTCCGTGTCCAATTTTAACACAATTAAACATATAACAAATTATCAAAACAAATCAAAAGAGCTCAAAAATATAGTTTTTTTTTAGACGAGGTAATTTTTTTAAAATACTCTGAATCTTAATAGTTACAGACAAAATACTAAGACAGAATAAAAACACCAATTTCATAGGTAAGGGTATAATTTATATTATTGTATTTATCTATTAAATATATTTGTCCGTCATCTAGTATCCGTAACACAAGCAGCATTTAGTTGCTTAAAATGGGATTTTTTATTTTTATTTTATTTTGTTTTTATTTCTTATACAATATAATACAATATAAAAATTTGTTGATAGGTGTGAATGTCTGAGTATATTTATTTATTTATTTTATTTATTAGTTTAGCTTTCTTTACATTTTGCTTGGTGCCCCATGCAACCATGCATCCATGCATCCATCCATGCTACTCTAGTGACATAAATACAGTTGAACGTACAAAAATATGTAATAAATTTTTTAAAGGGGACAATTTTTATTTCCGTCTAATAAAGAAGAAGAATCCCGGGCCCGCCCGAGCAGACGACGCCGCGTCAGTCAGCTCGTGACCACGGTTGGTGTAACCCAGCCGAAACGTCGAGCAGTAAGTAGTATCTATATACTACATTATGTACGTCGCGTGTAGTCCCGTTGTTATAACTTTTATATACAATGCAACACGAAAGTTTAAAACCTTATATAGAGTCATTTATTGTCGAAAGTGGCTACCTACATATTTATGGAGTTGACTGTAAATATTATGTGGGTATTATACACATCTGCCTTCTTCGGAGATGCAGTAGAAGTGTAGGTAGAAACGAAAAAGAAAAGTATAAGGGAGAAATGTCCGAACTTCCTACGAGTTGAAATTGAAAGGTGCAATTGAAGAAATTTTTTCTTTACGCACAAAAGGTACGACTTTTTACTCAATTTCAATGTGTACTCAATGAGTTGCATCAAAAAAGTCCAAATGTTCTGTAATAACGTAGTGAAATGAAACGAGTCATTAGACGACCGCAGTTTTCTCCGATAGCTTATCTGCTATCGAGCTATTAGAAACCTAAGCGGTTCTGTGATTGCCGGTTTCCGATAGCGGCCGAAGGCTGCGCGCGAGTGGGGAGCTCTCCCACTACTCGCGCCTCAGTACTACGCTGGCAGTGAACCGCGCGCGCGTGACAAATCAAATTAAATTTATACGAAAAAACATTCGATTTCTCTCGATAAACCTTTATTAAACCAATAGTGTTTTGTGTTTATAGTATGTGTTTACAAAGTGAAGTTAAATCTATCATGGTGGTTAGCGTATGCCATTGAAAACGGGAATCGGTGAAAATGTGACTGTTAGGCTGGTCGCACACTGTTTGTAAGAAAAATGAAAATGTACGCTTGATACAAATGTATAAAATGCGAGAGTTTGCAAGGATTAGTTTGGTGTGCTTGTGCGCGTTTCTGGTGGTGCGTGACGGGAGATGTGACACTGTGGAGGCGGGGGCAGAGGTGGACGCCGAAGGTGTGCGGTCGGAGGAGCAAGCTGATCAGAGGAAGGATGGCAAGGCCGGCTTTTTACCAGGTAAGGTGTTATTGTTATTGTCATGTTTCGTTTACATGTCTCATTTTGATTTGGTTGATCTTAGATACTTGGGTTGGTATCATTATATATTTCATTACAAGTATTTCTTCTTTCATTACTTTTGCTACCAATCAAATGAAATTGTTCGCTAAATATAAGAAAAAAATATTGCAAAGAATTAGTCATGTCAGTGATTGTAAATAACAATAAATAAACATAGTACCCATACGTAACGCATCAGTGCTATATCGGAAGACGACAGAAACCAGTGTGGATAAGGCCTTATGAAAATCACACAGTATGGTAGTTGAAACAATGAATAAATACAAACGAATTATTGCGTCCTTGCGTTAGTCGAGCCTGCGATCGTCATTAAACTTCTGCGTGTTTGTTTTTATGAATGTTTTCTTGTTTGGTGGGGGTTAAATGCGTTAACGCATCATCCCTGAGGGGGTGGCTACGGTAAAATGTTTCCGACTAAACGTTCATGTGACACAAATAGTGTTGGTTACAAAATAAGTTTTTCCAAATAAAATACATCTCAATAAAACCACAAGAGTGATTGCTTTTGATAGCATCAGTCAAATTTTCATTATGTGATAATCATGTATAGCACACCTAAACAAATTTTTTGTGATAGAATAACAGTACAGAAAATAGCTAATAATAACAAACCTAAAGAATTTTCCGTTTACAATCGCGAAAACTTATAAAAAATCTTTCTTCCTTTACAAATTTATTTTTTTCTATGTAGCTCGTACCTATTGCTTTCTATGATCAAAATCCGATGTGTTGGACTTCCTTCATAAACAAACATTAGTTAGACGGTATCACTGTTTTTCTTTATGTGGTTCTACCCTTTGCGTAACACCGATCGTAAACATAATCGCCGTGAGCTTTATTTCATATTTGTTGTCCATGGACAGTTTTCAACAGAATATTTGTAGATTCCTCTCAGTAAAGAAGCGTCAGTTAATACTAACCACCAAGAATTGGAATCCCACAGCAATGATGATTGATTTGTACTAGAAAAAACGTTATCTTTTGTTTACGTTATATGTGTACGTAGTCCATTAATAAAAAATGCTAATGACCATTTGACGTAAAATGTTCCTTAAGTCCGAAAATCAGCTTTTGCGTATAATGAACCAGTTTTATCTGCGTCCAAAATTGGCGTGGCGGGTATACCAATAAGTTAAAAAAAAACGTGTTTGAATTGTGTTTTATGGCTGATTCATGTGAGCCTTTATATAGGAAATGTGAAGGAAGGATAACTTTTAGACCTAGTAAACATGTGAAACCCCTTGAGGGTCAGCGCGAACACTAGTGTCCGAAAACAATAGATGTTTCTATTAGGTCCTTACCTATGAAATTGGTGTTTTGTATGGAGATTTTGGGGAATTCTGCATTTTCCATACTAAATTTTTTTCACAACGACAAATCTAAAGATAATAATATTTGGCATCTATCATTAGACAAGCTTTAGTAATATGTGTAATATCACACTTCATAAAAATTATTTATCGTTTTTAAGTGAATGCAAATAAAATGATGTATTCGGGAGGCACTTAAAAAGAATTGTCTCCGTGTCCAATTTTAACACAATTAAACTTACAGCAAATTATCAAAACAAATCAAAAGAGCTCAAAAATATAGTCTATTTTTAGACGAGGTAATCATTTTTTAGGAATACTCTGAATCTTAATAGTTACAGACAAAATACTAAGAGAGAAAAAAAACACCAATTTCATAGGTAAGGACCCAATATTTCGTCTAATTTTCTGACCATTGACATTTTTTTCTCCTTGAAAATTTTTTAAAATGATTACGAGGCTTATCTAGAATATACTTTTTTCTAAAACTTGTAAATAAAAATAATTCTTGCATAGTTTTTTCAAAATTGAGCTGTTTTTTATAAGTTATGGAATCCTTGGGGAACATACGGTCCATCAGCGGGATTCTCTAGGGTCATTTAGCCATTCATGATGATTCTGTTGATTCCGTTCAATTTTATGTTTTACCGTATCGTCGTTCGTGTGAGAAATTATTTTTTGAGAATGAATATAACTTTGTATCTCCCAAGTTATTACTGCTTGTGTTAAAACCATTAATACACTTCTGCTTTATAATTATTGATGGTAAGTTTTGATAATATATCTCTAGTTCTTTCACATAATTTGTTTTTCATTCATCCTGACTAATGTTTAACAAACACTCGGCTGTGTGAACTGTATTCAATAGCACTGAGAAAGCACAATCATTACATGCCTTGTGTACAGATCTTACATCGTCTTGGATTCTGTTGCTGATGACTTTTATTTCCTTCTTATTTTTTTATTATTACTCGTAATAGTGTTTTTGTTTATTTAGTTTTTATGTATTTGGCGGAATTATTAAGAAATGTTTCCATGTATATCTTTGGGAATCTGTCAAATGCATATTCTAAATGGTTCCTATTCTATGAAATAAACAAATAAAACTATATGCTGTGTATACAATTTAGCTCTTAGAAAAAATGTGGGAGTGACTTAATTTTAAATTATAAATTGCTTAAAAACACGTTTTGTGATTCATATAGGTAATTATGAAGATTGTAATATGAGCTGTACATTTTTGGCAGATTATAGGTTATTACTTGTGTTTTCATTTTTAATTAAAAAAATGCCGGTCGCAGGTAGTTAATCCCTTGGTCATTCCTGTCAAAAACATGTACTGTAAAAAAGTGTTGCATTTAACAAAAACAAAGGTACATTAGTTGAATTCCGTATAAAATATAAGGTGTAATAAAAATACATGATTATATAGTCACGCGATAGTGCAACAAAAAGTAGCTGGACTAAGTATGTCAGTGTATACGTAACAACACGCTATCCTCTTGGTAATTGGAAAGTTATGAATTACCTTAGAAACTGTAAGGTTTAACGAATTGCTGAGGAACAGTGGAGTTGTGGTTCGACATTGAATCGAAGGTAAACAGAGTGTTTTTCTTTACAACTTTGTGATCTCGAGATGATCTGCTGATTGTTTTGAAGAGCCTTTTAATCCAATCCCACCCTCTCCTTTCCTGCGTGAACGGTGATCTCTTTTCCAACGCGTGCTAAGAGATTCACGAAATCATACTTTGTTTATACATCCAGAGTATGGATTTCCTTGCCGGCACACGTGTTCCAAGAGAGGCGTGAACTAGCACCTAATTGGCCAGCAAGATGGTTAGGGTTGCTGTTCAAAATGGCTAGGGTATGACTCTATCTCCGCAAATGGACTCTCCACCTGCTTACCATCAGGAGGTGTTGAGTATTGAGTAAGAACTGTGCTTCGGAAGGGACGTCGACATTGCAACAGTTTCTACCTACCAATCATCATTGGGCTCGCATGGTGATGTTTTTTTTATGGTTATACATCTAGGGAGACCTGTCCACATTGGGACGTTTAAACTGGTAAATGGGTGACCTGATATTGGGCCAAAAGAGTAGCTAGTCGATTAGAATAAAATTATGATGTTTATCTGGATATGTAACAGGATAGGGTCTACTTCTGCCGCCCACGTGATGATAAATAAAGTGACGAAGAAATTCAATACTTTCACAAGCTCTATACGTTCAAGATGCTTGTGTTGATCATAAAATAGTGTGTCGTGAATGATTGATGATTGTTGGATCGACAGTGTACAAGCAGCAGCCCTAGGATGGGCTTTCGTCGACGTAGAAAATGTAATTAGGTATCTTTTTGTTTTTATAGTTTAAAAGATATTGTTTTGTTTTAAGATATTTGAAATGAGGATGTTTCTTAATATTCAGTGCTTTTATTTAGCCTTTATTTTTTATGTTTGATTTTGAATATACACCTTGCCCAGTAAATGACTGTACTTCCATTCTATCATAGGAAGAGTCGGTAGGTTGTAGGCCTTTTACCTTTATCTTTCATGTTGCCTATTTTTTATGATGGTGTCCTTTTTAATCTCGTATAAAATATTTTATGTAATAAACTATATCTCAGTATTTATATTGCCGATGATAACACACAAGCTGCTCATAATGCAACTGAACATCTTCAATTAAAATTCTCTCACTAAGTTTATTTTCGTAACATAAACTATTGAAAGTAACGCTTCCCTTTCATCGCGTTCGAGTGAGCGAGCACCGTAATTAATTTAAGTGCTAGCTTTGTTCAAAATTATAACGTTCTAAGTATATATTTTTTTCACCATTCACTTTTACATTTATATAAGAATTCAGTGAACGACCTTGTTACAATTTCTTGTTTGGTTAGATTAATTAGAAATTTCTCTGGTTCTAATTAGCTGCCTGTCAGGGGTAAGACTTTTGTATTCTTTCTATTATACGTATACAATATTCTATTTCTTGGTGATCTTTGCCGAGTGTCTTGCACAAGGTGTCCACATCTATGAGGCACTGTGTTAGAATCCTGGGAGGGTTTGATGCAGATGTCATATTTAACTCAAACAGCACATCAGTAACACTATCGGTAATGCAAGTTCCTATAACTCGTGCCTAAGAGTACTTACTTTGGGCTAGGGTTTTTGGTGTGAACCTATGCAATATTTGATTACATTTTTATGTTTTTGTTTGTGCTACAAAATAAACTCTAATATTAATGGGTGGTTGAGTGGTCTGCATGCCGGTCTCAAGGCGTCACCATCTCGAGAGGTTCTGGGTTCGATCCCCGGTAGGGGCAAATGTTTGGATGATGAATTCAGGCATTTGTTCTCCAGTCTTGGGTGTTTATACATATATTTGTGTATATTCAGGATATTTATATGTATTTATTAACTATATTTATCTGTCATCTGGTGTCCGTAATACAAGCAGCATTAGTTGCTAAAAATGGGGCTAGTTGATAGGTGTGAATGTCTGAGGATATTTATTTTATTTTTATTAATTGAAAAATATCTTAGAGCAGTACTAATTTTAGAATTATTGCATTGTTTAACTACATTATAATGCTGTATATGAAGATTATGTGATTGGTAAAATTACGAGAATTACAACATTGCATGAAGCGGCAGTAGGTGGCTAACTCAACCAGTTTCGCGGCACCGTAGAAAATACAGTTAAACCTCTTTGAGACGATGCCAAATACTGGATCTGTACTTAGTTCTAACGGATTTCAAAGGACTATTTACCTGAATTCTAAAAAAAAATTATTATCTTTATTTTATTACTTAGTTAACTCCACTTTTTGGTCCCAATGTGAATATTTCACTCATCCTCTCTTTTTCCCACTTTAAGTAGGGTCACAACGTGCCCTTTTTTTCTTCTCTTTAACTCTTCCGCCATCAACTCTTCTTCTCTTATCGTAAATCACACAAGCCATCTCTATAGCAAAATAAATAAATTAGTATGAACATGAAACCTCTTTCGTATTTATTTCAAGACAAGGAAATATTTAAGTCTGTCTTGACTATGTTGCATTTTCACTATTTATTATGCCTCCGTCAGGGCCTACGCATTGTGCGTAGACTCTATAACCATAGTAATGTATGCGTCGTAGTGCCTGACTTTCTTCGTCCATTCCTCGCTTGCGTTAAGTTCTTACTTACGGCTTGTGTAATGCGCCGTACTTGTTCCAAACGATGCTTGGAATGCGTTAGAAATGACATGTTTAACTGAAGGTGCTAATACTATGTGGTTTACTACTCCGTGTCTATGTTATGTTTCTGTTTAAAAATTTGCCACAAATATGTTTTTTTTTGTATGTGCTTTTTAAATTTATTCCTTTCCATCCACACATTTACGGTTATCTCGACCTTTCGAACAATGTTTCGGGGGTGATTTTCAGCGTACATGTAGAATTCTAGAGCAACGATTTCCATTCTACATAGGCTTGCAAGGTAGTCTGGTTGGGACTTTTTTTTACCTATGGTTCTAGCTAGTTCGCACTACTTTTATTCACTGCTTACAAATAGGTGGTAATTAAGGGGTCATTTGCTTTACATTTTATGTAAAAATATCGATAGTATTTCTGTAGTCTCGTCTACAATAGCAGCAACCTTTCCTCTACCTATTTCTGATCTACTGTATTTGTTGTTATTGTTTAAAAGCTTAAAAATACCAACCTAACATTATATTGAATCAAGTTTTTTTTACACATGACAAGCTCTTGGCCTTCATCTCTCCTGGTGGTAAATGACGATAATGCCGCAGGTGGAAGCTGTATTCCTCGACACCTGAGTAATTGCTATATGAATTTGTTTTTCTCAAACGAATATAGCACGTTGTTATTGTGGACCTATTCCGTTTGTTTTATTCATCATCATCTAAGATTTGGTTTATTTTTAATTGTAAATGTCATTGCAAGGATATGGAAAAACACTTTGTGAAATATTTCCAACACTGAACGGAAGGATTTAATTAGTATTGGTTTGGTGCTTCAATTTTGATCAACCTTGAGTACTGCGTTAACTGCAATTAATATTTAATTACAACAATACATTTTTAGCCTCTATATTATTATGGCGTTTGGACACTGGAAAGATGAATTATTAACTAGTATTAATGAACTAAATTCAACCAAAAAAGTTATTGGTAAAGTGTGGGTAGTTAATGCTTCGGGGTATGGGCGATGGGCGTGATAATATGTATGTACAATTTATTAACAAATAATGTGATAAATTTTGAGTTATGGTTCAATTTAGTATATTTTATTTAGGTGTGAATGTCTAAAGATATTTATTATTTATTATTTTTATTTATTCTTAGACTGTGGCTAACCAGCTGAAATAAGTGTTAACGTTTTCCCGACAAGCTTGTATACTAGTACTACACTTTGGTACTTGGTACGCGAGCAATCTCATTGTTGTATTGTGCGACCCGTATAATTTCATTTCATTTCCATATTTCATAACATCCCCCATTCGCTCTGGTCTGTGGCTTTGTGGTCATCGCTAAAACGTTAATTTACTGCAGCCAACCATGTGTTAATCTTTTCAAGATCGAAAATAATTGGATATAATTTGACATGGTCGTAAATTGATTGTAAACCCTTTTATAAACAGTCAGTATTTAGAAGAAGGTTATGTTCGAGCCTTGTACTATTTTATTCCTTTACTGGTCTTGTACTCGTCTTTGATAAAGTCACAATAGATTGCTGTAATCATTTTCGTTTAATCAATCAACCATTGTGGTGAGATTTGAGATGCATGTTCGCATCAATTGGAAAAAATGACCTCTGTTACTTATTGATTTGTTATGCGTTTTTTCTTATAGTTGCAACATGTGATGACTTTTGATAAGCATTAGATACCCTTGAACATGTCTATACATATTGACATAAATGATAGAAGGTATGTTTGTTATTGCTACAAACGACTGATCATATGGAGGTATTGTTGTAATTTATGGCTGTCAAAACGTTGCGGTTGAAGATGTGGAGTTCTTCTGGGAGCCAATTTAGGACCGATGCTTCATCTTCAGTTAAATTTTTTTCATGCCTTGACGTTTCAAACCATATCGTTATTCATATTCACACAACTTGAAGTTTAAGGTTTCTTTGTATGAGAAGGACGAGAAGTATTTGTACAATTAATTTAACTATAGTGTTAATCTCGCCTTTAGTAATATTTTCATATTGTTTGTAATGATTGTTGAAATAATGTCCATTATAACTTCGTTTGCTTAAACTGAAAAGATGTACATCATGATGTCTTTGGCAAGAGTTCGTATTGAATAATTTTATACGTACGTACCTATTTAAATTGTTTCTATCAGAAATAAATAGCAAAAGCCTATATAATTGAATATGCAGTATTATCCAATCGTCGATATATGCATTTTCCTGTTACGGGTACAATGGAAGCGGCGTTTCCTCCACGGAACAATGCCAATGCGCATGGGATCGTTTTCACTGGCCTTTTGTACAAACCGATACTATGCGTACTTTGGCTATTGTGCCGCATTGGACATTATACTCTTCCTTTTTGTTCCGGCTTATATATTATTTATTTAATTTGCTACATTATTTATATCGTTTTATTCCTTTTCTTGTTTTCTTTCCTATGTTTTGTTATTATACTTCACACGTTCGTTGACCTTTAATATACTTAAATTCAAGTACTTGTTATGTTATTATGAATCCGTCGATAGTCCATTGACTATTGTAGTCGGTCTTCATTTAGCTGTTTGAGATTTTATTTCACTAATATAGTACAGCTCTTAAATTTATCTTTGATAGTTTGTGTTTCAGTATAGTCGTATTAGTCAGCTTAGTCGTATATACAGTCTCCTTTTATTGTATCTTTTCGAAATTAAAATTTGTCAATTTCTTGTTTCTATGTGGCTTATGTAACTTGCTGTTATCGTAGCTTAGTCGAACCTTGTTATTGATTTATAATATTATCTAATCGTTTCGTATTTATGCAAATCGATTTAGGTAGTATGTAATCGATGCCAGTTTTTACGCTTTTCAAGTTTGGTCGTCAATCGTTTTAATTGGAGGTTGTTGTTTTGTAACGGCTATTTAGTAGTAAGATTTGTATTTAATTCAAATTAATTTTGTCTTTTGTTCCTCATTATATTATTCACTTTCTAAGAACAATAAAGTTGAAAAAGTTTTATATTTATTCATTATTTTAACAAAACATAAGTCACCCAAGTATGTAGTTTCGTTCCGGCGTCTGCGCACGGTTCTTATACACGACCAAGTTGCGTAAAAACTGGCGAACACACGTCTGTTTACATATTAATGACATTGGTCCTTATTACGTGGTGCGAGGTGTGTTAATTGCTTGCAGGATTGTCGTTTCGGTTGTTACAGTGGCGTTACATGACCATTGGTTTGTGGTAATTAGTTCGGCAATTCGAACGGTTTTAGTTGCCGTGGCTATTTGGTAATATCCTCCCTCGGCTGGCAAGCTTATTTAAATTGCAACAGATATTTTTATTATATCCTCATTTTGTACATTTTTATGGGTTTTGCACAATAAGACACGAGGCTTGCTAAGTCTGCCTTTGTCCTCGGAACCATGATTCTCTGCAGATTTGCTAAGTACAATTTTTTTTTTAATCAGATACCGATATTTATTTCTATTTATAGCTTTACCGATATTTATAGCTTTATATTGCTTAATATTATGACATTTGTTATTAAAAGTTGACTCGGTTATTACTTATACTTATTATTATACTCGTAGCTGAATTTAGTAGATTGAAACTCATAAATAAATAATATATCCAAACTATAAACTCGTAGAATAGATATTTGCATATTCACATGACTCTATTCTAGTTACACTTAAAATTATTCTCCTCTGTTCCTTATATGACAGTATTTCTTTGAATGCAGTCTTTCATCCTTCTCACACTTGTGAAGTGTATTGTTTTTTCTTTCACTCACCTTTCACATTTAGTACAGGCATGTCAACGTAATTGCTGTTTAACACATCCGAGGCTCCATTCCAATTCCAAGCATGATCTCCGGGACATTAAGATGCGTCGGCGCACCGTGTTGTTGTTATAATAAAGATCTCATTCAAAAGCTCTGCCGGCCTCTGCCGGTACCGGCCGGGCTTTTGACTGGCCCATCCGTTTTTTCACATTGTGTTAGTTCTAAAGTCCAATACAATTTCACATAATAGTTTTCATTTGTATACTAATGTGGGTACTGACTACTTTTGTTTATGATAACTATTGAGAAACGTTTAGTTTTTGTAACATGTTTGAAGAAGTTTGGAGAATACATTATCAGTGTGGTATTAGAGTTGAGTATCTAAATTACGTTCGATCTGTCCAACGATTTCCAGTTTATATGATACAAATTATTGCGTAAAAATGTTAAAATTATGACTAACATGTAAATGTGAATTTTAAGTTAAGGCTCTAAAGAGATTTTTAAATCTGATAATAGACTGTAATATTAATATCAGTGCAATAAATCCAGAGCATGTAGGATCTATGGATTATCGTATTGATAGCTTAAGTTCTCAATTTCGTAACAGTTATCTACAACAGCCGTATAATGAGCCTACGATCTCGCCTCGCAGTGGCTGTCAACAAAATTATTCTAATGGTTATTTCAAAACGCGCATCCGCCATACCTGCCGTGTTGTAATAATTTCTGCACTGTTTCAACGATACTGTACTGTTACTAATATTCTCATAATAGCAGCGGAGATATAGTAGGACAATTGCAAGTAGAAGTAAACGATTTTGAGATGCTTATAGATATATAAAATATGGAGTATGTCATATTCATTCAGATACGCAAGGTTTTCCTAGATAATATGTAATATACACTATAGATTTACCTTTTATTATTATATACATAGATATATAAGTACTTGTAAAAACTAAAAAAAAAAGGTTGGTGTCGATTTAGTTCGTAAGACACCTGTAAAGCATGTGGTGTCTACGTGTAACTATATTATGTATTTAGCTATAGGATAAATGTATTTATGTAAAAGTATAATGTTATACATAATTGTAAGTAGACCTGATAAATAAAATAGATATAAAATATTCATGTATCTGAGGACTTATAGTAGGTAGATATGTTTATTTATTCACAGATTCGTCCTTATGTTCCTCCTTTATTTTGAATAATAGTCTTCGGCCGAAGTAATCTCCATAAACATAAAACCTCTCCAGCTTTTCTGCGTTAACTATTCCCCGTTTCATAATGATGCTGTTCTGGACATTCTCTCTTCTCTTCCTTGGGTGTGTCAAAAAACCTAAATAATTGTCCCAGAATCATACGTTACTGTTTTAAAATTTTTACAAAGAAATATAAATAAAATGTGTTGTAATTTATTATTAATTAAAAAATTTATCCTATAATAGCTTTTAAAATTAATGCTTCTGAATCAAATACAAATAATTAATCAGTAGGAAGTTGTGCCCAAATAGTTTCAGTTTTGTAATTTTTTGGATTAGCACTGCACGAGTCTTTCATTGCAGGCGTAGAACATTTATTAGACGTTATAGTAAGAAGTGATTACCATTGATATTTCAATAAAATGTATCAATTCATAGTAGTTTTTAACGAATATGTGTTTTTCAACCTTTGGGATATTTTTTCTGGGATTCCCTGTGCATTTTGGGGTTAAAAAGTATTTAGGGGTTACTAGGAATTACAGTAGAGTAAAATACAACACATTTGATTTATATACAACCGGCTTAGTTTAGTTTCGGTTCTACACCCATTTTGCCCATGATCCTTTTCATTGATGCTTTCTATAATGTCTTAGGACACAATAGCAAAAATGTACTAGATTTCGTGAATACAAATTGACTAATGTGTATTGAGCTTTACTCTGTTGTGCGTCAGTTGTGCGCTCAAAAGCGTTACACCCACGCTTGCAGCCTCGGCAGCAAAAATTTCATTATTGTTATTTGATTTGTGGGCGAAGATCTTGAGGATTGTTTGCTCAAAGTATTTGGAATTTGATATCTAATAAGGAAAATATTTTTTGAGTTAGGTTTGTAATACGGGTAATTAAAAGTGAAAATTGACGTAATTTGATTCAGGGAAAGATTTAGGATTTGATACTATAGTAAACGCCCCATGTTGTTCTTTTATTTCCTTTGATTATTCTGATAAAATGAAGGTCTCACAAAGGTCAGAAAGGTTGTGGTAAAATTATTTTCTTCTGTCTACTGGCATCTTTAAAACTTATAAATTTGTCACAGTATAATAGTAATGATACTTATGCTTGGATATTTCGGTTTCCATATAAATGAAGGTCACAGTTTTGTGTGATATCGGTTAAAAGGTGTTTTGATTGGATTACGTTCGTAAATAGATGTAAACAAACAAATTCCACAGAAGCCGTCTTGTTTTCTGTTTTCGATTTGTTTACTTTTTCCTGTATTTTCTTAGGATTGTTATTTTAAATTTAAAACGTCACACAAACGCTAGTCTGTTCATCAACATTGTTGTTCTTATGTCCATTTCTTGATTATTTATTGTGTTGAGATATTGAGATGTTTTGCAATTTGCTTGAGCTCTAGTAGATGGTTGATGATGTTACTCATGTTTATGTTTTGATTAAATAAGTTTACATTCCTAGAGTAATTCCGTCCTTAAATAAACCATTTCATTAAATTTATGGTGTATAGTTATATAATTTAATGTAAGCTTAAAACGTGACCTACCACGTGCTAGGAGCACGTTTATTAGTAGTTGTATGTCGATAGTGCAATTTATGGGTTGAGGAAATACCTTCATTTTGCTAGTATGTGTTTAGGTATTCTTGTAAAGTTATATCTCTAAGGTATTTGTTGACTGGTGTTTCTTATCTCTATGATTCTACGTATAATCCTTTATTTTTATATAAAAACTAATATTTTCATTTAAAATTATATCTTTTTAATTGATGACGCACTATAGATTTTATAGTCTCACAAATATTTGTCAGAATTACATACCATGTACCATACCTAACCATACATTGTGAATTGTTGCATTTCTTGAATTGATCATCCTTCTAAATTTCATGTTACTTGACATTGGCTGTCTTATATTTTAATCCTTAATGTGTACAGAAACAAAGCCACCAGTAAGGGTCAGTTTTTCAATCCGTGGTCAGGTTGAACAATAGGTTACAATATGGGCCAATGTGCCGAAAGCGTTTGATGTCGTGATAAGACAGCTTGTCCAACAGTCGAATATTGAAAAATTTATATAGTTAAATAATCATAGAAAATTTTACCACAACACGATGCTGGGATTAGTAAAATGGCGGCTGGCTGCACAGCTGATATATATTGCTTCGTATTTTCATCACAAATATAACGATTGGTCAAGTTGACGTCTTACATTTTGGCGTTTCCATTGGCACTATTGGTCCAGATCTTTACTATTGAGTTAACTATTACTACAGATCAAAAAACTCACCCTAATTCAATCAAAGTCTTACATTTTAACAAGTATATTTAACAGTCAATATCTTAAAAAACTCCATAATACAGTAGACAGTTAGATTCCATAACGAGTTGAAGTAGCAATTTCACGTAAAATATTATTTAATCAAACGGTGCTCCAATTGCGATAGTATTTCGAAACTGGCTTTGTATTACACGGTTTGGTTAGATATTAGATAGTAACCACTGTTTGGACTTAAATAACAAACTGGTGGTCAGATTCCACTGAAGTTTTAGATGTGGGTGGTACATTAATTTATGGAGAATCGCATTCTACCAGATAAATCAAGTCATGCTGAAAATGTTAAAATTAATCATAGCTCTTCTGGAGGTGTTTAGTGAATATTCACTTTACTTCGGTTGGAGAACTGTTTTAAATATTGCACATTGTTTTTTGGTAAAACACGCATTAAAGAAGTTTCAAATGCAAACTGTAAGTTCAAGTATATAATATTGAATTTGTCGTTAATGTTATAAGCTGAGCATCTACAAGCATTTTATTATCCCGATGTGGCTTTAACTGTAAAATGTTTAAAGTAATGTTATTATAAATCATACACTCGGGAGCCTCCTCATATGTATTGGTATAATAGAGAGAGATAACTTTATTCATTACCCAAAGGTGTTTAACAATAATATTATGACAATATTTAAGGTTCAGGGTTTTTTTTATACATTATTCACTCACAGATGGACCCCTGACATTGAAACTAGTGAAAACTGTATTTTCAGTGTCAGTGATTACACTACGATATTGTCGGGACATTAAGATTGCCTTTTAAAGGATAAAAATGTTGTATGTAATTTACCAGTCTTATAATAAAAAGCATCATCAAGGAAATATTCAGTATTGTACGTTTGTATATTTATAATGTCAATCAAGACTTTATGATTTAATTCTTAGAATGTAGCCTAATCATCTTTAAATTTATATGATAACTTGATTACTACTTGACGAACTACATTAAGATTAAAATGTCTGTCTTAATCTTTTAAATGAATTTTTGATAACATTATATTTATTCTGTAAGGTATTTTATCCTGTTACTTGAACCGAAGGAGTAAATGTAAAACTAACGGATTCTCTCAGGAACTCTCAGGTCTTGATTGAGTCCTTGTTCCGTTGGGTTGAGAGCAGTTCTTTGAATGTTGTGTTACCGGAAATCTATGTAATCCGTAATTTTATCCAATTTCTTGGAAATGTATAATCTGATAGATATTATATTAGGTCCTTACCTATGAAATTGGTGTTTTGTATGGAGATTTTGGGGAATTCTGCATTTTCCATTCTAACATTTTATCAGTTTTCTTCACAACGACAAATCCAGAGATAATAATATTTGGCATGTATCATTAGACAAGCTTTAGTAATATGTGTAATATCACACTTCATAAAAATTATTTATCGTTTTTAAGTATTCGGGAGGCACTTAAAAAGAGTTGTCTCCGTGTCCAATTTTAAAACAATTAAACTTACAACAAATTATCAAAACAAATCAAAAGAGCTCAAAAATATAGTCTATTTTTAGACGAGGTAATTATTTTTTAAGAATACTCTGAATCTTAAAAGTTACAGACAAAGTACTAAGACAGAATAAAAACACCAATTTCATAGGTAAGGACCCAATATTATGGATAATTTTTAATACCTTAATAACAATATTTTTGTCAATCATCACTTTGTCTGTATTGAATAGACATGGATTAAATAAAATAATGGCTGGATAGTGAATATTATATCCGGATTTATTACTTTAGCTGTAACTAATATATTTCCTAGGAATTGTATACATAGAATACAACTCTTAGGTTCCATACATTTCCGGTAACATAATGCGATAATCTGCTCTCAAATCGTTCAATTTATTTAATAATTTTAAATATTTACACAACATTACTAAGTATACAACTATCATCTTGAACCAGTTATTAGACGAGTGTAAACCAAAAAAGATGTGTTGAAATCTCTAACAAGTTTTGCGTCGTCATCATTATCACCAAAAACTTCAGAATCCGCAAATTTGCCAAACAAACCTTATTAATCAATGATTTAATTGATTGTGTTAAATATTTTTTGATTTTAAAGATAAATCTTAAAGTGGAAGTGAACATCCTTGAGCAGTCTCTTAAATATTTAAACGCGAGTGATTGGTTGACAAATAATTAGCCAAACTCGCACGATTGGCCAAGACAAAAAGATCCGTTATTACTGGCGTTAGCTTATGTTCTTGAATAAACTACAGATCTAGTTTTCACTTTCAAATCGCATAAGCAAGTGGTTCCTACTAGTTTTATAAGGCATACGATTACTAGTTTACTAACCTGCCGCGGTGGCCGCTCAATCAATAGGTCACTTCAAGGATATTTGCATTACTAAATTAGACGCAGTCCTTTTGAAATTGGTGTTAATACATTATCTGAGTATAATATGTTACTTATGTATCCTCTAAATTGGTAAATTTAATTTTTTTAGTTAACATTTTAATTTTTTTTCTATTTTAGTATTTATTCAATTTATTATATTATAATAGTATGTATTCCATATTAGAACGAGGTATTGTTTAGTTTTTATGATACTTCTTCACATCGTTTACGCCAGATTCAATCACGAGGTAGTGAATAAGTTCTATGTAATTGTAATAAAATCATTGACAGTGATTTTTCACTAGTAAAACAAAGCCCGGTCTTCCTTGCCATATCTTAGAACTGAAGGTAATCTAACTTTACAAAAACTAACAATAATTGTTTTAAATGCCGTTGCTTCGCCGGCTACCTCTCGCTCTTCGCAGCCTTGCTGATAAAATCCGTTTTGTGCAAATTTAAATGTGCGCTTTGTTATTCTTTATTTCAATGTGCTAGATGCTATTTCGCTTTTTTACAATTTTATGCTTCAAAGATGCTTAAGTGTTCGTGAAGCCATATAAAATTTATGTTCTGTGTACAGCGAAGAATTATTGTTTAGTTTCTTCACGATTACCAAATTTTGGCTTTGCCTTAAAATTCATATGGAATTCATGAAATGTTATTATCTTTTTTGCGTCAAGGGTCAAAACGGATAAGGCATGTAATTAATTGAGGCTCTCAAAAGAACGTTCAAGTTTTTCTGTGGTCAATGTACTAAAAATATTCACTTTTTCGGTCTTCAAGGTTAATGGACAGGTAAGGCATCACACAAATTCCTCAGGATCAAGTGAATGATTCAAGTTATTGCCCAAAACTTATTTCAAAGCGAGTTTATAATAGATAAGCCGTAAGATCATTTGGCATTAAATGTCATTATAAATATTCAGTAAATCAGTAAACATTGTTAACTAGTTTATTCTATTGGAAGAATTAAATTCAATTAGAAGAACTTGGTGCAGCAATGCAGCTTAAAGAAGATTCTCAAGAGGTACGGACCATACCAGGAGAAGCAACGTTGGTTGTCTACGATAAAGTGGACCACTATCTGCTAAATGGCGATATCTGGATGAGGGCAGAATAGATCTTATCATACCAGAAAACCATCCGACGTAATACAATAACTCGTAACGTAGAAAATAATAAATTATATGTATCTAAATTCAATAACCTTTATGGAAAGCAAACATTGCAATACCAAATTCCAAAATTTATTAATGAATTACCCCTTAATTTTACGACACAAACAAGATTAAATGTAAAATATTGCCTAAAAAACATTTTCTATCACTTATTGACAACACCATATTAAATTAACCATTTAATTTTTTATTACATTTAATTTATATATAAAAATTAGTGGTTCCACATGGTTTCTTTATAAATCTTTTGTTTGTTTGGTTTATATATGGCTCGTTTCTTAGGTACTAAGTCTAATATGTTCTTAAAATCTAAAATTATTAATATATACATTCGGTTTGTGGATTCTGCATTGTATATAAATGTTGGTATTTATTCACGTATCGAGGGTTGAATGACTCGGTGCACAGTCAAACCTAGATTGGTTTTCTTGCACTAAATAAATTTGTAAGTCTAGTGTTTAAAATCTTTGTAACATTAAATAAATCAATAGTGGTGATCCTTGAGATAGGCCTATACCCCAACACTTCCACTTCCTTATTTATATTTAAAATTCTGAGTTCAAGGAATTTATTAAGAATTGTACCAATGATAGCCAATTACATTGACGATATAGTTTGGACCTTACAAATCACAATAGCGGTTGACATTGCTTTAGACCTTGACTTAATCTTCAAGACTCGCTACGTCAGATTTAAATATGTGTTGAATGAGAGCTCGAAAGAGAAAGCGATGTATCCGTAGTAATAAATAAAGATTAACCGATATTACTAATAAGGGAATAGTTCGAAATCACTATTTATTGGTAGAGACAAACGGATTTGGTATTATTATGAAGTCTATTGTACGTATTGGATTCGTTGGTATTTCCTTATTATATAAAGAAAGCCGGATACGTTAATTTAAAAAGATTACAACATCTTCAGAATTAAATATTTTAATCTAAAATTTGGCGCGTCTGTTTGCTTGAATCAATTCAGTTCCATAATCCGAATTGCTGACTGAAGAACCATGCGTTTCTTGCGTTTTAAATCAGCAGCATTGTTAGCCTGGTTAGCTAGATACAATTGACAATAGACTTCGGGACACTTCGTTAGACTTCGGGTAAAGGTTAAAGTTATTTTCAGCATCACTGATACCTTGATATACCTCTCAACTTTCAGCTAACATCATTAAGTATATTTTTAATTATCTTTAAATCTTTCATGCTGCTAGTAGCCATACGAGCGTGCATCAATTATACTCCGGCAATTTTCCAACTGCTTTCTAAGCGTTAGCGCACCGTGACGGGTCGGACGTAATGTAAGACATCTATCTATTATATTCTTCATTTCTTTGTTGTTTACCGAATTACTTTATACTAATGATACGATATCTAGTTACTGTAAACTGTCTGTAATGACGCTCAATCTCTAAATAAATTATTGAAAAGTTTAAATGGCTAATCAGCCATATTAAAAACATTTCGATCTTCCATTTTTTTGTGTAAATGAACAAGTATCTTCAAATGTTAATCAATAATTAAATTAAATTAATAGTTCTATATAACTAGAATATGTAATGAACTAAATTATTCGTTGATGAATTAATTAAATTCAATTAAATATAAAGCCATGTGTAGCTATTTGAGCACATGTTTTGTCAAGACTTTAAATAAAATTTTCCTTTTAAGTTTTTTTAATAATTTTCTTACAACCATTTATGACGTAATTAGATTAGGGTTTTTAAAGGTTCTATCGTTGATTTTAATAGATTAAATTGGTATGAACTCTATACTTATTTTAGTGTAGTTAATAGTAATGTAAAGAAATAAGAAAATAGTAACAGAAATCAAGGGAATACTGATATATGCAGAAGAAATATGATCCCTGACATTATGCTCAGGGTAGACGTTGAAGTTATTAACCAAACATAACCATGAACTGCCTACGCCTTTCAAGAAATTAGCCGCTAAAATCTCTCTCGACATTTAATATTTGTATAAAGTCTTTATCGCGATTTCTCGCTGCCGGGTGTAATAAACAATGTAGCCAGTTTACACCAGTCGGTTAGTTTTGAGACTCGTTCACATTGACGGCATTCCGGCATCTGGCCCTCAGAGGCCTGGCACATGATAATGTCTTGTAATTGACGCGAATTTTACTCGGCATTGTTATGATTGAAATTTCGGATTAACTACGTAGACGATTGTGTAGTAGCATTGGTATTTGCGCACGATTTCAACGGAATTCTAACTACTGTTTTCGACGTGTGTTCTAAGAAGTACTATGATTTTCCTTCTATAATTTTTGAAGGTTCTTGAAGTGTTTAGATATATATACAAGAGTCCTTAGAAATGATTACATAACCTCGAGTGGATGAATTTGGAATCAAAATTTGTATTTATTTTGAAATCAATATTCGCTTTTAACAGAGGACATTTGCAAGAGTTTCTAGTGAATATGGAAGTGTTTGAACGTCTCTTTTCTTACCAATAAGAATCAACTCTCTTTCCTTGTCATTCATGACAAGGAAAGAGTTGATTCTTGATGCAACTAAATAGTAAGAATAACATATTCGTAGTCCCAATAAAAGGTAATAAAGAATCAGATTGCACAACTAAAAAGTACAATCTAGTTTAGTCAAATTAAAAGTTGTTTTTTGCTTGACATGTACATGAAAATAAACAAATATTGACGTTCGAAAGTGAACTTTGAAGCAAGGCAAAGTCTATTTATAACTTATCTACTGATAACCTTATGGTAATCAGTAGATAAGGCCTTAGTACGGTTTTGCTTAGTAATTATAAAAATCCAAAAATCTTCCGTTATAACAGAGGTTTACAAATAGATTTGTATTAGAAGATCCCGCTCGATGTGGCTAGTCTTTTTGAAAAGCAATTTCTCTAAGAGTATTTGTTGACATGATACAGTCTACTTTGTAAACTATGACACAGTATTTTACTTTGTTAATATTAAACTGTAGTGTTTCGTGTATGATACAACAATGCTCCGGCAGCAGGCGACCGGTCGCGTCCACTTTTACTTTCGCGGTGAAAGTGCCTGCTCCGTTATTGGATTTACCGGATCAGGGCTGATACGGATTTTATATCACGTGGTTCCTTTCCTTTCCTCATTAGGCTCGTACGTAGTAGGCCGATTTTATTCGTAGAACTCGAATGGAACTGATTTTTTGGGATTTTATGAATAACAGACGCGAAAACAGATTATGTAAAAACTACAGACATAACATGACATCATGCCTTTGTCCCCGAAGGGGTAGGCAGAGGTGAAAAGACCCACAATAAACACAATTAAAAAACTCATAATTTTGTCAAAAAAAAATCAGGTAAGATTTGAAATAAGTGAATTTTTATTACCTTAACAATAGATAAAAGCGATTTGAAGAACATAGTGATAGCTCCATGTAAAACAGATTATATGTTAAAAGCATTTCTGTAAAATGAAAGTATTCATGGTTTGTGCGTACAGAAATAAACGTATAAAAATATTATGATAAAAGTTTCTTTCTTTATTTTTGAGAGACTATTACTCGTACTATTACTTGTAAATTATGTAATTCGTTCAATTTTAAGATCAATTTTGTTTTTGTTCGGGCTGCGGTCGTGCGTGATTAAACTGTTCTTCCATGAGATTAGGAAGTTTCCGATTGAGGGAGCCTTGTTAACATCACCGTTATTAAGGGCGTTTTTTCAATGATACACCAATAATTGCGCTTTTTGCGAGTCACGTGAAGCAAAGTCCACAAAGCAAAGTCTGTTTTTCCTCGCACACCGCTTAGCCACCTTGCATATCTGTAGTGGAAACCGTTATAATATCCTACACCATAACTTTATGTGGAGTACCGTCTTTTTTTCTATTTCCAAATGTTTACTACTTTTAACTAGCTGTTGGCCGCCACTTCGTCCGCGGTTATTATGGTTTTTTAACAATCCCACGAGAACCCTTTAATTTTCCGGAATAATAACTATCTAAGATGTTGACCAGGGATATAAGGTATCACCATGCAAAATTTCATTGTAATCGGTGCAACCATTTCGAAGATTAGCCCGTACAAACAGACGAACAGTCAGAGAAACAAAATTTTTTAATTTTTTTTTCGTATTTTTTATGTAGGTACAGACTTTCGACCTTTACAGTTTTATTATGTGCATAGATTACATAGTTACTTTGATTTGAACATTAAGTGATAAGTTGAAGTAGTCAAGCCAACGAAAAAAGAATTGAGAACTTACTAGTGTTACGCCTAGGATATTTGTTCTTTTTAATCGTTTTTATTTAATTCTTCCCTTATAAACATCTTACATCAATACAAATAATTTACTATACATAGGTGTTTTGTTAAATACATATGCAGACTTATGTAAAAGCATTGAAATGAATGTCTCTGAGTTAGTATGATGTCTGCAATAAGCTGCATTTATATGTACTTCGTACAGTAAACAGAACGATGAGCTATATGAAACTATGTTTTCTTAATTTTCAACCTAAATGCTTAAGACAGGAAGTGTCAAATCAATTGTAGCGGTGTAGACTGTTCAGTCTGCAGCTCGCCAAGATAATAATATATGTTCGAGGTACGAAAAATAATTTTGCAAGTTAGAAGAAGACATTTGTTAGCCTTTCCAACGCAATTCCGATCGATCGACAATGAGATTGTGATATTTCTTAATCTTCAGTTGCGACACTAGTGCCAAATAGAGTGACCTATATGCTATTCGTCCTCGCCCTGCGTACGTCCCACTCCTGGGCACAGGCCATCCTCATGGAGAAATACATGAGGAGTATGGGTCGTAACACTTTTAAAATCTGTACTCTCGTACAGTTTCTCTCGTCTCGGTATTTTGAATAGAATAAAATAGAAAAAAAAATATTATGCTAAAGAACACGGTACATAATAGTTGTTAAAAAATATAATTTTTTTTAAACATGTTGAGTCATAAGTTCTTTACATGCAAAATTTTAAAACTTACATTAAAAGTCATCTTCACATTGATAAAGAATAGGTAAATAGAAAAACAGCATAAGTCAAATTGGACACTAATTTTAAAATTCCTACATTTTTTATTGAAAAAATTAAGATATTGCATTGTTTTATTATTGAGTTTTAATACTGAGATTGCGTTTAAGAGATAGGCTAGCGGCTCCGATTTTCAAGTCAAATTCGCCGCGATGTTTCGTCGGCAAGTCATGCGTGGTTGATTCGCTAACGAGAACTCCAATGACGTGTAATTGGAAGTGGCAAGCCCTTAGTTTTGCAATACCCGCTTTAAATAAACTTTTAAAGTTTTTCGTAGATTGCGAACTTCTTGTTGGAGTTAAATTGAATTGTAGTAGGCACTTTGGAAATTGGGAGTCTGTTTGATTAATGATGATATTTTATTGGATGTACTTTACATAAATACTTTACTATTATAAGCTTAAATACATCTTTTTGCTGAGCGAAAGCATTTCTACACAGAATAACATAACTTATCATCACGCCTTGTCACGGAGGGGTGGGTAGAGGTGTTAAATACCAAGCGATATTCACAATGAACTGTACATAAGTTTTATTCAAACTCAGTGGTACAGGCGGTGGGTGGTGCAAATAATCTGTCAAAAGAGCTTAAATTAAGTTTTAAATGTAACAAAAATTTTGACAGATCTATACAATTTTTTACACTAGTATTGCACAGAGCCTGCGCACGCGCGGTGTATTGCGCCTATTTGTCATTGGGTATCCATTGATCATGTTTTACGAGTTTCTACTCCTATGGCGTTTCGAAAGGATGTTGCAAGGGCTTCGAGTATACAACATTTCCACGTTTCTGGTTCAGCGATGTGTCTTTTTATAACTTTAATATTATCAATTGGCTTGCCCACGTAATATTTTTGGTGGCGCATTTCAACACTATAGTGGACGAGAATTTCTAAATGTCAGGATAACTTATGTATTTTATTTATTAATATTTCTTAAACTGCAATCCATACTGCAATTTGACGACCTCCGTGGTCGAGTGGTCTGTGCGCTAGTCTCAAGGCGTCGCCATCTCAAGAGGTTCTGGGTTTGATCCCCGGTGGGGGCAAATGTTTGGGTGATGAATTTTCAGGCATTTGTTCTCCAGTCTTGGATGTTTATATATATTCAAGATATTTATATGTATTTATCTATTAAATATATTTATCCGTCATCTAGTGTCCGTAACACAAGCAGCATTAGTTGCTTAAAATGGGGCTAGTTGAAAGGTGTGAATGTCTGAAGATATTTATTTATTTTATTATTTATTATTTATACTTCCATACTAATATTATAAATGCGAAAGTAACTCTGTCTGTCTATTGCTTTCACGTCCAACAACTGAACCGATTCAATTCAAGTCTAGAGCCTTAGAAAGGATATAGGCTACTTTATTTTATCCTGATATTTCCATGGGAATCAGTGCCGCGCGGGTGTAACCGTGGTTATCAATATCTGGTCGACCGAGTATTAAGTGATAAATTTCGTCAAAATTAACTTCGTTTCGAATGTTAAATTTCTCGGTATTGTAAAATAATGACACGACAACCATAGATATACATATGACGACAACAGAGATTTATCACCATGACAACATTTAATCAGATGAAACTGACAAACAATAGTTTTCATTATTTTAATAATTAGATGTTTTGGTTCAACTATTAACAATTAAAATTTTGCTAATAAGATGTAGGAATGTAATGTTGAGCATTTTGTAAAAAACAAAGCAGTGTTAGCTAACACTTATCGGCGTTAAATCAATAGCCACGCGAACGACGTCGCGGGCACAGCTAGTAAATTACACTATTGTACCTTGAAACAAAATTATTTTACATGAATTAAATATTTTCATTGTATTTTAAGAATATTATTTATTTATTTAAACACTACATTATGGCGGATGGCGGACGAAGCGTCGCTTTCTCCCAGTCCACTATAACAATCAATTTATTCTTTATTGGTAATTCGCTTAATTACCAATATTCTCAATATTGTTCAAATCAAAACAGATTGTTTTTGCGAACAAACCAGACAATGACGTAACAGCGCGAATCGCGTGACAAACTAATATTACGAAGCATCTTCGTACGTTTTCTAATTTCACCTTAAGATGTATCTATCGAATGAATCAAATATAAGAAGTCTTCGTTTGATGAAGGTAATTTGAAGTCTTTATATTGGGTCCTTACCTATGAAATTGGTGTTTTTATTCTGTCTTAGCAATTTGTCCGTAACTATTAAGTCTCAGAACATTCTTATAAAATAATTGCCTCTTCTAAAAATAGACCATATATTTGAGCTCGTATTATTTAATTTGATAAATTTTTGTATGTTTAATTGTGTTAAAATTAGACACAAAGACAGTTATTTTTAACTGCCTCCCGAATACATCATTTGATTTGCATTAACATAAAAACGATGAATAATTTTTATCAAGCGTGTTCACACACATATTGCTAAAGCTTGTCTAATGATACATGCGAAATATTATTATCTCTGGATTTGTCGTTGTGAAGACAACTGATAAAATGTTAGTATGTAAAATGCAGACATCCCCAAAATCTCCATACAAAACACCAATTTCATAGGTAAGGACCTAATATTTATATCTGACATGGTGTTACAAAAATCTAAAGAGTCCACTTACAATGTTTGAAATTCTTAGTATCACCACATCATTGTATGAATTACCTTAACCTAAAACATCCACGGAACGTCAGATTCATACTATAAATAACTAACTTTTATGCGTGACTTCATTCGCTTGGAGTAGTAGTGCTTGGCGTGATGTTATATTATTATAAACTAATAGCCTTCCTCAATGAAAGGGCTATCTTACACTAAAAAAAATTTTTCAAATAGGACCACTAGTTCCTGAGATTAGAGATTTAAACATAATTCGTGATATAGGAGTTGGGTAAAGGCCTGACAGATTCGATCAGATGATTAACTTTAAGATTACGAATGTTTTGAGATACCTGGGTCACGACGCATGCGCGAGCGCATCGCTTGTTGAACACACTGTCGCTTAAACTGTTTACCATCAGATAGGCTGAATAATACTTGTTCACCAACAAACTAGATTTAGTAATTTGTTGACATTATTACTATGGCTAAAATGTCAAAAATTTACAAAACCGAGTTTTAAATCTAGATTTAAATTTCCTGGAAGACGCCCTTAAACATTAGACTTAAAGTTATACTAATCCATTTATTTTCATGATGACGAATAGCTAATAGTACACCTTAAGATAGAGTTTAAGGTCGAATGGTTTAGTCGCCTTCGTGCATTGCAATATTTATGTAATAATTAAGGATTTTCAAAATCTTCCGCTATGCTGTTTTGTTTAGGTATATTTTTATTTGTCACACCCAGTCATATTATTTTATTGTTATGGAACAGGTCGCCGCTGCTCGCTCTCGAGGTTGTCAACTAATGCGTCACTGTTATACAATTAATCACCTTTCCATGTAATGTGAAGTAATTGTTTGGCTGTATGCATACTTGCGGCGGTTAAACTGCTGCAAACAATTACGGAAGATTTTGGGCTTTTTAGGTTTTTCAGCAATCCACAAATTCTGCCTCTTTTGGTGGTTGGTTCAACATGGTTCAACCAATTACTATTGCCCCAAGGAGTGTTTAGAAAAATAGGCTTCAATTAAATTTATCGAGTGACATTTTCTATGCTTGCTGGTATTTTTCTGTCTCAAGCAACAAGATGCAGAAGGCAAATCTAACTCCAAATTTTGCATCCACTACGATCAGTTGAATACCAGGTGTTTGAAAATCTTAATGTATGTAAATAATAAAGTATATAATTTTTATAAGGTAGGGAGAATTAAATTTAAAAACTCAGCAATGCTTTTGTTATCATCCAAAATTAAATTTCCTTGCATACTCCGCTTTGTGTAAAGCGTCCTTTCGCTCCGTCATTTTGTCATATTATACATGAGCACATACGAGTGACACTGTCGCATTCTCAGAATAATGTACAATGAAATTATTACTCTGAAATCAACGCTATTCCCATGCAGTAAGAGTCACAGACTGATTGCATCTATCTCGGAAAACGACAGTCAATTATCCACCGTATTTCTTTATGTTAAAGTCGAGAGTGATTTATTCATGGAGATGATGGTACGTGTGATTGTCTTAGTAATATTTGTATGGGCGATGGAGTGTTTCTTCAAAGAAAAATATAGAGAATTTAAACAATTTACTTCGGGAATTAATCAATCAATCGATTTGGTAATATTTTATGTTTGTATCAAGATACAACTTTGCCATTAGAAATTAAACCTTATTACTTGAGTATAAGAACCACATATAATACAGAGAATAAAACTTAATCTCTACGAGAACGTGATTAAAATAATATGATGCCATTCAATATCCGTGTACATTTTTTGATAATAATTGTTTTCACTAAAAACTTAACGGCATGAGCTGAAATCGTGATGTATTGTGTCATCTTGTTAATTCAACGATATTTAATTCTTCCTTTTTTATTGTAAATACCGCCATCTAGTGTCAAAGGTAAAACTAATTCGTTGTGAAGAAACTGGGAGCACGCGTTGATGTCTTTTGCTCTACTTATAAAAGTATTGGGATGGTTCTTAGAATAACAATTTTCTGAAAACGCCTCGTCTTAGCTACAAATATCTATTAAATATATTTATCCATCATCTAGTGTCCGTAACACAAGCAGCATTAGTTGCTTAAAATGGGGCTAGTTGATAGGTGTGAATGTCTGACGATATTTATTTATTTATTTTATTTTTTACAATTTGTTTTTAGAAATTTTCATATTCAACGTCAGTGCAATTCTGTGTATACAAGGACCTGCCCTAGATACTACTATTCTGCATTTTCAATTCATTTGATTTTTTTTTCATATTGGTGTATTTAAACACTTATATAAAATGTACGAGTCTAATGCCATATTATCGATTTATATAGGTTTAAATATATTATGCTTGTACTGCGAGAAAAAGAAGAAGGAAACTGGGGTCATCTTCGTGTCTTAGTACAAAGGTAAAAAGTCTAAAAACAATTCCCAAACATTTTTAAACATCCTTTTAATTAAACACACGGCAACAAAAACACGGGGTGCCCATTAAGTGTTCATCGCAGTCACGAGTGGTCACGATCATCAGCTTCCTGACCATTACGTGGTAAAGCGGGTCTAAATCTAAACACTTACAGTAATTGGCAATAGGAAACATCAATGGATTTAATTACGGTGTTATAGCGATGTTTATCTGACCCGCGATCGAACCTTGAACCGTGTGATTCGCCTGTCATGCCAGACCTACGTATTGTTAATAACTTAACACTTATGTGAGTAACAAATAAAACATCTATAACAGAGTGAATTTATTTAATTTAAGACGACCTCCGTGGTCGAGTGGTCTGTATGCCGGTCTCAAGGCGTCGCCATCTTGAGAGGTTCTGGGTTCGATCCCCAGTGGGGGCAAATGTTTGGGTGATGAATTTTCAGGCATTTGTTCTCCAGTCTTGGATGTTTAATATTTCTATATATTCTGGTTATTTATATGTATTTATCTATTAAATATATTTATCCGTCATCTAGTGTCCGTAACACTGCTAATGCTGCTTGCATTAGTTGCTTAAAATGGGTCTAGTTGATAGGTGTGAATGTCAAAAAAAAAATGCATCGTGCTTGATATTGACACTTGACTGTTTACTTTCATTGTAGTGTACGAGCTTACTTCGTCCTTACCCTAGGTCCCACTGCTGGGCACAGGCCTTCCTCATGGAAAAACACATGAGGAGGATGGGCCGTAACACCACCATGCTGGCCCAAAGCGGGTTGGTGGATAGAAACGGTTGCAATAGCGATTATAACTTTTCTATCCAACTGTACGTATAATCTATACAACGGTTTTGATAACTTAATGTTTTCGATAAGGTCCCTCTTCACATTCAATGTTTAAATGTGAAGGGTAATTCGTGTACAGTTTTTGCTGCTTTGTCGCTACACACAGCGGCGAAGATACGAGTACATGAAGTAAGGCAATTGTAGACGAATAGCCCTCAACATTTGAACATTTGTCGAAGTTCGCCGAATGTGTAGAAAAAAAGTTTGTTAGTAACAATTATATTTTAAAAGTATATTATTATGCTGCACTATCATGATGCACTTTATATAAATTATAAACAATAGGTCATATTGATTTGTACTTATTGAATTAGTATAACGTGGGCAGATAATTGTAGAAAAATTTCAATTTAAAAATCGTTTAAAACGCCACGTTACATCTGTCAATTAGAGAAGTAAGCAGATCTCATTTTTATTATGAATGTACATTTTCCAAGAATGTCATTCGAACACTTAGTTCGAATAACATATTTGAAAAATGTACTATGTCGGAAAATGTATGTAAATTTACTTGAAAAATGTATATAAATATAAATATAACACTAAATTTACATATAAACATTCATAACTAAATGCAAAATGACTGTGGGAACGATTATTATGTCGGTAACTAAGTATTAATTACATTCGAATATGAATTTGTTCATCACGCAAACATCTGCATTCGAACCCAAGACCTTAAGATGGCGTGTTGATCCAATAAAATTAGTTTTAAGTACTAAGGCACAACGTTTATTATATGTAAATAATAAACTCGCCTTCAAACCTCAATTAAATTTGAGTAATTACAAGTCGTAATCGATTATGCGATTCACAAAATACCTCACAATAAATGCATGTAATAACCGCGGCACAACCCACGTCCTTTAGAGACAAGTAAATGTACGCTGGCTGTACATAGTTTGAGAGTGGCTTAAGTTATAAGATAAAGCTATTTTTATTGACTTAACATGTTTGAAGACAGTAAGTATATGTTTCAAGTAATATCATTAGGTGTCATTTATAATTATGTTTTGCCAGTAATAGTACTGGTGTGTTGTATCAAAAGCGTTTGGTGGAGTTCAGTTTTTGACCATTTCTATGGTTCCGGGTTCTAGTTCCAATGTTATTTTGCTTTTGCCATATGTCTTGTAAGACAGAAGTTGGGCTTTCAAATTGGCTTGGTAAATCGCTTACTCCTGCATCTTATAACACAGCTCCGAGTTGAGAGTTCAAGCGATGGGAAGGCCGGCCATACCTTGCAAGTGGGTCATATTCACAACAATCGTGCATGGGTAATTTTAGATACACAGCGTAATACAATGCGCATACGTTCCCGCGGTCCTACTGCAGGTTTATGACGATTTGTATTCGTAAATTCGGAGACTGTGGCCGGTTTTAGATAAATTGCGAATTGTTTGAGTGTATGTTACTATGTATTTGTTGGGTGTTTTGTGGATATTAACGTGTTTTGTTCAAATAACAATCTGATAATGATTAATAAGAAGTAACACTGTTCCAAGAAGTAGCCATCCTTGCAATGAAATTGTGCAATGATTCATGGATGGCTGACCAAAATTCTGTTATATCGATTTCGTACGTGCTATGGATGGTTAGCCGTTGGCCTCATATACTTACATACATACATTCATATAATCACGACACTATTATACTTAAAGGGTTAGTCAGAAACTAGGCAAAAGCACTGCAGAAGCAGTCCATTTCCATAGTCCGCGCTTCACTGCATGTGACAGGTGGTGTGCCCGTCGCCGCATCAAGCTCATATACCGATACCTATAGGGTCAACGTGGTGGTGTTTCAGCCACAGTCATGTTTGGTATAGATAGGTGACGCCCATACTCATATGTTCTTCACGTGGGTTGGCCTGCGAAAGACAAAAGAGAGACATCCTCAAGGTAATGCTTTGCCTACACTAATGAGATAAAAGCGTGACGATTTCTGTTGCATTACATTCTAAGGTCCACTTGTAGGAAAATTTAATTTAGGAATAGTTTTTACTGCCTAAATAGTATGGGCAGCGAGATGTGATATTTATCACGTTTTTATAACACCCAATTGTCAAATTCTACAGTACTTTGAGAGTTGAACGTGATAAAAACGCGATATACATTATGTGGCTGAAATATCAAAAAATTACAAAACCTATTTTTAAAAAACTTTATTTAAAATTTCCGGGAAGACGGCCTAAGTTAAGTTGTAGTATTTATTTTTTATTTTTTTATATTTAAAAACAATTGTCTGTAAAGAGTTTGTACAGAATGTATCTTTTGCCTTCTCAACATAATAAACTATTAAAAAAGTATCTAATAGAATTTGTACTGTAAAACTCGTATTTTAAAGTCGGTATTTTTTTGTTGTGCTATCAACAGAATGTACTATGCTATTATTACAGCTACACAAAAACACTTCCCCATAGACATTCGTGTTTCACGTATACTAAATTAAATTCTTTATTATATAATTATTCTAATGTGATCATCTTCCGCGATGATAAGTTTACTTCATCAATTAACAATAAAATTGAATTGTGTTCACGTTTTATTAAAAAAATCGGCTCGTCGGTAGCTTCATAACTACGGTCACGATCTCTTGCGCAGATTCTAATTTTCCATGATTTCAATCATTTTTTATTGATCCGAGCACGATCGATTACGTTCATTATCGATTGAAAGTGATTCTTATGGTTTTTTCAATGGTTCGGTACTACGAGTAGTTCGGCTGTTATTTTAGCTATAAAGGTTGAGTTGCATAGGGAATTATTTGTCTATATTTTACAATATCGAGTTTTATTTGTACGAAATTTATTTTTTCAATCACACTTATTTTATTAGGTAAGCTTATTTTTTATTAAATAGCAAATAATTTTTTATCTAAAGTCAAGGAAATTCATCATTCATTTACCTGCCTTGTTCCTAATTTAATCTGGAAACATATCAGCGTCGGCGCAACGATACTTTTTATTTATTTATTGATGTATTAAGAAAGCAAACATTTTTATATAGTGTTGTTTTTTGGATAATCACAGTAAACAAAGCAAGGAATGTGATATTATAGCCTTTCAACATCATTTATACCAATATTTTTATATATCCTCAGACATTCACACCTATCAACTAGTCCCATTTTAAGTAACTAAATGCTGTTTGTGTTACGGAAACTAGATGACGGACAGATATATTTAATAGATAAATACATATAATTATTTAGAATATACATAATATAATAAATATATAATAAACATCCAAGACTGGAGAACAAATGTCTGAAAATTCATCACCCAAACATTTGCCTCCACTGGGGATCGAACCCAGGACCCTCGTGATGGCGACGCCTTGAGACCGGCGTACAGACCACTCGACCACGGAGGTCGTCGAACTGTTTCATGTTTCTCTTTGTTCTTACAGCCGAGTTACAAATAAGTTTAAGCAATGCGTCTTCAGGCTATATTATTATACGTCCCACTGTTGGGCGCAGGCATTCCTCATGAAACACATGAGGAGTATGGGCTGTAACACCATCACGCTGGCCCAATGTGGGTTGGTGGGTGGTAACGCTTGCAGTAGCGACCGAGACCAACGGCGTAATTGCCTTTTAAGCACGGAAGAGTTCCAGATCGAAATTTTGGTCACCTATCCAAGTCCTGACCATGGGGAAGGTAGCTTTGTTTTCTCTATTGAAAGTCAATGCGTACTAACCACAACGCCACCAAGCTTCCTATAACAATGGTTGATGTAAAATTGTGAACCTGTTGGATTTGCAATCTACTGTTCATTATCTCTCTATATAGCGCTTTTTTCGGTGTGATTTCTCAATAATTTTAGACAGCTCTATGACCACTAAATCCGATGCTTTTTTTGTAATTACAAATGAAATGATTAAGGAAATAGGAAATCTTTGTAAGATGAAACTCTCAACCTATTGCGCTGTTCCGGCTTCAGTTTCACCATTCGAGTTTCATTCAAATTAGTTCTGCAAAAATTAGTTTTAGTTCTGTAAGGAATTAGCTTTAGTTCTGCAAAAAGTTAGTTTTAACGGAAGGAATGATTTCGGAGCAATTTTACGGAATTTAATTCTGCGGGCGAATAATCAGCGTTGGGCAATGATTGGTATTGGGCTGGGCATTGGCGACAGTTGACGATTATATTACTAGCTAATTTATTTTAGTACTGGCATTTTGTATTGTAAGGCAGAATTGTGATAACTTACTCATAAATTGATACTATTACTTCTTGATTCGTCATATTCCTAATTGGTCATTTTTCCTAACTCGTCATTGAACAGGCAAATTAAATCGTGATGCTTATTAATAAATATGAGGGTCATCCTCATATTAGGAATATGACTAATCAGGAACAAATCATTGATACATTAGTGTTGTATTTCTATACCCCCTAGACTGACACTAATTCTTTTTTGGACGAGACACAATTGATTTTATAAAAGTATCAGGTGATGATTTATATGGTAGATCCAGAACCGACGCTGTTTCCGAAGACAAATTCCTTTAACAGATTCAATTATTTAGTTCATTGAAAATTCTTCATAGTGGAATATTTGGATTGATTAACCTGTATATTGATTGCTGTTCTATCCGTATCTGTTTGTAAAGGGATTTGAGTTTCATTCAAGTAATTTAAAAAATATATGAGCTTTTGTTATCACGCTCACTACTGATATAAATTTTATTTAAATTTCAATGATGCACCTTCTTCGTCAATCAGCTCTTTGGGCATCGTCTACTTCAGCTATATTTCTTTACAAAGTTAGCGTCGCTGTTTGTCATCTTCGACAATAATGCAAAAAATCAATTGCGAAGTGTGTGCCGAAATCTGAGCCATTTCGCGCTGGTTAGTCACAGATCGTAAGTAAATAACTGTTAACAATATTGCTGTCTTCGTTTTGCGTGACATCAATCCTGATTAAATTTGTTACGCTTATTACAAGTTGGATCTAACAGAAAAAAATTATAATTACCAAAATATTGGTTTATGTAACGAGCATTAAGTAATAGTTGTGGTTTGGTGGTTTTCGTCTATTCGCTATCTTCAGGTATGTGCAATATCCTGTACATACGTGAAGATGTTGTCTCGACACTACTGGTATGATATGATATTCCTCCGTAGCTAGCGACGAGTTTCATGCCTTTAACTATAGTTTATGGTAATCGAATATAGTACCTAGATATGAACGGTTTTTTGTTTTCTTTCTATTATGAGATTACTAACGTAAGATTTTTATAACTGCAGAAAAATACTAAATAGATACCAAAAATATTACTAAGAAGAAGAGATGGATAAATTGTGTGAATGAAGACATGGCTGGAATGGGAGTGAATGAAGGATAAAGACTCGTTGCACCGACCCCAAATGAAATTGGGAAAAGGGCAGGCTAATGATGATGATTACAAAATCTAAAGTCACAATAGTACCAACATCAAAGAAAGATAATAAGATGAGGAAAAAACATACTTATTGATAAATAGGATTTGGCCAAATATCGCGCACACAAATAAATCACAATTTACGCTTCACCTGCGCCGAATTAGAACCGTCGGAATTCCGATTCGGCCATCGTCATTTAACATTCATACTCCGTAGGCGTTCGACAATTACTTTAGATTTTAGAGTATAGACGAAGCTCCGAAGGTTACTACATTGAAATATTTGCACATCACCCAAACGTAAACAACTTGTTTTGTTTAAAAATAACCTTAAAAACTTGATCTGAATGATGTACTAAGCAATGGGTATTACGTAGTTTGAATGCTTGACGACTTGTATAAATATTTAAATTCATTGGTGAGAAACAACTAAAAAAACCTTTAGATATTTGACTAGAGCTAAGAATTTCCCGGGAGCTTAACTGCATAAAGTAGACACCAACTAAACGTTATTTCATAAGTAAACCATACATACAACTCAGCGAACTGCATTACGCATACAACATACCACCAGGTTACGAAAATACGGGATGTAAAATTTGTTTTGGTGATTATTTTATTTGTGGATTTCTCCTGTCATTATTATTACCACAGGTATACAACGCTTTGTATTGAAACCAAGCGTGTCAACTTCTTAACGTTTACTGTGACGTCACAGCCGTAATTTTGAGACCGGGGATCCGAACTAATTGAAAGATACTAATGCCGCCGATGCCCCTTTGCCAATTATCACTCAACGAGGCATTTGCTGAGCTTACATACATACATGCAATCACTATTATCCCTGAGGGATAGTCAGAGACTAGGCAAAATATCCGCAAAAGCAGTCCATTGCCATAGTCCGCGCTTCACCGAGCAGTGACTGCATATGTTCTCAGCGTGACAGGTGGAGAACCCGTCGCCGCTATAAGCTATTGGATGGTTGTGCAGTTCTAAGTCCATTAGTCACCCAAGGTAAGAGATGGGCTTTATTTCGGTAGTATTTTCTTTTACTGATCTTTATATAAAATATGTAGTTATTATATTTCATCCAAATCCGATGAAGAATGTTTAATAAGAAAACGTTGCCTAGCAACCACTGACAGGCATATGTTAATAACCTTTTTCTATTAGGCACATTAAAAAATATATTTACTATCTTACTGTATTATAAAAAAATATAAATAAAGCAATTTAATTTAAATTAAGTAACTGTTTATGAATTTAATTTATTAGCATTAATTATAATTGCTTCTGAATCTAAAATATCACAAGAAAGAGTTTAAAAAAAATAATTGTGTCGCGTTATAGCATAAAACGAAACGTAGTACTTTCATTCGTGGTCGGGTAAAAATAAATAATGAATACGCAACTGATTTTAAAAGTAGTTACGGTATAGAAACACGAGGTATAGTGTCGATTGCAATTGGAAGATTAGTTTAAAAGTGCAAAAATGTTTACGAGATCTGAATTTTGTCAAGGTCGTGTTCTTATAGGGCTGTGAGGTAAAAATAATTTAGATTTTATCTTCATTTCTTGTTTTATTTCAAAAGTATTGAGGTTTTGTGAGTGTTTCTAGTGATATATGGTAGATAAATAATTATTATAGAAATTGTGAAATTATGTGCAGTAGTCGGGTCGGAAATACAAGATTTAGCTATTTTTTCTCAAACTAAGTTGTGATGACCCTAAACTTGGTTTGTTTACATTTATTCGTCATCGGATTTGGATGAGATTAATACGCCTGTTGCATCTGCAGTACAGACTGAGAATTAATACGTCTGTTACATCTGCAGTACAGACTGAGAATTAATACGTCTGTTACATCTGCCGCTGCTCTATTCTAATCATTACTTTCGTCACTTCTACCTGACGAGACTAGGACAACCTCCATCCGCGAGAGCCTCCGCAGAGATGACACCAAAAACTAGTTTCATAATTTGAATACAAATTCGAGTTCGTGCAAGTTACCTTAATTAAAACGGATAGGCCCGACCTTGGCGCGTGCTTTTTGCCGTTTCTGATAAAATTAGTTTTTACTATATCCATCTGCGTGATGGTAACGTCACGAGCATAAACATCCCAATATGTTAACATTTTGTTGCCACAACAGCAAATATTAGGTCCTTACCTATGAAATTGGTGTTTTGTATGGAGATTTTGGGGAATTCGGCATTTTCCATACTAACATTTTATCAGTTTTCTTCACAACGACAAATCCAGAGTTAATAATATTTGGCATGTATCATTTGACAAGCATTAGTAATATGTGAAATATCACACTTCCAAAAATTATTTATCGTTTTTAAGTGTATGCAAATAAAATGATGTATTCGGGAGGCACTTAAAAAGAGTTGTCTCCGTGTCCAATTTTAACACAATTAAACTTACAAAAAATTATTAAAACAAATCAAAAGAGCTCAAAAATATAGTCTATTTTTACACGAGGTAATTATTTTTTAGGAATACTCTGAATCTTAATAGTTACAGACAAAATACTAAGACAGAATAAAAACACCAATTTCATAGGTAAGGACCCAATATTTTACTAAAACCTTAGAATGACAAGGCACTTTAATGAGTACATCGCTATGGTCGCTACTATACCACGTCTTCAGCGGTTTTCATCGGCTTTTTGCGAAGACGCTAATTTATATACCAAAACCTAATTTTTGTTGTTACGGACTTCTTGGTTATTAATTTTAGATACATAATTTGTTAAAGAAAAAATTTCAACAATGATTATTTTAGCAAAACTTGATGAACCTCATTACCTAGCTTTGTAATTGGCTTTTGACATTTGCCGAATGTACATTGATTGCAAGACACAAAAACAAATTACATTTTGAGGCATGCACGGTATGTGGGTATTTGGTATTGCGCGGGTAATTGTAAGTGGTAAGGTAAACAAGGAATTGGAACAAACATACAAACAAGTATCATAATTGCTTCTTGGCCTTCAAAAGTTTCAGAATACACCATAATACCAGTAAAACTGTTGATCTTCAGATATCCTTTGCCATTATTAAACCCATGGGTCGTCGAACTTTGTCATTGATTGTTCTGTCCAACTGTCAATAGTTTCTACTGCAACCAAAAATAATAATAAAAACTAAAGCACTTATTCAGTTTAGGTGCGTCTTAGCGCATGCTTATGAATGACATAAACATTTTACAATTTTTCGTAAAAAAGAAAAACTACGCCATACGTTCACGTTCACAAGAACTACCGAGGCCTTGTTCTGAGAAGAACGGGCAAGAAACTCAGCAAGTTTCTACCCTCACTTTACTTAGCAACATTTAAAAAATGTCATAAACTACAACGTCATTGAAGTTTAAAAAAATATCAAATTTTTCCGCACAGGGGTAGGCAGATTACATCCTTCCACTAGTTAAGATCCCTGCATATATCTTTCGCTTGATCAACTTTCATTACAGTCCTCATACATGCTCGGTTATTTCGGGTACTTTTGACCCTTTCAAGAACGCTTTCAATTTGATCGAGGAACGTTCGCCTAGGTCTGCCTCGCACCGTGTCTCCGCTCACACTCGATTCTTATATAGTTTAGTCAATCTATTTTCATCCATCTTTTCCGTATGTCTTTGCGGGAAGACTATATAATATATAATATGCGGGGAGCGGGAAGCGGGAAGAATATATATGCAGAAAAATATGTTAGAAATAAATTCCATAACCGTTAATTCGTGGTTTGTCGAATTCCAAAAGGTCAAACCTCATCAACTTACAGATGCTTTAACATCATTTTATTAGCAGATACAATAAAGGCGAGTTAACATCAGGAAGCGTTAAAATAATAAGATTACCGGCAACGAAAACAATTACCCGCTTAATTATTTCCTACATTTTCCTAATGTTAAAAGTAAATATGTTCTTAAATGTTGGGTTTTACCTCGGTGTCGACCTCCGGGGTGTAAGGTCGACGTAGGATCGTGGGAAGGTCCTACGGGTCTTATCTCGTTGTAGAGGACGGCTTTGGTGACATGGCCCTGAGTGCTAACAAAGATAAATGAATTAGGTAATTTGTTGTTATTTGTACTGAATCTAGAAACTCATTCTAATTTTGCACGGGTTTGGTGAAGTACGATGCATGTTATTTTGATTACTTGTCCTCGGCCTATGTCCAGCAGTGTAATGTATCCCACTGCTAGGCACTGGCCTTCCTCATGGATAAACATGTAGAGTATGGGCCGTAACACCACCACGCTGGAACAATGCGGGCTGGTGGGTAGAAACGGTTGCAAATAGCGATAAAATAATTTTGGTCACCCATCCAAGGTATGACCATAGCGAAGGTGGCTTTGTTTTCGATATTGAAAGCCAAAGCGTACTAACCATTACGCCACCAAGCTCCTCAATTTAATATTTTTAAATATTCAATGATAATAATGTTTTGCATCAAGTAAGAACTCCAAATTTATATATAAAATCTATTGTACTCGTACTAAATTAAAATTATGAGTTCAAGCGACCATTCTTGAATTAGAATTTATAATCAAAATTATTTTGAAGGATTTTACAAATGTTTTTCTTATTTATTTCAGGTAATATTACAATGGCACACCGACAAATTAGACTGGGATTTAAAAGTGGGATCCAACGAAAAGAAATAATTAATTAGGTGAGTTTTTTTTACTTTGAAATGAAATGAAATGAAATCATTTATTCTGCAATTAGATTTACATGAAATACTTTTGCACGTCAATATTTTTTTTCCTACTAGCACTTCGACGTGAATGGCCTGTTGAGAAGAAGTGCCGCAAGAAACTCAACAGTTAGCCTTTTTTAAACAGCCATAATAAAAAAAGGAAGTTAGAACATTTTAAATATTGTCAAATAAGTATGTGCAGAGGAGCAAATTATAGTAGCCACGAATTTTTATCTTTAAAATATCTTCTATCTTATAATACCCCTTTTTCATTAAACAGCTTTTAACAGTTGACTTAAAATTATGCAGGGGCAAGTCAATAAAACTTTGTGGCAGCCTATTATACATTCTTATGCTGAACTGATTCTTATGCTTTTGATGTATTGTCAATGCCCAATGTGGACTTACGTCTAAATATTTAAGTTGACCTTATGTTATTAACATAACCAGTTGTCATAGTTTTGTAGTTGGATATCAATATCACATTTAGATTGAATTATCATTGTTGGTCATCTACATAAATTTCTCGGCTATTGTCTGCTTTAGGGCGAATTCGACCAAATTGAGATTAGTAACACGGGAATAGTAATACCAAACTGAGCTGAAACTGGTCGAATCTGCCCTGTGTCAAACGAGACATTGACACATTCGTGCGCGAAAACTTGCGTACTCCGTTAAAATAATATTACTCGCGTGTAGCCAAACATGAAAAAACTAGGATAGCTAATCGGCTCCGCCCTTAGGGCAGATTCAACCAATCGTGTGAACTCAGTTTGGTATTACTATTCCCGGGTTACTAATCTCAATTTGGTCGAATTCGCCCTTAGATGCTATTCTATGGTCTATGTTCCTTTCACAGATATACATTTACAAAGATAACGCAAACAAACGACGTAAGTTGATTTGTATTGAACCCAAGTTTGTCAAATAATGTCTTCTGTGACATCACAAGCGTAATTATTTTTTCTTTCACAAAAAATGTTCATTTCTGTCTCTAACGTGCCCACACACACATTTTCGACTCAAGTGGGTAAACGAAAATGTCTTAACGTAACGTTATGTAATTTGATAAACATTGCTAATAGCCTATTCGTTGGAGAAAAGTACAATAAGTATTTTATTTCGCAAGCATTTTGTCACTTGTAAAGTTATTATTACTAACACAGTGAGCTTCTGATTTGTGTGGACAAAGAATGAGAGGAAAATCAAAGAAGCCATGAGAATATGAAAGACAAGGACCATAGTAAAGGAATGGTTTGCAATAAAAAATATTCTTTTGCTATGTAATAAAATTGGATACATATGTTAAGGTTGTATTGTACACATATTATATGTAACTCATGCCAAGTATTGCTATGTATTTCTAAGGGAAGAGGCGCTGAATACCGAAATGCAGGATACCAAACTCTAGTTGGGTGATCGATTAGATGCTATTCTTTGATTTTGGTAAGAGTTAGCCTATGTGAAACTCTAGCTCAATTTAGATGAAACAATTTGTTGAATGAAACAATGTATTGGGTCCTTACCTATGAAATTGGTGTTTTTATTCTGTCTTAGCAATTTGTCCGTAACTATTAAGTTTCAGAACATTCTTATAAAATAATTGCCTTTTCTAAAAATAGACCATATATTTGAGCTCGTATTATTTAATTTGATAATTTTTTGCAAGTTTAATTGTGTTAAAATTAGACACAAAGACAATTATTTTTAACTGCCTCCCGAATACATCATTTGATTTGCATTAACATAAAAACGATGAATAATTTTTATCAAGCGTGTTCACACACATATTGCTAAAGCTTGTCTAATGATACATGCCAAATATTATTATCTCTGGATTTGTCGTTGTGAAGAAAACTGATAAAATGTTAGTATGTAAAATGCAGACATCCCCAAAATCTCAATACAAAACACTAATTTCATAGGTAAGGACCTAATATTATATAGATTATGTTTGTGTAGGAAAATAAATTGTGTTTGTTCTGTGGTAGGAAACTAAGTATATAAGGTGTTGACAAATGTTTAAATACCAATAGACCATAATAACCAATGTAAATCAACACGCAATATTATCAGCAGCCAAAATCGTTTGTCAACAAAGGTTTTTTCCTATATACTCGAGCAAAATTAATTATTCTGCTTCTTACCAATGACAGAGGAAATACACATGAATAAGGATCAAATTGCTTTGACATATTCAATTGTTTCTCACAAAATACATAAAGTCACAAACATGCCTAGAACATCGACCGTTGACCTTGAGTACGACTTTGATAAAAACTAAAATAAGTAGGAGGATCGTTCTAAGAAATTGATGTTCATGTTTTTGCGACTGCCATAGCTTCATTCGTACCTTTTTGCTGCAAGGCTTTTTTTTGGTAAAAAGCAAAGGGAACAAGCACGTAAATCCTTTTTATGCTCCATTAGGCTATTGTTGCGAATACATTTATCATTGCTACTAAAATTATTGTTTTTGTAGGACATCTTAAACAATTTTCGGTAATTATGTACTCGGTTAAATGTGTTTTGTAAAGCAATTAGTAAATGGAAGAACAGCCAACAGTCAAGTTAAAAAAGAAGAACTTCTAAAACATATTTTGATATTGTTTTTGGTACAACAATTTTGTGAATAACAGAGTATCGCTCTGTTATTGCTGAAGTTATAAAGGTGGTAGGCGTCTAAGAAGTCGCCCATAATAATATTTTAATTCGATAGCATAATCAAGTGCATTTATTTATTTCTTTAACAATTTATTGCACACAAAATATAGAACAGGAGATCATTAAAAGACAAAAGTACAAAAGGTAGGGCTTATTTCTAATAGAAATGTCTAACAAGTTACCTGCTATAGGAGAAATTATGAATGAACACTGAGCTCGGTGTTTGGAAACAGACTCTTATATTGTTAAAGAATTGTAAAAAATAAGGATTATTGTTTTAGCTGTTTAAGTTATACCATTATTGTTGTGCCCAACAGGGTCCAAAACTATATGACCACCTTTGTAAACATTTTGAAAACAATAAGATTATTGAGTATTGAGTATTAGATAGAGATTAATGCACATCTAGCAATATGCGGCCAATTATACTCTGCAGAAGTAAAAGCGGAATGCTCTCCTTCAGGAGTTAAAGCGGAATGTAAGTGATTTTCTGCTTCAAAACTACCGTGCTGATAATGTATGTAGAATATCATGGCTCGTCCTCAGACTAATACGTCCCACTGCTGGGCACCGGCCTTCCTCATGGAGAAACACATGAAGAGTATGGGCCGTAACACGACCACCGGAACCAACTGCTTAATAAGCCTAACGAAGCACGGAGGAGTTCGATATCATAAAGTTTTGGTCACCCATCCAAGTCCTAACCATTGCGAAGGTAGCTTTGTTTTCGATATCGAAAGCCAAAGCATACCAACCACTACGCCACCGAGCTCCACATCATCAATTCATGACAACCATGAAAAAAACATATTTTAAATTACTTTTAATATTGGATATTTTAACGCGTTCCTAATCAAGTTTTATGTAAGTTACGGTCATCAAACCATAATTCATTACAATTTTATACCTAATCTACAAGAGGAGTGCTCTTGATCAAACCACGCCTAATACATTTAGTTCAAACCAAACAATTAAAACATCTACCGGCGATATTCTTTAATTTTATGCTAGTTTAGCTCTTCTTACAATGGAGCAAGGCTTCAATTACCTTACATGTTTTATGTTTGTAGTGTAACACTGACTGTGTTATTATTATTATGTCATATTTTAATCTCAGTCATGGTCGCTTTAAGGTACTTATTAATTGTACATTTTTTATTTTTTTACGAAGCATTATGAAGTACCTACTTATAAGTTTAAACTGTTAATGTGTTTTCATTCATTTCATTAACGGCCCTAGAAATGTTATATTAGGTCCTTACCTATGAAATTGGTGTTTTGTATGGAGATTTTGGGGATGTCTGCATTTTACATACTAACATTTTATCAGTTTTCTTCACAACGACAAATCCAGAGATAATAATATTTGGCATGTATCATTAGACAAGCTTTAGCAATATGTGTGTGAACACGCTTGATAAAAATTAGTCATCGTTTTTATGTTAATGCAAATCAAATGATGTATTCGGAAGGCAGTTAAAAATAATTGTCTTTGTGTCTAATTTTAACACAATTAAACTTACAAAAAATTATCAAATTAAATAATACGAGCTCAAATATATGGTCTATTTTTAGAAGAGGCAATTATTTTATAAGAATGTTCTGAAACATAATAGTTACGGACAAATTGCTAAGACAGAATAAAAACACCAATTTCATAGGTAAGGACCCAATATATTCATCTTAGTGAAAAATAACGCAGAACGAAAGGCCGATAATAAGTAACTTTAAGTTAAAAACATCTACGTAGTCAATATAAGTGCATTGGCATCATCGTCCATGTAAATAGATCGTGACACCACCACAGCAACCAGAACGTGTAACTTAATAAAAACTGTTATTTAAACGGTTAGCAGAATATTTGAATTTTTTTTGGTCAGCAAAAAAAAAGAACTGGTCGGCTAAAACAACTAATTGGTCAGCAACTTATGGGCGGCGAATATTTCTAATTTGTCAGGAAAAAATAATATTTGGGCAGCAATTTAAACGTTTTCTAATTGTTTACTATATGTTTTGATGACACAAATATTGTTTGTATGGGTCATTAAAAAAATAACCTTATCCTAATATCTATCAGAATACATTTCCTATGAATTGATCCTTTATCCTTCATTGATCCTTTTCCTAGATTTTATGCATTTCCGGGAACATAATATATATATTGCTGTCAAAATAATTATTTTACAGCTCAATTAATTATTTTTCTGCACTAATTAATTATTCTACTGACCAAATAATTATTTTGCTGCCTAAATAAGTATATTGCCGCCCAGATAATTATATTGGTGACAAAATATTTGTTTGCTGCCCAAATGATTTTTCGGCTGACCTTTTTGTTGCTGACCAAATAATTAAATGGCAGCCCAATTAATTACTTCCCCTAACTGATTCACGAGCTTTGACACATCCAAGATCCAACTATAGCGAAATTTGTTTTGATTTTAACTATACAGCAAAACCAACGCATTTATTTTACTATCAATAAAACGCATTCATAAAGCAATGGCGCCAAGAAAGCCTATAATTTCGTACAAGTTATTCAGATTCACGCCGCGTACATACAAGTTAATACCCAAGTATTGTATGTTCTTATTTATCAGTAGTTTGTATCAGTACATTCATATGCCTTCGGCGGCTCGTGATATATTATTTTGTTACACAGATTACGCTCGACCTCGAGGCACCGGTTCCGTCATTTTAATTACTAATTGTAATGTTTGTCTTTGTTAATAACAGGTGTTTTGATGGGCACCATTATAAAATTTTGATTTGTTCAGAGGTTTTAAGTTTACCGGCATTTGCATGACGGATATAACTATCCAAATTCTTTAAAAGGTTTATCAATGTTAACTAAAGATATGACACAAGTCTCTTCTCTTCTTCTTGCCCTTTTCCCACTCTAGGTGGGGTCGGCACAACATGTCTTCTTCTTACATTCTCCTCTGTCACTCGTCAGCTCAGCATCCACTTGTTTTATCCTCATATCATTCTTCACGCATTCAATCCATCGCTTCTTTGGTCTTCCTCTCACTCTAGGTCCGTCCACATCCATGCTCAACATTCTTCTTGTAATGTGACATTCATTCCTCCTCATCACATGTCCATACCACGCTAGCCTATTGCTCCTAATCTTTTCTGTCACTGGCGCTACTTTCAAACATCCTTTAATATATTCATTCCTGATCATGTCCATTCTTGTAACTCCACACATCCATCGCAACATTCGCATCTCTGCTGAGTAATTAATGATATTATTAAAAAAAAATGTCACAGAAATAAATGAGTTGCTTGCGTGAACATAGATCAGATTACATTTTATAAAGCATTTAGTGAACATGACTTGAAACTGGCAACGCAAACTTTTCGAAACTTGAAATATACAAAAAAGAGATAACTTCTTTCTAGATGCGATCCTTACATATTTCTTTTGCTTGTTGAACTCTCATCACATTCATCATATATATTAAGATTGGCGATTACGGGTATATTTAACCTGGCCCATCTCAAAAACGTCTTTGCTTTGGTCAAGAAACGTTTGCCTAGGTCTTCCTCGTCCTGTATATTCACACCCAATTCATTATTTGATATATGATAACAAATATTAATGATATTTTGGTAAAAACATATTTTTTGCTGTCATATCAACTTTGATACGTCCCACAATTGGGTACGGACCCTCGTCCTTATATGGAGAAACACATAATTATAGGTCTTATTATCATCACGCTCATACAATGCGGACTGACATATCCAACTGATATTAAAATAAATTATTTATAAAATTTTCTTGACATGAGACGAATAAATTACTCGGCATAGCCTTATATAATTATGACGAATTATCCTCATATGATGATAAAAAAGTTGAACTATCAATGCGTTACGTAAAAGAACAGTGTTTTGGCACTGTTCTTTCACCTACGTACACCCTACACGAAGTAGGTGGTACCGGATCGAATAGTAATGTGATACGTAAAGAAATATCAGGTGATTGATGGCCCGTGATACAGTAACAAATTGTTATTTACAAAAACTGTATCATTGTTATGTGATTTGGATATGTGGATTGGATTGTTTTTGTGGTTACTTACAAAGGAATTGTTTTCTCATAAGAATTAATTACCTTGTTATTATTACACTTTGCTGGACACTGCATACGTATTTGACAGTATTACATGAGGAATAAATGGGTCATAACATCACCCCGTAACAACAAACCAACGATAAAGGGTTGCAACAAACCGAATAAAAGAAAGATTTGGTATTTACATACTCTTATGAACGTTAAGTAAGGCCAACCATTCACAGCTATCAGTAAGAAGTGTTCTTTTTTTTTGCATGTCAATCTGGACATTCAAAAAATTCAGCATGTTTTGGTCATCCATCCAACGGTGAAGTAGTAGTAGTATTGTTTTCGATAACTATACAAAACACAAAAAACTGTTATGCCGCAGAGCTTTTAAAAATGATTAAATATAAGTACTCGGGTTTTATTTTAAATAAGAGGTCTTTACCTATGAAATTTTCGTTTTGTATGGAGATTTTGGGGAATTCTGCATTATCCATACTAAATTTTTTTCAGTTTTCCTCACAACGACAAATCCAAAGATAATAATATTTGGCATCTATCATTAGACAAGCTTTAGTAATATATGTAATATCACACTTCATAAAAATTATTTATCGTTTATAAGTGAATGCAAATGAAATAATGTATTCGGGAGGCACTTAAAAAGAGTTGTCTCCGTGTCCAATTTTAACACAATTAAACTTACAACAAATTATCAAAACAAACCAAAAGAGCTCAAAAATATAGTCTATTTTTAGACGAGGTAATTATTTTTTAGGAATATTCTGAATCTTAATAGTTACAGACAAAATATTAAGAGAGAAAAAAAACGCCTATATCATAGGTAAGGACCCAATACAAATTTATAGGCCAATATTAACATTTTTGTCACCGACATAGCCTACCGGGTTAGCAAACTGATGTGACAGTGGGCTGGTCACAATAGCCATAGAGCTGACGGTTGTTGGGGTCGCAAAGTTCAAGAGTGGAGACCGTGACTCGGTAAAAGTAGTGTGGGATACCTTGTGACAAGATGGGATGACGATATTCGTAGGCTGGTTGGAGTGGGCTGGATGAGAACGGCCGAAAATCGGGAGCGGTGGCGCGCATTAGAGGAGGCTTATGCCCAGCAGTGGACAGGAGTGCTCATGATGACTTACAATTGATTTCTAAGCGTAACGCAATCCTTACTTAAAACAAATTATAAATATTTGCAGCATCAACTACTTCTGATATTTCATGACTATATTATTATAATTGTTCGTGCGTCAACTCGTGCGCAGCCGTGAATAGATTGACTGTTAAGGAGAAACTCATGATGGAATCGAGTACCTACTTGTAGCTGATACTAATGTCACGCTTTCTTTATCAGTTCCACGTATCACATGACTCGTTTCACATATCTGGTTTTTGTTATTTGATAAACGTGCGATGGACATTATTTTGATTTTAGAAATGTTTACTAAGTAAAAGGTACCGGTCCCATCAGGTAAACCGTCTGCTCGATTGCCCCCTATTAATATATAGGCATATATATGTCGGGAAGATGGGCCGAGGTTGTTATATATCGAATAGTTATACGAATCAGACGCTTGCCAAATCAATCAGCTACACTTACGTCAGGATTTGTACCATACTAAAAGATGTGATTCAAATGAATCATAGTAATTATTTTAAGAAACAAGGAAACGAGAAGCCCCCATCCCCGCTTCCTATGATGAGTGCCTCGACAACCACCGCACTCTCTCCTTCCAACCAACAGGAAGTTCCTCGTTAAAGTGTCTAGCTTCCGCACAATGATTACCAATAACAATAACTAATCGGCATCCAACATATTTATTACAGTTGTATTTTTAACCATAGAATCATAGAGTAACTTATCAGAGTGTTTTCTAGTTTTCCATCTTGACAGCTCCACCACCAGCAAGAACGCCGTAAAGTAATAGTTGACAGTTTACCTCATAATAGGCCATAGACTCAACCCAGGCACAGGGGCCACCAGACATACAGCCTCATCCCAATATATACAGGGCGTCCCACGGCTATGCCACATGGAGGGAAAGTATCTTAAGTATTGCAGATAGAACGTTTTACTAAAGGAAGGCTTTATTTGAATTTCAAAAACAATTTAAACGGCATTCATAGATATCAAAATTTTTATATGGTTGAACCGGGAATCGAACCCGTTACACGAGAAAAATAATTAACCTCTAACTTTATCATATCGATCAAAAAGATTTTCATTGTGAGGATTATTTTTTACTAAATAACATAATATCAGAAATAAATGGGGCCGTATCCTGAGCCGAAAGACGGGTAAATTATTTTGTCTACGAGTATCGCAATTGCGGTTGACTGATTTATAAGAAATGATCCGAAAATGTGTTCCATTTTCAAACCATTATTTTTTTTTTCTGTAATTTTCATTGTAGGATTTTTGTACTGTGATGTGTTTTTTTTACTTTGATTAACTTTATATTAAAAATTTTAAAATTCATGGTCTTCCTTTTATTTCTGATACTATGTTATTTAGCAAAAAATAATCCTCACGATGAAAGCTTTCGATCGGTATGACAAAGTTAGAGGGTAATTATTTTTCTCGTGTAACGGGTTCGATTCCCGGTTTAACCATATAATTATTTAAATATCTATGAATGCCGTTTAAATTGTTTTTGAAAGTCAAATGATGTCTTCTTTCAGTAAAATGTTCTATCTGCAATATTTAAGATACTTTCCCTCCATGTGGCATAGCTGTGAGACGCCCTGTATATATACATATATACATCATCTGTGCCGCCTGCCGGCATGTTACGAATCCCAGCACCGTGTTGTGGTTAAATTGTCTATGATTATTTAACTTTACTTACATTTGAAAATTCTACTATTCTATTCTCTATTTTCTTCTTCTTTTTTTTCTACTCTTATTCTACTATTTTTTAATATGTCATATTACGACATCATACGATTTCGCCATTGCTTCATATTTTAACCTACTGGTCAACCTGACCACGGATCAAAAAACAAAACACTGACCCTTAAAGGGCTGTTAAATGAATATTGTTTATTTTTCGATAATTGAATTTTAAATTCTATTTGTCTCTGCATAACCTTCAAATCCAATCGGCATATCACACTGCAGAACTGGTCACGATCGCAACCCACTTCCGCATCGCTCACCGTGCTATATGCCAAAATATTTTACTAATGAGCTCTATTATGAGAACGTGGTCACTCATAATGAAGATATTATCAAAATAAATAAGATGTTTCGACATTAACGCGGAAACGAACAAGTTGATTTTCTTAATTAAGTTGATGTTCTGGTCTAATCATTTCGATTGCGAAATTCTTGTTTGTTTTGATTTAAAGAAATTATTTTTGCAATAGTGTTTTGTATGTATTTTTCGAATGAATTACTTAGGTTATAAAATATACCGAAATGTTTGATGACAAGACTATTTTTCGCGAGTTAATTGTAGAAAGTTTAAATTTAAATATGCTTTATTTTTCTATTAATGGGTATCTGTATGATTCTGCGTAATTATGTATGTTCTTGATGCTTTTTTATCACCCTTATCTTTATTAGTGTTTAAAAAATGTTGATGTAAAGGGAGGATAGAAACTTGCTGAGTTTCTGGCCCGTTCTTCTCAGAACAAGGCTCCTGGTAGTTTTGTGAACGGATGGCGTAGTTTATCGCTTTCACGAAATTTTGTAAAATGCTTTTGACGTTTATAAGCATGTGCTGAGACGCATCAAAATTGAATAAGCGATATTGAATTTCGAATTTTGTCAAAAATGGTTACATGTTTTTGGAGTCGACTGTACTTAAAAATCTTGAATGCTAAAGACTTCATCCCTGTCTTCTTAGATATATGAAAATGGCATCATGAGTTTTGGTTAGATTGATAGATGTTATAAATGAACCGAGAATTGGAAATAAAGTGAAATTAAACTGCTCGTTACATGGTTTGTAAAACAGTAATTTTATTTATCTTTTGATATTAATAAATTTTTACCAATATAAGTTACTTTATTGTTTGCACAATACATAAGACAGTATTAGATTATCTTAAAAATGTCTACTATGTTGCAACCGCAACGAAATTGTTGTGTGCTTTACGGCACGCGTTAGTGATGCTCACTAACCAACTTGTGAAGTAACTAGTTAAGTTACTTTAATTAGAAATCATTATCACTCCAAGCATTTAAATGCTATTGTATAATCTTTATGTAATTGATCCTTATTTTACTTGAATATTTATCACCTGTGTGAGGTTAGCGAAGCGATCTAAAAGGATTAGTTTATATATTTCTCTATCTACACTCATGTTATAATATTCGAATTATGAACTCGGGCTGGAACTTATAATGACATACTTTTTAACACAGATGATAAAAACAAAAATTTTAAAATGGAAACTGTAACATAATGACCATTATGAAACAGGTTGGACTCATTATGCAACACTCATTTTTCTTAAAAACGCACCAAACTCTGGCAAATGTTTTCCAGACAGCCAACAACAAATAAAATTAATAATTTTTTTTGTTTTATTTCTTTGAATAATGACGGTAGATAAAATAATGTATGTAACTGCACATAACTCGGTATTAAAACATTCGCGCGTAATTAATACTAGATGTTGCCCGCGACCTCGTCCGCGGTTTCTGGTTTTTTTACTATCCCATAAAAAGTGTCTAAGATGTTGACCAGGGATATAAGGTATCATCTTGCAAAATTTTATTGAAATCGGTCCAGCCATTTCGGAGATGCGCCCGTACAAAACAAACAGACAGGAACAAAAAAAAAATTTGGTACTTTCTTTTTTTTTCACATACGACAGGTAAGCTCTTGACCTTCATCTCACCTGATGGTAAGTGACGATAAGGTCGAAGGTGGAAGCGAGCTTCACCTGTAATCCTCAACAACTGAGGAACTGGCTATCTTACCTCTAATTGCCGGAACACAACAATGCTTAAAACATTGTTATGATGGCGACAAATTTAGATAAGACGGTGGAAGCTAGCCAGGCGGGCTTAGAAGCCCTACCGCCAACCAAACCGAGCAGAAAAACTTGTGCCCCCATGGGGAATCGAACCCGGACCTCCCGATCAACACCCGGTGGTGTGAACCACTAGACCAGAGAGGCGGTTAAGTTTTACATCCTCCTGACCTAATTTTAAGCATTTTTTTTCTATGTAGGTACAACATTCGACCGCTACAGTTTTATAATATGTATAGATTAGGTGAACTTCCGCCTGAAAGAACCTAAATTACTTTTGTGTTTTACCTGCATTTAAATCGAGTTCCATTTTCCAAAAGTAGAGTAGGTTAGAAAAATGTTTGCTTTTTCAAAATTGAGCCTTATATTCACGTGCCATATGTTCCACTTTCCCGTTTAATTGTTTCCGAAAATCTTATTAACCGCGACTAACTGTCGAATATGCAATCCGTCACGGCTGTCAAACCTGAGACCTACTTACCCATATGGCTAATGCACTTTGTATACTGTAGACAGATTATTCGCAACTGTTCCATGTGTGCACCTTATTACAATGCAACTAGGATTATTTTTGTACAGCTTTCCTGTTTTATTCACTTCACGCAGTTTGCGAGAGATAAATGTCGAACTTATTTTCGAACTAGATTACAATTTTTTTTTGTTTGTTATATCGGTTTGTTCTAGCAAACGTGACATTAAAAGAAATTACTCGTACTTTGGTTAAAGTGGACTGTCCCATCTAACGGCATTGGGTGGAGACTGCTACGTTTTGCTGGTTTTACGCAATAGTTTTTATATTATAAGTTTCTAGGCTTATATACTAACAATACTAATATGGTAAGTAGTACAAAAAATGTTACTTATATACACTAATCAAATATGGATGTACCAAAGTCCGAAATAAAGATTATGATTATTATTAAAGCGACTTCAATATTTAAAAATTAATGCAGGGTCAAGTACTTGAATTTTAAAACTTCTTTCTCATAAACATAAATTCATTACCCTAAAATTAAAGTATGTAAGGTGTTTTCCTTCAAGTTGCGATTAATTAATTGGCGGTCACTGCGAACACCGGTAATCGCAAATAATAGAAGTTCTATTGTCTCTTTTTCTGACCATTGACTATCTACTTAATATGTGAATCCACATCTGAAAGAAAATATATTGATTGTGTGATTGAGTAAATGGCTAAGCAGGGAGTGTTGATATAGCAAGCGCTAAACAAGAATGTCGAAAAATTGATATTCACCTCAATCTTCAGTCGCTTTAGTTCCAGATATAACTTCGAATTGGAAAGAAGATATTCATGTCAAAAAAGGGGAAAAATAAAACACTGTTTTGTCAACCACGTAAGCGAGCAGTTTAATTTCCTATATTTTCACTTTTATTTCCAAATTTCGAGTCATTTTTAACTATTTCCAAACAGAAGAGGAAGACATTGGGCCGTCAAAATAATGCAAATAGAGCAACGAAATAAATTTTAATGATTTTTTTTAATTCACCCCGATTGGTGGCTGGCACTATGACTTGTGTTACGCGTTTTAAATGTTACTTAACCTGACAATAGTAAAAAAATCTATTGTTTGCGAGCACCAGTGTTCGCGCTGACCCTTAAGGGTTTAAAACTATTCTTAATCCTCATTAAAGGTTAACGTCCTTACTCATAAACGCTATTTAAGCTTTAAGCAACAGCTTTAATATGCTTAAACAATTGCTTATGTAAATATTTAATATTGTTTATGATTAAGGGTGTTAATAAATGTTGTACATTGATAAAGGTAGCTTATTTAAGATGTTTTAAATAACAACACCGTATTTTTTATTTTGAAATGGCAAGACTGCTGGCTCCGTACTTTTTGGTTGTCACGGTTCATGTGCCTAACTTATGGGCTAAAATAAAAGTGTTATTTAATTAATACAATACTTTTTTTTACATATCAAGTGTACAATAATAAACGTGTCTAACATAAACAAACATCCATATGTCACTGCAATATAAAGGTGTAACTAATTATTACTGACGTAACCAGTCCGTCGCTTTCACCTCGGTTACAGAAACACGGAATATAACGCGTTAAAATAGACTGTAACTAACGTTGGTTATTTCTTTAACCCTCGTTATATCACTTGGGTTTATTGTGGTCTTCATAGCAAAATATATAAAAAAATAACGAACTTTGAACCAGCGGAGAAAGGTTAAATATATTATTTGAGTTTCTTAGAATTTCTAGTTACAGTTTTTCCCACATATATTTTAATGTCATTATTATGGCTGATTAAGATAAATTGTAATGTTTGTTAAAACATTAAAGTTTTTAACAAATTCAAGTTATCTTCATCATTTTTTTTTCTTTATTTTTTCATTTATTATATTCATTTTATTATATTATCGAGCGTAAGATATGAATAAGTTACACTGATTTAATTCCAGACACAATAATTATGTTAATCTATATCTTAATATATGTTTGTGGCATCCCGGTTTGAGTAAAAAGAAAACTCACTGATTGTAAAAAACTAAAAATCATTTTATATATAGCCTTTCCTTTCACACAATACAATGGTAGTATTTAATTTAATTTAATGTATTCATGAACTTTGGTGGTGTAAATCATCACCGAAGCACATAAAATCTAAACACTACCTAAAGTACGTGGCCATTTCTGCATTTAGTGACATAAAAAAGATTTAAACACAGCTTGGTAAATATTGTAAAGTCATGCGGTAACTGGACAATGTGCCTCCCTTTTCTTAGGAGATTTACTAAGTTATTCTTTAGTTTCGTTGCAGTCAAATCGTGAGTATTGCCGACAGGTGTCTTGGTAACACTTGGATAAAAAATATTGTGTACGGTCGCCGTTGACCCGGAGAAGTTGGATGTCATTGTGGCTACTTAAACTATGAACTTGAACCAATTTTTATGAAACTAAGATTGTGATTGATTGTAGAAGTCATGCTCATGTCTGCTAAAACACATTGTAATAATGGTGATCATGGTGGTCATCTTTAGAGTGATATATGATTACCGCAGATTGGGCGTGATGAGAAGATCAGAAATATCCATCGTGCATTATTGACCCTTTCAAATATTTAATGACCTATTACTTCTAACTCAAATTAAACGTTGTTGAGATAAATTTTATCCTTATCATCATTGTCCTCTGCCTATATACATCCCACTGCTGGGCACAGGCCTTCCTCGAAGTGAAACACATGAGGATAACTATTATAATGATTATTTTCTGTTCAATTTGTCCGACTCAAAAGGGGACTCGTATTAATACGAAAGTTTTTATATATTACAAACCGCTTGCCCCAGGACCGGTCGTTATGAAGATCATTGGGGGAGGCCTATGTCTAGCAGTGGACGTCATTAGGCTGATGGATGGATGGATTTCAAACACCGGAAATCTAAAGACTACATTGATCACATGTCTAAACTTAAAGTGGTTTCCCCAGTCATTTGTCAAGTCATCGGGTTATCGCGGATCAATGGCGCTCACGTTTCCACCTCATCTGTTTATCTGTTTCGGTCCAGTGAAAGTGTGAAATGCGAGAACCGGTCCGGTGCGCAAGAGGATACGATCGCTGTTACCTGACAAATGAGCTTTATAAGCTGCAATTAAGCTTGAAATCAAGGAACGATGCTTGAAAACGCTTTTGAATAGCTACTTTATATCAGTGTGTAAAGATTTTCGGTATTTAGAAAATAGTATATCGTTTTTTTATGTACATAAGAGTCTTCTCCGGCCTGATCATATTTCACTTTACGTAAATTGGGCAGAAAGTCTTTCTTTCTTGTTATGTAACATAATTAATTATACTTAATGTAATGGGTAAAATATGAAATGTATTTAATAATGCAATTAACAAATGACGTTCTTTAATTACTGTCATTAATCATTATAATTTATTTTGCCGAATAATTGTGCACCATTACTGCAGCCGTGTGCTAGCGGCTCATTAAAAGAATACTACCAACCCATTCAGTCACTGCTTGGTGAAGCACAGACTATGGCAGTGGGCTGCTTTTGCGGTGCTTTTGCATAGTCTCTGACTAACCCTTAGGGGATAACAGTCGTGATATATATATGAATGTATGTTTACCACAGCATGTTTGAGCAATTTTTTTTTAACATAAAATATTAAGATCATTTTATCGAAAAACCTCCTCCCACAGGGGTAGGCAGATATTACAATTTTCCACTTGCTGCGATGCTTACATACTTTTCTCGCTTCATTCCTTTTCATTAGCCGTCAGTTTGGAATCAAAACATTAATTAAATATATTTTCTTTAATTACAGGTAAATGGCAAGGAGTCAACAACACCAACTAACCTTTGATTTGTGAGTACAAGCTTAAAAACAAACGTTTTATTACCAAGTGATTATTATAATAAAACAAAGCTATTTAACTAAGCCGCCGCTAAGGAGCCGTGTGGTAGCAGCTTATTATCAGAATACTACCAACCCATCACTTCCCTTGGGTGACGTAAAAGGCGACTAAGGGACTAACTGCCGTACTCAGAGTCATTCATTAACTTTAATAGTTACCTATGTTAAAAAATTGACACTTATTTTAATACGCATAAAGACGAATTTATATTCGTTAATGGATCATTAGCTTAAATGACGTCTCTGAGTGCGGCCGATAGAACTGCACAACCATCCAAAAGCTTATAGCGGCGACGGTCTATGACAATAGACTGCTTTAGCGTTGCTTTTGCCTAGTCTCTGACTAACCTTTAGGGGATAATACATACATAAATCACGCCTATATCCCCGAAGAGGTAGGCAGAGGTGAACTAGCACGTTTCGCCAATTATGTTAGGTCCCATGTAATAGGTGGCGACCCTATTGTCATTTATCGGGCACAAAAGTCCCAGTACATTGCTATTGCTGGGTGGTATAAGAGGAACGCTGCTGCCTATTCCTCATCACTGATTTATCCTTAGTCGCCTTGTACGACACCCACGGGAGACATTTGGGGAGGTGACAATTGTATTCTACTCTGCCTACTTGGGATAATAGTCGTGATTATATGTATTTATATATTTAATTAAGTTCATATCTTCTGGCACTCTATGGGAAGACAGACAGAAGACCCTTATTGTAAGTTATCTTTATAAAAACTTCACTATTTTAGTTGTGTTAGGAGTTTCAATTTCTTTCTTGATTTCAGCTCGTATCGGCTAGGGGTGTTTTTCTCGTTTCCCATAGAAATTGACATTCTAAACAGAAATAAAAATTGAAGTTTTTTACAATGACCACTTTATGAGTAATTTTGTCATTCAATTTTGTCTTGCCCGTAATTTTTATATTGTAGAACGTAAGACAATTTTATGTGAAGGGAGGATGGACCCCTTGCAGAGTTTCTGGCCTGTATCTTCTCTTAACAAGGCCTCCCGGTAGTGAACAGGAAGAAAAAAATGTAGAGGTGTACAAGTAGAATATATAGTTATTTGTTTGCTTATTTTATAATGTTTTGACGTGTCATAAGTGTAAGTACTTGTTACCTAAATGATTAAATAAAGCATTTCATTACTCAAGAGGCTATAAATCTTTCTATGCCTGTCCATTTTATAAATAGTCTTTTGACAGCTCGGCGATTAAAAAAGTTAGTGATGTCCAAAAGTATCTCGTATGTGATACTATTCCGATTGTACTATTATCATTATTCGAATTAGGTCCGTAAACAAAATAAGCGATTTCGATAAACATGCGTTTCGATTTCATATTCTCTTAGATTTTTGTAAACAAATATAATTTATGCACACAAGAGATAATCAAATATTACTGAAGGCTCCTCATCGGACCAATCAAATTCAAATAAGGATTCTGACGAGTCATGTTAATAAAAGAAATTTAAATGAAAATTTTGTTTGCTTTCTGTTTAGATTACACATTACACCTTATTAAAATATTATCAAGAAGTTTAGATTTCATTCTTAGCATTTATTTCTAACGATTGTTTGTAATTTGTGGCACAATCGTAGTAATCGTTATGTGTAGCACATCACTAAGTGGGCGGTAACCGTCCATGAAGTACAATATTATTTGTTCGAAAATTTAACTTAAACAATACGAAACTTCATGGGCGTGAGTTTTTAAAAAAACTAATAATATAATCAAGAATTTTGTACTCTATATGGATGCGAAACTCCCATACAATAGCATGAGGCAATGTTCTGTCTCGATCAGTAGGTGTTCCCTCTCATTCTATCACTATTTGAATGAAGGCTATCCGTGGGATATCCTCTTCCTCTCTTTCTATCCATAGTTTCTGTCTCACCTGTCATATTTACGCCATTTTGACACCTAGACTGAAAATTGTTACAAATTTTTGTAATTCAATATTTTAAATAAAAAAATATAAAACTGGTGATGACGTGCGTTGTTTTATGTTGTGTAAGTGAGTGATATCCTGGATGTACCTTATCATTTCACAGGTGAGTCAAAAATCATATATTAAATGAGAGTATTTGTTTAAAAAATTTGTGTATTTTTGTGTGACGTCATTAGTAGTAATAAAAAGCTTTACTACGAAATGACAAACTCATTCATTAAAGTGATAGAATGAGAGGGAACACCTACTGATCGAGACAGAACATTGCCTCATGCTATTGTATGGGAATTTGGCATCCATCATAAAGTACAAAATTCTTGAATATAATAGACAGAGTATAGGAAGTGAAAATGACTGTGTACTGTAACCTTACATTCTTATATCACAGGTTCGCAACGTAACTGTACTAGGACCCAAGTATGCAAGGAGATGCGAGGATATCACATTTATTGAACACTTAACCACGGCCTAACAGTTACTGTCTTAATTATACAACCAATTACTGTAATAACCAATTATCATTACAATAATGCAATTTATTGTAATGTACTCAATAATTATAAATATAATTGAAGTTTGCAAACAAAGGTAATTTTTCATTAAATATTAATTTAGGTTTTAAGAACGTTTATGTTTATTAATCTTTGGAAGTATAATGGTGGTAATAATATACGTGGGTACCTAATATATGTAATTGACGTTTGAGCGTGCTGTGAAAATTATTTTGATCTATCTAGCACGTGTCATATATGAAAAAACTACGAATATAGGTTAGAACATCACCAAGATTATCGAATGCAGTATGATTAGTAGAATTTGTGCCACGTCAAACTTCCGGACCAATACTTTCAAATCTTCTAAAGTGCAGATAGTCAAAAGGTCTCATCATCCTGATCAGCCCACTCCTGTCCACTGCTGGACATAGGCCTCTACCAACCAGCCAACCAACGAATATTGTCAACCCATCTTGTCGCAGGACTTCCGACACTCCGTTTACCAAGACGCGGTCGCCACTCGGGAACTTTACGGCCCCTACGGCCGTCAGTTCTACCACTAATATGACCAGCCCACTGCCATTTCCGTTTGCTAATCCGGTGAGCTATGTCGGAGACTTTAGTTCGTGGTGAAATAAAATTTCAGGTTTAAATTCAGTAATCTACTTTATCATTGTTTGATCTACTAAGGCCCAATTGCACCTAACCCTGGGGCAAATGTATGGGCAAACCCTGGGTTAGGCGCTAACTCTCGAACGCGCAATTGGGCCTAAGTATTTTTATTTAACCTCTTGCTTGAAGTCAAGCGAACATAGGCGGTCGCACACAAAGTATTTTTCTATTGTATTTGGTTTTATAGCCAACAAATACCTACTAGGTATTTGTTGGCTATAAATTGTTTGTCCAACAAATAAATAAAATACCTACTAGACGTCGAAACGTGGTAAAAATAACACAAAAGTCACGAATTCTTCTTCTGAGACGGCTAATAAAATATTGACTATATTACATTATACTTATAGTAATATTCTTCGCTACACGTTGATTAGTTAATTATAATTCCAATCATACAGTCATTAGTGGGTTTAAATGAAGTTTTCAAGGTTTGTTAATTGAAAATTATGATGCTCAGCGGGCGGCGGATTAATTAGAGGCCTTTCAATCAGATAAGTATAAGGGCGAGAATTCTCTGACAAGTAATTTGTTGATGTCGAAGCTGCAGTTTATTTTTTATTTGGATCTTTGCTTGAACCTAGAATTTAAAGCCTTGAGTGTACAGAATAAATGCCTAAGAGACCATTTTTTTTCTATTTACCTATGCTCTATTTAATTTATATTTAGGTGTGGATATACAGTTACGAGCACATGTACACTTTTGAACAATAAACGTATTTCCTTCCTTGTAATATCGCGGGTTCGATCCGTACATTTGCAATCTATATAGGTAGTAGCGTATCAAAAGTCATTTAATGTTTTTTTTAGATATCCGCGAACTTTTATTCCATAACGACGACATGTTTACCGACTTAGGGGAGGCAATACCTCTTACTAAAGAATGATAAACATCAGCGAAACTATAAAAAAATATTTATTTATTATTCTTTGGGTAATTAATCATAATAATTTATAAATAAAGTTGGTTAATTTATGAATAAATAATTTTATTTACATTATTTATTGCGTATTCATGTATGTTGAAAAAGGTGTGTATTTTTTTAAGTCCTATGTTTATGTATGTGTATAATGTTGCAAATATATAGTTTCAAGTCCTATACTAGTTGTGAAATCAAGGGTAGCTGTACTCATAGTAATAAGTACTAGATAAGAAAAATTGACAATTACGCTGTTGGTTTTCTTATTAAATAAAAAAAATATATTACCTCATAATTAATAAAAATATTATTAAGGAGAGCACGAGGTGGATGCGACGCTTACGCCGGGAGCAGCAAACACTGCGTTACCCTGCTTTGGATGTTTGATCTCGGCAATTAACGTGAGCCCTTCTATTTGTGGACGACTCTGCGTTTCGCCTCCGTGAGTCTTTTGGACGCAAAGGAAGTCACAGTTAGATCACAGAGAATTTCAGATTTTTCTTGAGAGAACCCTTCGATGTCTACCGAGATAACGCACAGAGCCGGTTTTGTTAGAGGACTATTTGACTATTTATTGACAACCTCCGTGGTCGAGTGGTTTGTACGCCGGTCTCAAGGCGTCGCCATCTCGAGAGGTTCTGGGTTCGATCCCCGGTGGGGGCAAATGTTTGGGTGATGAATTTTCAGGCATTTGTTCTCCATTTGGTCTTGAATGTTTATATATATTCAGAATATTTATATGTGTTTATCTTATATATTTATATTATATATTTATCCATCATTTAGTACCCGTAACACAAGCAGCATAAGTTGCTTAAAATGGGGCTAGTTGATAGGTGTGAATGTCTAAAGATAAAAAAAGAATTAACCTTAATTTAGAATATACATATAATTTAGAATATACTATTGTCTAGGTTAGCCATCGTGGTGCAGTAATTGGTTTCGTGGGCTGTCACTACTCACGGGGAGGGCTCAAGCAAAGGCAGCACTCCACGGGAAGGCCTACTGCACCCCCAATAATAATATTTAAAGTTTTCCTTTTGATAATTACAACCACGACAGGATAGTTTACCGTCGATGAGTATTTCGCAAGTGCCCTCGTTGCAGACCATACCTCTATAGAGTAAAAACAATTTATTTTACTATTAAACTCACTTAAGACCGTTCCATAAAAAATCATCGTAATTACTCAATCGTAGTTGCCGAAATCAAAAAGACGACCGACGCTTCATTGATCTTTATCGTAATTGTTGTTGAAATAATCGATATCTTTAAGACTGATTTGACAGATTGTGTTGAAACAAAAGTGATTGTTTGCATGGTTGTTTATTTTTAAGGTGATGAAGTAGAAGTAGGCAACTAATGCAAGAAGAGTGAGCGATTACTGTCGATTTTTATCTTCGAGGTTCCAGAGGATGAATGTTCGTTTTCACATCGTGTGATGAACTTATATTAGTACGACATTATTAATAAACTAGCTTTGCCCGCGACTTCGTCCGCGGTTACTATGGTTTTTTAACCATCCCACGAGAACCCTTTAATTATCCGGAATAAAAAGTATCTAAGATGTTGATCAGGTATATAAGGTATCACCATGCTAAATTTCATTAAAATCGGTGCAGCCATTTCGGAGATTAGAAAAACTAAAAGTTCAAAAAAAAAAAAACTTTTTTTGGTATTTTTCCTGTTTTAATATACCCCTGACTTGGTTTTAAGCATTTTTTTGTACAGACATTCGACTTTGAGTGCAAAATTTATTTAAAGAAGTTTCTTTCCCGTGTTGTCACAGAAATTTTCTACACTTAAAATATCTTGTATTAGGTACCGGAAAATGCCAGGACACACATTTCTTAGGCCCACTTTTCGACTTTTCCACAAGTTTAAAATACTCTACATAGATTCTTTAATATTTTTTGAAAATTACTAATTAGTTACTTGGTTTATCTCCCTTCTTATAGTCGTTTTTTTCAATTAATACTTCGAATGGAAATTGATTATTAAAACAATCATCATCAACAACCTATGCTTGTCTAGTGCTGGACATGGGTCTTCCCTAATGCACGCCACTGTTCTCGATTTTCGGCCTTATCCAGCCCACTCCAGCCAAACTACGAATATCGTCACCCCAGCCTTTTTTTCCATAAAATTTTCAATTGGAAATTCATGCTGAAAACAATAATATTTTTTTTTAATTTAAGAAAAACCGTAAAAGTTTGTCATGGAAAAATTGTTTGGTTACGTAACAAAATACAATTTTCTCTTTTGGACACAATGCTTATAACAGTTTGTTGAAGTTCTGATGCTTTGCCATTTAGCTTCTTGTATAATATTTGCGAGTGAGTTACACACACGTTTACAACGCTGTAAAGAGTCGTTATTTAAAGCCTCAGTCATCAGGTTATTACGTATTGCCAATTAATCAACGACTTCGTACTGTAGAACATTATCATAAAGTCAAATCTAATTAATCATTTTATTAATTATGAATTTATGACAGAGCTTCTGGTAAGGAAAGATTGACCGCTATACTCTGAGATGTTTATCATGGCTTTTGGAGATTGCAAATATACTCTAATTAAGAATGGCACTTTGGTTAGATGTAGTACATGTCTAGTCCGGTAAGTGTTAATTAAAATTTATCTCATCCTGTTCATCGTATTTAATGATCCTTAAGGTCCCCTGTTTGAGTCACTTACATATTTGGATAACACAGTATTCTAATGATATAGATGCGCATTTCGATAGAGTGGAGTGCATTGCTTGCGTCAGTGATCCCAATCCCAATAGCACATTAGCTACGAAGGGGTAGGCAGTTTTTTAAAGTTTCTTAGAAAAGGCACCTTCTGGGAAAGCCGGCTCTTTTGTAAACTTATCTCAGCTGTGGCTTAGATTGAAGTCAAAAACAATCACATTAAATGTACTCGTAAAGAATATAAATTTATATTTATATATATTATTTCAGTTATTATTTCATATGTATATATTGTTAAGTACACGCGACTCAGTTTACTCCTCAGCATTTTTCCTTCGCAGGTGGGTTGGAAGACATTTCTATTAGGAATAAGCCCTACCTTTTGTACTAAATTACCTTTTCTTTTTTTTTTTGTATTGCTTTTGTGTTTTTTTTGTGTGTGCAATAAATTGTTAAATAAAATTTTTCAGGGAAGTGAATGGAATCGAAGCACAGTTTTCTGTGCTTCGATTCCATTCACTTCCCTGAAAAATTAACGCTAACGCTATTAACGCTTCGGTGTTTATTAAGCTGGTGATTTTATTCTTAACGTTAAAGTTAAAATAATTCTAGTTTCTTATGGTTATCCGAGTCGTCCCCCGGTAGGGTAATATTACTAGACTAATAATATAATACATAGAGAAAAAATGTCAGTGAAAAAAACCAAGTCAGGGGGATGTTAAAAGGGGGACAATACCAAAATTCTTTTTATTTTTATTTTTTTCTTTCTTTGTCTGTTTGCAAGGGTTAATCTCCGAAATGGCTGGACCTACCTTATATTAATATCTATAAAAGGTTAAGCTGTTCTAAAAAGGTTATTTTACAAATATTCTAGATTATACAAGCCTCCAGAAACCCCAGGCCTCGCGTGCCCTTTGCGCGGTGACGACACCATTTGTCAGTCAATTAATCATTGACGTAGCAATCACGATGCGCCCGCGACATTTTGAGAGCACGATTTGTAGCTTTTAGCGAGTGAATGTGGAACACTTATTATTGTGAGTAAACAGTAATAATTCATGTTGCATATTATGTTGGTTTGCACTGTAAGGTTATATTAATAATGGTAAGTTATTTTTTTAACTACATAATATTTCTTGTGAAATTTTTGCTGGTGTTATTTTACGCTTATACAGAAGCATGTTTATAGAGGCATAGCTTTTTAAGTACATTTTATTGTTTAGTAAAATAATCTATGTTAATAGGACTGTTTTCCATTTTTTTCAAATTATTTACGAAAGGTTATTGTTTTTTCCTGGCTTTATTTGGCTTCAACGAAGGTAGTGTAATTATCGGGTACTTACTGTAATTTACTCCATACTAATATTATTAATGCAAAAGTAACTCTGTCTGTCGGTCGCGCTTTCACGTCAAAATTACTTAACCGATTTAATTGAAATTTGGTATACAGATAGTCTAGAGACTGAAAACTGACATAGGTAACTTTTTATCCCGATATTCTCGTGGGAACAGGTGCCGCGCGGGTGAGACCGTGGGAGGCCACTTGTATATTATAATACTAGTGGCTAACAGCAGTTTTAGTTTTGACGTGAAAGAGACAGAGACAAAGAGATGCATTCGGTCCATATGCAACATAGCACCGGATGTGTCGTGTAGACCGTGTTTTAAGGAATTAAATATATTTCCCCTGCCGTGCCTTTATATACTCGAAGTGGGAATTTTCGTTAAGGTTAACTTGCATATGTTTTCCCTGAAGAGAAACCTTACACAGAGATATGTTAGACAATGTAGGGGTCAAAATGACCTTGCTTTTGATGTAACGCCAAAAACCACAAAAATAGCCAAAAACAGTTATATAATGTGCATCAAAATTTAAAGATTAAATTTAAAGATTAAATTAAAGATCTCCCATTCAATAAGTTTAAAATCGGTCTAAGGAGATGGCTATTAGACAAGACGTTACGACATTAATGAATTTTTTGACGAATTTAACCCTTAAATTGTACCTACTTAGATAATGATGGTTAATATCTGCATGCTATTTTTATATAGTTAAACAGGCTTGAACATGTATAATGCACCTTTCATCAAAATTGTAATTGTGTACCCTGTTTAAAGCGAATAAATGATTTGATTTGATTTGATTTGATTTGACACCGACACACAGACAGACAGACAGAGTTACTTTCGCATTTATAATATTAGTCCTACGAAGTGCCCTGAGTTATCTCAGGCCCATCACAAGAATAAGAATAATAAGATGGATTATCCTATATCAAAAGTTGACACAGTTCACTGTAGTCTCTATAAGAGTTTCAGACCGATCTCTATTATACATTCGAATGACTAGTAAACTTTTAATGAAAAAAATAATACAGCGGTATAAATGGTTAGGAAAGTATGAATCACAATCAAAATGTATTGTAGCATTGCAAAATATCCTTTTAACTTATCGAATCCCAATTTCGACGAGTCACGAAATATCGATAACTGCGTACTTTCGTATAGATAAATATTCCACTTACGACGAATAGCCGGAACTGAAGGAAAGTAACTACGAAACGTAATAAAACCGACTTGAATTACGGAGAACATACATATTTTTGGCAACATATTATTGTTTTATGCAATCAATGCTGGTCCAGTGACTGTTTGATCTTGATCGTAGTTAGTGACCTGTGTAATTACCTGTGTAATGTGGTAGATTGCATCTTTTGCCTCTCCTAACCATTTTATCTTTTTATGTTACCTACGGTAATTCGTTATTACATTATTTTTATTTGTAAACATGTCTTTGGCATTGTAAACTTGTAATATGCGTTCATTTTTGTCATTGATTATGTCACCAGGAAAGTTATGGATTTGAAAGTGAATGGGCGTGTGGGGAGAGGAAGACCAAAGAAAAGATGGATGGATTGTGTGAATGATGATGTGATGAGGTTGGGAGTGAGCGTTGACTTGGTGAGTAATAGAAGAGAGTGGAAGAAGAAGACATGTTGCGCCGACCCCAAATAGAATTGGGAACAGGGCAGGACATAGAAGAAGATACGTAATTTTGTTTAAGAAATATTATCTTTATGTAAAATAAAAACTTATTAATCAATATCTTTATGTTTTCTATTAAAATCTTTAGTTTGGGATTAATTAACTAAGGGTCGGTTTCTCAATCCTCAGATAAAACTATCTGTCAGTCAAATGTTAGCTCTGTCCCTTTTCTTTTTATGACTTTAGCAAGTGACAGTGATAATTTTAAATGGCGGATAATTTAAAAATAAAAATTCAGATTTTTAATTTTTAAATTTTTATTTTAAAAATAAAAATTTAAAAATTAAAAATCGGGCCTAAGGCATGATTTTTCAATCCTCAGATAAAATTAGAGAGAGGTAACATTTAACAGACAGATAGTTTTATCTGAGGATTGAAAAATCGGGCCTAAGTCATTTTAATCTTTTGTTTACTTCACACTATGTCCAGTGTATGGGCATCATGCCATTTAACAGGTTTTGTTACACTTCTGTAAAATTTTTAGTGATAGCTATATGTATATATATCTATTGATAGATTAAATATAATATCCTACAAGGGTTCTGTCTCGTAACGGGCCTTACGTAACGGTGCCTGCGCGTGCGCCGTCTACGTGACGTAAATAACAGTGCGCTATCGACATGACTATGACTATCTTTGTTATGAGTCACATTCATTATTTATATGACGTACTAAATATGTAAACATCATTTGAATAATTTTACTGATTTTCGACGGTAACGTCGAATATGTAATATGAAAATAATAACAATGAAAGATATAAACTAAGATACATAATAAAGAATAACTTATGCCTTCGAGAGGTTGTTGTCAGAAGAATTGTGATGAAAACTATTACCTACAACTAAACTATTAATTGTTATACGGATCTACGGATTTTTGTAGCGCAATCTCTTGGTTTCCCGAATATCGAGAAGTATATTAAATCAAATCAAATAATTTATTTGTTTTATAAATTTTTTAATACAAATTTTAATTATAAAGACATATATATTCAGATTTAAGATTATAGAACTTGAGTCATTCACATAAAATCACAATTTTCTTAGAACAACAAAACAATAACAGGATCGCGCCCGGATACATGCTAAGTGTGGTTTCATGGGTACGCTGGCGCCGGCGCCGGCCACGCGCTCGCTTACAATTACACGGAGTTACTAACATCGTTTTACAGCCACGCGCGCTCGCCTTCGTCAAAATTTATGAAAATGGCCAGCATACCTATAACGTGTCAGCAAAATGTGCAAGGGCACTATGATAAATGTTTGTTTTCGTCCTCAGCCTTTATACGTCCCACTGCTGGGACAGGCCTTCCTCATGGAGAAACACATGAGGAGTATGGGCCATAACACCACCACGCTGGCCCAATGCGGGCTGGTGGGTAGAAACCGTCACAATAGCGACCGGAACCAATGGCTTAACGTGCCTTCCGAAGCTCAGAGGAGCTCGAGATCACAATGTTTTGGTCAGCCATCCACGGCCTGACCATGGCGAAGTTAGCTTTGTATTCGATCGAAAGCCAAAGCGTACTAAACACTACGCCACCGAGATGTTTGTTTTAGTGTTATTTATTCCAAATTCTGCAAAACCAAGCTGCAAAAAATGCACACCATTCCTCACGCTCAGATTGCAGTATACAGATAATATTCTAATAAATAAAAGTCGGGTTCAAAAAGGCCGCCGCACACCCGCAGGACGCGTGCTTTCCTGCCGCGCTATTTGCATGCGAAACGACGTGTGGCTTACGTAACGCGCTCGTTGACTGTTCCTGGTTGTTTAGTTACCAAATGCCTGTCCGCTATGAATTTTGATTTGTTTAGAAGTTATATCTTACATTGAATAAGTTGGCACCACATTGAATAAGTTTTTCATTAAGTTTTATAAAAAAATACATTATAATTAAGTTATACTTAAATAATAAAAAATTAAATGTCTTTCTTCAACGATTCTCTGATTATCAACTTGTGCAAATTACGTCTTCATATCATAGAAAGTGTTAATTTTTTTATAAAGGCTTTCGCTTTGTTCCATGTCTATTTAAAAAAATCTTGCAGTGTCTCATGCAATAACTCTTTAAAATAAAAGAAAATAAAAGTCATTAGACTTTTATTACCGATTTTTAGATATCCCTATCCCTTAGGGGATAATTGTCATGATTATATGTATGTATGTAGACTAGTCCTTTTTGTGTTAGATTTTTTTCGTAATGCACCAAAAGCCAATGTGGCATTAAAAGTAAATCTTCATGCAGTCAACCTCATTGCCGTTGTCATTGTCAGGTGTAGTGCCTTTTCACGCCTATGATACAGGATCCAGGATTGTAGAAAGAAATGAAATTTCATATTTTTCATCGACTTTTTGTAATTTTGTTCTTATTTTTATATTTTTATTGTTCAATTTCCATGTAATAAAAATCTATGTCTAAATGAGAGAAAACAATGCTTATAATAAACTGTTTAATTGAAAAACAAAACACATTAAAGAAGGTAGTCTAGAAGGTATAAACCTAATGAGAGCCAGATTATTTTCTATATAAGAACGCAGAAAACATTTAAGTATGCTGTCTTATTCTGTCTTGATGTCTTATTCAGATTTTCTCGGTTAGATCAGATATTGGTCATAAAGTATGGTCCCTAATGCAACAGGATTTCCTGAATGTTTCTACTGCTAAATTATGCCAGATAATCCGCTAGTACTCATTACACATTCTATATAGATTTAACAGATAAAAATATAGATTAGTTAGTTAGTAAGGCCATTTAATTTTGTCTGTGCATAAAAAGTAAATTGTGGAAAATCGTTAGTATTAAATTTACCTTTATGAAGCAATAAAATGTTATTTTATATCCTAATTTCATCATTTATGTTTATTTTTATACCTTATACTTTAGTAAAAAAAGCAATCCATGTTGGTTGCCCAGAATATCAAATTTACATTTAAATATTGAATCTAAAGGTCACTGATGTCATCATTTAGTAAAGAATTTAACACAGTTTAATAAACGGATCTCATTTACTCATAAAATGCATTCAAAAATATTCCAATGAACCTAGCATTAACTGCAATCACTGCACAGCGGTAAGGGACTATCTGCTAAAGGCCAAACTAAAGCCCAGTACCATCTCACACCAAAAGTGTTTAGCATATTTTTCTTCCATCTGGTAGTGTCTACATTTTTCACATTCTTCATTTCGTACGCCGTGATGCCTCCCATGATATTTTTAATGTGATAATAGAATACGCCCGTGGCCCAAAAGATAAAAATGCCGTTTATTACGAAAAATAGAACATACAGGTCTCTTGCTCCAGTAGGCTCGGCGGTGAGAACGACCATAGCTGGGTTTAGGGCTCTACAGATGGCAAGTAAGAAGCCGTAGGTGTCAAACATGGATGAGATAAAGTAGTAATCGTAGTAAGCACTGTAGAATAAGGAGATGTTGATATGGAGGAGATACATCATGTAGTAGCGTTGGTTGTACAGCCCGATGCAGCGAGAGAAGAAGATGCAATGATGATCTCGCCTTAAGATACACACGTTACACACTTTGCAATGGAAACTCTTAAGAGGCTGATTCTTGTTACAATACTCACAGAATCTAGATTTCTTCTCATCTAGCATCGCAGTCTTCGTGAACTTAGAACTGGTGTCAGTAAGTAAAGCCATGATCATGTTCCCACAAACGTTGATGAAGAGGAACGTTGAGAAGCACACATGGAAGCAATGTTTGACTGGGCCTATATTGTACATTTCCACTAGCGAAGGTCGAACTAAAGTCATATGGAATATGTAGAAGCTCGGAGTTAGAAACACCACAAGCCCAGAGCAGACCAGTTTTTCAACAAATATTGGCAGTGTTCCTGTTTTTACATTGAATAATAACATCTTATTGCGTATCTTTGACGACACCAAAAAATATAAAATTATTAGTACAGGAAAAAATAATATACGTTTATAGATTGTAGTAGATGACAGAAAGCTCCACAGAGTAGATTAATTTACATTTTGGTTTTTTCATAGTTCATAGATAATTTTTGCTTTTTTCTGTCAGTATTATCATGCGCTTTCGATCTAAAGACTTTGCGTTTCACAATAAAGTTCAGAAAATGTTGGAAAATATACTTTTCTGTTTACGCCAAAATTTACATATATCCTACATAATCACGACTTTATCCCCTAAGACGACCTCCATGGTCGAGTGGTCTGTACGCCGGTCTCAAGGCCCCCGGTGGGGGCAAATGTTTGGGTGATGAATTTTCAGGCATTTGTTCTCCAGTCTTGGATGTTTATATATATTTATCATATTTATATTTATTTATCTATTAAATATATTTATCCGTCATCTAGTGTCCGTAACACAAGCAGCATTAGTTGCTTAAAATGGGGCTAGTTGATAGGTGTGAATGTTAGAAGATATTTATTTTAGATATTTATTTAAGGTTTAAACAAAGGCAAAAGCACCGCAAAAGCAGTCCACTGCCATAGTCCGCGTTCACCAAGCAGTGCAGTTTTAAGTCCATTAGTCGCCTTTTACGACACCCAAGGGAAGATATGGGCTGGTAGTATTCTTTTAATGAGCCGCTACCACAAGACTATATAAAATATAAATTGCTCAAATTGAGTTCATACTGCTATTTATTATTGCTATTTTATATTTTGTTATAAAGTTGCGCTCTCCAAACAGACAAGATACTGCAACAAAATCAAAAGTAGTCCTAACACAATATACTCGATAGCACAAGCACTTTCTAGACGATATAAAGATAATTGAGGAAATCTTAATACAGACCACAGATTGATAACAGATTTAATAAGCTCCGTGGCCTGCGAACAACGGTATAATAAATATTTATTGGCTCATGTGGTAAAGGAAATGGTGTAATCACTAGGCACGGTTGAACCCGTTATACGTTTTATCTAATGTCTGTTACATGTGATACATTTGATGGTGATATCGAGTATTACGTGGAAGGTTCCGGTCGAGATGCAGCGGCAATTTTAATATCGTTACAGTCGGACTGCCTAAGGGCTTTTATTTCTTAGTCGATGTTAGCAGATATTATTGCGGTTACTGTACTGTTGAATTCTTACAGAGAATTGTGGGTTATGTATGACATTATAAGTAGTAACTAGTGTATTTTTTTTCTGTCGAATATTTGTTCCAAGTGTTGAATTCTTTTAATAATTTATAAAATGTTCTTTATTGCAGGTAAATGAGGGTGGTCGAGGTAAAATTTGCCTTATATTAAATGTAATAATTTCACACATGTGCTGTGATTTGAATTAATTTCATAAATTCAACATTGATGAAATTAATTCAAATCACAGCATAAATTTGTGGAGTGAGCCTCCACAAATTTATGCTGTGATTTGAATTCTAGCTGAAGTCTAGCTGTGGACGTATCTTGGCGGAAACAGAACAATTATTTTTTCTTTAACCATAATCTAGTACAGATCATTCTCGATATCGATTCAACAATAATAATATTGACCTACAAAACATACTTAAATCTTTCCTGTATTTATTGTACCCATTAATCACATATAAATCATACTAGGAAGAAATGCGATGCAGCGGCAATTTCATCCGACTCTGAACTCACGTTTCTGACATTTCGGCCCTTTGCCTGTCACTTCGACCGGTAATGGCCTTAAACGATCAGCATCAACAAATTGAGGGTATAACGAGCAAAATACGAGGCATAAAACGGTTCATGCGTCATGATAATGGCGGTAATTGAACCTTTGATATATATCGTGTATTAGACTGAGCTTGTATTTCGTTCTTATGATTTGCTGCATCTTTCGAACAAAATATTAGACTTGCAATTACGCTGTAGAATTCTCAACTGAGTTTGATTACTGTTGAAACATTTTTGTGTAGGTATGTCGTCGTTATTATTCTTCAAAATGGGCTTTCTAAAAGCCTTCTCTGAGCACAATCTCAAAGGGCTAGGAAGTATATTATATTATACATACATAATGCAATAATATCTATATAAAAAATTTAGCACATTCTCAATATTATGTAGAATTATGAGTACAGGTATAGTGGGCAGGGCACGTTACATGTAGAACAAAAAAGTGTCAGAGCGGAAAGGTATTGTCACATATTAGGAGGCGAAGCGTTGGTAGTACATCCACGAAGGACGCAGGCATGTAGTTGGCAACGTAAGATGGAGATTATAATCACTTAATATTTAATATCTTTATCGTCATCATTATCATCATCTTCAGCCTACTCCTGTCCACTGCTGGACACAGGCCTCCCCTAATGCACGCCACCGCGCGCGATTCTCGGCCGTTCTCATCCAGCCCACTCCAGCCAACCGACGAATATCGTCAACCCATCTGGTCGCAGGGCGTCCTACACTACGTTTATCGAGACGCGGTCTCCACTCGAGAACTTTACGACCCCAACGGCCGTCAGTTCTACGGCTAATATGACCAGCCCACTGCCACTTCAGTTTGCTAATCCGGTGAGCTATGTCGCTGACTTTAGTTCTCTGTCGGATTACATCATTCCTGATTCTGATCATTCCTTTTAGAGATACTCCGAGCATAGCCCTTTAAAGCTCGCTGAGCGACTTTTTAACTGGTGGACTAGTCGAGCCGTGAGTGTCCACGTCTCAGGACCGTAGGTCATGACAGGAAGGACGCACTATATATTTATTGCAAACCATAATATGCACAATAAGGTAAAATACAATTATAAAGATCCCAATGGCACGCCATTTGCCATAAAAGAGAAGACGACGCGTTTGTTGTAAAATTACTTACCTACGATTGTCGTTATAGAGATCGTTATACTATGACTGCCTATCATCGTTAATACAGGTGCAGTCTCGAGGCTGAGTTGAAATGAGTACATTTCATGATAAAATCTATTATAAAACGTCAAATATGAAATAGAACACATCAAAACAGACAATTGAACTTTCTCAAAATTCAAATGCCCATTTAAATTGGGCAGACGTGTGTCAGGGAACAATGGTTCCATTTTGTGTCAATCACCGTGTTGCAACTGAATTTGAAGTAATTGACAGAGATCATAATAGCGATGTACTGCAACTAATTTATTTACATACTATTATCTCATATGGGTTAGTCAGAGACTAGACAAAAGAACTGCAGAAGCAGTCCACTGCTATAGTCCACACTTCACCAAGCAGTGACTGCACGTGTTCAAAGTGGAAGGTGGTGAACCCGTCGCCGTTATAAGCTATTTGATAGTTGTGCAGTTCTAAGTCCATTAGTCGCCTTTTACGACACCCAAGGGAAGAGACGGGTTGGTAGTATTCTTATAATGAGACGCTAACACACGACTCTCTATTTACTACACACGGCATTTATTTACATACATATACATTATGTACATACAGCTGCGCTCATAGTTCCAAACGGGTTCAGCAGAAATACAGTTAACATTAAAAAAATATATATTTTATAATAATATAAAATAATTGGAATCCTCCTATAGCTTTTGTAAAACATTTTGGCACTAATCCACTACCAAGGGTTAAATGTTATTTAGTATTTTTAAAAAACCTTAGCCACGAAGTGAGCCTCATGGATTTGGATGCCACTAGTTGCTCCAAACTATGCCTATCACATATTGTGCAACATTGAAACATATATGACATGGTATTTTAACTATTTATTATCCCGTACGTCTGTTAATTATTAACTCTATGGTGGGCCTTTTGCTTATCACCATAATGCATCAGTAAAGATTTTCGGAGGTTCATTGTGAATGGTTTTTTATTATTTATTAGGAAGAAAGCAAGAAAGGAAAATATTTCTTGATCACGCACATGCAAAACAAAAGAAGATAAAAAAAGGAAGACACAGGATACGATAAAAAATAAACAATGGAAAAATACACAAAAATGATCAATTAGGACCCGGGGACCCGGTCTCAGCAAATATTGCATCAGTGTAAACTAATGCAGAGCTGGATTATGTATCAAAGTATCAAGTATAATAATTTTTTGTGTAGGAATTATAAATGGAATATTGCCACTTTTGAAATATGATTTATTCAAATTTCTAACTTATATGAAAATATTATTCAAATCTTCGAGACTCCTCCTTAAATTTATAATCATTCAAAGTTTTCTCGTATTTTTTTTATTTTTACCTATAGTATGTCAACAACACTTTGAATATTACGTCACTCTCTGGTATTTCAAATACTGCTAGTTGAATACATCAAATTTTATATACGACATCAAGTCATTGTTTGTGTGTGGTTTGTGTCAATTCATAATGGCTGTTATCGGGGGTCGATGAATTGGAAGGAATTCATTATCTGTTTGTTTTTTTACTTTGTCAGTCTTGGGAAGATGTTTGTAAAGTTTCTTTATCAAGTAGTAAAAAAATATTGTCTCTGCTGGAATGCTCTTCTGTGAAGATGAAACGAAGGAAATATAAAAAAAGTACAGAACCTTATACATAACTTACTTATTTGTTGAATGTGTAAGTAGTTTAATGTTTATTCTGGTATGTCATAATTATGTTAATTTATTATTTTTGCCTTTAACATTATAGTAATCCTATTACAAGTCGATGTAATGGTGCCCTAGAAGAAATACTCATTCATATTAGGTCCTTACCTATGAAATTGGTGTTTTGTATGGAGATTTTGGGGATGTCTGCATTTTACATACTAACATTTTATCAGTTTTCTTCACAACGACAAATCCAAAGATAATAATATTTGGCATATATCATTAGACAAGCTTTAGCGATATGTGTGTGAACACGCTTGATAAAAATTATTCATCGTTTTTATGTTAATGCAAATCAAATGATGTATTCGGGAGGCAGTTTAAAATAATTGTCTTTGTGTCTAATTTTAACACAATTAAACTTACAAAAAATTATCAAATGAAATAATACGAGCTCAAATATATGGTCTATTTTTAGAAGAGGCAATTATTTTATAAGAATGTTCTGAAACTTAATAGTTACGGACAAATTGCTAAGACAGAATAAAAACACCAATTTCATTGGTAAGAACCCAATATTTGTAAAGTTTTGGTAACTATACTTTTCACAATAATAAAATAACATCACAATATTTCAAGATCTTGATAAGATCATTTAAGAAAGGAGATGACTACTTCACAATGCAGACATTATTGCAGAAGCATATTTCCATAAAATTCTATTACTATTACAGTGATGACATAAAATTTTCATAATTTCGCTGTGGACACAATCCATCACTGGTGTAATAGCCATCGTCAATAGACGCCTTCAAAGAAAAGTGGTATTGTTAATCTTCTTAAGCAATACTCTGCGTCCATTACCAGCTATTACAGTCTCTTTAGCAGATCGTTTATGATGGATGGGCCACCGTAACAATGGGTCCTGAAATGGTCTAATCGTTTGGTCAATACCGTTCGTATTACGTCAGCGGAAAGGTTCAATAGTGCGAAACAGAAAATACTACAAAGTGGCACACACCTTACCTGTAAGGTAACGAACTTTGCTGTTTGATAAGGAGAACATTTTGAATGTTCGTTGATGGACATTTTTTTTATAAGATAGGGGTAAACGCGTAGACGGGTCACCTCGCAACGACCGCCGCCCAATGACACTCGCAACACCAAAAGAGTCACAAGTGCGTTGCCCGCCCTTAACTGGAAATACGCCTTTTCTTAAAGTTTTCTATGGGGAAAAGTTGTTAATATCTTTCTCGTCGACAAATCACTTCATGAAGATTACGGGAAATGGCAGAGCTTACTTATTACGGACCTAGTTGTAGGTATTTGAAAGTCGTGGTCTAAATTCAACGGATATAAAGGTCACCATTAAATTTTTTGTTTAAATATGTAATTTTTCCGTTTAAAAAAAAAACATATCTTGTACTTATTCGTATTTTATTTACCAAAATTTGAGAGCGTCAAAATCGTGCCTGAATTATGAAGATATCGTGGCCTGATTCCTGCTCAAACGCAGACGCCAATATTGCTTCGATCATTTCAATCCTTCATTATGACTAAGCCCTGCAAATTCCTCTTCTATTGGTGCTCAACACTTTATTGAATGTATTTGGCATAAGTAATACAAATGTATCCAATATTTACCTTCCTGTGCACAATTTATCTTCAACAATGTCCCACGCGATTCATTCGCAGACGTGTAAATGTCGCAGGATGATAGATATATCCGTAATCTAACTATATCCCTAGGAATATAATTATATACCGGAACATAGTTATACTATAGAGATTCATTGCTATATCACAAGGAATATTATTTTCTAAGCGACCTTTTCTCTTTGCAGTTCAATGTAGATTGACCCGCCTTACACTCCCACAATTATGTCACTAAAGCTTAATCTAGTTATTATACTTCAAACACTAAAAAGAACTGTATTATAACTATGTTCCGGTATATAATTATATTCCTAGGGATATAATTATATTACGGTTATAACTATCTTACTGCGACATAAACACAGAATGTCAAGGAGATGGCGTAAAAGCCATTAACCCAGATTATGTTTTGTTTGTTTTATTTACGATGTGTTTCTTAAATAGAAAACAATATGTCATCTATGTTTGCAGGCTGCAGGCTTATGTTTAAAGTTCAATGGTTTAATGATTTATTTTGCAGTAATGGGTTTTCAGAATGTATGCTTAGTACCCTTGACTTTTGTGTTATGACTGTGTTTTTTCTTTTAATGAGTTCAAATAAATAATTAGTATTTACCAAGCCTTTTTACGAACTTTTACTGAAAACAGGCTGAACCCCCATATTTAAATTCATTATTCATTTCACTTTTAAACCCCCCTTCAGCTATGGGCGCTTTTAGTTAGGTGCGCTTTCAGTTACCGTCGCTTTCAGCTAGTGACGCTTTCAGTTACCGGCGCTTTCAGCTAGTGACGCTTTCAGTTACCGTCGCTTTCAGCTAGTGACGCTTTCAGTTACCGGCGCTTTCAGCTAGTGACGCTTTCAGTTAGGGGCGCTTTTAGCTAGCGGCACTTTCAGCGCGTTTCAGGGAGTTTTTCACGTTTCCCATAGAAATTGATATTCTTAACGCAACTAATAAAGTTGCGTTTTTTACAACGAAACATACACTGGAGGTACTGAATGTAGGTTCTTATTAATGTGCGCCAAAAATTACGTATTATGGGGGCGCTTCACTTGGCATAGCGTTATCGTTGTATTTGCCCGACTGCCCAAATAATAAAAAAATCCAAATATCCCAACATGGATTGTTATCGGGCAAACAACTCAAACAATCATTTGATGTGTGATTAAAACCCGACAAGTGGACGGAAACGCATGTTCGCTATTTGCGTTATTTGCTTTATTTGCGCCATTCGTGCAAAAACTCCAATAGACCGTCCACACATGGCCGTTTTCGGAGAAATATAGCATATTTGCGAACACGACACGCTAAGTGTAATGCCGCCATTACCAGTATAATGAATATCCCATGCCATATATTGTACAATACAACAGGCTTAGGAAATATGACTGTTACCATCTCTACTACCACCTTTAGGATACAGGCGTCACGAAATGTTATGTTAACAATAAACCGTTCTATATTCGATTCAGCACTACCACAGAGTTATGACAGTCCAGAATTGCACACCGAATCAGCCAGCATGCACCTCGACCTCTCCATATCGGTGTCATGCGTAACTCTACGTGACAGTGGAGGCTCGTTAGGCGACACTTACCAATAACCGCATCTTTTGCGCAACAGATACGTGAGGGCTCGTACTGTCACCAACATGAACATGTGTGCGGTGCTAAGCAAAAACACCTTTATTCACTGGTGATAGAAGTCGTTTACTGTCAAAGTACATGCATAATATGTTTTTTCTTGTACCAAGATGGTTCGCGCATGCTCCATTAAAATGATTTTCGCAATGCTTTAAATGCTTCGGCTTGTTTCGTGTAGTACCTTATATGTCAAAGTATAATTGTTATTACTGGTGATACAGAAGTTTCATTTATGGTGTACATTTGTAAAAGCGCCATTTTTTTATAGAAAACTAGTGGCTTCGGTTTCACCCGCGCGGTACACGTCCCAATGGAAATATCGGGATAAAAAGTAGCCTATGTCCTTTCTCACGCTCTAGGCTATCTGTATACTAAATTTGAATTCCACCGGTTCACTTGTTTTGACGTGAAAGCGAGACCGACAGACTGATAGACAGACATTACTTACGCATTTATAATGTAACTATGGATTGGTTGTTATGAAATATACTTAGAGATTAAAGCAAATACAAGAGAACGACGAAAATTATGTCAGTATTTTTTAAATAATATTATGTCTGGTAAGTAGGCACAGTCGAGTACAAAAACATGTATACATATTTTAGAGGTGACAATCTTTATTTCCTCATAATGAGATGCATTTACTGTCAAAGTGGTTATATATTTTTGGAGTCGACTGTACCATCTATATATATATATATATATATATATATATATATAATGTCAACACGAAATATCTTTATCGAAGCCAACGCGTTAAAACTATTATACCAACGATTAACCTTTGATTTTAACAATCTGAATTAGACGATATAGCGGGCTCAAGTTAAATAATTATAACAGGAACATAACATTATATCAAAGTTTATCTGATTTATAGTTAAAGCAATTTCGGTATAATATCGTAACCGTTAAATTAATATAATTAATAAATTATCTTATTTCGCATAGCTATTGCGATCTTGATAAAATGACGTTGTATACGTTACATTATATTTGCATATTTTAATTTTAGATGAAAAGATAACAATGAAGAATTATTTCTAGAGGATCTTTTGTGTATTTATCTTCATTGCTAGATGGTGGTTGTAATGGACAAGAGATTGGCTAACCACTACTAAAACTGTGTTACTTAAGGACCTACTAATTTAGGGTCCAATTCACCTGAAATACTGCATTTAGTTGCCATATTACTCGCTTGTTAGCGGAGCTCGGTGGCTTAGGGGTGCGTACGCTTTGGCTTTCGAAATCGAAATCAAAGCTACCTTCGCCATGGTCAGGTCTAGGATAGGTGACAAAAACTTTGTGATCTTAAACTCCTCCGTGCTTCGGAAGGCTCGTTAAGCCCTTGGTTTCTGTCGCTAATGCAACCGTTTCTACCCACCAACGTGGTGTTACGGCCCATACTGTGCCTAGCAGTGGGACGTATATAGGCCGAGGACGATTACTCGTTTGTTAGAGTATTTTTGAAGACGTGGACACCAAGCGAAATGTGGATGTTGTGAATAATAACATTAGCTCAGTATTTAGTCTCTCTTCTTCTTTTTCCTGCCCTGTTTCCAATTCTATTTGGGATCGGCGCAACATGTCTTCCTCTTCCACTCTCCTCTATCACTCGTCAAGTCAACACTCACTCCCGTCCTCATCACATCATCATTCACATAATCCATCCATCTTTTCTTTGGTCTTCCTCTCCCCTCGCGCCCATCTATTTTCAAATCCATAACTTTCCTGGTGAGATGATCATTCTCCCTCCTCATTACATGTGCATACCAAGAAAGCCGTTTTTCTCTCAGTTTATCAGCAATTAGTATAGCTCAGTATTTAGTATTGGCGAGTAATTATGAGTCGCTATTGTTTTAAAAAGTGCAATTTGGTTTGTAAAATACTGTGCTAATATGACAGTGTGGTTGGCGTTTAAACAGCTGGCTTCATTGTTCGATGGCACGTGTTTAAATCGATGACATAGTTGGGGACCTTGTCGTATTACTGTGGTCTACGTAGATATTGGCTTTACAATTATTTGATGAAATAAATCATAGATGTCACGGTGAATAATAAAAAGAAACGTAGGAGATATGACGCTGATATGTAATTTTAGTTATTATATGTATACACTGTACTGTTGAAATATTATACCTACTTACATTTTATGTATACAGGTACATTAAAGAAACACACAACATACATATAATAAAATCGTGGAGACCGAATTTAAAGAGAGAAAAAATTTTTCAAACAAAGAAAGAGGGATTTAAGTAGATGGAAAACTTTATCTGTCTACTTGCACGGGCTAATCTCCGAAATGGCTGGACCGATTTCAGTGAAATTTTGCATGGTGATACCTTATATCCCTGGTCAACAGCTTAGATTCTTTTTATTCCGGAAAATTAAAGGGTTCCCGTGGGATATTAAAAACCATAGTAGCCGCGGGCGAAGTCAACAGCGGGTAACAGCTAGTAATTAATATGCCTGTATTTTGAAGAATTAATAATACGATTGCCTACATTGGAACTTAAAAAAAAATATCGTACGTAGAAAATATAAATTTTGACGTTTAAAAGTATATCTCTTCTTCTTGCCCTTTCCCCACTCTAGGTGTGGTCGGCACAACATGTCTTCTTCTTCCATTCTCCTCTGTCACTCGTCAGCTCAGCATACACTTCATATCCTCATTTCATGAAATTGGTGTTTTGTATGGAGATTTTGGGGATGTCTGCATTTTACATACTAACATTTTATCAGTTTTCTTCACAACGACAAATCCAGAGATAAGAGATAATATTTTGCATGTATCATTAGACGAGCTTTAGCAATATGTGTGTGAACACGCTTGATAAAAATTATTCATCGTTTTTATGTTAATGCAAATCAAATGATGTATTCGGGAGGCAGTTAAAAATAATTGTCTAATTTTAACACAATTAAACTTACAAAAAATTATCAAATTAAATAATACGAGCTCAAATATATGGTCTATTTTTAGAAGAGGCAATTATTTTATAAGAATGTTCTGAAACTTAATAGTTACGGACAAATTGCCAAGACAGAATAAAAAAACCAATTTCATAGGTAAGGACCCAATATAAACATGGTTTATAACTGTAACATGCGGAGTGACCCATACAATTGTTCATAGAGTAGGTATGTAGTAGAACAGAGGAGTCGCAAAAATTAAAGGAGCTATATTTTAAACTCAAATTCAATATGATAAAGTCGGTTCAGCATTTTTTTTCAATCAAATTCCCAATCTAATTATCTCCGTTAAATGAGAAGAACGGGAAAGATAATTTCTCCCTTTGCATTGGAATTTCCAATTGATAAAAATACAGGTGTGTTTTCGTCTCTAACATTATTTAATCAACACGACCTTCTCGTGTTTCCAATCAAAATTCAATTAACTAATGTTTGTAAAGAGAGGTGTGTCAGATTCAACATAAACGAGCGTATCGATTCTTCATATCGATTGGGAACAACGATTCAATCGAATGGAGCATCGCTCTCCCACGCCACAGTCCTGTTCTCTATTGTTATGTAATCGAATACAGTATCGATTTATTAGATCGATTCTCACAACGTTATATAATTGTGTTTATTTTTTAATAACCATTAATTTTGCTACCGTGAAATTTGAGCACTAATTAGTATCTTTCTTTCGTAACATTCTGAATATTGGGTCCTTACCTTTGAAATTGGAGTGTTTCTTCTCTCTTAGTATTTTGTTCGTAACTATTAAGTTTCAGAGTATTCTTAAAAAATAATTACCTCCTCTAAAAATAGACCATATTTTCGAACTCTTTTCATTTGTTTTGATAATTCATTGTAAGTTTTATTGTGTTGAAATTGGACACGGAGACAACTCCTTTTCAGTGCCTTCCGAATACATAATTTGATTTGCATTCACATAAAAAAGATAAATAATTTTTATGAAGTGTGATATCACACATATAGCTAAAGCTGAAAAAATGTTAGTATGGAAAATGCAGAGTTCCCCAAAATCTCCATACAAAACGCCAATTTCATATGTAAGGACCTAATATAAAATAACTGAGTTTTAACCATCTCTGACTTTTGATCTGATGCAAACAAGCGCATTCCAAGGCGTAGTTCGATGGTTATCAATTCGCGATGCCCCTTACATCATACGCAATGGAAGGTGGACTATGAAATCAACCGTTACCAGCACGGGCGGGGTCAGGGGGCGATCATTATCAGAGAAAGGGTACTAGTCTTCGCGGGTTTCTTGTACAAAAATAAACCTTAAAGTCTTTGTCGAAGGTGCTACGATAAACACAGAGGGTGTTAAAACCTGCAGTGATGCTGTTGCGCAAATAATTGTTCGTATTGCAGTAAAATGTTTTCGATTCGAGATTGCAATTGCATATTGTTTTGGTTCAACCCACCTGACGTTGTGTAAGGCGAAATGCGCTATGCTGGAAGCTTACAATCTTATTTACATTGTACTGTAATAGCTTCAACGTCTTATTTATTGTAGCGAGTCCGAAAACCGAAGTATCGATCGTCATGCAAAGCTCATTTTTAATCGTTCAAACCATCTGTAATAGGAGATGCATGAACTGACGATGACATTAATTCCCTAAACAGAATATAACGATGTAATATTTCGCACACGTATAAAGTTCGTTCAAGATAATTAGGAAATCCAATTTTGAATTATTTCCGTAATCTTAATTCAGTTACAAAATATTTAATTATTTATGTACTTTCTCCTCTGAAGTAATAAAGGAAATTAAAATAATCAATTCGTGCAATTTTATTGGTTATACTTTCAAAACCAATTTAATTGCTCTGGTATTATATATGTGCAGCTAAATAATTGAGGTGCTTCTCCGATCGTCTTCTCATTAATTTCGCATCAATATATCTTTAAGACACTAAACGCGGTTGATTTATGGATTACTGGTCGAGATGGCAGATTATATCGATTAGTCTGTCGACTTGTTTACTCATCGGTGGCTGATCGTTTGATTTTTGGCAATAGATTTTGTAAAACTGAACTGACGACATAGGGACATTAGGTAGTTCATAAAAGCCCAATATTTACTTGGTAGTAATTATAAGTACGCATCGCATCATCAGAGGATGAGGATGAAGAGCTCGGTGGTTGAAAACAAAGCTGCTTTCGCCATGTTCAGGCCGCGGATGGGTGACCACATGTTTGTGGTTTCGAGCTCCTCCGTGTTTCGGCACCAACCCGCATTGGGCCAGCGTGGTGGTGTTACGGCCCATATTGATCATGTGTCTCCTCATGAGGAAGGCCTGTGCCCAGCAGTGGGATGTGTATAGGCTGAGGACGCATCGCATGATCAGACACCAATAACACCAAATTCTGGAAAAACGCTCAAAGGAACTCTGTAAAGAGCAGTCAGCATCTAATGACTTTCTATGATTGCGCCAGATTCTCTTTTTTTAATAAATCAAATATATTAGGTCCGTACCTATGAAATTGGTGTTTTGTAAGGAGATTTTGGGGAATTCTGCATTTTCCATACTAAAATTTTTGCAGTTTTCTTCACAACGACAAATCCAAAGATAATAATATTTGGCATCTATCATTAAACAAGCTTTAGTAATATGTGTAATATCACACTTCATAAGAATTATTCATCGTTTTTAAGTGAATGCAAATAAAATGATGTATTCGAGGCTCTTAAAAAGAGTTGTCTCCGTGTCCAATTTTAACACAATTTAACTTACAAAAAAATATCAAAACAAATCAAAAGAGCTCAAAAATATAGTCTATTTTTAGACGAGGTCATTATTTTTTAGGAATACTCTGAATCTTAATAGTTACAGACAAAATACTAAGAGAGAAAAAAACACCAAATTCATAGGTAGACCCAATATAAGAAGCTAACGTAACGAGGCGAACGTAATTTTTGTTATTTTCATTATTTTCGTGCACTGCTTACTCATCGCTTATTTTTAACGATTGCCCAGTTTGTCATCTCATCAGCGTTATTCATAGGCAATGTATCACTAATTACGCTAATTGACCCACTTTGATTGTATCTAAACATCTAAATGTTATATCAATCAAACTATACCTTTCCTTTCGTATTCACGTAACTAAAGGAAGTAAAAGTTTATTTTATTATTCCGGTTTTAAAATACGCCACCATAATACACTAACTCAATAATGCTAACCTCTTTTTCTTTTGCATTAAGTGTAATTATATAATTTAATATTAGATCATCAATTCATTATCATTGTGGTTAATTAGCATTGAGCAATAGACTCATTGGAAAACCATGAGGTCGTGGCCGATAATAAAACTTTCCAAAATAATACAGTGAAACTCATATCACAGAACGTATGATTAACATCGTAGTAAAAAATCTATTTAAACAAGGTAAAGGGAGAACTGAATAGCGTGATTTATAATCAATGTAACGCCATCTGTTGAAATTGTAAAGAACTAATATGTACTTCAGTGCTGAACACATTCACTGCTGGATATGGGCTTTTCCCAAGGATCCCCATAATAAGCGCCCCTGCCCGCATCCAACAACTTCCTGCGGTCTTCATCAGACCTTCCGTCAGCCCCAACGACCGCAAGTGCTGCGAGCAATGCCCACTGCTCCTAAGGCTCACAATTCTTTGAGCCACGCTGGTGACTTGAGTTCTTCTTTGAAAGCTAGAACCAAAGCTTGCCCTTTTGATACATACACACATACAATCCTGCCTGTAATCCCGCCTGTAATCCCCGAAGGGGTAGGCAGAGTCCAAGGAGCACTGTGTTCTTTAAGACCACATTTAGCCACACAAAAATAGGGTTTGGTCAGATGAAATATTTTGTGAAAGAGTAGTAATAAGTGGCTAGCTCATCGCCTACACGATCACAGACCCAGTACCCAATACGCCCTTTGTCGCTTTTTACGACATGCTAGGCAAGGAAAGCAGCCCTTTTGATACCACATCAAAAACCTTAAATGCTACGTACACTCAATTTACACTTAGTTAAGGGTTTTTATAATCTTACATAAGTATTTAAAACACCTTCCTTTAAATTAGATTAAGCTTAGCTAATCGATTATAAAACCAAATCGATTATAAGGAAATTAACGATTACGTAAAGTATCATCATTAATATTTTTCGACAACAATTTTTTTTGCCTTAAGTAAATCTTACGAAGTGTTTTCCAGCATCCGATTTTATAGGCCAGTGTACAGTCAACTATAAATCTGTCAATAGATTTTCGCCCTTATCTAGTTACAAACAAAGTGCAAAATGGTTAAGTATTGATAGCTTATAGTTATTTTTCAAGAGCGTTGAATTCATTAATATTTATAGACCTAGTTCCAACGAAGGTTCTCAGAAAATTGAAGAAGGAAATTCTTTAATGTTCATGATATTCTTTTGGTAATGTTAAGGGTTTATTAAAATTACAAAATGACTCTTACGTCGATTGATTTACAGTTTAATATGTTTTTAAACGGAAAAAATGATTGATGGAAAATATTTACTATCTTTTTTTGTCCAGCTTATTTATATGGCGATGTGAATGCAACAATATCTCTCTTGATATCTTTAAGTGCTATATTGAACGGTTTTCAAGGTTTAAAAAAAGTTGTTACCATGTTAAGTATAGCTCTTATATGAGAGTAAATAAAATAAATCCCACTTTTCCGGCTTCTTCAATACAATACTACTAATAAAATTTAATATTAATCATACTACATACATAAATATGTAATTAAGATATTGATAGAAAAAAACTGAGAGGAGAGTGGAAGGAGAAGACAATTAGGTAGAAAATAGAGTTAGCTATTCACTAAGAAAACCAAAAAATTTTAAGAAAGAAATCAAATTAAAAACCTTATAATCTAAAATACATACTGTAATTATAAGAGAGAAATCAAATTGAAAATTTCGCAACCAAAAATATACTTTAATTGCAGGATACAATATCGATTTTGATACAATATAGATTTTGATTAAGTGCTAACAAAGTTACATAAGGTCGAGAGTCGAGTCACGCGCTAAATGTCAACTTGTTGTTACCTGTCCTTTTCGTTCCCATATTGGGAGAGGCGCACAGACATATAATTTTGGTCGCATTAATAATCTTGACCTTTTTAGTTGCACTCATCATTATCACCAGCCAATAGATGTCCAACTGCTGGGCACAGATTTTTGTACAGAGAGAAACGTAAGAGGGAGTATGAACACAAACAAAATTTGTGTGAATGTTAATCGGGAGGTCCGGGATTCGATTCCCCATGGGGGCAGAAGTTTTTCTTAAGGTTGGCGGTAGGGCTTCTAAGCCCCAACTGTCTTTCCTATCTGTCGCTATGATAACATTGAAGCATTGTTGTATTCCGGCAATTAGAGGCAAGATAGCCAGTTCCTCAGTTGTGGAGGTATAAAGGTGATGCTCACTTCCACATTCAGCTTTATCGTCACTTACCATCAGGTGAACTGAAGGCCAAGAGCTTACCTGTCATACTTATTTAATAAATAATAATAATAATAAATATCCTCAGACATTCACACCTATCAACTAGTCCCATTTTAAGCAACTAAATGCTGCTTGTGTTACGGATACTAGATAACGGAGAAATATATTTAATAGATAAATACACATAATTATTCAGAATATATATAATATTATACATATAATGAACATACAAGACTGGAGAACAAATGTCTGAAAATTCATCACCCAAACACTTGCCTCCACTGGGGATCGAACCCAGGACTTCTCGAGATGGCGGCGCCTTGAGACCGGCGTACAGACCACTCGACCAAGGAGGTCGTCAACACAACATTCTGGAGCAAATAAATTTTCTTTCTTTCTAATACTTCCACGTTAGTCCAATGCTTACTAAAGTAGTAATATATACAATAATATACAATATTGTTTGCCTTTACGCAAGGCTATAAACGAATATTTCGAAATGGTCGATACCAATTACATCGCAACGGATCATAAAATATGATGTTTGTGATGAGGTGTTACTACATACGAGTTTTGGTCGTCTTCCAATTATTTTTAAATGAAATGAAAGCTGTTCTTTTTGATAGTGATACACTTGAGGCTATTGCGCTATCTGATTTGTTTTCGAAACTTGTGTATTACTGTTTTTCATCTAAAGGTGAAACTTACTATAAATAAAGAAGAAAAACAAGGAAGCTTACACAAATACTTGGTTATGAATAAGCTTGGAATTGTACAAGCGGAAGTACAATGATAAGATTTGAATGTTTTGTGACAATGAAACTGTTAAACATAGATAACAGCGATCACCAAAATTCACCATGTCTACGTACCTAGTTACCCTTGCATCTAGACTCTACACTTACTTATTATCAGTGTTACGGATAGAAAAGTGGGCAGGTCAGAGTAAGATAATATAATAAGTAAAATAGAAACGAACGGAACAATATAAAATAGAGCACAGAAAATTATAATATGACAAGAAGAAGAATGTACATTGTCGGCGCTCTGGCAACACCGCGCGCGAGGAGGGGACAGCGGCCATGACGAGCAGCGCATGTTGACGTCTGTGTGTGTGTTGTTATACGAGAACAATAATGGTCGCTTGATTTTGTTCATTTCTTTCAAAAATTCATTGTAATAAACGAGTTAAAATTAAACAAAATAAGAAGTAATCATTGAAGAAGACCTGATGTCCATCTCCACCTCACCAATGTGAACATGGTCCTTCGAGCCGGATGCTTCATCGGATGAAGAAATTTTGAGGTTTACGAGTAATATCAAGAAGACGAGTAACCAGCCCAGAGGAGAAACGGTCAGGTCAAATCCTTCTTTATCCTTATCTTTCCAATTCGATTCGTTATAATATCGTGCTGTGTATTGTGAATTCTTCTTAGTGAATGTTTTTTTCTTTCGCGGTCACATTCCGACCAAGATAACCTAATAAATAATAGTGTTAACATTTATTACCGTGGAATTAGTGATCTTACACAGTAGTAAGTGTCCTTGTTGCTTAATTTCTTCCGAAAATGATTGAGGAGAGTGTTGTGGTCATGGATGAAAACGTAAAACTAATTTTGGAACTTAAAAAGCAAAGAAAGGTTTTGAAAGCGCGAGTAACATCCTTTGAAAAATATATCACAAAATATCAAAATATTCCGTTGGATAATACTCAGTTAATTGAAATAGGCTTAAGGCTTTCTCAGTTAGAGCTAGTTTTTCGCGATTTCAATATGATTCAACATAAAATTGAGTGCAATTGCGACGGTGATGAACTGGGAGCTCAAATTGTTTACAGGGAAAATTTTGAGGAACAATATTTCGCCTGGGTGTCAATAGCAAAGTCCCTTATAGACAATAACGAAAAGGAATGTTACAGTCAACAATGTAATAAACGTAGTACAAACATAAAATTACCAGACATAAAGCTACCCATCTTTAGCGGATCATATGATGACTGGCTTGAATTTAAAAATTCATATTTAACCATGATACATAAACATAGTGATTTAGATGAAATACAAAAATTCCACTACTTACGGTCGTCTCTTAGTGGCAATGCACTACAGGTCATTAGTGCATTGGAGTTTACTGCTGAAAATTATACGCATGCATGGGACTTGCTAATGCATAGATTCCAAAACGATCGACTTTTAGTACACAATCATGTAAAATCTTTATTTTCCGTGGCGCATATGAATAAGGAATCGCCTTTACTAATTAGAAAAGTAGTCGACTCAATATTACGTAATTTACGTGCATTAAAATCCCTAGGGGAGCCTACGGAATCGTGGGACACCTTAATAATTTATATGGTTGTGTGCAAACTTGATCCAGTCACTGAACGCGAATGGGAAAACTATAAGGGAACTCTAATTTCTGATTCAAAAAGCGAATCTCCAAAACCTAAAGTAGTTTTATACGATTTATTAACATTTTTAAGAAACCGAGCCGATCTTATGGAAATGGTGAACGTAAATAGTAATCCAAACAATTCCCATAACTCTCAAAAGAATCAAAATCCTCACCATAATAAATTATACAATAAACAATCTCACGAAACAAGAACGCCCACGACGCAAACCTACACACATAGCTATATAGCCGCAAGCAACACTCGCAATAGTAAGGCAGGTAAACGAATTAGAATCTGTGAGATGTGTCGCGGCAATCATGCGTTATACATTTGTAGTATGTTTTTAAATTTATCTATTGAGGATCGATATAAATTAGTAAATGAGAAAAACCTTTGCCATAACTGTTTACGGGGCGGTCATTCAGTTAATGAGTGCTTTTTCGGACCTTGTCAGCAATGTAAATGTAAACATAATAGCTTGCTGCACAAGGATTTAAATAAAAATAATAAAAGTGACTCATTACCGTTCACGGAGCAGCCTCAGTCTGTTGAAAAATCGAGCGTATTTCATACGTCATTGGGTTCATATTGCTGTAACCGCCTGGTTACGTATCAGTCTGTTTTGTTATCAACTGCCTTAGTCGAACTGACCGGTGATAATAATAAGCAGCACACGGCCCGTGCGCTCCTAGATAGCGGAAGCCAACACTGTTTTGTTTCCGATGCGTTTTGTAAAAAGATTAATCAAACGAATTTTATACAGTCCACTGTTGAGGTGTCTGGTGTGGGACAGTCAGTCTCACACTCGACCAAAGCTTGTAAATTTGTTTTGCGATCAAAACTAAACGATTATTATACGAATATTTATTGTTACGTATTACCACGTATCACGTCAGTGTTACCTACCGCGAGTATTGATGTTACGTCTATACGAGTGCCAGTTGACGTTCAACTCGCGGACCCAACTTATTATTTGCCTTCAGAGGTCGATATATTACTGGGTGCTGATGTTTTCTGGGATCTTTTAAACGAAAACAAAATACGATTATCATGCGGACCTTACCTACAAGACTCGAAACTTGGATGGTTAGTCTCAGGGCCTTTATATACGAATAAATCGCAATTAAAAAATAAAATTCAATGTAATTTCCTGCAAACTGTAGATATAGACGTCCAGATTAAAAGGTTTTGGGAATTAGAAGACCTTTCGCAACAAAAAGGTCTTGCTTATGAGGAAAAAATATGTGAAAAATTATTTGAAGAAACAACTAAACGCGAATTGGATGGTAGGTTATCAGTGCGCATACCACTAAAAGAAACAGCTGAGTCTTTAGGTGATTCATATAAAACTGCATATAAACGATTTACTTCATTAGAAAAAAGATTAGACCGTACGCCTAATTATAAACGGATGTACTCGGATTTTATGCGAGAATATCGTGAGTTAGGCCATATGACTAAAGTAAATGAGTATAGTACTCCACATTATTTTTTGCCTCATCACGGGGTATTCCGTGAAGATAGTTTAACCACTAAATTGCGAGTGGTATTCGATGCCAGTTGTGTCACCACTACGAACAAATCTTTGAACGACATTCAATGGATCGGGCCTAAATTACAAAATGAAATATTTTCCATATTATTGCGTTTTAGACAACACAAATCAGTGGCATGTGCTGATGTCGAAAAGGCTTATAGGCAGACTCTTGTGCAGTCTGACCAACGGGACTTGCAGCTCATACTCTGGCGTGAAGCATCTTCAGATCCAATAGGTGTCTATCGCTTGAACACCATCACTTATGGTACTGCTTCTGCGCCATACTTATGTATGAGATGCTTTCATAAGGTTGCACAGGACTGCGGTGACAAGGTCGTATCGCGTGTCATTGAAAGGGATTTTTTCGTAGATGACCTCATAACCTCGCATGACGATCCTCAGGTTTTATTCGATATTTGCGAGAGGACGTCGCGTACTTTAAAGGAATACGGTTATCCCTTGCGGAAGTGGACGTTTAACAGTGATATCACCGCTGTGACGTCATTAAAAAACTTAGCCATAGGTGAATATACGCAAACGAAGACTCTTGGGTTAGGTTGGCATAACGTAAATGATGAATTCTTTTTTACGACTAAAATTACTGCAATTGATACGCCTGAGTTGACTAAACGGAAAATGTTATCAATAATCTCACAAGTTTACGATCCATTAGGCCTCTTAGCTCCGGTAATTATTATCGCAAAGTCTCTGTTACAGAACCTGTGGTTATGCAAGCTTGACTGGGATGATCTCGTTCCCAGTGACGTTGCAGCAAAGTTTTTTAAGTTCGTTGATTCGATTACGCAACACTTGCATACTATAAAAATACCTAGATTTGTAAGAAAAATTAACGCGACTTGCACACAATTGCATATCTTCTCGGACGCTTCGCAAGGGGCTTACGGAGCGTGTGCATATGTGCGAATTATCTGTAACAGTTTAGTTCAAACTCGATTGCTCTGTGCTAAAAGTAAGGTTGCACCCCTAAAAACGATTAGTATCCCAAAATTAGAGCTCTGTGGGGCCTTAGTCGGAGCGCGATTATACAAAAAAATTATTGACTCACTTAGCATTATCTTTGACTCAATTTACTTCTGGACGGACTCAACAATTGTAATCGGTTGGTTACATATGTCTCAGCATCTACTTAAAACGTTCGTACAGAATCGCGTCACTGAAATAAATGAGTTGACAGGTGAAGCGTCGTGGCTCCATGTAGCCAGTCACGATAACCCAGCCGACTTAGTATCACGGGGGCTACACGTCGATATGTTAAAGGACTGTGAATTATGGTGGCACGGTCCAAATTATTTACATAATCCCAGCTGGGTACATAAGTATAATCAGTCCATTCCGTTACGTACGGACTTACCTGAATTAAAACTTAACACTATTAGTATTCTTTGTAATGTTACAGAAAATATAATTAACTTTGATAATTTTTCAAATTATAATAAACTTCAACGATGTGGAGCGTATCTCCTTAGATTTGTTTACAACATGAAAAATGTGCGAGCGCGCCGTACCGGTTCCTTATCAGTAGACGAGCTACGCGAGTCACAAATGATGCTATCTCGCTTCGCACAAATACAATCGTTCCCATCATTATATAATCATTTAACAAATAAAATGTCAGTTAAAAATTGTAAAGAAGCATCTAAAGTGTTAGGACTAAACGTATTTTTAGACAATTTTAATGTAATTCGTGTAGGAGGTAGAATAAATCAATCAAATAATTTTAATTACAATAAACGACACCCTATATTGTTGTGTAGTAAAAGTCGATTCACGATGCTTTTATTCCAGTACCAACACCTTAAACTACTTCATGCGGGGCCCCAGCTCCTGCTGTTTACTATACGAGAAAGCTGGTGGCCACTTGCTGGAAGGAATCTTGCTAGGAAGGTGGTCTACCAATGTGTTATGTGCACACGTATGAGAGGTCAGACTTTCCGGCCTATTATGGGAGACTTACCTACTGAACGTTTAGAAGCAGGTTTTCCATTTATTCGAACAGGCGTAGACTACGCGGGGCCAGTCTTCATATTGAACCGCAAAGGCCGGGGGGCTAGATTGATTAAAAGCTACATATGTTTATTTATTTGTTTCTCAACGCGCTGTATACATTTAGAGCTTGTAGGCAGTTTAAGTACAGATGATTATCTACTTGCGTTAAAGCGTTTCATTTCAAGGCGTGGAAAACCAGCTGAAATATTTAGCGACAACGGAAGAAATTTTGTGGGGGCAGAAAAAGAATTTCCTCTTCTGTCAGAAAATAATTTTAATAAAATAGTCGATTTTGCTTCAAACGATGGAATAAAATTTAAATTCATACCACCTTACGCTCCTCATTTCGGCGGTCTTTGGGAGGCAGGGGTAAAATCGTGTAAATTTCACCTTAAACGCATACTAAGTAACGCTAAATTAACTTACGAGGAGTTCAGCACGGTATTATTTCAGATCGAAGCTGTCCTGAATTCCCGTCCTATATCCCCTCTTTCCACAGATCCCTCGGATTATCTTCCTTTAACCCCAGCTCACTTCCTCATTGGCCGACCGTTGATTGCACCAGCCGTCGAGGACATCACTGGTAGGCAAATTAACCGCCTACCACGGTACGATCGGATAGAACAACTAAGGCAACACTTCTGGAAGCGCTGGTCCAGGGAATACATTACACAACTTCAAGTTCGGACCAAGTGGAAGACAAACATAAGCGACATACAACTCGACACCCTAGTAGTAATAAAAGACGATCAGCAACCACCTCTTAAATGGAGACTAGGGAGAATTATAAGGATCTTTCCAGGAAAGGATGGAGTGTCACGGGTGGCCGAGATCCGCACTGCTACCGGAGTGGTACAGCGGGCGTTCTCAAAATTATGTCCGTTGCCAACTCTTCCTACGAACGAAGGCGATTAACACCAAGAATGAAGTCTTTTGGAAGCTAAGCTGATGCTTCCAAGGCCGGCGGTATGTCGGCGCTCTGGCAACACCGCGCGCGAGGAGGGGACAGCGGCCATGACGAGCAGCGCATGTTGACGTCTGTGTGTGTGTTGTTATACGAGAACAATAATGGTCGCTTGATTTTGTTCATTTCTTTCAAAAATTCATTGTAATAAACGAGTTAAAATTAAACAAAATAAGAAGTAATCATTGAAGAAGACCTGATGTCCATCTCCACCTCACCAATGTGAACATACATATAGAAAAAACAAAAAAGTGACAGCTCAATAATAGACAAAATAAATAATTAAACCAAACTCCTTGGCTTTAAGGCCGGTTCGCAACATGCATGTTGTATCTATTTAACTTATCTTATCTATTTAACTTAACTTATCTTAACTTACTCTGAGCTGTCCTCATTTTTTTTCTTAAATTCTCCCACGTAGGGAAGGCAAAGGGAACGGAGCCCATACAGCCAAGTCTTCGGTATTTTAATGTCTTCAGTGCATCTTGGGAGAGTTTGGCGTCAAACAATCGATGGCAGACGCTGTGGTGTTACTTCGATGAGGTGGATTACCACAATAATAAATCTCATCGTTTTTTACACCACTTGACGTATATTTCAATGATCCTCCATATTGCTCCTCATTATTGACACTTATTACACAAAACTTCACTGATTTTACGCAACAAGATCCACTCCGAAACAATATTATAATCACTGAAATAAAAATCACGTCCGCAATAGTTGAATGCCGCCAAAAACTCCACTTTTATTTTTATCTGTAACAATCAGGTAAGATGGAATCAACTGTCAAGAAGACAAGAGGGCTCCACGAAGTTTGCCGCCGTTGCAATCTTTGCTTGTAGGTTGTAATTATTAGTCCTTACATAACCTTAACATTTCACGCGAAATAAAGTTGTTTACATTTAAGCCTTCCCTTTTTGGGGATATTGGCGTTATAATCACCATTGTAAAGATTAGTCATGAAAGACCAAACATGAATCGACCCACACTATTAGTCCAAGGTATTTTCCGAATTCCACCGGAGACTTTCTTTTACAACAAAAGAGATCACTTTACAAAAGCTAGCAGAGATAAAAGACATGTTTGTACAAGAACACAAAGTACAGAATTCTTTGGAACACCGTCAAGGGATAAACGAAAGTGCACTTAGAAATCGACGGGCTTTCACATTCAGGAGCACTTTTACTCGCAAGGACAACTGCTTTCTAAATTGAAATACCTTTGTTGTATTGTCACCTTTGTTGGCACGGAATAAGGTTAGTTCTCGTGTGTATTCATGATGGGATTAAGATCGGATTATTTACGAGTTGAGATTTTTACAGAATGGACGCCACAGAGATGCTTTGAATATTTTTTAGGTTTAGAAATATTAGGACTGCATAATTCTTTATTCGCATATTTTAAAGTGACACAAAAAATAATCAAATGAAAAATATCCAGTAATATAAAAATAAACTTCTTTTTTTAAAGCTGATACCGGAAAACAGCAAAACTTGTTTGACGACTGTAATGATATTACAAAGATATAGCGAAAGAAATATGTAGGTAATAATCGCAAGAAGTAGAAATAAGTAATCTCTGGCTACCTATTACGCATTTGTGCATGCATGTATTTTAAGCCTAAAACCTATTTATATACCTGCCAACTTATGTAAAAATAAAATTGTTGAGTTTCTTGCCCTTTCATCGAGGTCTCCTAATAGAGAATGGCATGGTCTTTCTTTTAACCGATTTTTTAAACATGTTTTTGCCATTCGAAACCATGTGCTAAGACGCAACTTATCTGAATAAAAAAAATTTAAACATTAAAATTCATTATGTTTAATTTTTAATACATTTGTCAACAGCACTTTTGAGATGACGCTATTAGTCAGAAGAATTAATTTAAAGCCTTAAATATGGAATAATTATCAACGAAAATTGTTAAAGGTTTACCACCAATACACGTTGCGATAAAATTAGACATTTATCAGTAAACATATGACCAGTAATTAGATTTAAATGGGGGATAACATTAAACCAATTATTTAGATCATTTATGTCATATTATTCGGTTGATAAAAAATCTGTGTTATTGTTAATGCTGATATTATACATAACGGTATATAAGTGATAATAAAGAGTTACATTTTGATAATGTCACAAAACCCTAATATATAATGCAAGACTGCTTATAGATTATGTCTGCAGTGTAGTTTTTTAAATAGATGTAAATAAATTTATGAAATAAAACTTTAATCGATTTTAGTTTATAAGGCAAAATATAATTCATCTCTATCTGTACACATCTCAAAACCATTAATGTATAAAACAAATCGAGTCCGGATTATCGTTCTTCTGAAATTTGTACTGTTCAAATAAGCACATTCATTTCCAATGGATTAAAATAAAATTATTAAACTTAAAATACTCTTACAATAGGTAATATTTTTTAAGTAAGATCGAACTGATGCTTGCCGTTGCGCGACGCTGTACACATATCGCTTTCACATAATTTTTACAGGTTTAGTAACAGTTTTCAGTAAATCTTAGAAAAATTGTCTGTAAAACGCAACGCTGTGGCGTTGTGATACGTTTTTAACGATGTCTCACAGTTTTGTTCGGGATTATAATACTCGTAATATGAAGCAGTATATTATTTAATGTTATGGCCTATCAATCAAGCCTTGTTACTGTAAGCTTTTAAGTTTGTTATTACCAAGATATTGTGAAACGTTTTTTTAACAAAAATTTTTTTTAAACAAACGGAAGATGAACAAAAGTTTGTGTATAACACAAATACTGCCCCCGGGCACTCACTACCCCACTTAACAGTTTATTGTATACAGGACACAAATACACAGAAAATATAAATTACAAAAACGGTACAACAGAAATATCTCCCAGCCCACCCAGACAGGAGATATGGCAAGAGTTGAAAATGTCGTGTGTGCACTATTTTTATAAATATGTAAATACTTAAATGAATGTCGCAATAAAACCTTAAGCATAATCTATCCTTCCTGGGTGTTCATCTCCCCACATACCCATTCTCTGTCATGCCCATAACTTTTCTACTTATGTAAGTAATTTTTCTCCTTATTTCATGTCCAAATATTTCATGGCCAAAAAGGCAGGAATAATTATTAGAATAACACATATCACTCATCATATTATCACGCCTTTTTCATCATGTTAAGTCCCCATGCTTATGCTCGGTGGGGTAGTTGTAAGTACGCTTCGATTTTCGATTAAAAACAAAGCTACCTTCGCCATTATCAGGCCGTGGATGGGTGACCAAAACTTTGTGATCTTGAGCTCCTCCGTGCTTCGGAAGGCACATTAAGCCGTTGGTCCCGGTTGCTATTGCGACTGTTTCTACCCACCAACCCGCATTGGGCCAGCGTGATGGTGTTACAGCCATACTCCATGAGGAAGGCCTTTGCCCAGCAGTGGGACGTATATAGGCTGAGGACAAGTCCTGTCCAAGTCATGTAACAGGTGGCGAGCGTGTATAATGTGAAGCAAGCTTTATTCACACCTAACTGTTGGGAACCTGCGAGTCCCGCGGCCTCTCTACTCTCAAACGAGTGCCCCGTCCGTTCCAACTAGGCTACCGCTGCCTTTAAGATAATTAATATAATTAATGTTGTGTATTAATACAGAAGTTATCACATCACATAAATTCTAGGCCACTGTGGGCTATATGCTCAGCCAACTGTGATTAAAATAACTGCTGTCACTTTTCACCAGAAAAAGTCTTTTGATCCATAGTCATTTTAAACTGGATTTTATAGTGATTCTAATTCAGGGCAGTCATTATTCATTACATAAATCTTTATAACATTACGTGGTCACGATGGTCAGACATATTATATTGTTAAAATAATGAGACTATAACCTGACCATTGAATTAGTGACAGTGAATTAGTTCCGGGTTCGAGTCGCGGTAATTTGTGAGAAGGAAAAATGACTTTCGAAAGATATTTCTTGGCATTGTTTTAGTCATGATCTGATTAAGTAATATTGTGGTTATTAGCGTAGCATATTGTTACATGTTATAACAAGAAATTTTGTTTTAAAAAGAAGCTCTAAGGTTTAAGTAATAAGAGTGAAAGATTTCGGTTTGCTTTTCGTGAGTCGGTCATTATGTCATATAGTCCATGGTAAGCTGTTTACGCTCTTTTGTTTAGGAGAAAAGAATCCATACTCATATTATAAATGCGAATGTAACTCTGTCTGTCTCGCTTTCACGTCAAAACTACTGAACCGATTTAACCGAAATGTGGCACACAGTTAGTCTAGAGTCTGAGAAAGGACGAGCGTGCCATGCGGGTGAATGTTAAAAGAAAGTTTCCAGAAAAATTAAGGACAAATTTACGCCACTATGAACTTTGCTTCTTGTAATAGAGTAGGAGTAAATTTTTAATTCCACCAATTGAGGCTACTATTTCGATTTGAAAAAATCTTTCAGTGTTGAATAGCCTATTTATTGAGGAAGGCTATAAGCTCGATACCATCAAACTATCTCAAAGTAACTATTCTACGCGGACGAAGTTATGGGCAAAAGCTAGTACAATATAAATATAAGAAACATAAATTTAACCCGGATAACTGCAGAACCCGGGAACTGGAGGCACTGAGACTCAAACCATGGTGACATGTTAAAAATGGCGTAAAGGTATTCAGTCACGGAGACCGTTTAATACAAGTAATTTTTTTTGTAAAATTCTCCCTACAAAGGGAAGGCAAAGGGAACTAAACCCATACAGCCAAATCTTCGGTATTTTATTTCTTCAGTAGTTTCAATTTCATTTCAATGCATCTTGGGAGAATTTGGCGTCGCAGACTCCGCGGCGTGGTGTTATTTAGATGAGGTGAATAACCACGATAAAAATCCCATCGTTTTTCACACCACTTGACGATTATTTAAATGATCCTCCACATTGCTCGTCAACACAGACACTTATTACACAAATCTACACTGATTTTACTCAAGATCCACTCCGAAACATTATTAAAATCACTGAAATAAAAATCACCTCCGCCATAGTTGAATTGCGCTACAACCCCAATACCATACCATAGATACAACCACGTCTTTTGCCCGATAGGTAGGCATAGACTTTTCCACTTGCCTGCTACCCGGCATTCATCTTTAGCTTCATCTAATTTCGTTGCATGTCTATTTGAGGTGAATTTGACACTGGTCAAATTTTTAGGAACCAAGTCCTTTTTTAGGACCACCTCCTTTCCCATTCACATCTTTCATCTACCTGCGTTGTGAGTCTACTTTCCTCTCAACATGCACAAACCAACTCAGCATCCCTTAAATAAGAACGTAATAAAACATTCTTAATACGACAGTGCTAAATCACAGATGCATCATAAAAGAATAATATTATTTAGCGGTTTCTTCTAATTAATTCGACACATGTTATTATCAAATGAATTGCGTAAGATTATCGTCTTAATCAAGATGGGTGATCACGTCTACATCTTAATGAGAACTTTCATAAATCTCCACTGCTACGGTGGCGGGGTCGATGAACTTTGCGTGTTGTTTTTGCGTTAATAGTTCGCGGTTTTTTTATTAGGTGATTGTTTTTTTGTTCTTTCATAGTCACGATCTGGACCGTGATTTTTATGCTGAGATAAAGTTAGCACAGATGCGACAAACACTCCATTCCTTCGATTCTACCTTCAATTGGGTAGGCAGAAATGTTAACCTCATATATTGCTGAAGTTATAGGGCGAGAGTCGGTAGAAAAAAAATACTTATTTTTTTATATTGCTAAAAACTAAGTATTGTAGATTGTTTATATGTCGCTGTTAATTATAAATAATAGGTATTGAACTACAGTTATTTATAATTAACAGCATCATAGTAATTTAAATTGAAAAAATAATGTCGAATCGAACACTGTCAAATCAACTAAGGTATTTCTACAGACGCTTGTATAACAATGACTTATTTACAAGTTTGTTGTGTACGATGTGGCTGTTCTGCACTTTTGCAACTCTTTGTCAAAATACCCATAGATAATTCAGGTATTTGCCCTCTTCAGAGACATGTTACGGCTGTGATGCGGTTACGTCAGAGAAATTGGTTACTGTGAAGTAGACATATTCAATAAAGCATGAACAAATGGATAATAAACTTGGTTTTAACGGTTCGTACTGAAATTAGAATACTTTTATTTTTGTACTTTATTTGCTTAAGTCGTCCTCAGCCTATATATACGTCCCAATGCTGGGACAGGCCTTCCTCATTGAGAAACACATGTGGATTATGGGCCGTAACACCTCCACGCTGACCCAATGCGGGTTGGTGGGTAGAAACGGTCACAAATGTGACCAGGACCTACGGCTTAACCTGCCTTCCGAGGCACGGTGGAGCTCGAGATCACAGAGTCTGGGTCACCCATCCATGGCCTGACCATGGCGAAGGTAGCTTTGTTTTCGATCGAAGCCAAAGTGCACTGACCACTACGCCACCGAGCTCCTCATTTGGATTTGCTTTAGTATTATGTAATATATCCATACTTTCGTACTCGCGTTCTCTCGTGGTGCCTCGTGAAGTGTAGCTGGCCCTTAACGTTTTCGACTGAGATTTGGTTGGTAAATACGTAAATAAGCGCGTTCGGGGTCCGGCTAGTACACTTCTCACGGTTGGGTACTGGCCTTCCAAAAGAGGACAGTACCTACCTTTTTACGCCTTTTAAGGCGAAAGGTAAGGCAAATGACTTTGAGCGGTTGGCGTAATCGAAATTAAGCGACAGCGACATCTATTGAAAACTTGAGGTTCGTCGCAAAGATGACGGCTAGTGTTTATCACAGAGTAATTTCATCGACAGAGAAAATTAAAGGTTTATTAAAAATTAAAATGTACGATTGATATTTCGTAAATGAAATAACCTGATAGTAATGGATTCCTTAGATTATGTATACAGTTTCCAGCATGTCAGACAATCCAAAATCAAATCAAGTTTTCTCAATTTATTTCCAACTCAATGTTTCGTTAAAAAAGAAAAGAGTTCATTGTCTATCGATAAATTATTTTCTGGTAGTCTGATGTGCTGCTTATCCGTACAAAAATTTGATTATACAGTCATAACCAGAAAAACATGTAAAACTCCACGCGACTCTTTTTTGTCTTTTAGATAATGTATTTTGCTCTGAAATGTGTTTTCTTTTTAAAGATTTTTAGTGTCTCTTCTTTTTTTGAATGGTCATTACTGTAATTGTTTGTGCAAGTAGGATCAGAACTGAAAAAAATGAACATTATATTATGTTTTGTCTGAAATTGTTTTTATTTTTTTTCAATAAAAACACAAATGTTTACTGATAAAAATCCTAAATAATATGACGTCTCAAGTAAATACATTTTTGTACAGTAAAGGTTGTATGAATACTAGTTTTGAAGCCTATAGTATCGAATCAGTATTTTTGATTATAGAGTTATCTAAAAGTCTTAGTTCCGCTTCCGAGCGTAAAACATCGTGTGATGTCAGCATGTATGCGCAGGCCGGTTGGGACATAGGTATACATTAAAATCACGAGAACTATCGATCGGACTGTCAGAATTAAATAATTCAAAACATATATAAAGGTATCGAACCAGTCTTGAATATCATAACTATATTATAGTTATTTATTTTGATAAGGATTAATATCAATAAGCAAATAAAGAGCATTTTGTAACGGTGAAATTCTAATTAAATTAAATAACAGTCACTGTGGCTAAACTATATGAATTATTGTGTTATTATTATTTCTAGGCATAACGATAGATTTACGCCTACAGTGGAATCCACACATACTGACCTTGTCAGAAAGACATAGATCCGCTGCCTTTGCAGTAAAAAAGTCAGACTCTTGTCTGACGTTGAAACGGCAAGACTTGTCTACATAAGTTATTTTCATAGTGTGATGTCGTATGACTTGTTGCTATGGGGGTCAACAGCTGATATTGAGAATATGAAAAGCTGTACGAGCCATTTACAAACTTAAGCCACGAGACTCACTCAGAGAGTTATCCAAGAAAATTGATATATTAACTGTTGCCTCCCAATACATCTTTGAAAAGATTGTATACGTTCATAAACATAACCACACATTTAAGAAAAACTAATGAATGCCTTAATTTAAATACTAGAAGCAAAAGAAAGTTGCTGGGCCTGTGCATTCATGGGGAAATGTATACAACTTTATAATAAAATCCCACCAAATATACAGTATTGCCTTTTCACAAATTTAAGCCTTATATTAAAAAACTTTAATGAAAAAGAGGTTTTTATAAAATCCAAATTATCTGGAGGATAAAATGGTGTGAAATAGTTATTTGCTATCGTTCGTCATCACAGAGGCATGTTATTTTGATGGATTAATGGAAATTATGTAAAACATTCAATACGGACAATAATTATATGATTGGCAATTTAAAAAAAGTGGTTTATGAGTTTCTTGCCAGGTTCTTCTCATGAAAAGCCTTACACTCGGAATCCAGCCGCTTGTATCCACACAGTCAGTGCTCTGTGGTGGTACTTGCTACAAGCGCTCGCGGTAATGAACCTTAATTTAGAATGTACTTTTTATTTAATTACAATTTTTTTTATTTATAAATTATTAAATATTGACGTTTTTTAGTGCCAGGTTTGGCGTATAAAATAAAGTTATTTTAGTTTGTTTGTTTGTTTATCAGATTATTATTTTAAAATATTTAGCTATCGAAAACTGTTGATCGGCACCCCAGCCGGCGGGCGATTGGGTCCAGTCGGTGTCGATCGCGTTAGTTCGTTTTCGCATTCACGACATTAGCATTAGCAAGCGCGGCGTGAAACAGCGTAGTCGCTTTATTTCATATATTAGCAGCAGAACGCAACTATATAAATTCGCGAAATAAGTAACATTTAGCGTAATTATTTTTAGCAGCTATTATAAATTTCATTATTGGCAAACTCACTTATTCACTATAAGCAAATATTTATGATTGCAAATGCTAATTAATCTAACACAAATCACAACTGAATGGATAAAAATACTGTTTAAAAAAACTTAAAAAAACCACGTTTTACTAATGGATTAAAAAGGGGAAAATAAATATTGTGATATAAAGAATTATCGAAAATTTAAACGTGGTGCGCATTTTCAGTCATTTGCCTATTGGTATAATTATTTATCATATTATGTAAAATTTTCGAAAATTATTTTAATCAAAATATTTATTTTCCCCTTTTTAATCCGTTAGTAAAAAGTGGTTTTTTAAAAGCCTTTCTTATATAGTATTTATTTAAACCTTTTTTATATATATTTTTATTTAATATTGTATTTTCACCGGAAACAAGCCTAAATGTAAAATTTCGAAAATCGATCGCCAGATTTGATCTCCACGGACAAGAAAGCAAGCTAAGAAAAACGTGGTAAAAATGTATCATCATTCTTCGTTTATTTTAAAACTAAATTATGTGACAATTTAACAATTGCAGAGATTGCAGAGAATACGTCTAAAGAAAACATTAGAGAAACCCATTTCTATTAATAAAACAATCTTTCTTGCGTAGACTCTGTATCGGCCACTACTCTGTGCATTTTAGTATTGAGAAGTAATTTTTGGTAGCCCGATTGTTGTTGCACACAGATCTGTAGGTACAATTATCTACATTATGACGAGGATAGGCAAGGTAATTCAAGAGGGTGGTACTTACTCTAGAGCATTATCAATATTTTGCTCTCGCCAAACAAGATGTTGAAAGTTTAATAATTAACCGTTGCTTAGCAACGATGTCATTTCTTTGCAAAAGCGCCTACGAAATTTTGCCAGCAAATGTACAATTATGCAACTATAATATTTTAGTAGGCGCTACTCGGAAAATCATTGCAATTATTAAATTTGTGGTCTTTTCTAAAAAAACTCACCGTCGGAGACTAGGTATTAATGTAACGGATATGTAAACTGAGTTTGATAATAAACAGAAACGTCTTTAAAATAAAAAAGTGTAAAAGAAATTTCAATAGATTATGATAAATTTAATGCTCTCCATATGTTGCTATAAATAATTACTAGTATTTTGGACCGTCACGAACAAGTTTATGATATATGTCATAACATCAATTAATCTGATCATCCCTTGTGCTGTACTTATGCCAGACTATTGTACCAAAAACACCTCATTTATGAATATTTGCCTATCCCTTCGCCTTAAGAAGATCTTTTTATGTACGTAGGAAAGGCACATAAGCCGTTGGTCCACGTGGCTATTATTGTGTTCCGGCAATCACAGGTAAGATAGCCAGTTCCTCAGTTGACGAGGATTACAGGTGAAGCTCGCTTCCACCTTCGGCCTTATCGTCACTTACCATCACATGAGATAAACAAACAAACAAACAAAAATAACTTTATTTCATAGACCAAACCTGGCACTTAAAACGTCAATATTTTACAATTTATAAATAGAAAAAATTATATCATTAAGATTAATTACCGCGAGCGCTTGCAGCAAGTACAACCACAGAGACTGTGGTTGTAATTGAACCCGGCAAGAAAATTTTATATAGCCAATCATATAAAAGGCCAAGAGCTTACCAATCATATGAAATAAAATCTCCACCTTCCACGATCCTGGTACTGGCACATGTCTTTCGATTCCTCTACTCTCATTACTAAGTTAAGTTTCGAACTTCATATTTTACAATGTTAGAGGTGGACTTGGCCTGGCCCTTTTTTAAAAACTGATTTTGTCAAAGTACACAACTTCTGGGCAGATAGTACTGAACGATAATATTAATTCAATTACAACTTGACACAAGCCGTTTAGAGGAATGTGCGAATTCGATGACATACCTCTCTATTTCGCGGGTTCAATGACTTGTACCGTTAGGCGCAGAGTTATTTGTTACCCTATTAGGTATAGTATAGACTGTCGTTGATGTTATAACAGGGTTATACGCTTTACTATTACGTTATTATTTTTTATAACTTAAGTGGGGGTTCCTCTTAACTTTATTCTGATCCATAGTTATGATGAGTTCTTCGTTGGAACGATATTCAAAACTGTTCTTGCTTACACAAGAAGAAAAATAAAACAAATTGTTCTACAAATAAATCAATTGAATTTACTCGAAGTACGTTCATCCTCAAAAATGTTTTTAAGCTCACAATAGTTAGCCCAGACCAAGATAAGGCTAGTCTGTAAGACTAGTGAGGAATTTTTGAGCTTGCCGCTTGCTTGCTTTTTTAACTATATTATCCAAAACAGGTTATAATTGAGGAGCTCGGTGCCGTGGTGGTCAGTGCGCTTTGGCTTCGATCAAAAACAAAGCTACCTTCGCCATGGTCAGGCCGTAGATGGGTGACCAAGACTTTGTGATCTCGAGCTCCTCCGTGCTTCGGAAGGCACGTTAAGCCGTTGGTCCCGGTCGCATTTCTGACCGTTTCTACCCACCAACCCGCATTGGGCCAGCGTGGTGGTGTTACGGCCCATACTCCTCATGTTTTCTCCATGAGGAATGTCTGTCCCAGCAGTGGGACGTATATAGGCTGATGATGGCTTATAATACCTTCTTCTTTCTTTACCTATGAAATTGCCGATTTTTCTCTCGTATTTTATCTGCAACTATTAAGATTCAGAGTATTCTTAAAAAAAAATTACCTCCTCTAAAAAAAGACCATATTATTGAGCTCTTTTGATTTGTTTTGATAACTTGTTGTAAGTTAAATTTTTTTAAAATTGGACACGGAGACAACTCTTCTTAAGTGCCTCCCCAATACAGCATTTGATTTGCATTCATTTAAAAACGATAAATAATTTTTATGAAGTGTGTTATCACACATATTGCTAAAGCTTGTCTAATGATACATGCCAAATAAAATTATCTTTGGCTTTGTCGTTGTGAAGGAAACTGAAAAAATGTTACTATGGAAAATGCAGAGTTCCCCAAAATGTCCATACAAAACGGCAATTTCATTGGTAAAGACCTATTATTATAATTGCAATAAGATGGCTGACCTAATCACAACGTAAAAGCTTCTGACGAAAATACTTATATTTATTTACAGGAACACATAGTTTATGTATTTCGTGTTAGTGTTTGATATCGTTCTTCCCACCTCTAAAACTTTACTGTCCAAGCCATTCGTCTCTGGAACAACCTTCCATTACCAATAAAAAAATCCCAATCCTTAATATCCTTTATTAATCTGGTCCATATCCATTTCCTTCATCTTTAACCCCTCCCTCAAACGCACATTACTGATTTCGACTTTTCTGTGTTGCTTTTAATGTAAGAATATATTGCTAAATAAAATATTTAAACTGGTTTATAGCATTTATGATATAGTATGTAATTTTATTTATGTATATGTATATAATATATTATTTAATTTATATATAATCGTTTATATATGCACCTTATATATGTAAGTATATTATAGCTACCTTTTCTTTAATTCTCTCTCTGCCCAAAGGTTTCCTGGAAGATATTGCTATTAGCTATAAGGCCGCCTGTGTTGCATTGTTTTTTTTTTCTTTACTATATTTCTGTGTTTTTATTAGTTGCAATAAAGAATTGTATCTATCTATCTATCTATTGTTTATATGACCTTTCCTACACTATTCCTCTTTTCCAAACATTTCCACTTTACGATTTCTAAATAGCGGTGGGAAAATGTGGCAAAATTTTCAAGTTTGAAGGTAGAGCTCCAAGCCTAACTGGAACGTGCATTCTAATAATATAAATATCCTCAGACATTCACACCTATCAACTAGTCCCATTTAAAGCGAGCTTGTGTTACGGATACTAGGTGACGGACAAATATATTTAATAGATAAATACATATAAATATCCTGAATATATATAAATATATCTAAACATCCAAGACTGGAGAACAAATGTCTGAAAATTCATCACCCAAACACTTGCCTCCACTGGGGATCGAACCCAGGACCTCTCGAGATGGCGACGCCTTGAGACCGGCGGCGTACAGACCACTCGACCATGGAGGTCGTATACATTTAACGTTACAATACGATACATTTAACGTTATATTTATAATATCAGTGCCCCATTAGCAGGTCACACATGGCCTCGCGCGGTCCTTTCTATCCTCAGACCGGTTTCGCCTCGCCCGATACTAATTGCATTACTTCATTACTTGATAAGGGAAATGGCACACACGTTTATCTTACTTATAGATAGTGTAATTTACAGATCAATCTAGTCCATTCTAAATATAATTTTCTTCACTGATTAAGTATGTGGTTGAAAAATATTTACTCGGTATATCTTATACAAAGTAACGTAACTAGTACTTTGAGATAGCATGATGTCATATAGACTATAGCTTTCCTCGAAAAATGGGCAATTTAACACTGAAAGAATCGGATGAGTGGTTCTTAAGATTAGCCTTATAATATTAGTATATTTAACCAAACAAATAGCTGGATCCTCTTTACAAAAGTTATCGAATAGTCAGAACACCGCTTTGTGGGCCTTAGGTCTAATATCTTAACATAGTTTGCTATAGAAATTTGTTAATAGATTTAAATTCATTATATTGCATACATGTGTAGGTAATTTCCCGAATTTGATCGCGGAATTGCCTTAAGCAACATTGCTATCTTCTTCTTAGTCGTCTCGCTCTTGTCAGAGCGGTCGTGGTCACATGGGATCCATGTTGGAGGCAGAGGCGGACACAGCTCTCCGCACGATCTCATTGCATTACATTGCTATACGCGGTCTTTTATTAGACCGCCAAGTTATGCAGATCTCACCGTGTATCACTTGATGCCAGCGAAGCCCCTTCACCTCACAGATGCTCGCAAAAAGCTCTTCTCCCAAACTGTCAACGTAATCATTTTTCTTCAAAACAGACCAGGGCAGGACCGCGAATAAGCAGAATTACGGCCTCGATGAGAAATACCGCAAAACATAATAATATGTTTGACATTTGATTCTACGAATTTTATACAATATATACATAGATATAATTAAACTGTAGAGGTCGAATGTCTGTACATAGAAAAAAAAGGCTTAAAACCATGTCAGGGACATGAAAAAAGAGGAAATATACCAAAAAATGTTTTTTTTAAATTTTTGTTTCTTACCTTATATCCCTGGTCAACATCTTAGATAGTTTTTATTCAGGAAAATTAAAGGGTTCCCGTTCGGATGGTTAAAAAGCCATAGTAATCGCGGACGAAGTCGCGGGCAACAGGTAGTTGGGGAATAAAGATCTTTTTAACAAAATTCTTCAACAATATTCGCAAACAATGCTTTCATTAAGCGTGTCCAGCTATTGTATGAGTGTCCCACCGCCGACCTTGTGCATTCAGATTCACATAACAACGTTATTGTGAACATTTATTTTTTCACGAGATTCGCACTGGCCATTGTATAATGTTTATTTACAAAACAAAGCTGTTTTTGGGAGGGATTTATTCTTTTATTTCTTATTATACAAGTGTTATATTCGCAGTAAATGTGTCTTTTCTTTATATTTTTACAATTAAAATTATTATGATTATGCTCAAAATAAGTTTGTCCGTTTGATATTTTCAAATTTAAATAATTGTTATATTTTTGCATGTAAAAAATTAGATGACTCTAATAACAATCCTCGAAGCAGTAAATAGACATTTCATAGGGACTGAAACAATATAAAGGCAGGCAAATCCTGTAGAAAAATGTAGTTTACAAATTCAGTGGCACAGGCGGTGAGTGCACCTGCCATGTATAATTGTTTTTTTCCATAAATCACTATTCTCAGAACGATATACATTACTGATATATCATTCCAAAAAGCCTAATTAATTAATTTACGAGTATATTAATGTCTGTATATCTAAGACTGTATATCGATAAAAACAAATGAATCATAAACGAACTCGTCAATACCAATTAACGCCTGGGTCGTGCGATGCGACGTACTTGCCTCAGCGCAGGTCCATTGCATGCCAAGCAGATGTGTTCACCCCGCAGTCGGGAGCTCATTACGCAATGTACATCACGTTTAGAACTTGCGCAATAACACCATAACCAAACATGGTGGCGGTGCTATTTGCAATAATAATAAAAAAATGTCTTCAGATATTCAACTAGCCCTATTTTACGCAACTAATTCTGCTTGTGTTACGGATACTAGATGACGGATAAAATTAAATATACTTAATAGACATGTACATATAAACATTCAGAAAATATACAAACATACATGTCTACACCATTCAATTTCTATTTCATAATTTTATCATTTTTACACTCATTATCTATGGTCAATAAATTTACCGCCGTCTCTTCAAACCTATTTACCAAGAAACAAGGGTTGTTTTCTAAATCCTATTATTTTCCTTATTACCACGAACAATACCTATGATTATCACCTATTATTTATCATGAACAATATATAAACATCCAAGACTGGAGAACAAAATGCCTGTATTCTTCTTACAAATATTTGCTCCACCGGTGATCGAACCACTACCGGGTCACGGAGGTCGTCAATTCTAAAGGAAAATTTATTAGGAGTGTTCGCAGTGATTGTCGTAAATATTCTAAATATTGAGAGGATTTTTTCACTAGTATACTAGTCTCGATGCGAGAGTAGTTAACTTTCTAGACAGTAGTTTTTTATATTTTTTGACGATTGGACTCGCATTAAAAATTACATAAAAATTTCAATGATTTTCTCCTTTCCATCCTACCTCCTACAACCATGGGCCATTAAAACAGAAGTCAATTGGTCGACAAAGTGGGGTAGCTGTTGGATTATTTTTTGTCACATCAGTTACCCTTGCTTGGAATCCACCTTTTTTTGTTTACTACTTATGTAATATGTAGTAGCAATCTACTTAACAATGATTCTAATCAGATCATACCTAAGATCGTTAGAAATTATAGCCTGCTCTAATAGACACGTTTTTACCTCTCTCCTATTTCGCAGTGTAATCTCATTGTAATAACATTGCATCTAAACTTTTTGTTATGTTTCGACATCACACTCGATTGTCTACTAAAAGAAATGACAATGAACAACCAAATAGTGTAATCAAATTAGTACCAATTCGTTAAAAGTGGCCTTCGAATTAATATCGATTTTGAAATCGATACATTTTGATTACACAGTGACGGATGATCCATCGTGGGAGTTGCAACATTCGCATGCGCAAATTATATATGTAGTGTAGGGTATAGGGTAATGAGAATGAATAATTAAGTTGTAATACTTTGTTTTTTTATTACAATCAAACAAGTGATTGGTCTCATATTTAATCAATCACGAATTCGATTTGTAAAGAAAAGAAATGGATGTTGAGCTTACGAGTATTAGATGTAAAAGGTAGATGGAGATATGTTGTGCCGATCCTTCTTAAAGTGAAACAAGGGCAGGAAGAAGAAATATGAAATTTAGACTAGATAGGTGGTTTAGTTTTTTTTTTCAATAATATATAACTATCAAATAGCAAAATCTTCAATACCAACTCAGCCGAGAGACGCGTTTTGCGGGTCAAAGGCAGCCCCAAGGATTTTCATACCAATTGGTAGATTTGATACTAGATTAATCCGGATCCAGCGTTGCTGCAACATGAACTAGTTCGTATGTCAAATATTTTTGGCGGCCTACGCCTCCCTTTATATGTTTGCCATTTGAGAACCTTTCCGCCCCAACGGTTGTCACTGCTGCAAGAATCGCAATGTTTTAGGCTATGTCGGTGACGTAAGATTCGAGTTACATGTGTTTTCTTCTACACATAATACCTACTAGTTTTTTTTATGAAATAGGGGACAAACGAGCAGGCGGGTCGCCTGATGGTAAATGGTCAGTGATCACCCATAGACACCTGCAACACCGGAGGGGTCACAAGTGCATTGCCGGCCTTTTAGGTGGGAGTTATTTAAAAAAAAACATTAACTTTGCCTTTCAGTAACACTTGTATGTAGTTTAAAGGTATGTTTCTCAATATTTTTGAAAGTAATCGGACTGTATTTACACAGCTTAATTTCATAGTGAACTAATCGATTAGTCTCTATTTCCGCGTAGTAAGTGAACCATGTCTGTCCAATGTTTAGTCAAACATTGTAACAATGCATAAAGCGAAGTTCATTGATTGACCGAGTTTCGATCGATAAGCTGCTTAATGTGTTTCGACAAAGGAGTGGAATGGTTCAAAAGTATTATTTTGTCTTTTTTACATATAACAGGCTTTTGACCTTCATGTCATCATAGACGAAGGTGGAAGCAAGCATCACCTGTTCCTCAACAGCTGATGTACTGGCTATCTTACCTCTAATTGCCGGAACGCACCAATGTTTAACGACAGATTTAGGTAAGATGGTGGTAACTAGCCAGGCGGGCTTAGAAGCCCTACCACCAACCAAACCGAGCTGAAAATCTTCTGCCTTCATAGAGAATCGATGGGGAATCGAAACTTGGACGTCCACATCTGGTGGTGTAAACCATGAGACCAGGGAGGCGGTTAAATGGTTTAGAATGGTTGTTCTTTAGTTTCTGTGTGCTTCACACCATAAGGCTGGCTGCATTTTAAGCTGCATTGAGAAAGGCGATTCTCACGAACGAAGCGTCGTGCTTGAATCCCATGTGTGTTTTGTATACAAAGGTAAGAAGAGTCGCAATAGTCGGGAGGCGCGTCGTGTGGCTCAGTGTGTGAATCACCTAAGGGAAATTCAAAGCTTTGGATTTTAGTTGATTTGAGTGGTTGAAGCAGTAGAGCAGATATTAAAAGTACTGTTGCTTAATATCGACATAGCTCAAGCTTCGCCTCTTCTCTAATTTCCAGAAGACCAGTAGCCTACAACTTTATCTTCTTTGCCACAAAACCCAAAATTAATTAAATAAAAATCATATTTTTTACTGAGGCTGTGAATGTCGTCATTACCTATATTTTTATCATTATACAGCGTGTATAATACTACAATTATACTGTGAACGTACTCATTATGATTTATTTGAAAAGAAAATTCAAATCAATTTTTTACGCCATCGGGTTTTAACTTTGATGATGCTGCTTCACAAAGTAGTTTTTCTGATCATTATGAGTATTGTAGTTGTTCAATTATGTTAATTTATCAAATTATTCCTTTTGCCAATTCGATACGCATGTTATTTCGTTTTTTTTCCTAATTGTTTTAGGTAATTTTATAAAAAAAACTTTGGCGTGGTTTTTATTTTGACGACCTACGTGGTCGAGTGGTCTGTACGCCGGTCTCAAGGTGTCGCTATCTCGAGAAGTCCTGGGTTCGATCACCAATGGAGGCAAATATTTGGGTGATGAATTTGTAGACATTTGTTCTCCAGTCTTGGATGTTTATATATATTTATATATATCCAGGATATTTATATGTATATATCTATTAAATATATTTGTCCGTCATCTAGTATCCGTAACACAAGCAGCATTTAGTTATTTAAAATGGGACTAGTTGATAGGTCTATAGGTTGATGGGTAGTGATAGGAAATAAATGTCTGAGGATATTTATTTATTTTGCAACAAATGAGTGTAATTTAAAAAAACTTCTCTAAGAAAAGCTTTGGTATTCTATAAATTGTGTAGCATTTATATGTACACCTACCTATGTGCCTAGTTTTTTACATAGGTATCTATATCACAAATCGATGTATTATGTAATCTAATATTTTGATCACTACAATCGATTCGATACGAATGGTGAAGATTTATGTTTATGGTAGAAGTAGATTTGCTGAATTAATTAGCAAATTTGAAAGACAAATGGTGTGAAATAATAGTTATATTTTTTTTAAAGTACTACAGCGTGCAGGTTAATCATCTACAATGAAGTAGTTAAATGAAATTCTGCGGATCTGTAATAAAAAATATTTATTTTTGGACAGATTTGACGGTTAAATGTAATGTTTTAAACGCTGTGGTTCGACATTGAAATAAAGGATAATGGGCGCGTTTGTATGGGATCTTGGCGTTAAACCAACGAAAAAAAATATGTTGTAAATTTCTCCACTGTACTTCTAAATACTCTCTAAATACTTTTTAACCCTCAATCGGACCGGGTATTCCGTAAGAAAAATCCCAAAGATTGATTTTATTGAAATGGTGGGCATTTACTATAATATCTAATAAATCTGCGCGTGCAACGGAAGGCTCGTGCTATGCTAGCCCAAAAAATTACAAAACTGAAATTATTTGGATGAAACTTCCTACTGGTTAATAATTTGTACTTTAATTCGAAGCATTTTTTAAAGGCATAATTAGAGCATAAATTTTTTGGGGGTGGTGGTGTAAGAGGGAAGCGGTACCTAGCTGACAAAAATTCCAACCTTATCTTCTCGCGCAGCATAACACAATTCTCGGATAATAACCACAAAGGTTTATGACAGCGACTTGATTCGATTCTGTGTACAATAAATAATATCCATCCAATAGTGTTGTGGGCCTCCCATGCGCATGCCCTTAGCACGCACGTGGCTTATAATTTAAACTTTAATAATTTATAACCAAATTAATTCATAATATTTTTAATTAATTCAGAGGCAATATTTATATTATTATATTACAAACATCACTTTCTCCGTGCGAGACGTCAACCTTCAAAATAATTATGTTATATCATAGGCTTTTTAATTAATTTTTTACGGTTATTACAGCTTAATTGTGTAGTACATGTAAATAAAATCAATCTACGCGTCCTACTTTCCATAGGAAAACTGTTTTTGTAACTATATAGCTATGTTTTATTTATCAGGAACCATGGATAAGTAATTAATATACATAAAAGAATTTTTGTTTTGTTTTGTGCAATTGACATTAACGACATGCTCGTCCTCAGCCTATATACGTCCCACTGTGGGGCACAGGCCTTCCTCATGGAAAACACATGAGGAGTATGGGCCGGACCACCACCACGCTGGCCCAATGCGGGTTGGTGGGTAGAAGCGATTGCAATAGCCGGGGCAACGGCATAACGTGCCTTCCGAAGCACGGAGGAGTTCGAGATCACAAAGTTTTGGTCACCCATTCACGGCCTGCCCATGGCGAGGGAAGATCGATTCGATATCGAAAGCCAAAGCGTACGGACATTAAAGGACATTAAAGTTTAAATAAATAAATAAACAAACTAACGATATGCTACTCATGTTGTTATAGGTTGACTTGGTCACCTTATTTTGAGTGCTTGGGTATACAAATACATACTATAAATAAATAAATAAATATCCTCAGATGTTTACACCTATCAACTAGTCCAATTTTAAGCAACTAAATGCTGTTTGTGTTACGGATACTAGATGACGGACAAATATATTTAATAGATAAATACATATAAATATCCTGAATGTATATAAATATATATAAACATCCAAGACTGGAGAACAAATGTCTAAAAATTCATCACCCAAACACTTGCCACCACTGGGGATCGAACCCAGGACCTCTCGAGATGGCGACGCCTTGAGACCGGCGTACAGACCGACCACTAGACCACGGAGGTCGTACTATAATAATACTTGTTTGAGTTGCATGTGCTTGTACTGCCTACAGGGATAACAGATATGCTGCCGATTTGTAACAATATGAAAATTAAAAGGTAAATGCTGTCGATCAAAAGGTTTCCATACCGATCAGCTTGTTTCCGCGACCAGGGTAGCTGATCTTTGTAGGCTTACTAACACTAGCAATAACTTGTTAAATCCTTGAACATAGTCTAAAATAGAAACATCTTTTGAAATCTGCAATGTTATACGATTCAAGCCAGATCCGCGACCAAAAATCAACTAAAACTTACGTGTTCGTATTACAAAGTTCGACTAGCCTCGAAATATTTCTGCATAGAAGATTCGGCATGTAATAATAAAAAAATCGGTCTCTCGTCACGTCAGTGGCATGACAACACATAAAACAATACGTGTTGTGACATGAGGTGCGTGAGCGCACGCCAAGTGGTGACTGTGGATGCTATTTGTGAGGTATTGGACGAGAAAATCTGATGTTATTTATTATTTCTCTGTCACTAATATGTATGACGTACAACTCGGCGTGTAGCTTCTCATCATCTAAATGCAAAATGAAAAGTTAGGGAGGTTTTTTGTTTTCGTGAACTTGTATTTTTTGTTTTGATTGTTATTTTAAAAACAATATTGTAATTTTAAATAGTCAATTATTTATACAAAAATACGAGAATTAAAGTACTGTGTACGGTTTAGCAACCGCACAGTTAGGTCATGCCGCGACGGGTGCATTTCTGCGCTTCAGCATTATTCGGAATCAATATTGTAATTTTAATTTCATATTATATTTAGTTGAGCGTATGTCCAACAAACAAACTACTGTTCCTTTAAAACAAATAAAACTATAACTTAACTACGACGTCGTTTAACTCAACATAAACTATCTCTAAAGGTGGAGGAAGATCCTACATACAGCTCAAACTTTTCGTCTATGTTATTAAGACAGTAGATTTATTCATACTAGGAGTTGCAAAAAACATCGTTGTAATCGTTTTTACCACCGTGTAATCGTCTTAATATTTCTAAAGACATCTCATTGAGCAAAACGAACTGGATTTAATTATATTGTATTCCTCTCAAAGTCCCGCTTTAATTGAAATTTATTTAAATTAAAATGAACTCATTGGTAATTGCTTGATGAGAGAGAACAACGATGTTTTAAACGCATTATTTTATGTTCACCTTAGACTTATTGTTTAGTTTCAACTTAAATTATATTTTAAATACTTTTCATTGACAAAATATTCTCTTTTTTCTAGGTAACCAGTCAAAGATGTATGTAAGTACCTTAGGCGTCACGTTTCGTTGCGGTTCGAAGCATCCATGACCGGTCAAAATCTGCCCAGGCGGTAGGTGAGACTACCGTGCCTGCGCCCAACCTACTCCTCCAACACCAGTGCAGTCCAGTGGCCGATTGCTGGAGAGGCGACCCATTGGCTCAGAGCACCCCTCTGAGCCAGACGTGCCTTAATCCTAGCACGGTTATTGTATGCTCCGGTGTAGTGAGAACAGAACTTTTTAAGGCTGCTCGTTTATTGGAGCAGAGATGAGCAGCGGAGCTTTAAAGATTGTTATCGCGACGACGGCGACGGACGGACTCGGCTTCGTAAATGTAAGACTTTCAAGTCTGATGGTGATCTTCATTAAATATTTTATGATATGTTGTTTACCAAACCTAGTTCTTATAGGATAGATAGAAAGACTATTGTGTTGCACACCTACCCCCTTACTAATAAGTTATAAGGAAGGAACAGTTATTCAGTGTTTTGTCACTTTCTGGCAACTACTGTCTTCTGAATGTTTCAACCCTATACTTCGTTTATTAGTAAGGGTGCTAGTATGTATAAACTTTATATAAACTTTTTATACATCGGAAAGGCGTTATTAAGATCGATCTGTTAACACAACTGGTGTAACGCCTTTGACTATTACTATAACAAATAAATAAGTTTGGTATTTATTATTTACTTATAAAAGTATAAATACAAGTCTTAAGTATCTCATCACGTCTATATTCTCGATGAAGTAGGTATATTATACCTCACGTTTACGTATAGTCTGGGGTATCTAACGTGCTCGCTATCGTGCACATTTTTACAACGTACCGTAGCGTATAACCGCTGGCGTAGCACATCTACGTACCGTAGCCGGTAGACGCTTCCGTAGCTTTTGTAGACTAGGAAAATTACAATAGTTGCATGATACAATGGCTGAGTCAATATTATATTTAAAAGTAATTAAATTCTATTGTAATATTTTTCGCTTTGCCTGCAAAATGACTCAAATTATCTTTGTTTTAAAAAAGTAGATCACGAAACCTATTGTCATAACTGCACAATGAAAGTTAAACTTTGCATACAATGGCGTATTTTCTTAGTCTGACCCTAATCTTTTATGTCACGTACTCTGATGCCAGATCACGAATCAACAATATTCTTATGATGACATATAGGAATTCTTTGTCTTGACCAATATAAGAGGAATTGGACGGTTTTGTATAACGATAATGTATGCGCTCACATAACAAATGAAAGTAAAGGGCTAGAACAATATAATTTAGTAAGAGTACAAATGTGGTTACAATGCAATGGTAATACTGACTGGTCCAAGATGAAAGATGTTGACGTAATGACGAAAGATAAGATTTTTATGCATTGTACACTCAACTCTAAAAATATGTCACTACTTTTGACAATAAATTACTCTTTTAGAAGGAAATTAAAATTGAAAAATTAATGACCCTTTTATTTATTAAAGAAAATTTAATATAATATCTTACCATCAATACAATACGGAAATATTCCAAGTAATACCTTGTTTGTTCGCTTTCTCATATCATAACCACATGCGGGATGCGAAAACAATAGTATTGCAACACATTATGTTTTACAACAAAGAGATGCGTGTGCGCACATAGTTTGTCACTTTGATTGTTCATTGTGGTAGGTATATAATAATGAAACAAATATTTTCAATTAATATGATCAAGATTTATATGAAACTATAGAAATGAGAAAACGAAAGAAAAAAATACAATAAATATTGTCAATAAAAAGTCCGAATTAATTTTAAATATTTTTAAAAGATTTTCTTATCTTCACTGTGGCATTACTCTTCTCTTTACATGCATACATAAATATTAGTCGTGTGGTAGCGGCTCATAAAAAGAATACTACCAACCCATCTCTTCCCTTGGGTGTCGTAAAAGGCGACTAATGGACTTAGAACTGCACAACCATCCAATAGTTAATAGCGGCGGGCTCACCACCTGTCACGCTGAGTGCAGTCACTGCTTGTTGGAATGTAGACTATGGCAATGGACTGCTTTTGCGGTGCTTTTGCCTAGTCTCCGACTAACCCTTAGGGGATAATAGTCGTGATTATATGTATGTATAAATATTATCACACCTATATACCCGTAGGTGTTACTTAAATTGTATTTGTTATGTAAGAAATAAAAGGCTATTTTATTTTTTTATTTTTATTTTTTATTATTATTTATTTTATACCCGTAGGTGTAGGCCATTACACCTCACACTTTGCAAGTAAGCTCGGTGTTCCCACGATATGGGGGGGCAAGCATCTTACTGTTTTCGGGGACTATATAAAATGCAATAACAAATATCCTCAGACATTCACACCTAGAAACACATGAGACGTATGGGCCGTAACACCACCACGCTGGCTCAATGCGGGTTTGTGGGTAGAAACAGTCACAATAGCGACCGGGATCAACGGCTTAACGTGCGTTCCGAAGGACGGAGGAGCTTGAGATCACAATGTTTTGGTCACCCATCCACGGCCTGATCATGACGAGGGCAGCTTTGTTTTTAATCGTAAGCCAAAGCGTACTGACAACTACGCCACGGGGCTCCTCAATAACACTGTTATTCTAACCAATATTCCAATAGCCAGGACAGATGTTACAATCTCTTCAGTCAAAGCACAATGCGATTCTTCTCTTTGTTTGTGGTAAATATAGATATAAACATATATAAGCTAGCTTATTATTATCATCATATTTTCCCAACCATCACTGACTACCAAGATTATCTTTAGAGAGATTCCCGCACTATTTTCATCTAATTCGCGATTGTTGACCGACTTGATTGGGTCCTCCAGATAACATCTAAATTATACCGTTCAAGTCTACGCACTTTCAAACTCCGTGGGAAAAACTGATGATGGGAATTAAATAGAATTAAAAAGCTGTTTGTTGTGTTATGTATCATTTCTGCATATAGTAATAGTGTTTCAGACAGGAACAGCATTCTTGAAAGTAGCTGTAAAGTAGTAGTCTATACATATTGTACAAACCATTGTTAAAAGTTGATTCGTAATTTGGCCAATAGATGGCGCTGTTCCCAAGGACGGCAATTACTGAAACACGCTATTTAGTTTTTTCACCGAATGTATATTATATAGGCTCCGATTTTTTATATGTAATTAATTCTTTTTGAATGGTTTAAAGGCATCTTTTATTTAGAACCTTTTCCATTACACCATCAGGAGCGACCTGTTGTACCCAAGGTTATACACATATAATAAAACTGTAGAGGTCGAATGTCAGAAAAAAATGCTTTAAACCAAGTCAGGGAAAATAACAAAAAAAAGATTTTTAAATTTTTCTGTTTCTCTGTCTGTTTGTGCGGGCAAATCTCCGTAATACCTGGACCGATTTCAATGAAATTTTGCTTGGTGATACCTTACATCACTGGTCATCATCTTAGATACTTTTTATTCCGGAAAATTAAAGGGTGGGATAGTTAAAAAAACATAGTAACCGCGGACGCGGGCAACAGCTAGTCAGCTTATATAATAGTTTAGTCGTCATAGTTGGACGAAGCAGTATGATACTTAGTTCATTCACGCATCAGTATAATAATACTTGCAAATTATTGGATCGGAAACAAAACATGTTCTGTGTAAATAAAATTCTAGGAAATTTACATGAAATTTACATAAGGCTTTATCTTTGGTGGATAAGATATTAGTAAAAAATTATATTTTTTAATGCTTTGTCAATTTTATTTTCATACAACTCTTAACTATAATGTAGCATGAGGAATATAGGCCGTAACACCACCACGCTGGCCCAATGCGGGGTGGGAAGAAACGGTTGCAATACCACCCGCGACTGGGATCAACAGTTTAAAGTGCCTTCCGAAGCACGGAGGAGCTCGAGATTCACGGTCTGACCATGGCGAAGGTAGCTGTTTTCGGTATCGAAAGCCAAAGCATACTAACCACTACGCCACATAACTCATCAGAATAATCAAATCAAAATCAAATCAAATCGTTTTATTGCATTCATGAATGTAAATACATAGTTGCTAATAGAAGTTTTCCCGTACATCATGTTACCCATTTGGGCATAGCCTAAATATGGACGTAAAATGGATATAAAACCTATATTTTTAACTTGTATTTCTTATAATCTAAAATTAATATGTATCATTATTAATATATTATATCACTAAAATATTCACTTAAACTATAGTAACTTTCTTTTAATAATAGTATTTTGAGCTCCTTTAAAAATGTCTCAATTTTAGGACCATTTCTATTTCTCGTCTATATTAATGACCTTCCTTTCATGGTTACAGAAATGGCTGACATAGTTTTATTCGCGGATGACACGTCTCTCCTATTTAAGGTTAATAGAAATAATACAAAGACAGGAGAGCTAGTTATAAATAATACGTTGAATAAGGTTTGCGAATGGTTTTCGGCTAATAATCTTATGTTAAATTCAAAGAAAACTAAATGTATAAAATTTTCTCCCCCAAATACGCGCTGTTATGATTTGGAAGTAAACATAGGCGGAAACAGCTTAGAGCTTGTAAAAGATTCTGTATTTCTTGGGATACATATTGATTCCAGACTTCAGTGGGGATCCCATATCAAGAGTTTATCGGGAAAGCTTAGCTCGGCTGCTTACGCAATAAAAAAGATAAGACAATTGACAGACATACCAACAGCTCGCTTAGTCTATTTTGCCTACTTTCATAGTCTTATGTCTTATGCGGTCATTTTGTGGGGATCTGCTGCTGATTTGGAATCTATATTTATTCTACAAAAGAGGGCTATTCGAAATATATATAAAATGAAGACAAGGGAATCCCTAAGAGAATTGTTTAAACAGATTAATATTCTTACTTTGCCATGTTTATACATATTTGTAAATATTATGTTTGTTCGCCAACAAATTCACAGCTACGTTCAGATTAGTGAAGGTCATTGTCTCAATACAAGAAATAAATATAAACTTCGTCTTCCAAGTTACAAGAGAAGTAAGACGAATAAATCTTTCTTAATGAATTCTGTTAGATTTTATAATATGCTACCAATCAATGTTACCCAAATGACCGATACAAAGTTTAAAGAATTTGTAAAAAAAACCCTCATGAAAAAAGCCTATTACAAAATCAATGAATATTTAAATGATAGTCAAGCATGGGACATATAGATTGCTCCACACTGCAATCTTACATTTGGTCACTTTCATGATTGTATATTGAAATGTTTACTTTTTTATTATACATTTTGTTTAGCTATCATAAATTCCTTTTTTTTTCTATTATATTAACACAAAACTTTTTTGTGAAATATAGGTATTATTATTGTATCCATTCATATTATATATAATTTTTTTTTTTGTTTTGGCCAGGAGAGTGTTCCGAATAGATATGACAATTAATTAATTACTTCAGTATAACTATTACAATCACTTGTATATATTGATACGTCGCTTTTGGAGCATTTACCTTCCAAATCAATTTTGACATTTGTGACTAAGAGTATTATATAATACACGTAAATTTTATTAGGTTGTAGAATATATTGATGTAAAGGGAGGATGGAACCCTTGCAGAGTTTCTTGCCTGTATCTTCTCTAGACAAGGCCTCCCGGTAGTGAACAGGCCGAAAAAAAAGTAGTGGTATTATCAATTTAAGGATACTTATAATTTATTTTGTTTGTTTTGACTTGTCAAAAGTGTATTTGATGATACCAATTTGATTAAATGACTTTGAGTTTGAGTTTGAGTTTTTTATATTAAACTCCATCCTCAGTGTATTCGGTAGATGGTTAAATATTTTAATAGCGCTACAGTAAGGGCTAGAATTGAACATTGCCATGCGGCTAGTTGGCAATTTATATTTGTTCTGGTTATTAGTGCGAGGGGTTTGCAGTCTTTTGTATAAAGAGACTTCAAAGATGTCTGGGTAATTTTTAATGAATTTACAGATTTCTAGAATGTACAAAGATGTTAATGTCATAATTCTTGGTTGGAATTAGGAAGGAATCAGGAGCTCTTTGTTATACTATATTCACCGCCAATCAGTGTATGTTTAGTTCCAGCTAAAAAGTTAGCTAGCCTTCTTAACTTTTTCGACTTAAAGAGTAGGATTACTTTTCCACCATAACTATGCGAGGTAGCTAGGCAATGTGTATGGACTAATAGACCAATTCTTCTTCTACAGACTGTACCCAGATTGTATGAAATTAAGCCAGTGAATGAGCTCAAGCATTTTTCCGTTTTGTCTACATTAGTTCTCAAAGTGGTCCAGGTGGACCCCTAGGAGTCCACGGGAGACTCGACGGGGGTTTTATTGCCTTCAAATCTTCACATTTTTGTGGAGTTTTAGGAATATGGTAGAAATGTAGCTGCAAGGTTTCCACCGGAACCAGATAAATTTTGAAAATGGTCTATGAGAAAAATAAGTCTGGGAACCTTTGAGGGAATATCTGGTCTAAACTGAGAGTTTCTGAAGATTCACTTTTTCTGGTGTATAAACTTACTTTGAGTCGAGTGGGAATATCCACAGCATTGTGACATTGTCATCGAGAATTATAACAAAGCAGCTACAATGACTGCATACTCACATCCTCACTAACCTGCCTGTTCATACGCAGCCGACCATCCGTCACGTCCGGTTTATTCAGGCCTTTTCATATGGACCATAAAATCTGATACAAGCCGAATTGAGGAATGGGTTTATTAAACTATGTAGCAATAAATTCTTACTGGCAAACGAGTAGTAGCGTAAATATGAATTAAAATAAGTACCTTGTCATTCTAAGACTTACTTTTTATAGAAGACACAGCAATTGATTCAACAACAAGTAGGGCACACAGAGTAGGGCAGCACTACTCTGTAATCTACATACATACATACATATAATCACGACTATTATCCTCAAAGGGTAAGTCTAAGTAAACAGTCCATTGCTATAGTCCGCGCTTCGCCAAGTAGTGACTGCACTCAGCGTGACCGGTGGTGAGCCCGTCGCCGCTATAAGCTATTGGATGTTGTGCAGTTCTAAATCCATTGGTCGCCTTTTACGACACCCAAGGAAAGAGAAAGAGGTTGGTAGTATTCTTTAAATGAGCCACCTTAACGGAAACCTAATGTTGACAAATTAATATTGATTTAATGCAACGTCAAATGTCAAGTCCTTTGATAATTTCAAAAAAAGTGTTCGAAGTGACAATAATCCAATTCATGTCCATTGAAATTTGGGTAGAGAGTGGGGAGAGTAGGAGATGGTTAACAGTAGGAGAGTCTGTGTCCGTGACGACAAATAGGTCACTGTAACTTTAAGTCCCCAATCCAGCACGCGTACTACTTCCATTGTTGTTCTAAGGTTTTACTAAATATTTAATGTTGTGACACTACACTTTTACTGATGTGAAAATGAAATAGTACTAAAATGGGCATATATTTTTGCTCGTGGCTGTAACTGTAGACAGGAAGTTATACATTTAGGTACGAAAATAGCCACTATTACTTTTAACATAGAGGCGATCTCAAGTTCAACAGGTATAGTTTGACTTCAAACCGTGTAGCTTACAGAACAATCTAGGCTATCCATTTATGCAATAATTGCTATCAGTTTGGCAAACTTTATTGCCATCTCTTAATTGTGCTTTTTTATTCAAAATCCTTTATTCTAATACTCATGTTAATTGTTGTAAATATTACGACATGATTGTTTGTGTCAAGGACTAAGCGAAATTTATAAAAAAAATAACAAGGTAGGTAATTTTTATAATGAAACGGTATTTTCCATATTTAAGCAGATGCTAGTACTTACTTCCTGTGCTTTACTATAATTTTGCAAGCTAACCTTGTGGTTTTATGTAGTTGGTTTAGTTAGACCAATAAAATATTGTGGCATTTTTTAGGTATCATATATAGAATCTTCATTCGTAAAACGTAAAAAAATTATAGCAGACGACGCGTCATCACAGAAACACCATAATTTTTAACGAGGAACTTCGCTTTGTTGCAAGAACATGGTGACTGTGTTATCCAGTTCTTACTATTAGAACTGAAAAACCAAATCGAAATGAATGTATTAACTGTAAAACAAGATACCGAGAACAATTTATACAGTTGGGTTGTAATTTATACATTATTATCACCTATATTTCCTGTAATATTTTTGAGTCTCCATGCTAACATTTGAATAAACTTTGGTGTAGTTTTATTTAAACTGATTGGTACGGACAAGAAGTGAACCTGCCACCTCTATACACTGCTTTTTCACCCGTCACCCCAATGACTTCCGCTAAAAATCTGAAACTAAATCTAAGCACGTAGAACTTTTTGTAATAACCTTAAATACAAGGAAGTTTTTTTCCTATATGCAGAAATAGACGTAATATTGGGTCCTTACCTATGAAATTGGTGTTTTTTTTCTCTCTTAGTATTTTGTCTGTAACTATTAAGATTCAGAGTATTCCTAAAAAATAATTACCTCGTCTAAAAATAGACTATATTTTTGAACTCTTTTGATTTGTTTTGATAATTTGTTGTAAGTTTAACTGTGTTGAAATTGGACACGGAGACAACTCTTTTTAAGTGCCTCCCGAATACATCAATTTATTTGCATTCACTTAAAAACGATAAATAATTTTTATGAAGTGTGATATTACACATATTACTAAAGCTTGTCTAATGATAGATGCCAAATATTATTTATTATCTTTGGATTTGTCGTTGTGAAGAAAACTGAAAAAATTTTAGTATGGAAAATGCAGAATTCCCCAAAATCTCCATACAAAACACCTATTTCATAGGTAAGGACCTAATACATACCAACCTATTGACTTAAGATACACTGGATAACTTTGCCGCTCCACTAATACGAAAGTCTTCGATGTGCATGCGCATGTCCTCGTTCAGTCGGCGTTCTGTGTCACCATCACCACGGCTGACTTCGCTAATGCCCGCAAATTATACTGACGATACACTCCAATTAGCACTGATTCAATTATCTTTCGAATCGACTTGAAAAATTTTGCCAGATCCACTGGTCTGGAGAAAGCTGTACTGGAACTGACGATGTTATAAAATGTTGGACGCCACGTGGGTTTTTTCTGAAATCAATCAATAAGTTTATTGCAAAAACATAATGTACATAAGATGGTCAGGATTGAATACAAGATCACTATGGACCGGGAACCTGGCACGCAATTTAGTATAGGGGTGATGAGAAGAGGACGCATTTGTTGACATACATTTACTTAATGGTTATCTAATGTGTTACAATTAAAAATTATTTATTCAACATTATCATTTACATTTTCATTATCAGTTACATTGGAGATTTAGAAAATCAAAAATTCGCTAGATATGTGTATTCTGAACCCGATAAATCTATTAACAGCTGTGGGATACCAGAGAAGGTATAAGGGTGGTTTCATACGAACGCTGGCCGCCAGTGCTGGCCACGTGCAATCGCGTAAATTACACTAAGCTACTTACATAATTCCACAGCTAAACGCGCGAGCTTATACGTCAAAATGTATGGAAACCTCGCTGGCCAACGAGCTGGCGGCCAAGCGAAGCTATTAAACGTCCCAAAGTTTCAAGACTTTCCCTTGTTTGTGAGTCTGTCGTTAATTGTGTTCTTAGTAAATAAATCGTTTTAATATGTTCATGCAACCCATTTAATGGCTACCATTTGAAGGGCTACCATGCATTTTATGGCCTATACCAACACTGTTGTTTGACTTTCGGAGATCTTAGTCAACGACGGATTCCTTTTTTGGACCGGTTTACGTTTTAAAGAAGAAACCAAACGAAAAAAAAAAAATTCGTGTTAAAGAATTTTCCTTGTCTTCTAATTTAGTTTTATTCTTATTTTCCTCCCTAAAACCATGATTGATAAAAGGAAAGAAGCAAGCTTAGAATGTCCATATTATCGTGATCAGTTTTCCTTAATACGCAAAAAGGCGTGTACTATATAGAAGAATTCTTGGAACATTGCCATATGCCATCTCAATGAGAACTGACGTCGAAAAAAATCTTTGCCATGCAGAATAACAATATTGATGATGTTATACTAACCTACATTGCTGTCAAATGCCTGTTTGTCAGGCGCTGGATTTAGGATTTTGTATTTTGACAGTGATTTTTGGTACGAGTATGGTTTATTTGGTTGGTTTTTGTAGCCGTGAGGTAGCGGCTCATTAAAAGAATACTACCAACCCATCTCTTCCCTTGGGTGTCGAAAAAGGCGACTAATGGACTCAGAACTGCACAACCATCGGATAGCTTATAGCGGCGACGGGCTCACCACTTGTCACGCTGAGTGCAGTCGCAGCTTGGTGAAGCGCGGACTATGGCAATGGACTGCTTTAGCGCTGCTTTTGCCTTGTCTCTGACTTACCCTTAAAGGATATTAGTCGTGATTATTTGTATGTAAGTATGTAACGAGGCGCCATAGCTATTTTAGCGACTCGTTGCTGTCATTGCGCTCGTCTCTGGCCATTTTTCTCATGGTTTCCGTTTTTAAATTTACTGTCTCTTTTTATTTGTTTTGTTCTCGAAATTAATTCTTACCAGAGTCAGCGTGTAGAGAGGTTGACTCACCGATAACAATTATTTTAATGTAGTTATAATGTGCTGATCAAGTTTATAGTTTATCCTATCCTAAAAAGTGTCAAAAACCCACAAGATTCTCTATTACAAGTTCCTGCTATATTACAAAGTCTATAAGTTTCTTTAAGGCACTATTGTAAGTAGCCCTACCTTTTATAATATATTCTGGTGTTAATGTGAAATTGTTGTGTGTGTTCAGTGAAATTTACCTTTTTTATATAATTGTATTAGTTGTGTCTTAATATATATCTATAAAATACAAAAGTGACGATAAGGAAGGCCTTTCATTTATATCCGGGTCCACCACGTCACAAGTATATATTTTTGGTATTTAATTTTGATGCTGAACTTTTTTTTACGGTTTCGAGATCACAATGTAAGGTCATCCACCGACGGCCTTACCATGGCGAAGCTTTGTTTTTGATACCGAAAGTCAAAGCCTACAAACGCCATTGAGCTCCTAAAAAAATTTAAGACCCTTAATAAAACCTTAAAAACAACAAATATCAAATTTTAAGAAGAATACTAGAAGGGAAAATGGAGGGCCAAAGGAGTAGGGGGAGAAGGAAGATGGCCTGGATGGACAATATTAAAAGCTGGACAAACATTAATGACGCTGCCAACCTGAGCAGGATGGCACAGGATAGGGATAAGTTCCGAGAGATGGTCGCTGACGTCCGATGAGGATATGGCACACAAAGAAGAAGAATAAAACCTTCTATAGAGAAAATGAATATAGGAGATGGATGATTATTACAGTCACATAGCTGTATTCATCCAGATGGTGCTTGGAATTTCAATAAAATTGGCTTCATTATTTTAGTAAGTTGATACTTTTCTTCACAAATTATTTCACATCAACAAAGCGAATTTTATTAAGTACCAATGTATATGTAACCGACGCTGCTTATTATCTCAGATAAACTTAAATAGCCTATTATAAGTCTCATGGTAGTTTGTGGTCGTAATCTGATCCCATAAATCTTCCATTGGAGCCATCATTTATGCTCGTGCGCATTCTAAGGACTAAACAGCCTGGGTATTTACATTTTACGACTCGCAAGGAGGAAGGCTCAGGAATACGCCATAAAAATTCTAGGAGTATCGTCTTAGTAATGACCAGATGACGGCGATATGTCTGGGGTTTTCACTGGAAGCGATTATCTACAGAGTAAATAAGATATGCAAAAGGTTCTGGAATATGCCATAAAAATTCAACTAGTATCGTCTTAGTAATAATCGGATGGCGACGACATGTCTAGGGTTTTCACTGTGAAATAAGGGGTAACGACGTCAGAGGTTGTGTGAAGGAATTGTATGATTTTACATTCTATGAGTTTGTTGTTGTGTATATGATTATAATATAATATATTAAAAAGAATAATTATATGATTGGCTATTTTTAAAAAAAGTGGCTCTTGAGTTTCTTGCCGGGTTCTTCTCATGAAGAGCCTTACTTCCGGAATCCGGCCGCTTGTAACGATCACAACCACATGCTGCAAGCGCTCGCGGTAATGAACCATAATAAATAATATACTTTTTTTATTTAATTATATAAATTGTTAAATTTCTAAATTGTAAAATATTGACGTTTTTAAGTGCCTGGTTTGGCCTATGAAATAAAGTAATTTTTGTTTGTTTTGTTGTATAATATTGGAAGTTCTGTAGCTGCGATTACAATGTCAACATAAACTTGCGGTCCATATAATTATAAAAGTTTTTTCTCGTTAACATCTGCGAAATATTTGTTTAATTGATATCATTAGATGTCTGGATGACTGAAATCAATTAATTCATTACAGACTGGTTTGCATTTCAAGGTGATGCTTTCTCTAAGTATTGGAATTAAAGTTCTAGTTGGGGCATCTTATCCTTCATAGTATCTGTGGCTCTAAATCTCAAACTACAAACCTCACTGCTTACAGTCTTGGCTAGGCTTGGCTGTCTGGTGCGTAAGAAATATTTAGGTATTTTATATAATGGAATAATTTTAAATTCCAACTGTATAATTGACCAACTTTATTGTACTGCATTTACAAGCCGTTGACCATCACGATGAGCACAGTTCGAGTTTTTTGTCTCACTTCAGAACAATTACTTTATAATGCTAAGTGTCAACGTCCTAAACTCTGTGCTATATAAGTAACACGAGGAAGACAGACAATTAGCTCATACTTATTTCTAAACGGCCACAGTTGTGTTAAAAATTTAACTTAGTTAACCCACTAACCGTTCGAGACCTTGTTACGTACTCTTTATAAGGTGAAAGACAAAATTTTTGCATACTAATAACGTGGTAACTTGTTCAGTAATAAGCATGGTCGTAGCACAGCAAGTAGTATTTAGAAGGTAAGCCCATTGGAGTTGTAACCAAAATTGCTTTCCGTATAATTTTGCGCCAGTCAAAAGTTAAAAAACCTCTGATGCTGTCAGTTTTGTTGTGGTGTCTGTATCACGGTGTGTACCATATCGTTAGTTTGGACTTAATTTTATTTAAACTTTAATGTCCATTACAGTAGGAATGCACATATGGCAGACTTAACGGTGGCATCATTAAAGGAATTTATGTCGTATTTGCAACATTATTTATTGAAATTATAACATATTTTATTATATAGTCCATTGCTTAACAGGAAGCTATATGCCTGCCATTTTGGAAGCTAAATAATAAAAATTACAAGAAGTGATAAGCCGATGACTTCTTCTACTTACACAAGGGTACAAATGGTGTCGAAGGCAAAAACCAATTATCAATACCAATGTATCCTAGCTGCTTTTAGATTGACAATATTATTGACATTTTAAATGTTTAAACAGGTTATTTTCTAACACTAAATAATTCCATTAAATATGATTCTAGACTTCCAAACGTGGAGTGGATCTCGAAACACAATTTCTCAATATTACTCAAAACCTGAACAGTCAATTAAACTATAAAAAACTAATTAGCACGTCTATTTCAAAAGGTAAATATTGATGTATTAGGTTTGGATTCAATAGAGAGCGTGGGATCAGGTGTAATATTATATGTTTTTTTTGTTGACTAACCACCAGTGTTTACGTTTCATTGCGTAATATATTGACACTTGAGTTTATATAATTATGCCGAAGTCGTATGTGAGTTGACTTGGTCGCGGAACGTATTCAAACATTCACACCTGGGGACCAAATTCAGTGTAATAAGTTGTTTTATTTATTGAGATGCAAACAACGCGTACAGTCTCTCTCTGGTTTTTCTAACAAAACATACATACATAAAGTCACTTTTTTCCCACAGGGGTAGGCAGGGATTACATCCTTCCACTAGTTAAGATCCCTGCATATTTCTTTCGCTTCATCAACTTTCATTACAGTCCTCATACATGCTCGGTGATTTCGGGTAATTTTGACCTGGCTCTTCTCAAGAACGTGTTTGATTTGATCGGGGAACGTTCTACTAGGTTTGCCTCGTCTCGTATATCCACTCGCACCAGATTCATATATTCTTTTAGTCAATCTATTTTCATCTATCCTTTCCACATGTCCAAACCGACAAAGGAATGTTAAGATAGCATACCTTTCTCTATTCTTGTCACTACAACCTTAACAAAACATGGCTTATGACTTTTTTTTAAACATTCACACTTATCAACTAGCTCCATTTTAACCAGCTAATGCAGCTGCATTAGCTGGTTAAAATTTAAGCTGATTACAAAATAATCAGCTTAAATAAGCATATTTAAGCTGATTATTTTGTAATTGTTCTTTGTACATAAAAGAAACTGTGTTGTAGGTTCTCTGTGTCAATAATATTTCTTTTTATATGGTTTATAGTGAAATATAAATCACTTAGATATTGTTTTACTTACATACCACAAAATACAACACTGACTTACCTACCAGAAGTCTTTTTTATAAACTCCGCACAAATAGTTTAAAATTAGAGGTCACTCAACACAGAATCAAAATGTCAGCATCAAGTTCTACTGCGTATTAATTGAAGTGTCTATATCTATATTTATAATGACATATTTAAACATTGATGAGGGCGTTACGAACTCATAAGTAATTGGAGCCTTTGCTAAGAAAGTAGTCTAAACAGCCTTCGCGCACTCGCCTTAAAAACTTAAATACCATTTAACCGTTGCAATCTCACTTCAAATTGGTTTATTCATGACTTGTTTGTTCTCAGCAATCATCATCGTTAGTGGGCGCCATTGAAACGAAATTAACATCACTCAATCAAAATAATATCGATGAACTTTCGATCGCATGTGGATTACTCTAAATCAAGGTTGTATAAAATATGTATTAAAATCTTCTGATATTAAAGCTATATGCTCGGGTGGTCAAGAAAGTATTTTGACATTTAATACTGTGTCACTTTACTTTAGATGACTTTATCTCGGGCACGTCAAGTAATTTATACTCTAGAGGCAGCCCAGATTACAGAGATTAAGGAATATGTGTATCATAGGTGTGTGTGTACAAATTATACAATCCTTGGCCCTGCGTTTTTAACTTATAGTAAAAAAGACCGCCTCTCTGGTCTAGTGGTTGATACCACGGGGTGTATATCGGGAGGTCCGGGGGATTCCCCAAGGGGACAGGGGTTTTCCTGCTCCCTTTGGTTGGTGGTAGGGCTTCTAAGCCCGTCTGGCTAGCCACCACCGTCTTACCTAAATTTGTCGCCATAATAACAACGTTATAAGCATTGTTGCGTTCCGACAATCAGAGGTAAGATAGCCAGTTCCTCAGTTGTTGAGGATTACAGGTGAAGCTCGCTTCCACCGTCTTATCGGCACTTACTATCAGGCGAAATGATGGTCATATAAAAAAAAGAGAAAATTGTCAACAAATTGAGTTTGTTTTTTTAGATAAACAATGTTAATTGTATTGATCGGTCATGGGAGGCTTGCTGAGCTTGCCAGTCTCATATCAAGATACGACCTACCGGTACTAACGTAGTAAATCAAAAGGGGTAAAAAATTTGATTCAACCTTGCCTGTAAATATGTTCTTTACGATTTATTTATACCTAAGATCCTATCTGTTACAGCTACATATTAGAATTTCTTGTAGGAAGTGTAAAAAAATTATAAAAAATTAATGCTTAAAAATTTTAATAACGCCTCCCAGAAAAACGAAGGACAAATTTACGCTACTATGAACTTTGCTTCTAATAAAACAGTAGGAGTAAATTTTCAATTTCACCAATTGAGGCTACTGTTCCGATTTGAAAAAATCTTTCAGTGTTGAATAGCCAATTTATTGAGGAAGGCTATAGACTACGTACCATCACACTATCTCAAAGTAACTATTCTACGCGAACGTAGTCGCGCTATATAATCGTAGTGTGTACCAACCTCAAGCTCACCCTGGCCTAAGAACCAATATGTTAATCATATAATAATTGTATGTTTATTTATTCATGCCTTTGTTTCGTTCGGAGCGAGGCTGTTCATTTTGTTTGAGACTGAATATATTAGCTTAGTTACTTAAAAATACACATTGTAATGATATTATTTTTATGGTAAATACTACTCGCTTAAGGCTTATTAAGTTGACCTTACACAAAAAACTTTCACTGCTTCTTTCGGAAAGATAATAAGTAAAATAAAAATCAAAATGTAGGTGATATTAGTACACACCTATCAACTAATCCTTTTGAATAACTAATGCTGCTCGTTTAGAAATACAGAGTCCAGTTATGAGAGTCTCGAAGAAGGAAATTCTTCTCTATCACTGTTTATATGATTAACAAGAACTTTAACAATACCTTATATCAGACTTAAATGCTTTTGAACATTTATTCTACTAGCTCAACAAAACACTTCTGTGTTCCGAATGTTGACTGTTTCGTTTAATATATAGAAGAGGGCTCGCTTATTGAAAAATAAAAAAAATATTAAGTACATATTCGTACATTACTTCCACTGGCAGAACACGCCTGACTACTTCTGAGGTCATGTCAATGAAAATAATGTCAACTTTAATATTGTTGGTAGCAAAGAGACCTTGTAATAACAATTTTAACACAAGATGTTCACAAATTACGATAATACGACGTATAAGCGTCACCCGTGTGGGCGAATAAGCGTATTTATTCCCAAAATACGTCGGATACTGATCGCATGACAAATTGCGTGCGCTTCCTGTTTCGGAGTAAAGCGTATATTATTATAATTGCGCAGGCGCAGCCTCGGTTGTCATTGTTGGCATGTGATGTGAGTTTATGACTGCGTTTGGCCAGTCTTCATTGATATTACTACGTTTTGCAGTGGGCATAAAACTTCTAAGATTTTACATTTTTTTTGACTGAAAGTTGTTTTTAAATAATATACTTGTTTTTTTCACGCCATTATTCTGGTGCAGTCGGCAGAGATGTCCCTTTCGTGCTTGGTAAACTCGATTTATTTACTTTTATGTATGTGTGATTTAACGTTAATTCTTTTTTTACTTTTATAACACATGTATCCTCAATATGCTTAAAAATTGCCATAATATTTTGTTATCTTCATTAAGGTCGTACGGTATATTATTATGAGATCTTTATCTAATAAAGAAAGAAAAATGTTCAGTGTTTCAGTGTCAATTTTCTACTTTAAAACTATGGAGAATACAGTGCTCCTAGTGTAAGCTTTGCGTTATGAAGCTCATTTTCTATGAAAATATGAAGCTGATTTAACGTTTCCCATAGCAGCTTATTGAGCCGATTGAAGCCCATTGAGAATCTTATCACAACTAAAAAGTTAAGTTTTTTACAACGAAAACAGGTACAGAAAAGCACTCAACGTGACTTTAGGTGTTCAACAAAAGATAAGACGTCGTCAACCAAAGGCAAAGAGTACCAATATAATTTCCTTCAGAAAAGCTTTATCGAATCATTGTTTTAATAGAGAAATATTGATTGCAATATTGTTACGTAGCTTGTAATTACGACCTTTCTGGCCTGGCGTTGAAGCAGTTGGCATCAAGTTGTGAAATTGCAGGTGTTTTCAATTATTGAGGCAGAAAACTAAGGGCGTGTCCGAAAGGTCATCATTGTTGTTGTAATGGGAGGTAGGTAGGTATTGAGATATTCGTAAGATCTTTTGCAGCCGTGTTCTAAATTTACACGGAAAATGTATATATACGTAGTAATAATCACAGCTGACCCAACATAAATTTTTCATCATGTTTGTATCTTATATTTGGTGTACATTGTTTACATACATACATATAATCACCACTATAATGTCCTAAGGGTTAGTCAGATACTAGGAAAAGGCACCGCAAAAGCAACCCACTGCCATAGTCCGCGCTTCACCAAGCAGTGACTGCAAATGTGCTCAGCGTGACAGGTAGTGAGCCCGTCGCCGCTATCAGCTATTGGATGTTTGTGCTGTTCTAAGTCCATTTTTTTTCGACACCCAAGGGAAGAGATGGGTTGGTAGTATTCTTTAAATGAGCCGCTAACACACACCTCATAGTATAGCATATACGTAGTAATAATCACAGGTAACCCAACGTAAATCTATCATCATGTTTGTATCCTATATTTGGCGTAATTTGATTAGGATCCATAATAGGTCTTTACCTATGAAATTGCCTTTTTTTTTCTCTCTTAGTATTTTGTCTGTAATTATTAAGTTTCAGAATATTCTTATCAAATAATTACCTCCTCTAAATAGAGATCATATTTTTGAGCTCTTTTGATTTGTTTTGATAATTTTTTGTATGTTTAATTGTGTTAAAATTATAAACGAAGACAACTCTTTTTAAGTGCCTCCCGAATACATCATTTGATGTGCATTCACTTAAAAACGATAAATGGTTTTTATATAGAGTGATATCACACATATTGCTAAAGCTTGTCTAATGATACATACCAAAAATTATTATCTCTGGATTTGTCGTTTTCTGAAACCTAAAAAAATGTTAGTATGGAAAATGCAGACTTCCCCAAAATATCCATACAAAACGGCAATTTTATAGGTCAAAGACCTATTATTAAAATTTTAAGCTTTGCTTACTTACAATACATATTGCGGATAATTGTCATGTTTGCTTAATAATAATATGACTTTTTTAAGACCTCGGTGATCGAACACTATGTCACACCAAATGCGTTGATATAAAATGATTTACCATGGCAATGAATACGGCCGCAATTTTTATTGCGATATAGGATTAGTTTCCGATTCCAAATGTTTCTGATAAGTAAGTAGACGTCGCTAATGTGGTTTACTTTGAATATGAATATCATTATGATTTAACCAACGTACTGTTTGTATTAATATAAATAAATTCATGTTGTAATACAATGCCAGATCTATTCATTTCTATTGTAGCCGAGCTGTCATCGGCAATGTTCGTACCGCCCTATGACAAATAGTATTTGCTTAATGTGGTCGTGGTTGAGGCTCAGACGCAGTAACGCCTTTGAAATAACATAGCATTACATAACATATTTTCTTTACCTGTCGATGGAGCCTAGACTCTGTGATTATAACTGCAGCATCTCAAAAAGCAAAAGCACTATTACCTGTGGATTCAAAATTACCCTCCAGACGATCAAACCATAGAAATATTTGAAACACCGAACTCCTCGAGGAAGCAAGGAACTGTACTTAAAACTGTACTAGGAGGTTGATTAGAGCGGTGACGACAAAAACTTTCGCATTTAAATGAAATATTCTAAAATAAAGATCCAATACCTAATTATTTTGTCGAATAAGCAAAGAAGAAGGAGTCAGTGGCGTAGTGGTTAGTACGCTTTGGCTTTCGATTGAAGACAAAGCTATCTTCGCCATGGTCAGGCCGTGGATGGGTGAAACTTTGTGATCTCGAGCTCCTCCGTGCTTCAAAATGCACGTTAAACCGTTGGTCCCTGTCGATATTGCGATCGTTTCTACCTACCAACCCGCATTATCAGCGCGGTGGTGTTACGGCCCATACTCCTCATGTGTTTCTCCATGAGGAAAGTTTGTGCCCAGCAGTGGGACGTATATAGGCTGAGGGCGATAAGCAAGGGAAAAATCAATATAAAATGTAATAAAAACAGACGAAAAATTTAACTCAATAATTATTTGCAATTTTTACTATTTATTTATTTACATTTTTTAATATCAGTGAAACTGAGTTTAAATAAACATAGTTTATGTTTTTTGTTTGCTTTCAAAGTAGTAAGTACCTATCTATTCTTTAATAAGCTGCACAATAAAATTATAGGAGCCGTGATATCTCTAGATCAATATTAATGTTGGTTCATCTACGAAACGAATGAAGCTATTTCTTTTAGGATTGCAGAAGAACTGAGATAAAATCACCTTACAACACATTCAGCTGTTAACAGATGTTGTTTTTACTCTTGCAACCTAATTAGGTTTTTTGTTATCTATGTGGTAATTTGTAATTTTATTTGATCGGAAGGCTGGGTGAACTACAAGCCCGTACATGTCAAATCTCAATACTTATAATCGTGGTAGTTTGATACATACATATAATCACGACTATTATCCCCTAAGGGTTAGTCAGAGATTAGACAAAAGCTCCGCAAAAGCAGTCCACTGCCATCGTCCGCGCTATCTTCTTTTAACGAGCCGCTACCACACGGCTCACGGAGTTTGATACGAAGATATGTAATTGATTTATGATGATAACATAGCATATCATCATGCTTCTTTCCCCGAAGGGGTAGGCAGAGGTGTTAAACACCCACAGATATGTTAGGTCCCCATGTAACAGGTGGCGAGCCTGTTGCCATGCACCGGGCACAATGTGAGGCAAGCGATATTCACAATGATCTGTACATTGCGGTTTATCGGTGTATTCAAATTGATTGAGGGTTAAATAGTATTAGCAAACATTTGAATACAGCTCTCACATATAAACATACGTTGATAAATTACACGTACATACCATTGGTCTTTCTCGAAATAAGTAAATTGAAAATTATTATTTCAATTTAGAGACTAGGATATACTGCATCTGTAAACATGGGTAATCATGACACACAGGAATTAAATTAATATTTTAAGGAAAAGAGAGTAAATTGTAGTATTTTAAAACACACAATCTCATGAAATCCTCGTTCAAGCAAATATAAATGTGCATATTGTGCATGCAGAAGTGAGTTGCGGTAATGTATGGCGTGCGAACTTATAGGCTAATCGGGTACAATTACAGACTTGCTTAGTCATTGCATATTTATTTGCATTTGTCAGGTACTACAATAGATTGTGACTGCATTTGTCGTGACATTCTTCGTATTTAAACAGTATGGGTTGGCTATGGTTGGCACGCCAGTAGTCTAAAATCAAATCAAAATCAAAATCAAAAATAATTTTATTTCATAGGCCAAGTTCGGCACTTAAAATCGTCAACATTTAACATTTTACATATTATGTATTTTACAAATAAATAGTTTATTGTAAATTATTTTAAATTACAGTATTAAATTATACTATTGTATTTAACTTCATTACCGCGAGCGCTTGTAACAAGTACATCCACAAACAGCCGTAAAGAAACGTAGTAGAAAACAGCCGTAAAGGACCTGTGTACGAGTACTGTCGGTATCATACGAAATTGTGAGTATGACTGACAGCATATCATCATGCCTCAATCACCGAAAGGATAGGCGTAGAAGTACTAGTATTGTGACGCTGGGGATGCCGATGGTTAAATAAAAACCCGGAGATGTCACTTACAGTATACACGGTGCGTTTTTTTCCGGTCAGTATGGGGAAATTCTAAACTATTATGTCCTTACCTATGAAATTGGTGTTTTGTATGGAGATTTTGGGGAACTCTGCATTTTCCATACTAACATTTTTTCAGTTTTCTTCACAACGACAAATCCAAAGCTAATAATATTTGGCATGTATCATAAGACAAGCTTAAGCAATATGTTGAATATCACACTTCATAATTTTTTTTTAACGTTTATTGTGAATGTAAATCAAATGATGTATTCGGGAGGCACTTAAAAAGAGTTGTCTTCGTGTCCAATTTCAACATTATTAAACTTACAACAAATTATCAAAACAAATCAAAAGAGTAAAAAATATGGTCTATTTTTAGAGGAGGTAAATATTTATTAAGAATACTCTGAAACTTAAAAGTTACAGACAAAATACTAAGAGACAAAAAAAACGGCAATTTCATAGGTAAGGACCCAATATAAGAGATAGAGAAAAACTCTCTTAGGAACCGTGATCTTAATTTTAGATAAAATAAAAATTTCCAACATTAGGTCTAGATTGTTAAGCAGGGAACTACTTGGTCTTACAAGGGACTATGCACCTTATTGTCTACGTAGTAGAAGTCTTGAGGTATCCGTTTTACAGAAAATAATGTTAAAAATATTGTAAAAAATACATAAAAACAGTTTCTCTCATTCCCAATACTTCGTATAGCTCTGTGTCAATGTGTACGCGCATCCCGCAAAACAGCACTGCATTGTATAATATGTAATGTTGTAAAATATCTGTTATAATTATGAACGTAGTATTGCTAAAGCATCCGGAAATAAATTAATAATTACTGTATCGTCGACAGCCTATATACGTCCCACTGCTGGGACAGGCCTTCCTCATGCAGAAACACATGAGGAGTAAGGGCCGTAACACCACCAAGCTGGCCCAGTGCGGGTTGGTGGGTAGAAACGGTTACAAATGCGACCGGGACCAACGGCTTAACGTGCCTTCCGAAGCACGGAGGAGCTCGAGATCACAAAGTCTTGGTCACCCATCCACGGCCTGACCATGGCGAAGGTAGCTTTGTTTTCGACCGAAGCCTAAGCGCACTGGCCACTACGCCACCGAGCTCCTCAGCAACTGTATCAGCAACATTTAATTTTCTTATATGGTAACAACAAGTGAGATTGTAATGCCAATTTTTTCTTTTTTAGGTAAACGTACATAGTTATTAAAAGAACTGAATATTGCAGAAGCAGAAATACTTACACGATAGTAACAATCGTAAAAGAGGATAATTACAAAACTTATTTAGGATTAAAATTATATGACAGGAAATGAAAAAACGCGATACTTGAATTGGCAGTTTGTTTAGAAATTGGTCACACTCTAGTTTTATGTGACTGACGTAACATGGATATGAGTTGCATGTAAATTTGTGGGAAGCAGTTCCTACGGCTAAGTAAGTTGTAGTTTGATTAACTGGTTTTCGAAGTACTCTGTTTAGACTTGTCCAGACGCTTGTTGGGAAAGGGAAATAAACAGACAAACTAAAACTATTAACGACCTACGACGTTAGCCTACGACTCAGACCCCTGACATTATTGATGACCTCCGTGGTCGAGTGGTCTGTACGCCGGTCTTATCTCGAGTTCTGGGTTCAATCCCCGGCGGGGACAAATGATGGTGTGATGAATACTGAAATTATTTTCCAGTCTTGGATATTTATATAAATATTGTATATATTTTGAATATGCAGAAGCAGCCGCGCTTCACCAAGCAGAGACTTGGACGTGCTCAGCGTGACAGGTGGTGAGCCCGTCGCCGCTATAAGCTATTGGATGGTTCTGCAGTTCTAAGTCTATTAGTCGCCTTTTACGACACCCAAGGGAAGAGATGGGTTGGTAGTTTTCTTTTAATGGCATCTCTACACATAGACAATAAAAAAGCGTTAAAAAGCGTAACCAACCAAGTAACTATGAATCCAATAAGAAATTTAATCACACGTGACAGCTTTCTTTATGACCCTGTCGTGTTATGGACCACACCTTGGCACAAAAAGATACGGCCAGCATAAAGTACACTACACGTGTTAATTAAAATAGCCTCTATTCCTTAGGTAATAATAGCCGTTTTCGCAGTTCAACTGCATACCTTGATGTGCTGGAAGTAAATATTTTAATGAAACATTGTTGCATAGCACGTATAATTGAATAAGTCTAGGAAATGCACGTTTCCTCATATGAGCTTAAGTTATTTACGCACATGTTTCATGCTGTATTCGTGCGTCACGTTTTTTCATCCGTTTTTTATGAAGCTTAATAAAGGTAGGATATCCGATATCGATCCGAATAAATTGAAGTTGAATATGATCACCTGTGAAAGGAAAATAGATCCTTTACAAGTTTCACTATGGGCTCCTATGCAGGCTTCTAATATGGAATAGATAAATATCTTCAGACATTCACGTCCATCAACTATAGCCCCATTTGAAGCAACTGATGCTGGTTGTGTTACGGATACTAAATGACGGATAAATATATTTAATAGATAAATACATATAAATATTCAAAATATATACAATACATATAAAGTCAAAGTCAAAGTTCTTTATTGCACCATGTTGTAACATAGATGTTATCTAATGAATGGACACAAACATGACGCTATACATCAATTCTTATAACTAAATTAATACAATTATATAAAATAATATTCTTAAATCAATGTACGTATATATTCTTATTATAGTATTTATCACATATGACCTACTTTGTCCTTGTGCATTTTCATAAAACCATTATTAACATCCAAGACTGGAGAACTGTATTCATCACACAAACATCTGCCCCCAACGGGGATCGTACCCAGAACCTCTCGATATTGCGACGCCTTGAGACCGGCGTACAGACCACTCCATCCGTTTCAATTGCAATTTAGAATGTGTTTTTGTTATCGTAGTCACATTGTAATTTATTTTAAACAAAAATTATCATTATGACGAGTGATTTTTTTACTATCTATATTTTTTTTTATTAATGTTCATGAACTTATGAACTTCATCTCATTTATATGCACACACTTCGAAAATTTAATGTTTTTGTAGGCTATGGCGACACTTTTACTCTTCCGTCCATATAAGTCAGTGTGACCAAGTGTACCTGTGTCAATAGTGCTGTGTGGCAACCGCGTCGGTCACTGCACGCTGCACTTGAATAGAAGCAGGTGCGGCTAGGGATGTGCCCTACTGTCGATATATTGACGACATTGTTTTTAAAACAAATTAAAAAAATCACGTAGGTTCGCCTTTACATTTTATATCAAACATATAGGAAAGAACATTAAAGATCTCCTAATTTTAAGAGAAGAGACTGACAAAAAACCTAAATGATATAAAATCCAATTTATGTCAATCAATTATTATGCCTAGTTTCTTGCATCTTCTTTGTAAACGCAATTCAATAAAAATCATCTTCTACTTGATTGAAGAAATTATTATAATCTAAATCCAAAGCTAAACGGATTTTCACAATAAATCCTTTTATTCACAATGAAGTACCAGAAGGCTGGTCTATAAAAATATGGTACTAATTACGTAGTATTTAGAAGTGTATATTGACAGTATTAGGCAAATCGCCGTATCATTTTATCTTGCTGCAGTAAGTACACGTTACTCACAAGGTCAGATTCATTCAACGTAAATAATACCTACATCTTTGTAGTAACGGTTAATTGTCTTGGGAGATTTAAAAGATAGTGCTTAGTACAATAATTATTGGGTATTATTAACTTGATACATGTGTTACTAAATAAAAGAGGTAAATTGTTATGTGTAGGTAGCAAGCCCATTCAAGACAAAGTTCTAAATATAAATAATAATAAAAATATTTTTTTTTGATGTGTTGAAGTCCAGAAAAAAATCATATTAACAATCTCACGCTGAAGAATTGTAAATGAGATATTTTAATATTATAGAAATATTTTTAAGATTTAGAATTTCCTAAACCTAAATTAAGAGCTTATTGAATTTATATACCTCCAAGTCAACATTTTATCGATATCTTAATCTATCGATAGTAATTTTCCTGCACAATGCTAACGGTTCGCATGGCTGGTCGCCGACAATTGCATATTTGTGATTGTGCGCACTGAAAATGCATCGCACGTACTAGACGGAATCAGCGCCAAAACCCCATAGACAACAGTAACTTATCATAATGGATGCACTATGGAGTTTTAATTCCGAAATAAATTAATATTATTATTATAATAATAATGAAAAATCACAACTAACAAGCTAGTTCAATAATGGACTTTATCTCGTATAAATAAACTCGTCGATTCATTCAAGTAGTCACGAAAACTTTGAAAGGGTTTTGAATTATTGATGGTAGGTAACGTCCTTTACAAACCGACTCAAGGTAACCACGAGTTAGGATTAACATGAAATGTTGTTTGATCTTTTGTTTGGTCCGGTATTTAAACCCGTTAGTATTTGGTTTAATTGATTTTAACCACACGTTTTTTTACTGGAGAACTAAAACCGGTTGATAGTGACATTGGAATTGTATTAGAATTTCTTTAATTTCTTCTAATTGTTTACCTATAAAGCTTATAAATGTTATGAAAGGAGCAAGATCGTTTGGAATAAAAGACTTCAATGCAATTATTTTAAAGAATACAGATAGTAATGATTATTGCAGACATTATAGATTAATGCCGTATTTAAAGTTAAAGCAAAACTAAAAAGGGTTATTGAAATAGATATAGAAATAAAACGATATTATGCAAGTTTCATTATGAACAATAAAAATGATAGCTATGAACCTATAATTAGTAACGAAATGAAATTCAATGTATTAACTCCATTGCCTAAGAGAGCTGTTGTTGCACATATTATGCGTAACTCTACAATATGAGAGACAATAAAGTTAATTTTTTGCGCACCACGGAAAGGTACCGATTGTGGGAACGAACGCAACTTCTTGTAAACTACACAAGAATGTAAGATTAGCAAAATTAATTACAGATCTTGCCGTGGTAATGGCTGTTGGAGATACAATATTGACGAAGGGCTTCGATTGCTTGTTTTCAATTTCAATTGTTTCACTTGTTGAAGGTTCTCAGACGCCGTATTTAATTCTAATCTTGGGGAAATTCTAGTGGATTACAATTACAAAAAAAATATTGGAAAGGGTCTCTAAAATGTCCAACACGCTAGACATGCAGTAGCAGTCAAAATAGATGGAGGGCAGGTGCGTCTTTTCCAACACAAAAAAAAAATGTTAAGGTTAATTCAGTAAATAAGTATAATAAATATCTTTATTGCATATCATCACGATTGTATCCCCAAAGTGGTGGGTGGAGGTGCATTACAAAATCAAAATTTTCCAGTAATTTTAGCTGGTCCCTCTTTATTGGGGGCAAGTTTGCCGTTACCGGGCACTACAGAAATACACTACACACCTCTTTCTTTCAAGTTAAAAATCTAATAGATTTTAGATTTAGGTTCTTACAGTGTTAAAATGTAAGTTAGTATTTGTACGTACTAACAGTGATTATAAGTTTCGTGCACATAACTATCTTGAAAAATTATTATTTATTAGTATGGACATGTAATGAGAAGGGAGAATGATCATGTCACCAGGAAAGTTATGGACTTGAAAGTGGATGGGCGTGTGGGGAGAGGAAGACCAAAGAAAAGATGGATGGATTGTGTGAATGATGATTTGATGAGGATGGGCGTGAGTGTTGACTTGACGAGTAATAGAGGAGAGTGGAAGAGGAAGACATGTTGCGCCGACCCCAAATAGAATTGGGAACAGGGCAGGAAAAAGAAGAGAAGAACTATCTTGAAAAATTTTAAATAGATTCTTGATTGTACTCGTAATTGCCCATTTTTATGTTACGCATAGAGTTGAGTATTCGTTTGTATATATAAATAATTATTAACTAGAGCAATCGTGTTTTGATCTATACTGTTTCGCCATTTATTTTAAGTCTTTGAAGAGAAGTGGTGAAAGTAAATTTCGTACCTATGGTATGTGAAATATTGCAAACTAGGCAAATAATTTATACAGTAATTGAAGTAATAAACAAGTCTCAGATTATTACTGAGTGGTGTAACATTAGTGATGTTGCCGACAAGAATCTTAACGATATTATTTACTTTTATGCAACAAGCTTTTTTTGATTGCCTTATACTTTTTGATATTTCTTTTATGAAGAGGCAATCCAAGAAAGCTTGTATTTAAATTGCCTTTGTGTTTACTTCCAACGAATAGATATTTTATTTAATCAGTAGAATTTTCATATTTTGGCGATTTGTAGGTTCGATTGCATTTGTTCTTTATTAGTATTTTTACTGTGCTTTACAGATCAAGAGCATCACATCACTTGTTCGCTCTTCCTCGTCAATATTCATTTATGATATTTTTAGATTAATTGTTCGTATTCTGTATACGAAATCTGTCTTGATTTTCTAAGTGGTCCCATTTTGCTTTCGAAACATACATTCTCCCATGCGATAGGAATGTCCGATTTCAACAGATGCTAAAATGCATGGTAGCGAGTATCACGATGACTTTAATGTGTATCTAGGTCTCCATTGATATATTTAGTACATTTAGACGTTGGTCAAGCGAAAGGCATAGATCCGCTCCAGTTAGGTGACTTCGTAAATAGTCCGCTTTAGTTTCTTAAACAGCATTCAACAAAGTTCGCAGGCATAAAACTTAACTGAGGCTAGATTCTAATCATAATATTATTGGCTACTTCTACTCAATGTAATAAGTCATTCTTACTGTAATAATTTGATTATTATGGGACTTGCATTGTTATTTAGACGCTTAAATATACTTGCGACTGGCTTGGGTTTGTGATCAATGACTATGATTGTTACCTCGATTATTTGCTAGCGAGAAATTGACGATTATGTATTTTCATTAGACAAGGAAGTATGAGATAATTTACTGCTTTTTTGAGGGCTGCCTGTGCCTCGGGTCAGCTCCTGATCTCGATGACTCTGAAGTATCCTATTGTGAATGTACTCGAAGTATCTCAGAAATGATGATTTTTTTACTAGTATACTAATAGTTATTTTCTAAATTTCTTCACTATCCATTGACAAAGTACTGGCGTAAAAAACTAATTATATGACCCTACAACCATTTCAAAATGCTGTTCAAACTAAATATAACAACATTAGTCTCGGAACAAACAAAAGTCAGTTTAATTAGTGTAAGATCAACTAGACAAAAGCGCACTCATAGCGCTCCTAAGCCTGGTTTCGCAACGTAAAATTTTCCCAGCCTTCGGCCCTTACTGGGACTCCGTTGTAGGCCTAACGTTGTGCAATTGGATGGCCGTCCGTTTAGCTCAGTTAAGTTTGCAATGACGCAATCGACAGACGTATCGCAATATTTGCGTGTATCTGATGTTCTGAGAAAATTCTTTACAGGAAAGGACCCAAGTGCGAACCTTGGCGTACTCCTTATTTAAATACTGATACATATAAAATAAATATTTTACACTTTTATACAATAACTATATTTTACAATACAGATCACAAAATCTAGCGTAATTAAGTTCAATAATAAAATTTATTCTCATAGTCGATTTTTATTGCTCACAACATTAGCTATTAAATGTATGGCATATTATATAAGTTACGTATTAATTAATTTCCAAAATCATATTATCATTATAAAACCTTTTTAAAATAAAATATTGTTTAATATATCTCTACGAACTCTTTTAATCGCGATCTTACTCGATTTAACATTTGAAATAAGAAATAAAGGTAGTTATTTAGCAATTGAGCAAGAAGTAGCAATTTATTACTGACTCTATTGTGTTACAACCATTTATCAACTGTCATTAACCATTAAAAACTAATCTTCATTGATAAACAAATGAGATAAGGTATTCAAAATCAATTCCCCCAGAACCTTGACACAAGGCGTCAAACTATAATCACTCGCTTACGAAATAAATTGCACTGCAATTAATAGGTGTAGTAAATGTAATTTTTTCTAATCTAGCCATATCAGTGGTAATCAACGTTTGTAATGGTAAGGGACGTGTAATTTAAGAATGAGTGTTGACGGATGGACATAGTCATGAATTGTCAATGGTTTTGCAATGTTGAGACAATTTGTCGAAAAGTTTAGCTAATCCTATTTTGTTTTGACAATTTGGAATGTGAAACGGCTGCGAATAAGTCAGTCTAGTTCTATTTATAATTATATTTCTCGTGCTAAAAAATAACTTTGAGATTGCCAAAAATGCTGGCCCCGTTAAATCATAACCCGGACTATTGAAAAAGACTGAATTTACAAACTTTCTCGTAACATCACATAACATTAAAAATACATTACTCAGTTTCGCAGTGCAATGTATCCATGAAGTGGCGTCACACCGCAGCCCGTTATGTCATAGTTGCGTCTTTAATGGCCTCTTGTTCTCTACATGGCCACCAAATAACAGACAGTGTGACGACCTGATACACTGCAACGAAAACCGTTATGGTGGTTAAGTGACAGGAGTAAGCGGGTGTGCTTAGAACATTCTATAGACTATACTATATTATATACATACATACATAAAATCACGCCTGTAATTCCCGAAGGGGTAGGCAGAGTCCAAGGAGCACTGTGTTCCTTAAGACTACATTTCGCCATACAAAAATTGGCTTTGGTCAGATGAAAAATCGTGAAAGAGTAGTAACAAGTGGCTAGCTCGCTATAATAGAACAACTATAATAGAAAATAGTTAAAAACTATTTTCATTTTAACTTCATCGCAAGAGCATATAACTTAAACCACTCTTCTCAACCTAAACACACAAAAACCATTCTAATGACGTTCTAAAAGTTGAAACAAAAACTGAAGCATGTAAATCTTTGATACAACATTTCACTGGCCGCGGTCACGATTACTTTGACGATATTATTATTCGCATTGCATAAGATGTACTGGTAATGACAGTAGATAGCCGCTATCTAGATCTTAGATAAGAATCGATGATTTAATGTAGACAGGTCGTTAAGATCACGAAAATTCTATACACCAAAGTGTTGCAATCAGAAACAATATTATCAGTCATTAGCTTCAATGCATTTCGATAAGAGAATGTTGGAATTGATTTTGATGATAAGTTAATTGTTACATCATGATTTTATCAGTTTCTTAGGCAATTAAGTAATACTAGTAGGCACTTTTATAAATCGAAGTAGTTGAGCACTACTACTGGGATTTAACCAATACAATTAGGCTGATTCTACTGTTAATTAATATCCCCACCGCATCACTTATAGAGTGGTATGTTTTATTTTTTTATAACAATCTATTTAATGTGATAAAGTATGCATTTCTCTCATAGATTTAAACAAATATTTCTTTAAATAAGGAAAATGTTACGGAAAACTTAAAAAAAATACAGATATTAAACTTGTACTTAATTGCAAAAATAATTTTATCATGAAGAACTTAAATATTTTTTGACTTCGGGTGATTTAAAACCGCAGATAACCAAAAAAATTATTAATTATGAACTCTCAACAGCTTATGATAAGATCGTCATTGTTTCAACAACCGCCCCGTGCAAATGCCACCGAGGATTTACTAGGTGAAGGCTGATCGCCTATTACGTGTAATCGTATTGTCGCGGCCATCATGCGATCTGTCGTTTATGGATAAATGATAATCGCTATTGTATGCGACTAGATAATAAGGACCGCGTACTTTGCTAATTGGACGTGTTGTGAAGTATGAAGCAAGAAGACTGCTAATTTATGCTTACCCAATTGTTTCACTTACTGATATACATTTCAATGCTAAATTTAATTTGACATTAAGTACATTGTAGCTTGCACGATTTATAAAATTATCCGTCAACTGAACATGGCTGTGACAATAAAAGAAATGACATTGAAATTTGAAATCAAAATTATGATGAAATGAAACTGCAAAAACATTATTAATAGTCAGATCGTGTATGTGTATGACCACCAAATAATGCCTGACCATTCTTGCCTTGAAAATCAACAAACTATATTTGTTCGCAAACAGGGACGCAGGAGGGATACTCCATTCTCATCCAGTAAGCTTATTGTTCTTCTTTATATTTCAGGAGGTGTACGGCGAGCCACGACGCAGAGCAGCGGCAATGCCACGAGAGACTCCCAGCTGCTGTCGGTGCTCGCCGCGAGAAGACGGCAGCTGCTCACGGGCCGGCTGGCCACGCACATCAACACTTTGGCCGCACTCGCACATAAGGCCCATAAGTATGTCTTTTTATTATGTAGAAATTAATTTTTTTTTACATTGATGTCACTTTTATCTAGTTGATATCTTGTCGAGCATGGCTTACATAAACATAAATACGATTTTTACTTGACTTATTGAGCTAAATGCCTTCTGTGTCTCACTTCTGAAATTCAGAATTAGTATTTATTATTGAGTATACGTAGCATAATTTTCTTTTAAGTTAAATTTTATATTTTTTGTTGTTTCAGAAGCAACACCACATTCGCCCAGTTAGAAATAAGAGATTCTAATAGTTCCATAGTGAAGAGGATAACTTTTGATAACTCTAGCAATGAGCCAATACCCACGCTCAAACTTATTACCACCGACGGCACGAAAGAGATAAGGCAGCTAGTTAAGCCTCACGAGATAAGACATCTTTTTATACCTAAAGGCTACCACGAAAGTCGAAGCAGGTCAGGTTTTATGAACAATCGTAAAAAAGATTCTTTGAACAGCACCAAAACAACTGTAAGATCTGAACCAGTTACTGAAAATGGAATAGTTTATGTCCCACCAGAAAAATTAGAAGGTCTCGATAAAGAAGTAGACTTAGATCCAGAAGAAGAATTTCAAGTAGACGAGTCTAACCACGGACTTTATTTACTGAACTATTCAGACACAGAAAACGTTACTCAAAATATTGATTTAAACAAAACGAAGACCAATGATGTACGTGAGAACACAACTATTATAATTTTAACTACAACACAAGATCCTAATAACGTTACTAAGGAAGTCACAACAGAGAAATTAAATGTTAGCACAGAGGATAAGACAGAAACAAATATAATTGCAAACAGTACTGACACTAAGAGCACAAAATTAGTTAAAGTTGAAAATGAAAAAGAAAAAGAAAACCACACTTTATTTATGTCCGATGAAATATATAACCATTTTCGACCCCTCGAATCAGAGTTACCTGTAGAAGAAATGGCGCCATTCATATATTTCGGGCAGAAAATTGGAGGACCTACAATAAATGATAATTTAACAAATTCTCCATCTCTGTCTGCATCGACAAAATCTGTCAACTATTTTGTAGGGTCGCCAGAAAAAAGAAAATTTAATTCACGGTATTCAGCAACCGAAAAGTATAAGAACAGCAGCGCTGAAGAGGAAGAAATCAATGAAGATATGGATGTGTCAGTAGTCAAAAATGTTATAGAGAAAAATAAAGTACGGAATTCTGTAAAAGGTCCAGCGCCAGCTAGACCAGTAGGCTTAGTAAATGCTTATAGAAAATATTCAAGCACTACTCAAGCAACGACAAAATCTCCTAATATAGTTCAATTAAATGTAACTGAACCTATCATACAGAGTATAAAACCAACATTTGAAAAGGGTAAGGACATAGATTTGACTTATACGCTGAATACAACTAAAGAACTATCAACTAAATCAAACGATACAAATATTCTAATTGAAAAAGATGTTTTAAATAATAATATAACTAAGACTAACGTTACTACTACGCCCAGAAACTACACAAGAAACTATTTTAATATACGGAGACGCCCAACAAGAGTTTCATCTAGTACTGAAAATACAGTATTAGCAAATACGGTATTAGCAAATAACACAACTACTGAAAAGTTGTATACTACAGAAAAAGTATCCACATCAGTTTATACGGCTGTAGTCACATCTATATCTATTACGTCTTCAATGAAAGGGCAAAATAAGACAGATCCTTTGTTAAACGATGCCGACAATATTACTTTGGTTGAAGGAACTGAGCATATTGACAACTCTTCTGTGAAACTGGGCACGTTGAATGAAACTGAAATTGTAAGTCAATCAACCACTACTACTACTACTTCAACTCCACGGCCCTATAAACACAAAATTAGAATAAGAACTACGACTACAGACAGCCCTATTAGTTCTAGTTCAAGCCCTACGCCCATAACTTACAAGCCACCTGAATTGCCTCTAGCCAGTGAACTATCTACTCGAAATACAGACCTCAAAAGTGAGGCAACAACATCGAAATTACCTGAACGACTTGCGAATTTATATAGACAAAATATGGACAACTCAACAGGAGGCAACATTGTGAGACCCAAAAATATTCTTAAAAGACGAAGGCCAACGACTACTACATCTACTTCTACTACTAGTACAACTTCGACCACACCTTTACCAATTTCAAGTTCGAGCGAAACTACGCCTAAGACAGCTATTTTCTTGACCACAGCAACGACTCCTGTCACTACCTTTAGCACAATACCAACTCAAGTAACAGAATCTGTAGACACTACTTTCAAACCCTTTATTGTGACATCAAGAACATCTTCAGAATCTATTTCTCGGCCATCACCAACTCCAAAACAAGAAACGAGTAACAAAACTAATTCTACAAATATAACTGAGGAAGACCCAGCATCTCAAAACGAAGAAGTAGTTATTGAAGTTGACAAATCTTATACCGCCTCGTATATTTTAGCTGGCTTGGGATTTCTTCCTGTTGCAGCAATTGTCGTGTTTGTATTAAGAAATTTTATGAATAAGAAAACCAAAGAAATAGATACTGAATATGAGGGATATTTTGATGACAGTGACATTAAAAAGGAGTCTCCGATAACACCGGTGGCTAGACCACCGCTACCCACGCCTACGATGCCCGATCAAAAATGGGAATTTCCAAGAAACAAGTTGAGGCTTCAGACATTGCTGGGACAAGGCAATTTTGGACAGGTTCGTAAAGTTTTAATTATAACAATTATAAATAATTAACATCTGCATACTTAAGTTTTTAAAAATGTAATAAAAACTCAAAAGGTTAACTTTGAACCATTTTATCAAGGAGTCTTTAGTTTTTTAATTAAAATTTTACAGGTATGGAAAGCTGAAGCAGACGATCTTAACGGCCATGATGGTTTGACACGACTGGTGGCAGTGAAGAGCATCAAAGAAACAGCTTCGCAAAAAGAGAAGCAGGAGTTGCTCCACGAGATCTATATCATGCAAAAGATCGGCACTCATCCGAATGTGGTCACCCTACTAGCTTGCTGCACTGAACAAGGTTAGTAAAATTAAATATAAAATTTGAAGAATAGGTGGTTAAAGATCAATGTCAGTTATTTCTAGTATACGTATTTATTACGTGGATTTGTGGGCCATCAGTGTATTTTTGACGAAGGTGTAGATGCAATTGAGGAAATTAACTGTCCAATTTATCAGCAGCCTTTGAATTTCATGTTTTTAAATAGAAAAGTCAATGCCAAATAGGTTTTAAAGTGTAGTCATTATCCAAGGTTTTTAAAATCAAGAGTACAATTGTTATGGAATACATTAAAATTTTTGGGCGTGATGTTCAAGTATTTTTTGGCTTTCAGGGCTACTTGATAATTTCATTTTGCTACAGTATAATTTGCAGTGCTGTAAAATTGTTTGGAATAGTTTGCTTGATTCTAACAAAACAAAATATTTCTATTATCTATTTCTACAACGAAGAAAAAAATAGGGACGATTAAAGTCCTTATTGTTTTATAATTCATGTAAAGATGATCCTTATGTAAAAATGATCCGGGACCCTCATTAAGGAAATCTTTCGGGAAGGCCTTTGTCCGGCAAAAGTTATTTTAGGGAATAAAAGATGAAGATGATGGTAACGAAAAGAGTTTTACTCATCCACCATCCACTGCCGCTGATATTTGCAACACCAGAGTGTTCACTAACGTGTTACCTTTTTTAGTTTAAAAAAATATTAAATTGGGTACATACTGTGATGTTTAACATAAATTCCAGAGCCCTACCTATTGCTAATGGAGTACGTGATGTGCGGCAAGTTGCTGACGTACCTGCGCGAGCGGCGCTCCCGACCTGATAGGTTCAGCGGCAGCGGCGCGCTCACGTCCAGGGACTTGACTGTGTTCGCGTACTGTGTCGCTAGAGGGATGGACTATATCGCCTCTAAAGGGGTAAGTGTTTAGCTGATGATTCTTATGCCTTTTGGCTTAAAGACCGCACCTTAGTCCTGTAAATTTACACTGTTTGGATTTAAAATAATTATAATTAACTGGTTAGTGGCATTACAATAAGTATATTAATTAGTTATAATATATTACGTCACCTAGCCAAATAATGTTAATGTTATGATAATCACAGTAAACGTAATTATTGACGAGATTATGGAGGCTCATAGACAGAATACACAAAACAAACACTTTTGAGAAACGGTACAAAGGGTGACGCTAACATTATTCAGGTCACAGTGACGACCTAGGACTTTGACGGCCCCGACACCCTTATTTACATATGACACGTTAGTTCTTGCTCTTCATCTCAACTGATGGTATGTGACGATAAGAATGAAGGTGGAAGCAAGTATATCTCAACCATTGAGGAACTGGCTAACCTCTTATTACCGGACTACAACAATGCTTATAATTCTTATTATGGTGACAGATTTAGGTAAGGCAGTGGTAGTTAGCCTAGCGGGTAAAAGTTCTACCACCGAACAAACCGAGTAAATAATTGTCCCCTGCCCCCATGGGAAATCGAACCCAGGCCTCCCTATCAACACCCAGTTGTGTGAACCTCTGGACCAGAGAGATACATACAACATACATACAATCACGCCTGTAATGTAGCTAGAGTCCAAGAGAAAGGGTAGCTAGAGTCTTTAAGACCACATTTTGCCATACAAAAATTGGCTGGACAGAGAGGTGGTTAAAAACCATTTAAAAGAACAATTTATTATGTAAACAAACTAAATAAATAAACAAACCTTGTTTTCTAGATTGTCCATCGCGACCTAGCCGCGCGCAACGTGCTAGTGGACCACAATAAGCTGTGCAAGATCGCGGACTTCGGCATGTCACGCTGCGCGGGCGCGGCGGCGCGGCAGGCGCGCTCGGCGCTGCCCGTGCGCTGGATGGCGCCCGAAGCGTTGCTCTATAACGTCTATAGCCATCATACCGATGTCTGGGCCTTCGGGATTTTGTTGTGGGAGATTGTTACGCTTGGTGAGTATGTTAAACAAACCTAAGTCTCGCGTTTCTACGCAACATAGTATACATAGTAGCTAACATAGTATACATAGTATCAAAATTATTTTAATGCTATCTTTGGTCAAGATAGCTTATGCCTCAACCATATTATACAGTATTGTAAAGTCATACAGAAAGGCAAAGATCAAGTTTCACGACAATCAAAGATTACCGACATCGTCATCATCCTGGCGGTAATCCCAGTTACGATTGCACCATGACCCTAACGAGCGATGTATTCGATGTCCGCTTTTCCAGTATTACCTATCACACGTCGATTATCAGCAAACAACAATCAATAAAATATGTATCCTATATTTCTACTAGGTTCAACGCCATACGCCACAATGTCGGGCCGAGAAGTGTTGACTGCAGTAACTGAAGGCTACCGCCTCGAGCGTCCGCCGCACTGCAAGCCGCAGCTTTACCGCGCGATGCACTCTTGCTGGCACGCCGACCCCTCCCAGCGACCGACATTTGCGGCATTGAAGGCGCAACTGGCAGAACTACTGGACAATGAGCCTTCGGAAGGCAACTATGTGGATCTAGACTCGTTCTACCAGGAGTCGTCGGTGTACAGCGATCCTTCGGCCATTATTAATGATGATGAGGGGCTGTCAGCGGAATATGACAGGGAGAGGCGGTGTTTTAGAGAGTGAGTTTTTTAACATTTTATACCCAAAACCCTTTCAAGAGAATATTATTATTCTAAACAGTTGGCTACATAGACGACTGTACTGCGACCTTATGTAAAAGGTTACAGGGCGCTAAGTACAGGCTATATGAGAAAATTTGTGATACCTTTAACCTCTCAAGGGTTAGAAAACGAGACAATAATTATACAACATCTATTGTTCGCGAACACCGTTAGAGTTGCATTGGCCTGTTGACTAGCAATGGAATTACTGGATGACAGTACCTTCCGTTTTATTTCACTTGACCACATATATTGTAACTTAAACAGTGCCTAATATCCTAGAACTAAATAGTAAGTAAAACAATGATTAAATATATATCTTAAACTTTATATTTTAATGTTCTAGGTTATCCAAGGGCCAATCCAAATTCGAGAACCGTGCGTTCAACTTCCGAGACGAAGAACTCCGACAGAAATTCGGCATCGGCACGCCACGCATGGGCGGCTTTGGCATTCGGGACGTCCCTTTCAACGAACGCAACTTCTCCGATGGCGAATTCAACGAACGCTCTTTCACTGATAAAAATTTCACAGAAAGAAGTTTTACCGACAAGAATTTCAATGAAAGAAATCTAACGGAAAATAATTTCAATGATGCAAGTTTCCAAGAGAGAAAAGACGGTAAATTGTCGACGTCCAGTTTCCACAGAGAGAGGGAGAGAGAAAATCCTTTAGTCAGTAGGAACAGTTTCAATGGTTTCCCTAGGATAGGAACGAGAGAGAACCACTTCCAAATGAACCCAGACGGTAGGAATAAAAGAGTTTCAGAATTTGAATGTGACATTTGATGTTAACTAAATCTACGTTTAGTTATTCAACTATTGGGCATAGTATTTTTAGGATGACGGCTCTGACTATAAAAATAGACTCGTTTTCTTCAGCGCAATGCTGAAGAGGTTAATTTCTAACATTGATATTACATCTAGTGAATTAAGAAATGTTTTCGTCGGCGCTGTTTTTGACTGACTATAAATATTATCTCTCTAATTCGTTTGAGTTTAAGGGGTATCTAACCAGCACCAATGTATTTGTATGGTCACGTATTATTTTGGCTGGCACGTGTGTAGGTACATGACATGCTTAGATTTTAGGTACAATTTCAATTAAATTGAAATTCTGTAACTTAGAACTTGTGTTGATATTTTGTAAATATAATTTGTTAATTTATATAACAGTATTGAGAGTTTGATGTTTAAAGTATATAGATTTTATTGTAAATAATGTAGGTACTAAACGATTGATTGATGATTAATGAGCTGTTATATGATTGTATATTATTATATTGAAATTAACAGTTTGAAATGAATTTGTTTGTGTATGTTATAAGCTGGTAGCAATTGTATGTGCATCCTAGTTTCTTGTTCTCAACATTCCAAGTTTTATATCTTAAGCCAAATGTTTTATTTCGTACATATCTATTAAAATATTATTTTGAACTTTATAAACGTTTAAAGAGGGATCAAAATGGTGCTAATTTTGCAACAAATGTAAATATGTTTCTTTTCATACACCGGCATAAAATTGTCTTCAAGCCTTCGCGTCTCAGTTCAATAATACTTTCTAGTCTTTAAAAATATAAATAAAGAATCGGATTTTTATGACCTGATTTATTGTAAGCGTGAAAGATTTATTTTATTATAAATATAGTGATTTATAAACTTTTATTTTGTCTTATTTTCACCTACCTTTTATGTATAAGCTCCTTTAGGTAGTATAGGGAATAGACGGCGTCGTCCATGTAACAATGGAATAAAGTCATCAATACCATTCTTAGTAAAAACAAAAATTTCTTTAGGTCGAATATCTTTGCTTCTGGTCTCTAAAATCTTACTTTTCATCAAGTAGGACAAACATAGTCTTCATAGTAAAAGTGAAACAAATTCTTCTAAAATGACATGATGATTTATGAAATGAATTTGATATTATAGACCTGTGTAAACATTTTCAAATGCGATTGTGTGGGTTGTATGGTAACTACATCCAAAATGTTTTGGCCATCTATACAAATTATCGAAACCAAAGTGCAAACTACGGCGCTACAGAATTTCAGCAAATAGAAATCTACGTGCTTCGGATGGCACGTAAAGCCGTTGGTCCCGGTCGCTATTGCGGCCGATTCTACCGACCAATCTGCATTGGACCAGCGTAGTGGTGTTACGGTCCATACTCATCATATGTTTGTGTTTCTCCATGAGGAAGGCCTGTGCCCAGTAGAGGGATGTGTATATAGGCAGAAGACGAGAAATCAAGGATTAAAAGAGAATGGTCATCTCAGTCCAACGTATCTCTTTTTTATTAATATTAGGTAAAGTTGATTAAATTAATACACTTCATTAGTAGAAAACTAGCCCAGGCCTGGATCTCGGGTAATTTTCTATAAGGGCTCTGCCTGGCCACGTCTACTATGCTAGTCATATTATACGAAACAATAAAATAGTTTTTTTGGTTTAGTGCTGTTAGTTCTTCTCTTCTCCATATAGTAAGATATGGATAGACACACAATGTAGTCTTGACAAAATAAAATTTGCTGAATCGGCACCAATAGCTAACGGATTCATTACAATACTCTTCGATGTTAGCACTGTTGCAACACTGTTGTTGTGTCCGAGTTCCGTATCAAGATAATTTCTGTCTACGTTTATTATTGATCGAGCCATCGTTGAAAAGAAAATTCAGATTAAAATAATGATTTGGGTTCCCACTGAAGGCCCACAGTGGAGATTTGATCTCTTGAATGTTGTCAGGCAATAGTAAAGCCAGAGCTCGCAATTTCTAAGGGTTGAATTTTAATGACTTGAGAGCTTTTATATTATTAGGCCTTTCGCAATGTATGGATTCTGTCAAGCGGATGGAATCAGAACTGCCTTTTACTGAAGTGCATAATAATATGTTGAGGTGGATGTGTGGAGAGTCAGGAGTGAGAATGGATAGAGATATTTAAGGAAGGAAAATAAAGAGAAAAGCATATTCCTAGAGCGTACTTGTAGGTAATGAGGAAAGAATATTACCATGTGACCAGAAATTTATGAAAATGAAACGGGATATGCGTGTAGGACCTGAAAGTTGGAAGAAAAACTGAATGAACTGAGTAAGCGTTAGTATTCTTTAGAGCAACTAAACAGTTATACTTACAAACCAGGGGAAGGCACGAAGCTAGAATTTTCGGGCACTGGCACCGGCTCCGGCACCGGCACTGGCACCGTCTCCGCCAAGGGCGTTGCCCACGGCACCGAAGACCAAGCACTGTAAACATAAACACAATATAGCTAACCAATGTTCGTTAAAAAATACTAAAGTATGGTTAGTACTTTACTTACACAGACGGGAAGACATCTATATTTGGCAAGGTCCGGCGTCGTTTGGGGTGCAGAGGTGCCTCCAGGGGAACTCCCATGGAGATATCCTCCACAAAAACCACATGGATGCTGTAATAAGTAAATGACATTAACAAACAAATAAAAAAATAGTAACAAAAAATAATTACTCATTGAGAGCTTCAGGCTATTCTTTGCCCGCACCACCACCAGCAGCCATTCACACCCCGCCTCGAGTGCGCACTCCCCAACTATTGGCGCTGTAACAAACAAATAACGTTTGGAAACAAAACCAAAAAAAAAATTATAATATTAAAAAACAATTACCTACTTATTGGAAGCGAGAGGCTGGTCTTGGCCTGCACCACTACTAGTAGTGGCAGTGGCCCTCCTGCCTCGATAGCTCCACCGCCATGAGTGCGCACTCTCCCACGTCCACGGCGTCTGCCACCTCCACGTTGTCTTATTATTATAAAACATGCAAATTAAAAAAAAAAACACACACATTCTACATTAATAATAATAAATAAATAAATATCTTCTAACATTCAGACCTATCAACTAGCCCCATTTTAAGCAACTAATGCTGCTTGTGTTACGGACACTAGATGACGTATAAATATATTTAATCGATATATACATATAAATATGATGAATATAGATAAATATATATAAACATCCAAGACTGGAGAACAAATGCCTGAAAATTCATCACCCAAACATTTGCTCCCACCGGGGATCGAACCCAGTACCTCTCGAGATGGCGACGCGTTGAGACCGGCGTACAGACCACTCGACCACGGAGGTCGTCATATAATAATAACATCAGACATTCACACCCACTGACTAGCCAAAATTCATCACACAAACATTTGCCCGCACCGGGTTTAGAACCCGGAAACACAAAATCTCAAGTAACACTCGAATAACAATATATATATTAGGATTACAAAAAAAAATGCTGGCTTGATGTCGTATGATGGCTCGCATGTGGATAATGAATCTCTCCAGCGGCGATGCCGAAGACCGATCGAGGTGGAGGAGAACGTGCAGAGAGGTGGACCCTGGGCTATGAGTAAGAACTTTAGGAGCAACCGGAATTAACACCAAGAAGATGATGATGACTCATTAGGATTACATAATTTAAACTACCTACTACCTACCTACCTACTGCGCCACCGAGCTCCCCTGATACAACTTTCTCTTATAATAATAACAGTCAGAGGTGCATAATAACAGTTCACTATAAAGAACGCTGGTGGTGATATATTTCCCAATGAAAGTGTCATGTCAACACTAATTCCAACTAGGAAGTGGTTTAGATAAACGTATGATTGACAACTTAAAAATATTACGGAGGAGCTCTAATGTTACATAACACAGTTGCAACAGAAAACAATATTGACATTTCTCCTTCACAGAAAGTTGAATCGAAAATTCCTTCGGCTACACTACAAAATGGCAATTTTGCGAAAATTTTTATCCTTAATTCACTAGACATAAGGTATAGAATAAAGTTTGCAGAGCCATCCGCATAAGGAGGAAATTGTTTTTTATATTAAAAGCCTGCGGTTCGACGATATGACTCGTTACTTTCTTTGTGATTGAAGTATTGTTCGCTGACTTCTTGTTGTTACAGGGTGACCTCAAATGGCCTGAACAAAAAAAATTTAGGCTTGTAAACTTTTGTTTTCGAAACTTTTGAAAAACATTTATATGCACTTAATAATGTCTAGAAATCCTTTCCGTGGTATTTCTTTCATGTTGATTATAATCTAAGTATATGATTTAAAGATGTCGTCAAAGATAATTAAATTTTTTTTGACACAAGAGCTAAACTCACGAACAGCCACTTCACAACCAATCTTAGTAATATAGTTTACGGGTTAGTTTAGAAAACATATGCAGCAAAATCTTACTCAGGAAAAATTGCCTGATGTAAAAGCGTAAAATAAACGTTTTCAAGGGTCAGCAAGACACGAGGCCCCTGTTGCAAGTGTCTGTATCCATGTCAATCTCTTTACTTCTATAGACTCTTCTTGCTTCGACTTCTTGCTTCTTGGGCTCTGCTGACGCGCTGCCTGCCCTGTAAATATTAAGAGAAAGAGTTATGTTGGTAGAATAAGAGAGGTTCTCCTAAACCAATTTTCTAAAAAGACTGGCAATAATACTTTATTAATCTCAGGACCACAACACTAGTAACTACTAATCTTTTGCTGTGATGCGACAAAAATGTACTTCATCACAAGGTAATGTTCCGTTGCAGTTATTTCAAATTCGAATTGATAATTTGAACTTTTTCCTGCTTCTAATATGCGTATTCACTGCTTTGGTATCAAAACGCAATATACATCAAATACACACAGCCTGTAGATACAACATAGCAAACAGTTCTGCCGTTGCTCAATAGCACTTAATGCGTACTGGCAGGAGCTGCGGTTAATGAAAGTGCGCACGCGCCATACTTTACGATATTGCTCTCGACGCAAGCCACTAAATTGTTATTGCAATATGAGAATACCTTCCAGATTAACATTGAATTTAAGAGTTTATTATGTTCCTTTGACGTTCATTTAAATTTTTTATGCTTTCACTTATAAATACGAATGATTGCTGTACTGAATTACAAACGTGAAAAATTTCGACGTCAAAGTCAATAATTTTATTACAACTTTTAGTTTTTTTGAAATTTTTATTTAGATAGTAAAATATCGCACCAGCTTGTTATGTGACCAATTTGATATAATAATTAAAATAAAATAAACAAATATCTTTAGACATTCACACCTATCAATCAGCCTCATTTTAAGCAACTAATGCTGCTTGTGTTACGGATACTAGATGTCGGATAAATATACTTAATAGATATGTTGGTACATATAAATATTCAGAGAATATACGATACACATATTAAGCATCCAAGAATTGACAACAAATGCCTGTATTCATCACACAAACATTTGCCCTCACCGAGGATCGAACCCAGAACCTCTCGAGATGGCGGCGCCTTGGCTTATTATAATTATCTCTGTCGAGATTTCACTAAAGCATGAAGTTCTTACAAATATACATACATGTATGTATGAAGTTCTTCAAGAAAAATGTGTAATTGCCACCTTAATGCTATGAAAACGTATTTACATTGCATTACATTTACATAGATAATCTAAATGCATGTAGGCTGCGCTTGTTCGAAAACCCCGACAAAACGTCGGTGACGGCCGCCATTTTGTCGGGGATTTCATGCTAGTCGTTTCGTAGCTAGTCTGAGCGCGCCCAAATGGCTACAAAAACTAAAAAATGCCTCGTTGTGTGATAATTGGCGGGCATCGGCGGCATCGGTATTTTGAAATGAAAAATTAAATGAAAAATGAAAATCAGTCAGCTTGGATCTCCCGTCTCAAAATGACGGTCGTGACGTCACAGTAGACAGTAGTTGACACGCTTCGTTTCAAAACAAAACGTTATACTTGAATTATCTATGTAATTGTATATCTATGCCCTCTTTCTGCCTAACGCGGAGAAGAATTGCCTCAGCAGAATCCGAGACGTTCCCGTAGGATCCCCGCTGTATCGCTTAGCTAGCGATAGGCCCGAAAATTAATTCCTCCTCGTCAACAAAATAAAGTTGCTTATGTGCCCTAAATAAGAAAAAGATATTCCCACCCTATGAGCAGAACGTTTCGTTAAATACTTCGTATGAATGGTCGGAGTACGGTAACCACGGTCTAATTGCCGCCGCATTAAAGCGATGCTTATAAATAATTACTGACCATATATCTGACCATTATCATGATGAAAAATGACTTCACTACGATGATGCACTTTAGAAGCATCCCATAGGAACAAGTCAGATATAAGTAGCTAATAATTATTGGCTACTTAAGGTGTTAAGACTTCTTTCGCGGTTACTATGGTTTTTTAACTATCCCGCGAGAACCCTTTAATTTCCCGGAATAAAAAGTATCTAAGATGTTTACCAGAGATATAAGGTATCACCATGCAAAATTTCATTGAAATCGGTCCAGCCACTTCGGAGATTAGCCCGTACAAACAGACAAACAGATAGAAAAACAAAAAAGAAAAAAAATTATTTATTGGTATTTTCCCTCCTTTTACATCCCTCAGACTTGGTTTTAAGTTTTTTTTCTATGTACAGACATTCGACACCACAGTTTTATTATATGTATAGATATTATAATTGTACTTCTTCTAATTGTAAACTTTCGAGTATATTTTGTTCGGTATAGCTATCTAAATGATACCTATATGATTTCTTTACAAAATATAAGATCATGCATGTGCATAAATTTTATACCAATTATAAATTTCATTTATTGCTATTAAAGTACGCGCATTAAAATAAAATTCCTCGATTATTTTGAATTTATGTGTAGGGTGAAAATATATTGAGGGCTCTTGGTGGTTTTGTACAGTCACGCGCAAAAATATGTATAGGTACACTTTTGACAGTTAGTGACTCTAATTAGCGGCGAAATAGACTATTACCTACCAAAAGTGTGTACATATATTTGCACGTGACTGTACAGTGTAATGAACTATTGATATTATGTAAAATAAGAAAATTGATGATAGTTTTACAAGTAGGTACGTCATACAATTACTCAATACCTTTCATTGCAATTATAATTATATTGACTTACAATCCAATTATTACATGAAGCAATAACTTGTAGGGAATTCCTTATAGTAATTTTAGACGATTCACGACGAACCTTTTGTGCATGATTCATAATAATACAAAATCTAATTCTGTTAAGCGTGAAAGCATTTTTATAGGCATGCAAAAATTACACCATCATCGATGACTTACAATCTTATTGGCACTGTTAAAATTTTATCACTGTACCGTATCAGTAAAACACATAAAGTTTAGTTTCGAATAGCTGAATTTTAAGGACGTGAGTTCATATTGTGGTATTTTTGAAAGCTTTGTTACAGAATTACGCAACCCGATACGGCCTTTGTTGACCGATAATAAGATGACTTATCAAAATGTGGCTGATCATCTGACCTAAAGGAGAAAGTTGCGAGTTCCGGAATTATCTGAGACCTGTAAATATGAGAGATGAGAGTATGTTTGTATGTACGTTCGGCGCACTCGCTGCTGAGCCGAGGAAAGCGGCGCGCGCATCACTGCTCCACTCACGCGCACCGGAAAATTAAATGCGTATTTTTTGCCGCGATTTTCTAAATCCGAATATGTGAGATCAAGTGTTAAACTTAACATAAACTAGATATGTTTTTGGGTGTAATTGTTAGATATAGGTAGATTACAATTATGGGTTCAAGAAGTTTATTTAGTGTTTTGCTTGTAGCTGTAGTTATTTCGGACTTAAGGTGTGAGGATGAACTGAGAGACTTTGATTTCGATGTGGGTAATTCTGACGAGGTGATGATTGCGCAGGAGTCGAGGCATTATCAGACTTTCGTGAAGCCTCCAGTGAGGATAGTGAAGCCGAAAGGAGTGACGAATTCGCATAGGCCTCAGTACAACATAGATTCTTTGGAGAATGATTTTCTGGACTTGGGAGAATTCTTGGAGACGACGACAAGAAAATCGGTTGGTTATAAGCCGTCGTATAAATTGAGGTCAAAGGAGAGCATGATAAAGGAGGCAGTGCTGAGGGCTTTGGAGAGGAAGGACCACGTGGGGAAGTTTGCCCAGCTCGTGCCGATCATCAGGGCGATGTCGGGCAACCAGCGCGTGGCTCTAGCTTCACTGGTGGCCAATCAAGTCACCACACCTCCTGGGAAAGCCCCGCTTAATCTGGCTCAGGTAAGATGCCCATTTTTAATATAACTAGTGGCTTCCCGCGGTTTCACCCGCGCAGTACTCGTTCCCATGCGAATATCGGGATAGTAAAAAGTAGCCTGTCCTTTCTCAGGCTTTAGACTATCTGTGTAGCAAATTTCGATTAATCGACTCAGACACAAACAGACAGAGTTACTTTCGCATTTATAATATAAGGAAGGACTAGTGCACATAATGAACAAGTAACGCCGTGGATATTACTGAAGGTGAACAGAGGAGTGAGGACTGCTCCTGATTAAATCAACATTCCCTGGGCTGAGTGACGTGGTTACAAAGTACCCCTGATTTATAAGGGCCATGATATTTATGGATGGTCTACGTTTAGGTTCCCTGTTCCTAAAGGAGCGAACCTGTCACCATGCGACGGGCATGGAACATTGTATTTTATACACCAATCAGATATCTATATATCTGTGTGACCTGCATTTCATTACTGCTTATAAAATCATCTAGAAAAGCTTCTAAAGCTAATTAGTCCACTATAAATTCTCAATTCATTTCAATATTACCAAGCAAAGTAAACAAGTTATTATAGACGGCATCTCTAATGTATTGTTCATACACTTTGTTCACTGACAGAGAATTACGCACACTAATTTGCTGCGATTGATTCCGCAAAAGCCCATAAAGTACAGCACACCCAATCTCTATGGCAAAAGTAGTAATTACCACATACCAGTGAATAGAAAACTCAATAGAACGTCACTAGATCCACTCTTTTTGTGAGAAAGAAAGTCACCACGATGTTTACTCACAACAATGACTATGAATAGCTATCGTTCTATAGACGTAGATGACGATGGTTTTAGTAAAAAAGTTACTATTGTACACCGAAGAAAGTTGACAATATACTTAAGAGTAATTGTGCAAGATTAATTACATAGATTAGTTAGTCTGCAAAAACTTCGTGCAATACTAAAAAATTGTACTATTCAAAATCTCGCGCGTAGCTTCCCTATGATCTGGGATCATTAACTAGTTAATTGTAAATGAACTCAGAATAGACCATAGACCAATTTGCAATAGAGAAAAGGTTATTATTACAATAATTGATCACAACGTAGAGATTAATCATATTATAGTATTTTATGTAATCAATCTCAATTAGTTTTTATGCTTATTTTGGCGGCACAGTGTCTTTTTTCAAACCAATTATTATAGACTAGCTGTTGCCCACTACTTCGTCCACGGTTACAGATTTTTTAACGATCCCACAGGAACCCTTCAATTTTCCGGAATAAAAACTAACTAAGATGTCGACCAGGGATGTAGGATATCACCACGAAAAATATCATTGATATCGGTCCAGTGATTTAGGACAGAGAAACAAAAAAATAAAAAACAATTTTTTTTTGGTATTTCTCTCTTTTTACATCCCCCTTTTTTTCCTCTCTTTTTACATCCCCATTTTTTTTCTATGTACAGACAATCGATCTCGACAGTTTAATTATAATGTATGTTCAAGACTCCATATTCGAGCACTTTTTTCGGTAAACCCTTACCAAATACTGTATGTAAATAGAACGTTATGTCGGTAAGCTTTTCTATTATCTAGTAATTAAAAAGAGCTAGAAAACGTATTGACTACATTATGATTTACACTAAATTAGGTTTTAGAGTTAGCTTTGGAACAAATATATTCGTATAAACGTGTTCATGCCATGTTATAGAAACCAAAATAAGTCATGATGCATATTGTATCCAATAACCATGTTTCATGGACTTGTGTTAGGAGGATGGATGACACCAAATATTTTAAGGCCATCTTCGAAATCGACCTGCTGTTATTGATTGAGCTTTAAGACATCAAGTAATGGTTTTTGATTCATAAAAAATAATTATTGTTATTCATGAACAATAATTATTTTTTATGAATGTTCTCGAGTATTCTCAGGTCCTAAACACGATAGTTGATACTTTTCTCGATCATTAAAATTACGCAAAGATAGAAGGTATGCTTAGGACAATATTTCAAGTTTACATAAAGAATTATGTTAAAAATAAAGATTCGTAGAAAAATTGGAAATGACCTCGTCTTAATTATTCTGTGACTAGTTTTTTTTGGTTTTTATATTTTTTAAGCCTCATTAAATAACAAAAGGGCGCGCCTGTTTCCACCAGTCAATTTTGTATTTATTTATTGTGAAAATAAATTGTTAACAAAATATTTCAAAATATATTCCATAGTAAAATCACTGCAACTTTATATTTCCTCATTTGGTGCAACAACTGCGTAATTACACTTTTTGAAATTTTACAGGAAATGCAATCAAAGTTTCCGATTAAAGGTATAGAGCATTCTGAAGATATTCAACTTGTTTTTAAAAAAATGTGTAATTATGACATTGTTGCACCAAATGAGCAATTTGTATGTTCAGCTAATGTCAGATATTAGCAGATGATAATGTCATTACTCTCGCGAAGTTAGAAAAACTAATTATAAATTCTTATAAGTTAGTGCTTGAATTGATTATATTTTATTTAAAAAAATACACACACAACTGTACTTTGACAGTTTCATTTAATTCTCTGATCTAGGCCCACTTGCAGGAAATTTAAACCGAGATTTAAAACTCGATTTTGTCATTTTTTGACAATTTTACAATGGCTCTTATGACAAAATTTTACAAAATTTCCTGCAATTGAACCTAAGAGATCAAAACAAAGTTGGAAAATCTAGAAAACTGGAAAATCTATTTGCTATATCGGAAACCACAATTGAAGGTCCATTAAGTGGTAGATATGAGTATCATTCGAGATAATGGTGCACGAGCCGCGATGGGACGGGCCGGGCGTCTAACTTACGGGAGAAACTCTGTCTGTGGCGCCTGTATGAGATGACCCTTATGATAACTCCTACAATACAGGTATCGAAAATGTTGACATTTTTATTTGAAATAATCATAATTCGCAAGAGTACAAGAATTCGAAAGTAAATGGAGCAGAGAAACCGCACTCGTTATTTTGGCACAAACCAACCACGTATATTTGAAGTGCCATTAATATATCGTTAACTTCGCAAATTTAATATTAAACGGAGAATAATGGTTGAAGCATTCGTACACTGTAAGTTTTTTTAGTCTTCAAAGATTCACACCTATCAACTGACCCTATTTTAAGCAACTAATGCCGCTTTTGTTTTCATTTAATAGATGAATACATACAAATATTCAGAATATATGATCACATCCAAGAGTGGCGAACAAATACCTGTATTCAACACAAAAACATTCGCCACCACCGGTGATAGTATCGAACCTCTCGAGATGGCGACGCCTTGAGACCGGCGCACAGACGACTCGACCACGGAGGTCGTCTTCTCTTCAAGAAGGCGTTGTTAATAGAAAAACTTTTTGCCCACTCGTACTAAAAGGTTTAGGGAATAATACTTTGCTCATACATCCAGAGCATGGAAATCTCTACCGGCACACGTGTTCCCTCCTTCCTACAGCATGGGTTCCTTCAAAAGAGGCGCGAAAAGGCATCTTGTGAGCCAGCAAGGTGGAGGTCGCTAGGCCTGCATCCTCTGGTGCTGCCCTAGCATCCTTCGCTAATGGACTTATCTACTGCTTGCCATCAGATGGTGTTAAGTAATTTGCTGAGATGATTATAAAAAAAAAATTGTGGTTAATTTTAGAAGCACTTAATATTGGCTCCGACCTACAATTATAATAGCTGACCTACAATTATAAACTTTATGGGTCAGCAAAGTGGAGGCGAATAGACTGGGCCCCGAACGCAGTAATTAAAATCGTTTACCACAACCAAGTCATTCACCAAGTCATCCACAGTCCCAGCTACACGAGGGAACGCGAGTACGAGAGTATGGAATGTAGATGGGCCGTAAGGTTTTCGAATGCGATTTGGTTGTAGTAAATACGTTATTTTTGAGCTGTCTGCCCTGCTCTTTTTCCCCTAGCTAAAACTATCGCATATCGAATCATATCCTGCTTACCATCAGTGCTCAGTCATTTACGGGGCTTTAAAGAATCACAATCACACAATCAAAAGAATATTTACACTATATACATCAGCCGAGCCATGAGCCGTGAGGTAGCGGCACATTAAAAGAATACTATCAACCCATCTCTTTCTGGGTGTCGTAAAAGGCGACTAATGGATTTAAAACTGCACAACCATCCAATTGCTTATATCGGCGACGGACTCACCACCTGTCACGTTGAGTGCAGTCACTGCTTGGTAAACGCGGACTATGCCAATGGACTGCTTTTTTGGTGCTTTTGCCTAGTCTCTGACTAACCCTTAGGGAATAATAGTCGTGATTACATATATGTATGTTTATATATACATCACCATATTCACTATAAAACCACCACGCTGGCCCAATGCGGTTGGTGGGTAGAAATTGGTGCTATAGTGACCGGGACTAACGGCTAAACGTGCCCTCCGAAGCACAGAGGAGTTTGTAATTAAAACTACTTTGTTTTATTTTGTCAACAAAAACGTACTGAGTTTGATATACTCTGTAGTTTATGACATTCAATACTTCTCTGGAGTTTATGGCGCCGTTTGACTATGGCGGACGTGATTTTTATTTCGATGATTGTAATGTGTTTTCGGATTGGATATTGTTACGTAAAATCAGTGTAGTTATGTGTAATAAGTGTCTGTGCAATATGAAGGATCATAGAAATATGCGTATGTGGTGTGAAAAGTGACTAGATTTTTATCGTGGTAATCCACCTCATCAAGGAAGTACCACAGTGTCTACCATCGACCATTTGGCGCCAAACTCTCCCAGTATACATTGAAATGTATTACACTTGCATTTCAATTCAAATGAAGACTTAATACTACTAAAGACAATGTATACGACTGAAGGACTCTGTATCATTGTAATGAGCAATAAAAACGTTTTTCAAGAACCAAAAATATCTACAAGTTTTCTGAACAAGTTAATAAATGATAAGAGATTAAGATAATAATGATAACATCTTTGGACATCTCATAGAGAAAATATACTCTCTATTATTATCTTGATCCCTCAAAGTCAAACTATAGTAATTTAGCTAAAATTGTCCAAAAAACTTGCGGTTGTCAAATAGTTCTTTTTCTCTATCAAATACGAAGACGACTATTTTAAATTGACCTTGGTCTGGGCTGATATAATCACTTATAAGGCGAGTTCACACAGAGCGGAGATGTTGCAAGACGAAAATTTGTTATTATATTGTTGTTATTATAATATCAGATATAATAAAAAAAATAGCCAAAAGTTTGTCGGGCCACGCCCAGTGTAGGGTTCCGTACTTTCCCGTGCGTCACATTAAGAGTTAAAAAAGACGGTTATATATGTTAGGTTTTCGGTGGTAATTTTGGATTGCGTGAACCGACCTTTTTTATTTGAAAGAAAATACGTTCCGTATAAGAAAATATGAAAACTCAGATAAAAAAATGCTTGCATATTAATATTTTATATGCTCAACCCATCAAGTTAAAAATAATTTTCCTAGAAAATCTTTTTAAACTTTATATTTTCTTTCATATTTTTTTAAAATTATGACTCAAAAGTTAGAAGGGGTGGGGGGACACATTTTTACTTTGAATGCGATTTTTTCTGAAAATAATAACATAATCAAAAAAGATTTATAAACTCCTATTTATTTTGAAATAAGTATCCGAAAATAGATTACACATTGGGGTTGAATTGACGAGACTATAAAGTTTCCTATTTGACTACGGAACCCTAAAAAAACCTAAAGACCAAAAAATACAAGTTGGGCTTTTGGAGTGGTAATAAAGATCATGATTAAAATAAATGGTTAAAAAATATAATTGCCTACAAAATTATCAAAGAAGCTCTAAGGCCATTTTGCACATTAGTTAAATTGATAATTGTTCTTGATCTGAATCTGAGCCATACCTGGAATTTTATCATTATTATAGTATATTCAACTCCAGAGCTGTGAATCAAGAACGATGGCATAAAGCATCTCCGTGTAGACTTTCTTCGCCCCGATCCCACTCTGTGTGACCACACCTGTATGATCAACATTAAGGACCGCGTGAAAGCAGTCCATTTGAAAAACTTTAAAATAAAAACAACAAGTTTGTACACTGCAACTCCTTTAGTTTCTAAGAACTATTAAAATTTATTTCCGCAAAATGTTTTGCTTTTTATGTTTAACGAAATAAGGTAAGCAATTCTAGAATAATTTGATCGTCGCTACAGCGTCTATGATATTGTACCTACGAACATATATACGGTTCTGGATATATAAAAAATATGCCTATATGATATGCTGTATGAACAGAAGGGCTCACCTCCTACGATGCCAACATACCATCTCCATCATCTTGCAATCTCCTTTGATTTTTTCAAGCTAGGCAATATCTGAGTAGTTTTTGAGATACTACAAGTTGCTTAGCATGTAGAAGTATCTATTTTCCAGCTATTCAGGAAAAATAAAAAACCTGAAAAATAGATAGAACATATAAAATGTTTTGAGACGACACGTGTAGAATTCTAGGAAACTAGTACACTGTATTAAAGTAATAAGAAAATTCGCACACCACATACATACATAAAATCACGCTAGGCCAGAGTCCAAGGAGCACTGTGTTCCTTAATACCACATTTAGCCATAGAAAAATTGGGTTTGGTCAGATGAAAAATTGTGAATGAGTAGTAACAAGTGGCTAGCTCATAGCCTACACAATCACAAACCCAGTACCCAATACGCCCTTAGTCGCACAACAATGTATGTATTTATGTATCTATGAGGGCTTCTAACCCCGCCTGGCTGTTTACCACCGTCTTACCTAAATTTGTCGCTATCATAACAATGTTTTAAGCTTGGTTGTGTTCCGGCAATCAGAGGTAAGATGGCCAGTTCCTATGTTGTTGAGGATTACAGGAGAAGCTCGCTTACACCTTCGGCCTTATCGTCACTTACCATCAGATGAGATGAAGGCCAAGAGCTTACCTGCCATATGTAAACAAAGTAAGAAGTTAAATTTTAAGGAAGACAACGTCATATCAAAAATATCAAATTATTAAGAAAAATACAAAATTACTAGTGAAACCTATAAAAAGGTTGTATTCCCAACACATACATATTGATGCATTGATGTATATGTTAACACTAGATCTGTAGTAACCGTGATAAAGCGTAGCCACTCGGCATATGGCCACAGCCATATGCGAGGCTTATGTCAGTTAGTGCTCTGTGAGACGTCAACCTAGTGAAGCGGGAGGAAAAACAATTAATTATGGGTAAATGTGCAGTCAAAACGTGCGAATCCAGGTCCCAAAAACATAAAAAAAACCATGGGTGTTACTTTTCACACGTAAGTTTGTTTTTTTACTTTTGTTTCTTTTTTGACTCTTTGACGTTTGACTTGCGTAAGTGGGATAGATATATGTTTATCTTTTCAATGTTTAGTGGTTTCAAAGCTACGTCGTTGAGAAACGGCTTTTTGACGCAATTTAATGCAGTTTGCAAATCTAGTGTCAACATATACATCAATGTATTAATGTCAAAAAAAATGAATTCGGCAAACACAGTCTTACGTTACCAATAGTTAAATTCTTCAAAACAAACATAAGCATGTACAATTATGTTTACAATTATAATTCAGAGTTATTTCAAGTGCCCATAACGTTATCCGGTTTACGATCTTAATTATAACGTTATCTCATTCCTGATATGCAATTACTTATTACACAAGACGAAAGTTTTTTTCTTAATGAAAGCGGAACGTGTTTGCTCCGTAAAACTTTTCCTTTAAAGCTTAAACGAGACAAGTTTTTTGGGATCGAAAGAAGAGGAAAGAAAACACATAAACAATTACGCAAAATCATTCAATTCAAAAATGTTTTTTTTTATTGTTGGGCAAGCCTACACAATAACATGGAACCAGACTATATACGTCCCACTGCTGGGCGCATGCGTGTAAATGGTTGCTGGGTCAATGTGCATCAAGAGGTACCAATCGTCATCAACCTATATATGTCTTACTACTGGGACAGGCCTTCCTCATGGAGAAACACATGTGGATTATGGGCCGTAACACCACCACGCTGGCCAAATGCGGGTTGGTGGATAGAAACGGAACGGAACGGCTTAACGTGCCTTTCGAAGCACGGAGGAGCTCGAGATCACAAAGTCTTGGTCACCCACCCACGGCCTGACCATGGCGAAAGAAGCTTTGTTTTCGATCTAAGCTAAAGCGCACTGACCACTTCGCTACCGAGCGATCAAGCGGTATAAACGATTGCAATAGCAACGAGAACAATGGTCCGGATTGGTTTAAGCCAATGAGCTTTAAGTGGCTTTCGAACTACTGAGGTAATGATTAAAGTTTGGTCCCACTGGGTCACCACTCATCCTAGGTTCAACTACAGCGAAAGTTGCTTTGTTTTTAATATCGACACCACTACGCTACCGAGCTCCTCAATGTTCAATAATCACCATACATTAAAAAACTTGTTACTAATCCCAAAGCACTTTCCTTTCTCATAGCTAATTACGCCATCTACGCGCGGGAAGGAAAAACAAAACTCCATTGTCATGTGAACTAGTTCTCTCTTAGTTTACTATAAATTTATAGTGCATTAATTAGTAATGTGGTAGCTCATTAAAGGAATACTACCAACCCTTCTCATCCCTTGGGTGTCGTAAAAGGCGTCCAATGGACTTAGAATCGCTCATGCACAACCATCCAATAGCCTTTAGAGGCAACAGGCTCACCACCTGTCACGCTGAGCACATATGCAGTCACTGCTTGGTGAAACGCGGATTATGGCAGTGGTCTGCATGTGCTGTGCTTTTGCCTAGTCTCTGACTAACCCTTAGGGGTTAATATGTATGTATGTAATTAGTTATACCCTTTTTTGGCGGCCACAGTAAAGGTTAACTTTCTATTTGGGGAAAAATATTGAGGCAGTTTTATTTGTCATTGTTTTCACAAACAACCAATTAGATAAAACGCTACTACTCATGCAAGTGGTCGCCGGTTCAGTATGTGCTTGTACCATTGAGTTTGAATTGTTAAGTTGAATGCCTCTGTTACCTGGCGTGAAGGACATGCAATGAAATTACTGTAAACTGGGAGCTTAACATTTTATATCACAGAACAACATTCATTGTGGTCCTTACATAAGTTGCAAACAAAAATTTCTTACAAGCAAATGCGATAGTTCTACGCCGGTTGATGTCAAAGTCAAATTATTCATTTAGTTCAGGTATTTAAATACTCTCATGGATGTCAAATTATGCTAGCCGATCACAAGCCATATTATCCGGGGGCAGTCAGCTTTCTCGCCGAGTAATTTTATGTGGTTATACCCAACCATAACTCCCATATAGTTTGGTAACGGTTGATCTACCAATATCAACATCAACGAAACCGCACCAAGACTGAGTCAATAATTTCATAACGGCACTCGTATTGTTCTACAAAATGACAGACTTACCGAGGGATTGAGAGACGAGAACCGAACTACGGAACGAGGACATTTTTTATCATCTCACGTATATTTTCACGCGTATCGCTTTGTGTAGGCTTAAAATTGGAACGCTTATTGCAATAATGTTAGATACCATTTCTGTGGCCGCCAATGCAACTGGACTGAATAATTTAATATTGTGACATTCTACATTTTGTTATGTGGTTATTATTTAATGTAAGAAAGTTTTTATTATTCATTTATTAGTTATTATTGCAGGTTAATGTAATATAAAATAATATAACCAGTCCTATTAATGCACATTATGTAAGCTTCTGCGTCTGACACTAATAAAATTAAAAATATAATAATACAAAGTTCTAATTGTCGCTGAGTAAACATATTTCATTTTAACCATGTAATGTAGTTTTTAACATGTTCGAAATTTTTTCCGTGAAAAAAAGTTGACATAGCAACTTTTTTTCTAGTAGGTTTATTGAAATACGACTAAAAATTGAATAATAAGAAAAGTAGAAAACAACATGTTACAGGCAAACAAATGTAGAAATGTATTTACTGTTAAATTACCAATTGTTCTTGACGTTTTGTCACGATGATTGTAATTTTTTTTTTTTGCAATTCACACATGAGTGCTCTTTATGTAACTGTGTTTTGCCTACGAGTTTCCAGTACATAAAAATATTTTTATTCATTTATAATAATTATATGAATTGAGCAGGTCATCAACAAATTCATGAAAACAATCTATACTAATATTAGGTCCTTACCTATGAAATTGGTGTTTTGTATGGAGATTTTGGGGATGTCTGCATTTTACATACTAACATTTCATCAGTTTTCTTCACAACGTCAAATCCAGAGATAATTATATTTGGCATGTATCATTAGACAAGCTTTAGCAATATGTGTGTGAACACGCTTGATAAAAATTATTCATCGTTTTTATGTTAATGCAAATCAAATGATGTATTCGGGAGGCAGTTAAAAATAATTGTCTTTGTGTCTAATTTTAACACAATTAAACTTACAAAAAATTATCAAATTAAATAACACGAGCTCAAATATATGGTCTATTTTTAGAAGAGGCAATTATTTTATAAGAATGTTCTGAAACTTAATAGTTACGGACAATTTGCTAAGACAGAATAAAAACACCAATTTCATTTAAGGACCCAATATTATATATGGGAAAGTAACTCCACCTCTCTGTCTCGCTTTAACGTCAAAACTACTGAACCAATTTAATCTTAATTTGGTACAGAGATAGTCTAGAGCCTGAGAAAGGACATAGGCTAGGTATCACAAACAGAAATTTTATGTAAAATCTTTGTATGCTTTACCCTTTTACCAAGGATTTGACTTTTATCTTTTGTAATGTTATTGTTACTCTGGTTATGGGTTAAAATTAATTAAAGTATAAAATTTATTGTATGCTGTAATGGCAGAACACAGCAGAACTTTATTTTGTATAACTACCTTTGTTACCTGTGTTTCACAATAAATGATATTTGATTTGATTTAATTTACTATTTTACGCGGATGGAGTCGCGAGCAAAAGCTAGTAATTAAAAAAAGACCTAAATAGCTCTAGCCCACCAAATTAATCTATGTAACAGCAACAAAAAGTTTGAATTAAAAGTATCTATAGTTTTGTAATTTAAAAAGCAATATTAGATTTAAAAAGGACGTAAAAAACGAGCGCAACTGAATTTCGTCTGAGATTGCTTCAGCTGCTGAAACCCGTTCTTTTGTGCACAATGACCGGAAAATATTGGAAAACTTTTTCAAGCATTTTTAGTTCAATAATTCAGTATTGTTTCTTATAAACGTCGGTGAAATAGCCACAATCCAAGCGAACGCTGCCGTTCACGAACAATATGTATTTCTATTGCCTCGTTTTGAGGATAAATAAATAATTAATAAATATCTTCAAATATTCACACCTATCAACTAGCCCCATTATAAGCAACTAATGCTGCTTGTATTACGGATACTAGATGACGGATAAATATTATTAAATAGATAAATACACATAAATATCCTGAATATATATAAATATATATAAACATCCATGACTGGGGAATAAATGCCTGAAAATTCATCACCAAAACATTTACCCTCACCGGGGATCGAACCCGGAACCTCTCTAAATGGCGACGCCTTGAGACCGGCATACAAACCACTCGACCACGGAGGTCGTCATAAATAAGTACTATGAAATAAATCAGTGCTATCTGCTGTGATCATGAGTTCCTCCAAACTCTGCATAGACATCCTCGTCGTAAGCCAAAATGCGTCCCACTGCTGGGCCTTTCTCAGGGAGAAACACTTGAGGAGTATGGGCCGTAACACCACCTGGCCCAATGCGGGTTAGTGGGTAGAAAAAGTCGCAGCCGGGACCAACAGCTTAACGTGCCTTCGAGATCACAAAGATTTTAGTCACCCATCCATGGCCTGACAATGGCGAAGGTAGCTTTGTTTTTAATCGAAAGCCAAAACCACTACACCACTTCCTCACCTCACCGAAACCTAAACATAATAATTATCGTCCTAATGTTTAACCTCAGTGCGATCTCCATCGAAGTCAAAATAACTTAGATGATGAAAATTGAGCACCATAAGAAACTGTACGCTAATTAGGTAAATTTTCAACTAGAGCGATCAATATGAGCGTGGGAATCGTAGCGAATTCACATTATACACAAACCACACTTCGACCTCAAAGTCCACATTATAACGTTCATAAGTATTACCTTCAACAATCTGATCATAATAATATGAACTTAGTTTCAATAAGGATTAGATTTCGGACTTTTGAAGTTGTACAGAAAACTAGCTATGCCCGCGACGTCGTTCGCGTGGATATTGACTTAGCGAAAAAGTTTACAAACGTTTTTGTTGGTATAATTAACACAGCTTTGTTTTTTACAAAATGCTTATCTTAACATTTGGGTGTTTAACACAGTTAAACTAAAACCTCTAAAGATTAAAATTATGAAAAAACATTTGTTGCCATTGTCATCTGAATATGTTTGTCATGGTGAATATCTGTGGTCGTGTCATTATTTTACAATGCCGAGAAATTTTTAAATTCGAAATGTAATTACAATTTGACGGAATATGACACTTAATACTCGGTCGAGCAGATATTGATAACCGTGGTTAAATTACCCGCGCGGTACCCGTTCCTATGGGAATATCGGGATAAAAAGTAGCATATGTCCTTTCTCAGGCTCTAGACTATCTGTGTACTAAATTTCCTCCGTGGCCGAGTGGTCTGTACGCCGGTCCCAAGGCGTCGCCATCTCGAGAGGTCCTGGGTTCGATCCCAGTGGAGGCAAGTGTTTGGGTTATGAATTTTCAGACATTTGTTCTCCAGTCTTGGATGTTCATTATATATGTATTATATTATGTATATTCTCAATAATTATATGTATTTATCTATTAAATATATTTGTCCGTCATCTAGTATCCGTAACACAAGCAGCATTTAGTTGCTTAAAATGGGACTAGTTGATAGGTGTGAATGTCGAAAGATATTTTTTTTATTTTTATTTTATTTATTTCAATTGAATCGGTTGAGTAGTTTTGACGTGAAAGCAAGACATAAATACAGAGTTACTTTCGCATTGATAATATTAGTATGGATTAATTATGCGGGAAGGTTTTTGTATTTTTCTTTGTATTATTAAAACTATCTCTCATGGTTTCTGACTTTTCCACATTGACATATTTTGATTGTTCGTCATGTCTTAAGTACTTTAGAACATGATTATTAGGTAAAATCCAACCGGTGTGAATTTGATTTTGCTGCATTTATTTCAACTTCACTTTTCTATGTGAGGGACAAATCTTGCAACTCAATTTTGAAGCAGATATCTTTAACTGACTGAGCTGAAATTTTACGTGAATGTGTAAATCGGATGACAATGCAGTATTATTATGACTCGGAGCTGATCTGATGATGGAGCTGGAAGGTGGACATAGGAACTCAGTAATTAAGCGATACAATGCCATCAAGTTTGGGCTCGTTTGAATCGCCTTAAAGAGTACTTTGGCACACTAAAAAGATAAAAAGAAAATAAATAATTGATGATGGCGCATTGTAGAACAATAACAAAAAAAAAGTACTAATTAATATTTTGAAGTAAAAGTTGTATGATACACAGAATAATAAAATCAATTCCGTTTTCTCGATACATATTCAGTAGGCCAACTAAAAATAACTCGGAACCATTGGGCTGTGTCGCGGCAGATGCCGGCATCGTATTACGGTAATGAAAGCGCGCACAGATATCATTATCAATTGTAAATCTTTATCTTTTTACATTGCAATGATATTGTGAAATCTTATAAAGGCGAGAGGATTAAGATTCATCCCAATAAATAAACTATATCAGGTCTATAAAAGCTCTGAAGTTATGCCGGTTACTTCGTTTATAATACGCAGCGAACACTTTCGTCATATGACAAAGCCGAAAGAATGGCAGTGAGGTGGTCACGTCTAGCGTACCACCGACAATCATTGGAGCAGATGACTTCTTGGAGTGATGACCGCATCAAGGTAAACACAATACGGTGTTGTTAGTGAGCGATGCAATGAGCAGCCTTAGCAGAGCTTCTGGCAGTGGTGGAATGAGCGAAGCATTATTATTATTCTTGCAATGGGGCTGAGATAACTCAGGGCACTTCGACCCTATGGGATCTTTTGTGCTTCCCCTTTCCTATTCATCCCTCCCTGCCATCACCCAAAATGTCCTGGATGAACGTTATGATGTTGGCTGGGGGCATGCCTATAAATTCCTCGGGTTTGGGATAATCCACTCCTAGAAACCGTAGTCGTTTGTTCCCTAGAGCATCGCATTCACATAATAAATGCTCCACGCTCCACAGGTGGGGTCATCAGCTTTGCCTAAAGTGTACAGATGTTTTCTTGTGTTTTTCTTGTGTCATATGGCAGCGGATTTGACTTCTGCTGATTCTCCCAAAGTTTTTAAGGTAGCCTGTGTGTGAAGACCCTAGAAATTTTTTCGAGTGTGTCAATTGTTGAGCGAAGCATAGTACAGAATCTTTTGCCGAAGAATATCGCCTGTATGACATTTATCAAGTGGTCCGCACGTTCACTTGCTACCTTAGTAAGGGCGAATTCGACCAAACTTCTTGTTGGTACTACCCAGGGGTACGTGGTACGGACACTACTAAATGCTTAAATTTCATTGGTCGAATCCGCTGTAAAGACGGAGATCTAACAGCTATAGCATTTTTGTTATTACTACTCGTAATTCAGTATCGCTAATCGAAATGAGGTCGAATTCACTCTAAGCAGTAATAAAACTAGCCGGCGCTCTAATAATTTATTGTCGTCTAAAAATGTTTATATAAAAATGTCTTTATATGAAGAAAATATAAAGACTGAGCTACATTATGGTATAAAATTTATAATAAAATACAACACGCGCGCAATAAAACGAATTACAGTGTGCATGTCATGCGTATGCGTTCCATTTGAATATCTACCGATGTCGATGTCGATCGTGACGGAAAAGAATCGCGTGTATCTCACATCCCCAAGGAAATAACTGAAACAGGAACAAATAAAGTTTCTTCTTTATAATACACTTGTTTTTCAATTCACTATGTATTAGTTAGGAATAAATATAAATATTTCATGATACACTTTCATATTCTTATCCATAAGAAGGTAACATTAATGTATTTCTCCATGTAGAAATACTGAAGCCCAGCAGTGGGACGTTTGAACGCAGATGGTGAAGCTTCAGTCTAATTTATACACGTCTATTTATAATTTCCGCACTATATTTTTACTCACGAATTACCATCACCTCCGTGGCCGAGTGGTCTCAAGGCGTCGCCATTTTGAGAGCTTCTGGATTCGATCCCCGGTGAGGGCAAATGTTTGCATGAAGAATACAGGCATTTGTTCTCCAATCTTGGATATTTATATATAATAAATATCCTTACACATTCACGCCTATCAACTAGCTCCATTTTAAACAACTAATGCTGCTTGTGTTACGGATACTAGATGACGGATAAATATATTTAATATATTAGATATATACGTATAAATATTCAGAAAATATACAATATTTATATAAACATCCAAGACTGGTGAACAAATTCCTGTATTCATCACACAAACATCTGTCCCCACCGGGATAGAACCCAGGACATCTCGAGATGGCGACGCCTTGAGACCCGCGTACATATCACTCGACCACGGAGGTAGTCATATGTATTGTATATTTTCTGAATATTTATATGTATATTTCTATTATTTATATTAACCCTTCATCTAGTATCCGTAACACAAGCAGCATTGTTGCTTAAAATGGGGCTAGTTGATAGGTGTAAATGTCTGAAGATATTGATTTTTTTTTGGATATCACCAATTGGGGGTATCACCAATTGCTGGCACCTGGCAAGCATAAGTTTTTTTTTATTTCGACGACTCTTCTTCTCCTTCATATATTCAGGATATTTATATGTTTATATTTATCTATTATGTATATTTATCCGTCATCTAGTGTCCGTAACACAAGCAGCATTAGTTTCTTAAAATGGGGCTAGTTGATAGGTGTGAATGTTTGAAGATATTTATTTATTTTATTCGCCCTAAATAAGTCTCATCTATTATAATTCATTGAATTTTAGTTACGGCTCTTATCGAGAGCGTAAATTGCTCTTGATAGAAAGTGTAGATAAACGTTAATTCTGCGCCTACCAATACACCACCATGGATTACGACACTACACACTTTTGAGAACGCGCTCTCATTTTCTGATCTTAATCTGATTTGTAAAGAAAAAGTTATTATATTTTTAATTGTTATACAACAAAACAATAGTTTTAAGTTACGATCAGAAAGTGAAGCGCGTAATTCCTACTTTTGGTAAAACTTTTTTGCTTATGTTCGATACGTAGTAATGCTTAACCAAATAGTTAAGCTTGCGATGAAAATTCGAAGCAACATACATCAGCAGTTCCTCCAGCCGTGTTGTGGTTTAATTGTCTATGATAATTTAACTAACTATAGTAATATCTGAAAATTGGACTATTGGTCAAGCTGACTTATCATGACATCATACCTTTACGCCATTGGTCAACATTTTAACCACTAGGTCATCTGACCACGGATCAAGAATCTGACCCTTAGCAAACAAGCAGAATGCCCACCGGTACCTAAGTGCAAGTTATCATTCTAAAAACTTAACTTTTTAGTTGCGTTGGGAAGCTCAATTCTACGGGAAACGTGATTCCAGCTGCTTGCCCCTAGAGGCGTTTTTCACGTTTCCTATAGAAATTGAGCTTCTTAACGCAACTAAAAAAGTTTCCAACAGAGGTAATCTCGGTAAAATCGGTGAACATGTAAAGTTACTTTTCATCTAATAAATAACTGACTTCAAATAAGTCGCTAAAAACTGAAAGAAGTAAGCTACAGATGCCGACAACTCGGTTCCGAGTCGTTGGACGTTTTTGAAAATTTTAATCTAAATATATTATATATAACTCAAAAGCTGACTAACTGACAAAGTGATCTATCAACGCACAGCCCAAACCACTGGATGGATCGGGCTGAAATTTGGCATGTAGGTAGATGTTATGACGAGAGCATTCCCTAGGAAAGGATAATGATTAATTCTACCTCCAAGGGGATAAAATAGGGGATAAAAGTTTGTATGAAACATTGTCAATTTAAAACCGGCTGAGACTTTGCATGCATAAAGCTACTATAACGTAGGTATCCTTCTTACCACGAGCGAAGCTAGTATTGTAGTATTGTATAAAATACGAGTACAAGGAATATTTTATACAAAAGTCAACCAAATTTTTCCTAACAGGTTTTTATCATCATATTTTATGTATTTTTAACATATGTGACAAATCAATTGCCCTAGTAGTCCGAAAGCGACCATTCTATGCAAATGCTCCAGTTTTGACGACTTACAAACGGTGCCGGTACAGAGATCACTTTCGCTTTTTTTTATGGATCTTAACCGCTTTGACGTTAAACCTTACGCAATTCGTGATAATACCGTTCATCGGCGATTTGATGGACACTTTTGCATAGTAAAGACAAATAGAATATCTGATCGAAACAGATAAATGTTCAACGTGATATTTATAATATCTCGTCACATTTCTTCGCTGGTGCGCCGGGAGAGACGGCTCTGAATAAGTACGTTTCAGTGTTATTTTTTTATTCATATGCAATAAATGCATTCATATTTTGCCGGACATGTTTTTTTTAGGTCTCAATGAGATCGAGCCTGTTGCCATGCGAGAAGCGATATCCGCCATCAGCAATAGTTATGTTTTATTCAAAGTCAATAAAGATAGCTGGAATCGATCCGGTGACTTCTTGCACGAGAAACGAAATAAACAAATATCATTCAAAAGGATAAAATTCCTACTTAAACAACTATGAGGCCAACCTCTTAAGCTGTCTACCCCAAAAATAAACTCAGAAAATACAAACGTCGAACGAAAAGTTCATAGATTATTCATAATTCCCTGCCCTATTCCCAATATTGTATAAGGTGCAGCGTGTCTTCTGCCTTCATTCTCTTTTATAAATCAACACTCATACTTAATTAAAAAAATAAAATAATTTATAGGGTACTAGTAAACAATTAAATTAATGAATCACATACATTGACATAACTATTATACACATAGATAGATAGAAAAACTAAACTGAATTATAAAACGGCTACATATAAATAAATAATGTATAATTAATTAGATTTATATCTAGAGGTCACACTACAGTGGACCACAATGCGATAGTTTAACTTTATGCATCATAGATTAACTCTGAAAAGTAGGACTAGGTTTTCTCAGTGCCTTGACTTTGATACCAGCTGTGATGCAATTTAAACAGACACATTTACTACTTATAATTATAACAATAAGTATTTAGTGTTTGAATGACGATGAATGTAAAATTAATTAAATTATAGAGCGCAAAGCAGGTGGGAACATAGTTATAGGTTTTTATAAGTATTAACAGTAACCATCAAACATACATACATAATTATAAATAAGGTTCCCTACCTTTTTTTCCACAGGGGTAGGCAGAGATAACTTTTTTCCACTTGCTAAGATCGTAATATATTTCTTATGCGTCATTAACTCTCATCACATTCCTCATACATGCTTCCCCTTCTCAAGAACGTCCATGATTTGGTCGAGAAATAATCGCTCAAATCTTGCTCGTCCGTGTCTCCTCACAACCCGATTCATATATCCTTTTCCTTACCGGGTTCTTCTCATGAAATGCCTTACTCTCGGAATCCGGTCGCTTGTATCGATTACAACCACAGTCAAAGCGCTATGTGGATGTACTTGCTACAAGCGCTCGCGGCAGTGAATTTTAAGTCTTTTTTGTAAATTTTATTCTTAAAATTTACTTTATGTATAATAAATGTGACTATGTATGAATGTTGACGATTTTAAGTGCTATGCCTATGAAAAAAAAATATTTTTGATTTGATTTGATTTTGGCCAATCTTTCATCCATCCCTTCTTTATCAAATCATCTGAGCAATCCTTTACATATTTGTCACTACGTCCTCTTTCAAACCACTCATCCTTCTTATCACATCATTGTATATCCTGTCACTTAGATTTACCCCAGCCAGTTTTTAAAATACTTGAAGATGTCTATGTTATTCCAGTGCTGTTATATGCGGTTTATTGGTTCTTACAGAATAAAGAATAATAGATCATCAGCTCACTCCCTTGTGATTGCTTACTGTGAATTCATTTATAAATAGGCTATAATAATCTGGAATCCTAGTAACATTTTTGATTTCTGCATCAGTCTCTCTATCTCTATGAAATGTTAGAGAAGGAACTGCTTTAAATAAATCGTATATTGTATATTGTGTCCTTACCTATGAAATTGGTGTTCTTTTTCTCTCTTAGTATTTTGTCTGTAACTATTAAAATTCAGAGTAATCCTAAAAAATAATTACTTCGTCTAAAAATAGACTATATTTTTGAGCTCTTTTGATTTGTTTTGATAATTTGTTGTAAGTTTAATTGTGTTAAAATTGGACACGGAGACAACTCTTTTTAAGTGCCTCCCGAATACATCATTTTATTTGCATTCACTTAAAAACGATAAATATTTTTTATGAAGTGTGATATTACACATATTACTAAAGCTTGTCTTATGATAGATGCCAAATATCTTTGGATAATAATATTATCTTTGGATTTGACGTTGTGAAGAAAACTGAAAAAAATTTAGTATGGAAAATGCAAAATTCCCCAAAATCTCCATACAAAACATCAATTTCATAGATAAGGACCTAATATAACCGACATCAAAAAAGGAGTTTGTATATGCCTTAATCCCAGAAAATTTTCTATTGCAGGTGAGATCAATGTTCGGTAGCAACTCAAACACAACAACGGACCTGATGTTACCAATTCTATTAGATATGGCAAATCTAATCAGACGCGCCGTAAGATCCGGCAAGCAAGTCAGGGAAGTAAGACAACCTCCTCCGGTGCAGATGTTAAGGCGATCATTTGACGAAGACGACACATACTTCGACGATGACATCGATTCAGAACTCGATAAAGACATTGATGAACCAGACAATAAATCAAACGAACATAACAACACTCTCACAGAAAGTAATATCAAAGTTACAACAACAATAAACAACGTTATAGAGCTTGACAACACAACAACAAAACATGACAGTAAAACAACAACAGCTTTACCAAAATCTCTTGCACAAAGATTTAAAAGTCGCCGAATCAGTCAGAGAACAAGTCAAGTTAACAAACAGATAGTAAATCAACCACAACAAGAACTTAACAGAACAGCAGTCAATGACACCAACCATGCAGAAAACGTGACAGTAACATCTAGCACTCAAAGTGAAGAAGTAAGTTCAATAATGAGCACTTAAGTCACACCTACATCACTATATTTTACAGGTTTTTTTACCATACAACACCTTTTTTACCTTCAGTTTACACGAGGCGCTCTTGGACGTCGGCGAATGAATAATTAATATTTTATAAATAAATGTAAAACTAGATCAAAATGTTTCTTAACATAATTAGGTCAATAATATATAGATCAGATATTAATTTATTTTTTCTTCAAAAACTTCAATGACGTTGTAGTTTATGACATAAAAAAAAGAAAAACAATGTGAAGTGAGGATAGAAATTTGCTGAGTTCCTTGCCCGTTCTTCTCAGAACAAGGCCTCCTGGTAGTTTTGTGAACGGATGGCGTAGATTATCGCTTTCACGAAAATTTGTAAAATGCTTTTGACGTTCATAAGCATGTGCTAAGACGCATCTAAATTCTATAAACGATATTGAAATTTAAAATTTGAAATTTGACGACGTCCGTGGTCGCGTGGTCTGTATGCCATTTTCAGGCATTATCTCTCCTGTCTTGGAAGTTCATATATATTTATCTATATTCAGGATATTTATATGTATTTATCTATTGAATATATGTTTATGTATCCGCCATCTAGTGTCCGTAACACAAGCAGCATTATAGCCATTGAAAATAATTGGAAATGGGTTAGATTTTATAGTAATTGTGAGGGAGTGGACTGTAAATAATGTTAATTGGGAGCCAATATTGGGAAAAACTAGGGAATGAAAAAGACCGTGACAAGTTCAAGAGCTGTAATAATAATAACGTCAAAAGACACAAAGTCATTAATAAAAAAAGTATAAAAACATAAATAGTATCAAAAAGGTGTGCAGTCCTGCACAGTAATGTTGTATTATGAAGAATGTAAAGGATTTCTCCCTTTGCGGGCACCGCGAACACCGGTGATCGCAAACAATAGATGTTTCTATTGTGCCTCGCTTTGTGCCCGTTGACTAGTTAAAATAAGTTTGAATGTAATAAGTGAAATAACAATAAATAAGTTTTGTGTATTGTTTTTGTGGATTTGAATGGGCCTTTAAGAGCCTCAGTTTTAACATACATACATACATATAATCACGACTATTATCCCCTGGGGGTTAGTCAGAGACTAGGCAAAATCACTGCGAAAGCAGTCCATTGCCATAGTCCACGCTTCACCAGTGGTGAGCCCGTCGCTGCTATAAGCTATTGGATGGTTTTGCAGTTGTAAGTCCATTAGTCGCCTTTTACGACACCCAATGGAAGAGATCGGTTGGTAGTGTTCTTTTAATGAGCCGTTGCCACACAGCTCAGTTTTTAAGATACAGATAAAAATAAACGATAAAATTTTTTGTTTTATTTTATGTTATTTTGTCTTGTTATCTAATTTTGTTGGACCAGTACACAGTTTATTTAATTAACTGGTACTTTAATGGTACTGGTCCAACAAAATTCAAATTCAAGTTACTGCAACTAACCCACATATTAAAATCTTCAGACCAATTCTTCAAAGGCCTCCCCAGAAAAGGCTGCTAATCGAGGAAGATCTGCGTTCAAGACGTTTGATAACAGCAGCATTGACCTGACTGCGGACGCCACCAACCAGACCTCGGAGCATGACTTGCCGGTCGCTGAGAAGTTGAGGGCTCTGAACAGATATGTTGATAGGAAAGGTAAATTAACTAAAATCCTTAAGACTATGTAATTACTATGTAATAAACGATAGAACTAACATACAAAAAGCTTAGGGCCTCTTGAGAATCATTTTTGCTCTACTTAAAAAGTGACCGTTTAATTCATAAAAAATATTAAGGGCTTAATAAACCTATTTTAGTTAAAAAGTGATTTGTCACTTTCTAATTTAGATTTGTGTTTGAAAGAAGAAAACAAAACACTCTGTAACTAAAATAGGTTTATTAAGACTTTATTATTTTATATAATTAACGGTGAGAGTATATTTTTCTGAACCCTGTAGGCCTCGTCCACTGCAGCACAATATATTATAATAATTTATCGCTACTAACTAACAAAATGAATCAACATCTACGAGTAGATTGCGGTTTTATCCAATGTGAACCTGTTTATGTATGAAAATATCATGTTGTGTTTTGTTGGTCATGCCAGGAGCTCGGTAGTGGTTAGTAAGCTTTGGCTTTTGATATCGGAAACAAAGCTACCTTCGCCATGGTCAGGACATGGTGGGTGACCAAAACTTTGTGATCTCGAATTCCTCCGTTTTCGGAAGGCACGTTAAGCCGTTGGTTCCGGTCGCTATTGCAGCCGTTTCAACCCATTAGCCCGCATTGGCCCGTGATATGGCCGATACTCCTCCATGAGGAAGGCCAGTGCCTAGTAGTGGAACATATAAGAGTGAGGAGGGACGGTCATGAAAGAGAAAGATATAAACCAATACCAGTAAATTAAGCCATTGCTAATTTATCACTCTGATTTTTGTAGGTAATTTAATCCGTCGAGGCAACTACCCGCCCAAGCCGATGACTCGCCGGACTACTGCCGAGCCCACAGCGAGTCCTGTAGCCCGCAGAAGACCAGCGCCGCCGAGAAAGTTGCCCACAGCCTCTTCAGAGCAGAGCAAGTGCGAGCTATTCACCAACTCGCTCTGTTTACACGCCGAGGACTATCCAACGTGAGTTTTTGAGAATTTTTGAGGTTATTGAACACTCTGAGTGTCTCTAGCTATTTGACGGCATCTGTACCGCTTCTTGAGAAATTCTGCACAAGAACAAACGCAATAGTACTCTTGAGCTTTAACAATGTCGATATTACAATTATTAAAAACTATTATAAAAAAGCCTTTCTAATAATTAAATGAAAACATAGTTCAAATGAGTTCAGAATTGAAAAGACCTTGTACTAAGTTAAAAAGCAATGGTCATCATTATGCAATGTTCAAAGACAAAAGTTAACGAAAGCATCTTGTTTATAATAACAGAGGAAGGGGAAAGCCAATTTTGCATGATACATCGTTATGACCGCCAGAACCGGAGGTACTGTTAATTTAATAGGCATGATCTTCATTTTGAAGTTTACTAAGTATACATTAATGGGACAATGGCATTGTAAATTGCTTGTTAAGGTTCATGATACGTAGACTACTTCGCGAGAATAATAGTGTTACTGATAGCTCAGGTGTAGGTGTAAATGGGTGAGTAAATGTAGGAAACGTAGAGAACCAGAGAAAAACACTGCTCCCGAAGGATGGATACGGTGACAACTAACTTTTATTAATTTGACAGATTTATAGACAGGAAAATAGAAAAGTAGAAAAAACAGTAAAGAGGTAGTATCAAAACAGAATAAAGATCAGTCCTGCACAAATAGCTTAGTTGATTTTAAGGTTAATTCACCACTCATAGAATCACCAAATAAAATCACGACATACATACTTTTATGACTTACAATTTAATACATGTAATAATATATCCGAGGTTTAGTAGAAAAAATATCTTTTAAATTTCTGATTTGGTTATCGCTAGGTCGCTTTGTCCTAGATGATTTCAATGGTGACGAAGAGAAATCTTAATACCGACAAGTTATGTGAGAAAACATCTCTCGTAGCTACGTGACTGGTAGCAGGAAATTCTCAACTTAAGCATTTAAGCTTGCTCTGGTATTTTAATAAAAATTTTATGAGAAATACTTAAATATAGAGCATTTTGATTCTTATCTTGATTGGAAATGGGGTTTTAATTTTTATGTTTTTCTTTTTTTCGAATGACAGTGAAGCTATAGTCCAATCCATAAGAAGGAATAAAGCAGCTGCTGGGGCACTGCTGGCTGACTATAGAGACCCTGAAGAAGGGGCAGTGGACGGCGTGACAGCTGCTCAAGAAGCGAAATACACCGCAGAACATTATCTCATCTCTAACAGGTAAATAAGAGGGAGACTAACTTTACGTCCTTAAAAATAGTATGAGGAATAGAAGGAGAAAGGGCAAATGATGAGTTAAAATACAAATTTAGGCTGATGATCTCGAAAAGTAAGTTTAAGTGTTTTAAATAAATAATCTTTATGTATTAGGTAAAGTTCTCATAAAGTTTATCAACAAATTCATAGCTGATAACTGGAAACTGAATTACATTACGACGTTGCCGTGACCTCATGGATTATTTCATATTTACAGACGGGGCGATACAGCAAATCGGGACTTCGCAAGTGCAGGAGAGGCAGGCTTCATGTGTCCAAGCACAGTGAAGTACGCGAGACCCCAGAGAGCCCGAGCCACTTCGGGACAGTGGAAATACATCGTTAACACCGGAGAGCACACGCAGACCCTCAGACTGGAAAAGTGCCTGTAAGTTAAAGGAATCTACACCTTAGGGCATATGTAATTGGTACTAATTTGCTTTTTTACATATGATAGGTAAGCTCTTGGCCTTCATCTCACCTGATGTTAAGTGATGATAAAGTCGAAGGAAGTGAGCTTCACCTGTAAATCTATAACAGCTGAGAAACTGGCTATGTTACCTCTGAGTGCTGGATCACAACAATTGCCTATAACATTGTTATTATGACAACAAATGTAGGTAAAACTGTGGTAGCTACCCAGGCGGTCTTAGATGCCCTACCACCAACCAAACCGAACAGAAAAACTTCTGCCCCATGGGGAATCGAACCCGAACCTCTCGATCAATACCCGGTAGTATGAACAACTAGACCCGAGAGGCGGTTAAAATATTTTATTTTTTAAAGTTGTATTCTGCAGTAAAAGATATCTGCAAAATAGTTTTGGTGCTAGCACTTAATTATGCACTTACCCTCTACTACTTAGTCTTGATTTATATTGGATGGTGTAAGCCGAAGTAAGAGTAAAAAAGCACATATTATGAAAGGCCTTGGTCCAGCTTTAATAATGAAAGCAGATTTTTAATACGATGAAGTACTTATTTTATCCAAGGAACATAGTTTTAGTCGGTTTTTCAATACAATATTTAAACATTCAATGTTTTTGTTCTAGGAAACCAAAAGAATCGTGCACTTATCTTACGGACAACTTTAAGTCAAAATGCGTACAAGTTTACAACTATCACAGACTCTTGACTTGGGATCAACAAAATGGTCTACATATGGATATTTTTAAGGTCTGTATAGAATGTTTTATATGAAAAGTCCCTACGACATATTCTATTAAATTAACTATTTTGTACCTGCTATAACAATCACAACTCGTTTACAGGTGCCAACATGCTGCTCTTGCCACATTGAAGGTTACAGCGTGTCTTTCCCCCCGTTAGGACACAGAGTTCACGAAACATCATCTGAACAGTTTCCTGCAGAAGAAGTATCAGCAGAAAGAAACCAAGCGTTTGAAACAGTTCAATCTAGTATTCACCGTCCTAGCATAAGCAAATCGCCACCATTTACACACTCGAAGCCTTTGGAGACATTTCCGCCTTTTGTTGACAATCACAACTTAATTTCCGGGGCATCTTTTTCTAAATCAAAACATCATGAAAATGACGAAGTACATGGACATAGCTCACATTTAAGCCCCGTGGACTCCTATGGTAACAGCTACTTTCCAGATTCATTTGATCAACCAAGTTCTGTACGCAATATAAAAAGACCTCCTAGGATACCAATAATACCTGCAGCATCAAATTTCGATTTAGTAACTTTGCCAAGTTTCTTAGAGCCACCAACACCAGCGGGACCTAACTCCTTTACCTTTATTAAAGAAACACCAAGTAAATACAAAATAACTGGGAGCCAGTTCAAGAGAGGACCGGTAGTGCGACCAAACCGTCGCCCGATCCGTAAAAAGATATCAAGTGGACCAGAAGATTTATTATCGTCTGGTACATCAGCCGTTGAATCTTATAACGATTCCGATTTTGAGACACTTGATGACTTTAACGACGACGTAGAAGAACCAGAAGTCGGCCAGTCATCAGTTCTCTCTTCTAAACGAATAACTATATCTCCGAAACTACAAGCCGTTACAACTGAAACTATACCATCTACAACATTAAAACCACAAGATCAAAGTAATGCAGTTAATGACAATTTTACTTCCAATGGAAAGAGGGTGAATTACAATTACCACCCAATAATTGATTTCTTTGGTGATCCTAGTAAGGAACGAGAAAATGAATCGATTGATCGAGAAGACAGTGAACCGACATACGTTTCGACTGTTGAATCAGAATGGAAGCCAATAAATAACCCACCACCAAGAAATGAACACGACCCTAATTTAAATGGGAGAAAGAAGCATTAATATGTTAGTAGTGTAATAAAACATTTAACGTTAATAGAAAGAAATTTAAAACTGTAAAGCAACTTGTGAAATAGCAAAAAATATCTATTTTAAGAGTATTTGTAACGTACTTTATGATAAAAACAAACCAAATTTGTAAGGTATATTATTTAATGTAATTTATTTTTAATTTATTCTAGTTAAAAACTTAAGACGATATATTTTAGAATAAGTACGAAAGACTTGCCAGACAAATAAATATTTTTTACTTCCATGACGATTTATTTTTATTCCTAAGTGATTATATTTCTTTCCTCATCAGATTGTTACAACGACAAGGAAAAGTAGAGAAATTAAAATTATTTATTAATGTTATGAAACCACAATGAAATCAATTTGATTAACGTTAAGTGTTGGAAATAATATATTTTACACCGACATTCATTGTTGAACTTAATCGATATTTTTCCTAAATGAAATCAATCTGCAAACACAAATAAGCTTTACTTCGACAATGAATGAAAGTGAAAGTAAGACTGAGTTGAATGTTCGAAACGCTATGTTAGAATTGAACTTATTTGCTTTTGTTTGGTCAATTCATGTAATACATGTAAGTAAACTTCAAGTAATTTAAGTAAAAGGAGCTAATATTGTCAAAGAAAACATTTATATTGTAGCCTTTTGATTTGCTTAAAATAAACTAAACTATAAACTAGATATTACATAAATAAAAGAAAAATTATATTTTTAAAAGTTTTATTGATTAAGAACACAATTTAAATAACATAACAAAATTAACAGCTTTATTACAATATTTACATACTAAAATTAAAAAAATATTTGATATTATCCTAAATAATCTATCACAGAATCATTCGTTTTCTCAAGTTCATAATAATAATACATTTATAATGAAGTTATAACTTTTTTATTGTAATAATTAATTTAGTTTTCGAGTAACTCTTACAATTTAATATTGCAAAGAAAACTAAGCGAAATTTTTGTGGCACTTTCAAAGCATTCTCTAATATTTGGTTCTTATAATAGGGGCATTAATGTTTTTTTGTCATAAAAATCTCAATCAACATAATAATACATTCGCTTGCTAGGGTCCAATATATAAGGTGGAGTAGTTGTCAAGATGGGGACGGCTTGTGCAAAACTATTTAGCAAATCAGCAGAGTTACTTCTTACGTCTTTTGAAGTATCGCCTTTAGCATTTTCAAGTTCTTTTTTAATTTCATCATCATCAGCTTGCATCAACTTTGAACTTCTGTAATTGCCACCGTGCAAATTTCTCCCACTATTCCTCCTACTGTTAAGGTTTCCTCCATGCATTGGTCTTGCAGAATCCCTATCGTCGTCTTCATCAATGTCGTCACTTAGTTCAATTAGTTTCTCGCTTCTCCTTTCGCCACGTTTTTTATTTTGGTCATATATTGACTTTAAGTTCCCTCCGTGTAATGGTTTGGATCCAACTTCTTTTACGTCGCTTAGTTCTATGAGTTTCGCATTTCGTCGATCACCTCTGGAAAGATTTGTTTCGTTTATGGATTTCAAGTTACCACCATGTATTGTGAGAACTTCTCCACTTTCATCATTAAGTTCAATCAACTTCTGATTTTCTGATTGTGATGTTTCTGCATCTTTGGCTTTAATAGCAGTAGTTGGTGCTCTATCAGAACTTTTGCCCGAAACTGAATCATATCTATAGTTGCCTCCATGACGTGCACTATTTTTGATATCTAAGTCCTCTTTAAATACTTCTACAGCTCCAAGCTTATTTATATCTGATGCCAAATCATCATCCTTATACAAATCTAATACTTCTAAGTTCTTGTTTTGTTTTCTTTCAATTTTTTTACGAGGGATTTCTCTAACAATTTCTACTTCTTTGATATCTTGTTTAAATTGAGTTACATGTGGTGACGATTTATTTACAGGTGTCTCTTCGTGTATTTCATATTTTTTTCTTGATACTACTGGATTGACTTCTAACTTTGCGCTTCGGGCTTCAGTAGTTGAAGGTGGCGCATCAGTTGTTCTAACGAGGGACCTTTTAGGTGTATTTGTTGTTGTTATATCTAGCTTAGGTTTTGGCTTTACTTCTTCATCTTCATCGTCCTCAATTTCCTCATCATCTTCATCTTCATCTTCATCATCTCCGTCGTCTTCATAACTTTCGTCACTGTCATCTACTTCTTCACTCGAATCGTCATTTTGCTTATTTGTTGTTCTTTTACTTTCTTTTTCATATCGTGGGATGTAATCATTCATATCTTGTTTGACTCCAATTAAAGCATCAATTTCCTCTTTTCTCATATCATCATCATCATCTCCATAACGCTTTGAGTCTGTAACTATTGTACTTTTAGAACTCTTTTTTTTCTTCTCTCTATACTTCGGAAAGGATTCTTCGTTACTGTCATCATGTGACTTTGAAGGCTTTTCTGTACTCTGTTGGCTATGTTTAATGTTTCCTCTAGAAGGTGGCGATTTATTGAATCTCGTCACTAATCTTAGTTTTGGAGATTCTTTTATTATTTCTTCTCTAGGGTTTTCTGTAGTAGTCGTTGATCTAACTCTTATTCTAAATATAGGTTTTTGTGTGGTAGTAGTAGTTGATGTTGTGGTAGTAGATGAAGGTAATCGTTGTTCTTTTTCCTCTTCTTCTTCATTCTCGTCATCTTCGTATTCCTCATCATAATCTTCTTCGCTTTCATCATCGTTTTTAGGTAATTCTTTTTTCTTATCTTGTAAAGGAGAAGGAGAAGTAGTCACTGTCTTTCTGGTACTACTAGCAGTAGCTAAATTTTGCAACTCTTCTGATTTGTGGAAGTTGTTGGCGATATTAAATAGAGACCTAGCGGATGGTCGTTTCCTTTCGCTAATCTCATCTTTGCCTGATTTCTTTGCCAATGTTTCATAATCTTTAACAGACATCGCTTTTTTATTTTCCACGGGAGTGTATTTGGCCTTGTGATTAGATGGTCTTAGTTCATATCTAGGTTCACCTCTCCGTTTATCAACACTGACATCAACAAATTTTGAATCCGATGAATCATTTTGTTCTGAATTTGATATTATTTCTCTGTCCTTTTTACCGATATCTTTATAATTTCGACTTCGAACATTTCGTTTCACTGGCTGTTCCTTTTCGTTGGAAGATTTGACAACGACATCAATTATTTTGCTTGATTGGAGTTGTTTTATAAGAGGACTTACGTTGCCTGTTGTAGTTGTTTTCTTAGAGTCTGAAGCTTGAACATCGCGTATAATCTTGTAGGGTTCATATACGAAAGGTGCTGCTCGCCTCTTTCTTAACTGAATTGGTGCTTTAGTTACATCTTCTTTGCTTAGGAAATATCCGTAAGTAGTATTTTCTAAAATAGGTGATTCACTTATGGTCTTGACTTCTATGCTTTTAGATTCACTTGCGTTACTTACAATTGAAGAAGGAACATTTGCTTTACTTTTTAGGTTCTCTAATATACTTGTATACCCATTTGGTTTTTCAAACAATGAAGAATTCTGAGGTAACACACTTTGCGTTTTAAATTTGTCTAAAATTTTTTGATGCTCACTACTTAATGATTCTAATAAGCTCGATTGCTTGTTGTTAAGTTTGTCTAGTAAAATGTGAATACTGCCATCTGTTTCATTGAGTGAGGTTTTATACAGTACATCTATATTATCAGAAGCACTCTGCAAAAGTGGAGCAGTCTTGGAGATTTTAAGCTTAAATGTTGGTAAATTTGGAATTATAATTGGATCAGGATTTGATATTAATCCTTCTTTAAAGAATGGACTGTCCAAAGGATTTTCACCAAAATATTTAGCTTTGAAGCAGTCGATTTTATCTCCTAAGCCTTGAAGTCTAGATTTCTCTTCATGAATGTCACCTTTGTCATTTTTTTCATCTTTGGTATCATCAGTGTCTTCATCAGGATGCCCATTTTTCTTAAGCTTTTCTGGTATCGGGTCAATCTTATCATCGACTTCTGGACACTCAAATTGAGAACGGGAATCATAAAATTCCGTTCCTCCTTCCGATTTTTTTGGCATGAGTTTTAAATTTTCAGAATATCTTAATGGAGAATTTTTATTAAGCGTTTCAAGGCTTCTAAAATAATAGGGATATTTCTTAATCAAATCTTCTGTTTTAATAATCTTTTCCTTTGCAATATCTGAAATATTCTTCCCATTAAAATCTGTTGTATTAAATTTTATACCTGCATCATTAGGTGTAACTTCACGTTTATTTACATCATGTTGCGATGTCACATTTTTAATTACCTCAGTTTCATTTGAATCATTTTCATCACTGGTTTCATTATCATCTACGTTTTCGTTATCAGAACTGCCTACACCATAATCATCGTCAGGGTCGGTTTCATTGATATCATCTGTAGGTTGAGAAATATGTTGTCTTTTATTTCTTAACTTATCATTATTTATTGGACCATCATCAGAATTTTCAAAATCGGTCGAATGATCATGTTCATTTTCGGAAAATTCATCTGACTGTTCTTCCTCTTGGTGGTCTTTATTATTCTCTTTCCACTTTTTGCCATCAATTATTTGATTTTTGTATGCCGAACCACTGCCGTCCTCATAACTAGCACTCACTGACGGTATTTTATATTTGCCTCCACTTAACTCATTCTCCCGGAGAAAACCTCCATGGCCTTCATGATCAGAAGCATGTTTCCGTTCACCTGCGTGATCATAAGCACTATCTTCATACCCTTCTTCGGTATAAACAGTTTGGGCTCTCGTACTTTTGACAGCTTCTCGTAAGCGAGGTGCATTCTTAATTTCTTCATAGCTTTCTGCCTCGTCTAACGCAGCATCTCTAGGCAAATGTTTTGTGGTTTCGGTTTTTCTTACTTGTGCATAATTTTTAATTGGTATAAACTCATCATCTTCATTATCATCTGATTTCTCCTCGCTTTGAAGTTCTAATTTCTGAGAAACTAAAGGACGATTTTGTCTTACCAAGTTATTGACGGATTCATCTAAATTGTTTCTTAAGTCCGTAAATTTTGCTTTTCCTTTTTCATAAATGTCATAACCATCAGATGGTTCCTCGTAATGCTCCGGTAAATGAGCTTGCGGATATTCGTTATGTTCGTCACCATATCTAAGAGCATGATGTTGTCGTAGTCTTTGTAAGTGATTTTTAAGTGGCCCGTAATGAACTGGTCTTATTTTAACATAATTTTGATTCCACGGATGTTTGAATCTTTGATTTAAAATATGATCCCTTTGAGAATAATGAGGTGTATATTGATAATAAATCGGTCGATGCTGAGTTTGATGAATTTCGTATGGAGCAGGAATATTTCTTTGTGGTGTCTTTTTATGGTCGGTCTCTTCTGGGGATTCTAAATATTCTTCTTTTTTAATATTAGGCTTACCAGCATCGTTTTCATATTTTTGTAGTCTTTGACTACTCTCACGAATATCGTTTCGAATTTTATCTAAGGTAGGATCTTTGTACAACTTCTGAAGTCCTGGTTCTTCAGCCTTATACGGATAGAATTTGTTGCCTGTCGATATTGGTTCGACCTCCGAATTGGGTTCATTTTGATTTATGTACTGTTGAAAATTGTAAAATACAGGCCTGTTTTCATTTTGTATTTGATGTTTTCCTAATTCCGGTTTTAGGACTCCTGTAAACGGTCGCACAGGGCGAGCCTTGTAGTAATTTTCTGGTGAATGAGCACCGTGGAAAGTAGCGATATCGACGGCGAATTGCGGCTTCTTCGCTGTGTACTCAAAATATTCGACCGGAATTGGTTTTTGTAGTTCTGGTGGTTTGAATTGGTCTACCGAAAATTGTTCATCATCGTTAGCAATCACTTCACTATTTTCACGTTCCCACACGACAGGTACTTTGATGGCAACACATATTTCACAACACTGGAGCGCGAGGACGGCGAGGGCTAGACGCGCGGGCATCGTGGCAGTGACATCACGACGGCTGCAGCGGTTGACTGAACCAGGCCGAAGCACCGCCGATCGTATTTATCTCCTCGGTTGGTCGTTTCGGACCGATTGCTTTACAGACGTTCGCTTTGTTTGATTTTCAGTGGCCTAAGTTATAAATTTTAGCGGTGTTCTTTATTTTAAACTGGTGTTCTAACTCAAGAATTAAGAAAGGAATTAGACCGTTCTTTCATCGATCGGTACATTCACATTTATAAAATTAAATAAATAATATTATTCCCAGACATTCACATCTATCTACTTGCTCATATTAGACAACAAATGCTGCTTGGGTTACGGATACTAGATGACGGATAAATATATTCAACATACATACTTAAATTTAACATTCATGTCTGAAAAGTTCATGGTACGGTCATAGTAGGTTCCGGTATACTAGGCAGAGAGCTTGAAAAGTAATTAATCACGGTTTTTTCCCCGAAGGGATAGGCAGAGGTGTTAACATTCAAATTTTGCCAGATATTATATGTCCCCATGTAACAGGTGGCGAGCCTGTTGCCATGCACCGGGCACAATGTGAGGCAAGCGATATAGATAGATATTTCTAAATTATTGATCTTATTGAGATGAAATCGTTGCAAACACGTAATAGCTATCCTTTGTATCCTGTCAGTGTATTTACGAGCAATTCAAAAAACATGCGTTAATTTCGTATCACTGGATACACTGAGATGTATAATTAATTAATTATGAGATGTGTAATTTATTATGAGTTATATGTGTGACTTAGTTATTCTAATGATAACACTGTTCAGAGAAATGAGTTCTAGAGTAAAGGCAGTGATGATAAAGTTGATGATGAAGAGAAAATGATCACTTTGTAGCAAATAGAATAAATGTAAAAGAAGTGTTTGTTACTGGTGCTTGTCGCTAAGCTAGTAACTTGGACCACAGGTCAAATAGAGTGGCCATAAAACATAAAAAGAAGTCGTCAAGTGTTAACTGGAGATGGACAAATGATAACAGGAGTGCTTTAAGCATAAAGGAACTTGAAAGAAAGAGAAAGTGTTACGTTGTTTTAAATGAATGTAAAAATTGATTAGTCTTATGATGTAACGATGATCCAGAGAGTACATTCCATCTTGTGTTGAGGCCAAAGGGTTTTTTTTTGATAATTTTCTTAAATATATAGGTAAGGGTGATTTGTTTAAAATATAACACGGGTAATAAAATTACGATAAAAGGTATTTATAATTTTCCCCTAGAATAAAATTTTCTTTTCATTAAAATTTGACTTACCATTCTTTATTCAGATTTAGTTCTGAAAACTTAACAATCTTGAGTACCTATTTGTATTGCAAATACAAATTATAAATATTTTTAGGTTGACACTGTATATCAGATAGAATAACTCGTTGAATGTCTCGTTGCACAGTCCAATCTAAATTGGTTTTTGTTGCACTACATTTATTTGTAAGAATTAATAAATATATTATTATAAATAAATAAATAATATTGACTAAAAACTAATCTGATATAGATTGGTACCTAAAAACTAAGGTTAATCTTAATATAATAAATGGTAGCATCTCATAATTTAATTTGAATTTTCATACGTACGAGGTTTTGTCAATTAACACAGTTTGTAAACCTTAGAACACGCTGGTGATTTGAGACATATAGCTTCAATTGTAAACCACCCGGTAAGTTAAATTTCTTATGTTTGGAAATGAAATGTATATAGAACATACTTATGTTAATATTTTACCTTAAATAGTTTAAAAATAAATGATGCATTCGCATCTATGTATGTTTAAAAGTTTGCTTCTCATAAAAAGACAGAGATTATCCACAATAACGAATGAATTCGGGTCACAAAATACAAAGGTATTAAAGTTAAAAAAGAATGATGAAAAACTTGTCGCAATTACAGAAATCAATGAAAAAATCTGACTTACACCCAGTTGCAGAAACGAACTTTAAAATTTAATGTCGGCATTATCCCTAATGCTCCATTAAATTTATTGATTGAAGTGTCAAAAGAACACCTTAGCGTAGTTTTTACGTTGCACAAAACGACATTAGCACCCTATCAATGCTAGAACTATTTTGTGTTCCAATTTTAAATTTAATGAACTTTAAAGTTTTAATGTCTCATTACTAAATGTCGTCTTTAAAAAATCTTTGTGCAACTGAGCGTTTGTCATCCAATGCACCTTGCTCAAAAAATCGTGGGCACTATTTCATGACTGGAAATAGTTTGTAATGGTATTCGAATATTTCATAGAATATTCAATTACAATAGCCAATTTGCCAAGTGTAAATCCATAATAATATTATAAATGCAAAAGTAACTCTGTCTGTCTATGTCTGTCGGTCTCGCTTTTACGTCAAAACTACTGACCCATTTTTTTTTTCAAAATTTGGTACAATCGAAAATTGGTACACAGAAAGTCTAGAGCCTGAAAAAGGACTGGCTACCTTTAATACCGATATTAACAAGGGAACGGGAACCGCGCGGGTGGAACCGCGGTAAGCCACTAGTTGAGCTACAAATATTGAGTGATAAAAACACAATGCGTGTGCGCGTGGTACAAAATGAAAACATCTGCAAACGAAAGCAAGCACTTTCTTTTTGTAAGAACAGGTGGTGCATCAAGATAAATGGAAGTATAAAAGATTTTGTTTATTATGGTATTTTGTCGTTTTTTTAATTAAGATACCTCTGATTAAAATTTATGTTCTAAGTAATATGAAGTCTGGAAAGTTTGTTATTTAAAAAATTTGGCGTCGCCATTACTAAATAAACCTTAACAATCTTGATCAGTGTTTGACAAATAGTCCTTCTTGCTGGATAATTTATAAATAATAATCATTCCAAAGCTTGTGATTTGCTGAGTAGAGTAGCATTTTTGACTCGGTTAAACCTAAAGGTTTTCTAGAACAACTGTGGAATATCTGCATTCCACTACTGAACTCAGACTTTACTTAATCAAAAGCAGATATACGATGTAGAAAGGGTTTTATTTAAGTCTAGCTGTTGCCCGCGACTTCGTTCGTGGCTACTATGTTTTTAACTATCCCACGCCCACGCCCTTTAATTTTCCGGGATAAAAAGTATCTAAGATGTTGATCAGGGATATAAGCTATCACCATGAAAAAAATGCCATTTCGGAGATTAGCCCGTACAAAAGACAAACAGACGAACAGAGTAACAACATTTTTTTTTTTTGGTATTTTCCCTCTTTTTACATCCCCCTGACTTGATTTTAAGCATTTTATTTTCTGTACAGACATTCGACTTCAATACAAATTAACAGACTTTTTCTGAGTCAAGATCCATCCTCCGCGTATCCAAACGACTACATTGACCCTAAAATAGCTTGTTCTACTTCTTCTTACATCCAATCAAATAACATTTCAGCACGGCCAACCTTAAGCGTCAAAATAATGGCAAGTCGTGAAACGTTTAACAATTCCAATAAAACTTTAATGAATTTTATAATGTTGAGCAAATATAAATACTGAACGTGTCCAATTGTGAGCGATTGGAGCCTTTATCAGGTTGACGCAAGCTGACAAAGGTAATGTTATTTATGCAACTACACTAAGGGGTATTTCTTTATGTAATTTGGTGCAGCAATCGATGGAAATGGAGCAGTTGTTTAGGTTGATGTAATAAGCTCTGCGCGTGCGCAAGCGGTCGAGTTTTTGTGAGCCACTGTATCTGTTCTGTCTTATCGATTAAGAAAAATGAAATTCGACCACAAATTGTGTGGTGCTTTAAAAATTTAAGATTATAACAATATAAGGAAGTTACTGTATGATAAACTTATAGTAGCGCAGTAAGATTTTCATTAAAATTATTTTTACTCACCTTCAGGTTCATAGAGTTAAACGCAATTGAGGCAAAGTGTCGGTATTAACCCCACCCTCCACTTTGGGGGCAATACGCGTGATAAAATGTGTAGTCCAGACTATTCTTACTATTCTTCTTGTGACGGGGCTGAGATAACTCAGAGCACTTCGACCCTATGGGATCTTTTGTGTTTTATACTATTCTTACTTGATAGGAAAACAATATACAAGCTAGGTTTTATTAGATCTACATACGAACTCATTTCAATTCAATCAGACAAACATATATTTTTTTTGTATATGATAAGCGGCTAGACAAGCAGCAGAGGCAGTAAAGGTTTTAGTGGAAAGCAGTTTCCACTGAAGGCATCGCAAAAGCTTATAACAAAATTGGCCGCTTACAATGAGCCTCCTAAGAAGACTCAAGGGTAATAAGGCTATACGAGTTTCTCTGCGTGATCGAATTAGAAACCAGGAGATTCGCAAGAGAACCAAGGTCACCGACATAGCCCACTTAATTGCGAATCTTAAGTGGTAGTGGGCAGGGCACATTGTTCGTAGATCGGACGGCCGTTGGGGCAGAAACGTTCTCGAGTGGCGACCGCGTACTGGGAGGCGCAACGTAGTGAGGCCCCCAACGTGGTAGATTGACGATCTGGTGAAGATCGCAGGAAGTCGCTAGATGCGGGCAAAGGACCGGTCGTTGTGGAGATCATTGGGGGAGGCCTATATCCAGCTGTGGACGACAATAGGCTGCATGGCTAGATAAAAAAGTCTATTTCATTAAACAACAACATATCATCACACCTTTTTCCCCGAAGTGGTGGTAGAGGTGTTACCCACATTTATCCACATGTAACAGGTGGTGAGCCTGTTGCCATGCACCGGGCACAATGTGAGGCAAGCGATATTCACAATCCACTGTAGATAAGAAGGTCAGTGGTAACCGGAACACAGTCAACAAAAAAGTGATAAAAAGTAAGATATGGGTCAAAAAACTATTAAATAAAGAATTGACAAACATTGTGTAAAATTTGCTTCCAATTCAAAGTTTTTCCTCTTGAAAATCAGTTTACTACACAATCGAAACAACGGATAAAATATTATTATGCGTAGCAATCGGCGAGGCTACTCAAATTATTTCCAATGAATTTAAATTATTTTTGATCGATTCGTTCCGTTCAAAATTACGACGTAAATCATTTGTGATCTTAAAAGAGGTCAGCAAAGGTTGCTGTATTCATCATTGTAAGCTTCACGCATAGTAACTTTAGTAAAATTAATTGTTGTTATTGTTACACACCCCTTATTAAAAAGCTAGGATATTGGTTAAACGATTTCAATGGCTTTTGAGCCAGGACGTCAGGCGAGGATGTTCGATGTCAATATTTAGACATTTTTAAAGAAATCTTTATTAGAAAAAGTAATAAAAATTGACTTTTTATTCTTCAAGTAGACATCGTACGTTTTATTAAGCCTTTAAGAGCGTCGAAACATGCACTGAAGAAGATACGACGTGACTATTTCACGATTTGCATTTTCATTAAAAAAAAAACCACGACTAAAAAAAAAAAAATTGTTCTCTCATCGGGGATCCGCTAAGTACCTTGGTGTTATGCTCTTAATTCTTAGGTATATAGAGAGCGGTCCGCCAACGAGACAACGATTTTTTCTTTTTAATAAATTTTGGGTGGGTTTTTTATTTTCAAATACATTTTTTTCTGTCATGTTTTTTAAATGATGTACTAGTAATAACTTTCCATTTGACACGCCACTCGGGTATATCTGTTTCATTCCTCATATCTTGTGAATTTTTTGGTATTTTTTTTTAGATTTTTAATGTAATATTATTATTTTTTTGACAGCGCACTCGTTGAGTTCGGTCAACAGTCGGCTAATGCAACTAATATATAATTTGATCTAGACGATAAAAGAGCACCGCACCTGGGCGTATAAGGCCATCTGCCTCGTCCCGCCTTATTTGAAAGCCTACAATTATGGAAAATAGGAAATAGATGTAAAATACGTGGGTTGGCAGGAAACACCACGCATGAACGGCGCGTAAACAAAATAAGCACGCATTACTTCGAGTGTAATGTGAAGGTTAAAATTGATGATGGCTTTATTGAAGAGATTCTTGGTGTACTTAAATATAAAGGGGGAACAGTAAGCTCTTTATATTTAAGTGTTTTTAAATAATTTAAACGAAAGATCAACTAGAGAAAATACTAAAAGGAAAGATTTTAAACTTCAGTTCAACATTGTTAAAAGCATTGTTTGACGACCTCCGTGATCGAGTGGTCTGTACGCCGCGCCGGTTTCAAGGCATCGCAATCTCGAGAGGTTCTGGGTTCGATCCCCGGTGGAGGCAAATGTTTGGGTGATGAATTTTCAGACATTTGTTCTCCAGTCTTGGATGTTTATATATATTATATATATTATTATATTATATTATTATATATATTTATCCGTCATCTAGTGTTCGTAACACAAGCAGCATAAGTTGCATAATGGGGCTAGTTGATAGGTGTGAATGTTTGAAGATATTTATTTATTTATTTATTGTTCTCAATTTAAGTCAGCAACAATTTTAATAAACTTTTAAAAGCAAAATTAAATCCTTTTTATTGAAAAAGTGCTATAACACTATTGATGAATTTATGAATGACATTTAGTTTCTTATGGATTTTTCTTGATGTGAGACTTTTAATTAATGAATTTCCTTAATTATCTATCAAATTAATTATTGCTTTAACTTTATCGTAAATCCATTGACATATTCGTGTTTTAGTTGACATTATGTAATTTAATAGCTTGAAACGTAATTTTGCGTTTAATGAATTACTTATTTGTTTTTTGTAATTGTAATTGAATTGTATAATTTCTACACAATGTGTATTGTTAAGAAATAAAAAAATTGAAATTGAAATAGATCAGAAGTATCGAGTAGTAGTTCGATATTGAAAACAAAAATTGATTTTGATTTTTTGATTTTGCTGACCAAACCTTTGTGATCTTGTTCCTTCCTGTTTTGATAGGCACGTTAAGTAGTTGGCTTTTATTCCTCCAAGTGATTTATCATGAAGGCCTGAGATTGATTTAATTGTTTTAATTTATTCAAAGTTAGATTTTAGATTGATTTAATTTATTCAAAGTTAGTTGATGAGTCCTTTCTCATTGATTCAGGAGAGGTAAACGGTTAGACTTACTTTCGGGCTGCCTATGAGAAGCAGTCGCGAGAACGACCCGAACGTCTATGCACGTGGCAGGAGCAGGGTTAGCCTCGGTGAGCAGCAGGGACGGAGCAGCATGGTAGACCACTGCCTGCAGCCAGGATATCTGTAATGGTTTTTGAGAATACTTGAATGGATGTTCACCTAAAAGTCGATCGATTAAGGGTGAGTTTTAAATCCGTAGTAATAGTTACCTCAAAAGTTAGAATCTAGACTAAAAGTGTCAACGGAAACGCTAAAATGTGTGAAAATTTGAAGCATATACATCAGCTGTACCGCCGACATTTTATTAATCCTAGCATCGTGTTGTTATTAAATTGTCTATGATTATTAAAATTCAACTATAGTAATATTTGAAAATTCGATTATTGGATATCATCCGACCATAAGGTGTGCTGTGCAAGAACATTTTGCTTTAATTATAAATTTATAAAAAGAAAACTTATAAAGCGGTAAAGTAATCAATACACCTAATGTTATAAGCTATGTTTTCATTGTAATAAGCTCAACTTTTTTAGTTGCGTCAGAAGCATCTCAATTTCTATGGGAAACATGGGAAACGTGATTTCAATTACTTTCTGCTAGGGACGCTTTTCACTAATCCCATAGAAATTGTCTTTCTTGACGCAGATAAACAGTAAAGTTCTTTGAAAAGTTACACTAAGGGTAGGTACATAATAAGTTGTATTATGCACCTACCTGAACCTCAATTCAATGAATTGATCTGAGGTTTAGGTAGGTGCATAATCAAGGAATACAAGCATAGTCTTGAATGTTTGCTGTGATCAAGATAAACATTTGGTGTGATCAAGACCCTGATTAACACGGGGCAAGTGGTAATACATCGGGCATAGTATAGGGCAAAAGAATCTTAATAAACTGTACACGAAAGTATAACGATTTGTATTGAGACAAAGCGTGTCAACTTCTTGCGTCTACTGTGACCGTAATTTTGAGGCGGGAGATCCAAACTGATTAAAAAATACTGATGCCGCCCATGCGCCACCGCCAATTAGCACACAACGAGGCCTTTTATTTTGTTTTAGCATTTAGACGCGCGTAGAATAGTTAGCAGCGGCCATCCCGACGTTTGGTCGGGGTTTTCGATCACGCGCAGTACCTGCATTCACCATCTATGTCAATGTATATCTTTAGTATAAATTCCGTAATTTTCATTTTCTGTGTATTAGTAGTCCATTACACAATTCCGCCAAAGGTCGGTTCGAGTCCCAGTAGGGGCCGACGTTTGTGTGATGAATACAATAATAATTCTATATCAAAATTTTAATTTTGTATTATCCGTATTGTTTTAATTATTATCCGTCACCTAGAATCAATAAAACAAGAGCGTAAGCCATTTATATTTATTGGGCTAGCTATAAGGAAAATAATATTAAGGAAATAGGCGTATGTATGGATGTATGTTTCTAGTTGTAAGAGTCAGAAGATATTGTATTTATTGGTTGACATACAACTTTTAACATAGATAAATTAAGTATAGATCGCTATTCCGATAATGGGTTTTTAGTTCAGTCTAAATTATTGTTGCTCGTCGACTTCTAACGTTAGGTGGCGCTACTATACGAGCGGAATTACTTAATTTATCTCTGATGTTTAAAAACAACTATAAAAATATTTTGATTTTATTTCATTTACCAACATACCCTTGTTAACTGTTATCATAAGCGACAGTACCTTCTTATTACTAACAAACTGGCCACTTTTGTAGTTAAGTAGTAAACTGAGGAGAAAAATAAACGTAAAAAATGATATTGGGCAAATTACCGAAAGTCTGTGAAGCTCTTTGGAAAGAAGGCAATGATCTGTTGCGAAAACACCGCGGTCAGGGGCATTCGTTGAATCTTAACTTCCGATAGCTAGATTTAAATTGATGATTGAGTGTTAATATCTTATCCTTGGCGAGGTGCGATTTTTTTTTGGGTTTTTTGTTTGGATAAACTACCTAATACAGGTCGGGGTGGTTTTATTCTTTCATAAGTGGCAGCTAATTCTTATGATTATTTTTTAAGTAGTTATTGATAATGTTAGTCTTTTAAAATTTAAATCAAATTAATAAATTTATGTTTATTGATTATGTCGGTTTATGTTAGTTAATAGGTATAGGTTACTGTTTATTTTTAAAGGTTTATGTGTTGTTGAATTGTTTGATTGGTCGGGTTTGGCTGGTTATGAGAGCACAGTTTTTCTAATCTTTTTGACAAATATGTACAGTTTATTGTGAATATTGGGTAAGCCACCTGTTACATGAGGACTTAACATGATCTGGCGAAATGTCGGTGTTAACACATCTGCCTACCCCTTCGGGAAAAAAGGTGTTATGGTAAGTATGTATGTGAGTAAAATTATTTCGTATTTTACTTAGCTAGCTTTATTCATACCTAAATCGGCATCGGTTAGCAAAATCACCGACAGTGGGAAGCCAGCATGAGACAGAACACAATATTTAATGAAAACTTAATAACATTAATGTCTTCAAAGATAAAAATATTCTGTTGAACAAAACCAGCTTCCAGTTATGAAAGCTCACATTAAAAAAGAAAACTTTAATAAAACCTCCTATTTGTTTTTCAGGTCTGTAATCAAATCTTTTATATAATTAAGATTAGGCCACGAAACACGTAATGAGACCCATCATTATGTAAAACGTAGTAATTAAAAATAAGTTGTTATTTTTAGTCTATTGAAAAAAAAATATCTCGTTTCGATCGTCATTCTAGTCCTCGTTGGTATGCTGGAGGTTGAAGGTAAAACATTTTTATATACACACGCGTGCAGAGAAATACGCACAATACCGTGAGAACAGTTTAAACTGTTTAATGTTAAACCAGTTAATATCAATGTTAAGGTAACACAAAGACTTGCAACTAACCAATGGGCATAACATAAATAACACTTAATGCGATAGCTTATAAGGCCGCAGTGTAATTTGACACAAAGATAACGTAGCTAATAGTCTCAGTTAACCAATTTTGAAGTAGCAATATTTAATTTATTAATGCCTACGACATCTCTGTATCGAAACAAAGGCTACAACTCCAAGGTCTCATACTCGTAGTAAGCAGCTTGACTAAGTCGTCAATTCATGAATCGGTAGAGCTGTGTTAAAAATTCGTTCGATTTTATCTCTCTCATGATTGCTTTGGTTGTGAAAAAACATTTTCATGTAGCTATGAACAGAACATTTCTTACGCGTACTTTTTTTTTTACTAACAATTAGTACTGGCGGCCATTGGCTACTGGCCAACAACCAAATATCCATACAGTTTGACGTATAAGCGCACGCGTGTGGCTGTGAAACGATGTTACTATCTCGTGTTATACATTGCAAAGCGCGCGCGCCGGTGCTGACGACCAGCGTAAACCACCCCTAAAAACGGGAATTAAGTTGAGACAAGCGACGAGAATGTTGTTTATAAAATGGATAAAATAGTCTAATATAATAAATATCATAGGTTGCGATAATATAAACGAGGAGCTCGGTGGCATAATGGTTAGTACGCTTTCGTTTTCGACTGAAAACAAAGTTACCTTCGCCATGGTCATACCGTGGATGAGTAACCAAAACTTAGTGATCTCGAGCACCTTCGTGCTTCGGAAGGCACGTTAAGCCGTTGGTCTCGGTCACTATTGCGACTGTTTCTACCCACCAACCCGCATTGGGCCAGCGTTTTGGTGTACCGATCCATACTCCTCATGTGTTTCTCCATGAGGAAAGCCTGTGCCCAGCTGTGGGAAGTATATAGGCTCAGGATAGGCAGCGATGTTTTAGAACATTTGTGAAATAGCAAACTCTGCTTGTACTGTTCTGCTTAAATATTTTTTATTTAAATCAATGTGTTAGACCAAAGTATACTTATTGTATACTAATATGGCTGAGTTATATAACAATAGTTATACAATACATTGTTTAATCTAGGTTGGTGTTTCTCAAGCTAAGCGGTAACGCCCCATTACGTGGGGTTAGTAAAAATGAAATTGAAATATTATTATTTAACAAAATATAGGTTATTAAAATATGATACCGAGTTATGTGCAGTTACATACACTACTTTATCTACACTCATTATTCAAAGAAATAAAACAAAAAAATATATTAATTTTATTTATTGTTGGCTGTCTGGAAAACATTTACCATAGTTTTGTGCGTTTAAAAAAATAATAAGTGTTGCATAATGCCCATTATGTTACAGTTTCCATTTTTAAATTTTCGTTTTTTTCATCTGTGTTAAAAAGAATGTCATTATGAGTTCGAGTCTGAGTTCATAATTCGAACATTATAACATGAGTGTAGATAAAAATATTTTCAAGATATCCAAGTTGGCTTAATTAAGTAGGTATAAAGAAACATAACTAACACTAATTGTTTATTTCATTCTACTCAACTCTCAATAAAGCGTGCAAAGATATAGTTGTCCTAAATATAAATATTAAAATAAAACAGATATGAAATGATAAAGTCAAAAAGTGGGCGCTAAAAATTTTCCTCAAGTGACCAAAACTTTGAGAACTTTTGACCTACACTCATAAGCCCACAGACTACAAATTGTCTACCAATTTCAATGTAAATCACCCGAGGCTCTATTCGTTATAAGCGGCGAGCGGCGCCCCGTCTCACTTCAGTATTTAGCGGTCACCATCATGCTCAACATTAAACAGGTCAGTCATTATTAATTATTTTATCATTTAAAAAAAGGGAATTATCTACTAGACGTTGAACTTAGTTATTTGTTGAGCTTTCTATAAAATATGGAAAGTTTTATCTATACAAAATCTAATTAAAGATATTTTAATTAAAAAAATGTCTTAATTAGCAAATAATTAATGGGTGCGCAATAAAGGTGATTTAAAAAGGGTGTTAAGAAATGAGTCTTGTCATCATTTTGAAAAAAAATTATGAGTAGTTTTAAGGTAGCAGTGATTCTACAAGAGACTGTTTTTATGATAAAACTAATTTTAAATGGATGTTCAGAAAGTATGAAATAGATTAACGATAGGTTTAATAGTAAGTTAGCCTTTAATAAATTAGCCGCAATTACATCTGTTTAATTTTATTATAGGTAATTGATTCGCAACTATATGATTAATTACATTTTCGTCCTTTGAAAGAAGAAGGAAAATAAGTGGTTAAATAAAATATCGTAACATAAATCATCACGCTTGTTTCCCCGAATGGTTAAAATTGTGCAAATAATTAATAAGCCCGAGGACGAAGACGAAGATACAATTAATAACTAACTATTAAAAAAAACAAAAAAAACAGCTGATCTCGTAGCGAACTCAAAAAAAAACCCTATCATTAACATTTAACCTGTTAACCCTGGAAACCTAAACACCGTGGCTGACTAAGAGCTGGCGATCATTGTTTTATGTTTTTGTGTACAGTGGGGGTAGAAAAGGGTTCGTCCGTTTTCAAATTGATTCCTTTCTCAGTCATAGAAACTTATTACCTTTTGAAACTAAATCGCTACCAACATAACTGCATACAAAATTATGCTTACTGGTAATGAAATCAAGGATCAAAACAACTTGAATCTAGACAATTACTTTTAATATTAATTTGAGACTAAAACCTTTTTGATAGTAAGTTTAAAAAATAAAGTTCTATTTAATTGTCAGTATTATTATGTCATTGGAATGTCGTTATATTTGTTGAATTTTTGCGAAAAATAATTAATCCGCATTGCATTTCATTTCATAATGCCAAGAAATTTTAATCTTAATGAAAGAGCTGCAATTATTGCAAACCATGAATCTGGCAGTAATATAAGCGAGGTATCTGTAAATTTAAATATCACTAAAGATACAGTAAGGTTCTGGGTCCGAAGACATGCAGAAGGCAATCTTATTGATCATCGCCACACGAATTCTGGACGACGCCCGACTCTTACCGAAGAACAAAAAAATTTTATGAGGCGACAATATGAGGAGAATGGTTTTTCAAAAACTAGCTATTTCGCGGAAATGTTTGATGTATCTGTAAGAGTTATAAGAAATACATTGCATTCGATGGGACTTCATCACCGACGTCCTGCTAAAAAAGTCCCTTTAACTAGCGCTCATAAAGTCGAGCGCTTAAATTTTGCCCGAACGTTCTTAAATTTCGATTGGAGTCACACTGTGTTTACTGATGAAAAGTGCTTCCAGTCATCGCAACATGGGCGACTACAATTGTAGAGAAGAAACGGAACGAGGTATTTGGAGGACCACGTTGTGCCGAATCTTAGTTCTGGACGCATATCTGTTAACATGTGGGGCTGGATGTCGTCTAATGGAGTGGGCGAGCTTGTTGACCTTCCACCTAGGACAAATGTAGAAATTTACCTAACAGTACTAGAAGATGTTATGCTTCCTAGTGTCCGTACGTGTTACCCAGCTGATGCATTAAGAGAGTTCAATTATGTCCACGACAACGCCCGCATTCACACAGCTCGTATCGTGAACGAGTGGTTCCGTAGACACCGTGAAGTAGTGGTGATTCCCTGGCCTGCCAAATCAGCTGACTTAAACCCCATAGAAAATCTTTGGGGTTTAATGGTGCGGCGATGGAGAAATGACAATGAGAGAAACAATGCTGCTATCGTGGAACATTGCCAAAATGTTTGGGGAGACTTCAGAGGAACGGATATTTGCTCTCGTCTTGTTGGCTCCATGCAAGAGAGACTACAGTCTGTGATTGATGCGAATGGAGGATATACTCGTTTTTAATAAAGTCTTGTTTTAATAAATTGTATTATATTAACAACTATTTATTTAAATTTTGTTTATAAAACAATATAAAATTTATAACGAGTATTGACTTAACGATATTTGATAGTCACGTTTAGGAAGTTTCTTGTTAGTTCACGATAGCAAAACATAATATCATTGACAATAAAATAAGTACTAAATTACAGTAAGTTGGTTAAACTGTCTTTTAATTAGCCTGTTACAAACGTCAATGCGACATTTTTGAAATGTTGGTATGACTGACGTTGCCTCGTGCAGACAAATATCGACTTTAAGGTGACGAACCCTTTTCTACCCCTACTGTACTGTAGTCGGGGTAAAGAAAGATTAAAAGTCTATGCATGATGTAATGACAGTCATGCCAACATATCACTTCACATGAAACCTTAAAACAATGTCCCATTGACATTCGCAAGACGCTAGTCCATAACACCGAAAAGTTTTTATATTAAAAATATAAAGCTAAATGTCTAGGTTGGAAGTTGTTTTGATCCTTGACGTCGTAACAATTAAGCATAATTTTGTATGCATTCATGCTTTTAGCAATTCAGTTTCAAAAGGTATTAGGATTCTATGACTGATAAATGATTCAATTTGAAAACTGACGAAGGTTTTTCTACTCCGACTGTACCTAAACAAGACAATTATCAGGAATAATGGACCTGAATATAAGACAGAGAAAATGTTAACCAATAAATAAAAAAAACCTAATAATTGTGTAAACTATTGAACTACTTTTCACTGTGCAACAGCAACTTTACCATGAAAACCTTAAAGAGGCAAGGTTTTAGGACCACAATATCTACTAATTTAGCAAAGGTTTTTTGTTAATGGCTCTTTATCCTCTACATTTTAGTAGAAGTATACTTTGGTCTAACACATTGAAAAGTCATTTTGATTACCATAATTTGTCAATTCCAAAGATTATAAAATTAAAGAGGTATATGCAAAAATATAATGCAATATACCCGTGATATTAAATATTTCTTCATAAGGAATTTGCTAAACTGTTATTGTAAAGTTTTTGGTTTTACAACATCACTGGTTATTCTATTTATTTTACTATAGAAGGAAACACATCTATATATATATATGTATAAAGGTTAAAGGTATAATATAAAGGTTGAATGTCTGTACATAACAAAAATGCTTCAAACGAAGTGAGGGAATGGAGATAATCAAAGGGAAAATACCAAAAAAATTTGTTTTTTCATTTTTTGTTTCTCTGTCTGTTTGTCTGCTTGTACGGGCTAAACTCCGAAATGGCTGGACCGATTAAAATAAAATTTTGCATGGTGATACCTTATGTCCCTGGTCAACATTGGTTTTTATTCCTGAAAATTTACGAGAACCCTGAAAATTAAGGGTTCTCGTGAGATAGTTAAAAAATCATAGTAACCGCGGACGAAGTCGTGGGCAACAGCTAGTTTATAATAGTATCTTAACTAATCGTTAATAATTATCATCAGCATCACATTTGTGATAATAATATCTCCACAATGATTAGTCCTTGTAAGTGTGACTGGAGTAAAATCAAGGGTTTTCCATTGGATCAACTGCACTGCACTTGCAAGGCAAATAAATAAATATCCTCAGACAAACACACCTAGCCCATATTAATCAACTAATATTTGTGTTACGGATTATGATGGATAAATATATGTAATAGAAAGATACATATAACAATTCATAATACATACATTATACATATAAACATCCAAGTCTGGAGAACAAATGCTTGTATTCATCACACAAACGTTTGCCTCCATCTGGGATAGAACCCAGAACCTCTTGAGATGGCGATGCAATGAGACCGCGTACAGACCACTCGACCATGGAGGTCATCAGCTACTTGAAAAAACGGTGAATTATTCACATATGTAGGTTTTAATAACACAATTACGGTTTTTATGTAATATACAGACTTGCCGAACAATCATATTATTATGCCCTTAATATGTGCTTATAGGAGGAGTGGTTGTTCACAACTCTTCAAGGATATAATAAGCGTGACATGAATATTAGGGCGACACGCTCCTCCGCGACACGGCACGCTTGAGCCGAGGTCCGAGCCTTAAGAGGTACCTTCAGAATCCTCAGATCCCCGAAACCGGCTCGAATGCCTTGGAGACTCTCCCTGGAAGCGGGACCCCTTATGCCTTCCAGAGAGAAATCCTCCAGTATTGGTTCGCCACTATACACTTGAAAACCCACCAAAGTTCTCGCCTTCTTTAAAATAATCCAGTGATAGCTGAATAGCCGTAAGAAGAATCAGTTTAGGTGAATTAAAAAAAATTATGCGCTTTGATAGTAAGCTGACCGCCTCTCTGGTCTAGTCGTTGACACCAGCGGGTGTTCATCGAGAGGTCCGGGCTTAAATATCCACGGAGCCAGCAGTTTTCTGCTTCGTTTAGCTAGTGGTAGGGCTTTTGAGCCCGCCTGGCTAGCGCAACGTTTTACCTAAATCAGTCGCCATAATGATAATGTTTATAATCTGGCAATCAGAGGTAAGAGAGCCAGTTCCTTAGTTGTTGAGGAATACAGGTGAAGCTCGCTTCCTCCTTCGGCCTTATCGTCACTTACCATCAGGTGACATGAAGGCCAAGAGCTTAGGTAAGAAAGCCATACGAAAATCGAAGCCTACATTTATTTCCCCAATCCGGTGATAGCTGAGTAGCCGCCAGAGGCATCAGTTTAGGGCAAAAAAAAACATTTATATCTCCGCTTATTTATTTCAGTTCTGTAAAGTTGTAGATGGAGGTACAGGTGGAAAGAAAATCGGTTGTCGAAAAAAGCTAACATGTTCAATTAAAGAACATGACAGCGTGTGTCATATTAGTTACGCAAAACGTTAAGGTCGGTCTTGATCTTAACAATGAGTTACATTGATCTAGTTTCGTGGTATTTAGTGCGGACCTTGTCAGCTTATTAAGTTTCCGAGATTTATGTCGGTTATATATCAATGTGGTGACCTTTTGGGTTCAGTGACCCTGACCGTTGAGGAAGCTGCTGTATTAACCACAACAGTAGAAGTTACGACATAAAATACGATTCTTTTAAACCATTTCTGATTTTTGGTCTGATATAAATAAATTAGATAATGTATATTTAGATACAGGCATTATCAGTTGCACCAACTGCCTGCCTGATAATAATATAATAATAATAATATCTCATGATATATTGAGTTTACGTAGCGTGTATATATTTTAGGTTTTCGGAGATAAGCCCGTACAAACAGAGAAACAAAAAAATTAAAAGAAAATGTTTTTTTTTTTTGGTATTTTCCCTCTTTTTACATCCCCTCGACTTGGTTTTAAGCACTTTTTTTCTATGTACAGACATTCGACCTCTACAGTAAATGTTATGTACAAAAAAAAACATTATTTTCTTCTAGGATTATTCGTCGTAAGTTAAATGAGAGTAAAATTTACCTACATACCAATCAATCGCGCCCAAGGATTTTTCCTGTCCAGTAACCAGCAACATTAAGTTGGCACACATCCCAATAACCACTTAACGTTTTAAATAATTACCTGCAAATTGTCAAGGTTTATAGCTGTAACAACGATACACTGGCGTAACTTTGACGACTTTTCTGGTAAATTAATAAATATATTGAATTTAAGAACGAAAAGAAACCGCCAAAGATCGCTGACACATAGATTTTTTTTGTTGTAAAAAGAAACAAAGTACCCGCCTGTGGTTAAGTGGTTACAATTACGTAAATACGTATTTGTATATTGCATGCTATATTGTAAAGAATAAAACCTTAACAAATATAGGGGTAGTGGTTGTAACGTGCCGATATTCTAAACAAAGCTACGCCATGGTTCGACAGTATAGGTGACCAAAACTCTGTGAGATCTTGAAGACACGCATCCCCATAAAACACTAATTCACATTTGCAGTGGTGGTCCCATCACCCATACACGTCATTTCCTTATTGCAGGAAGCGTGTGCTTGTTGAAACATACGGCGTATATTTTTGCATAAATAATAATATAATACTTAATAACAATTTGTTCATATATCTGTAGCCCCACTAATGACTATGTCTTCAAACTCAAGTTGAGGCATCGACATCTGATGCAAGTAACAATCATCGTAATTTCAGGTAAAACCGATATAATAATTGCACTGATAATTCTGTAACACACTCACCGATGTCGCTTCTGTGCTAATCACTTTCTAGCTCGTACAAAGAAGTTCGAAAACCGACATCAATAATTTTCCTGTAAAACCAAGAAGCGAAAATTTCGCTGTCAAATAAATTCTCACTACCTACCACAATATTTTATGGCTGTGAACTTTTGCCCAATTAGACAAGTGATGGACGAAAATTGCCTGCTGCATTTTCTTTTAATACAAAGCATATATCATCAGTCTATCTTCAATGGTCTTCAGACGTAATAACAATCACAAGAACTTTATTTAAAAACAATACATTCATCCTTTTTTCTCGGGCTACTGATATTCTAATTAATGTAAAAGGCTTGACTTTTGGAATTTTGGCTTAAATACCGAAATTACCTACTGTTTGGATGTGTAATGCAACTCTCCCTACTCCTTCAGGCACATAAGCGACATAATATGTGTATATGTATTTCTTAATACATTCCAGATAATGTCGTTGCTGTGCCTGGCGGGCCTGCTCGCTGTGGTGGCAGCGAGGCCAGACAGCGCGGGCAGTCCGCCTCTGCCGGGTCCTGGACTATCCTACGGTAATATCCTTTGGTTCTATAAGGTGTTTTCATTCAGCAGACATTATATATTAGGTTGGGGAAAAAGTTTCTTCGCATTTTTTTCCCCAACCTATAATATAATAATAATAACGGGGACATAATGTTTATAAAATGTGTGTTAGCCTTCGGAGACAGATGCTACGTTATATATTATATACGCAATATAGTGACTGAAAAGATAAGAAACAATAGATTAGCGTGATTATGGTCATGTATGGAGGATGAATTAGAACAATAAAAAAACAATTTCTCAATTTACTTACGAATGTTATGTGAAATGTATATTTAAACAATTATGTATATGACTGGTTGTTACTGATAAATAAATAAATAAGGAGGACACTGAGCATGGATGTGGAGGGATCTAGAACAATAGAAAGAAATGGATTGAATTGAATATTAAAATAAAGGAGAAGATGCTGAGTTGATGAATGATAGAGTAGAACTAGTGGCGGAAAGGCGCTGGTTCTGAGGTCATCTGGTGATACTCTTCGATTTCAGCAGCTCAATAAACAGATCTGAAAGTCACTTGGGCAGATCTGTCTGAGATCTGTCATTTGGGCAGAGCCAACCGACGAAGTTGAAGATAGAGGACTGCAGAACCATTGCATACCGACCTGAGCTTTAATTTAAACGAGAGATTTTATGGACAGCTTTACGCGACATCCAGCATACCTGTCACTCAAGCCACAGACCCTAGAGCCAGAATAACCCGACACTATATTGAGGATATCCCGGACGTCAGCCTGTACGAGATTAGTTTGGCTCTCAAACAGCTTAAAAACAACAAGGCACCGGGTGATGATGGAGTTACAGCAGAGCTTTTAAATGTCGATAGAAGAGCCGTACTGTAAGCTCTCCAGAGGCTATTTAACGTCATCATATTTTAGGACTAAACGCCAAGAACATGGCACGGGGCGTGGTGTCACTGTTCTTCAAGAAGGGTGACAGGGCCTAATTGAAGTACTACAGACCGATTACGTTTCTTAACCATCTTTATAAGCTGTTTTCGAAAGTCCTAACGAATCGTCTCGTGTGCAGGGTTGACGACTTCCCGCCTCCCGAACAAGTCGGATTCCGAAAAGGCTATAGTACCATATACCACATACATACCCTACGGCAGGTTATACAGAAGACCGAATAGTATAACCTGCCATTATGCCAAGCGTTTTTGCGCTACGAGAAAGCCTTCGATTCTATCGAGACCGGAGGCGTGCTACAGTCGCTGCCAAGTGTTACAGTCATTGTAAGTGATGTCTGTCCGCCTTCAAGACCAGATCTCAAAACCAATTCCACTCCAGTGAGATGTGATCGACGAGACAGATCGACGTCATATCGCCGAAACTGTTCACAACTGCGTTGGAGGACGTGTTTAAGTTTCTGGACTGGGAAGTACATGGCATCAACATAAACGGCGAGTACATGACTCATCTTCATTTTGCTGATGATATCGTGGCACAATGCTCAATGACCTATGTAGAGCTTCTCAAAAAGTGGGCCTGACAATAAGAAATAAAAAAAAAACATCATCATGTCTAATTCCTATGTTGGACCCACTCCTATGAAGGTTGGAAGCTTTACACTTGAAATTGTTGACGAGTATGTATACCTGGGACAAGTAGTCCAACTAGGAAGGTCAAATTTCCAGAAAGAGGTCAAACGATGAATCCAACTCGGCTGGGCAGCGTTCGGAAAGCTACGAAGCGTATTCTCGTTCATATACCACAGTGTCTCAAGAGAAAAGTCTTCAATTCGTTCGTGTTACCAGTGATGACAGCCACGTTCCAGGCTCAAGGTCACTCAAAGAGCAATGGAGAGAGAGAGAGAGAGAAATTCTATGGTACATTGCTCGTAGAACTGACGGCCATTAGGGCGAAAAGGTTCTCAAGTGGCGACCACGTACTGCGAGGCAAAGTTGCGCCTCCCAGGTGCGCAGGTAGATAAATGGCTAGAGGAGAATAGAAGGAGAAGACATGTTGTGCTGCTCCCATCTAGAGTGGGAAAAGGGCAAGAGACACGCAAAAGTATATTGTATTCAATATCAAACTTAGATGTTTTTGACTCCTGTTAAACTATATACCTATTGTAAAATCACCCTTTTCTGTTGTTCGCTTACATATCGTTTCAATACCACGCTATACGAGCCTTACAATTATTTTGCTTAGAATAAATAATGAAATATGATTATTCTAGATAATGAGTTCATTGTTTTATTCAGTAACATTTCAGTTATTTGTGTTTCATTTTAATTATTGTTGTAAAAATACGTTTTCTGCTAGTGTTCCACTCGCAAACATTTACATACGAATAAAGAAATACCAGCTTAATTTTCCGCATTGCGAATGATGTTGTTCCACGTTCCAGCGTAGAGGCTGGAATGTGAACCAACATCTTCCGCAATTTCAAATTAAGTGAATTTGAATTTTCTACGCAAACAAAAATGGAAGTTGTTTATACTACAACGCCATCTGTGTTTACCAGTCACAATCATTCACAAACTAATACAACAGTGACAAGAAACATGCTTCTAGAAAAGCTTGTGTAGTTTCCTCAATCAATATGATAAAATTACCTAAAGTATCATTTGTAAAAATTAGGTTTTAGACATTTATTTACAGGCGTAAAGTTATGTAAAGTTTATTTTATTTCCTTACTTAGAAATAATAAGTTACACAAAAATGAAGGACTAGCACACGAATTAATTGTACTATTTTTGCCATAATAAGGATTGTTTGCAATATTTTCAGGGGGAATTCCATACGGCAGTGTAAGCGGCAACGTAGGAGAGTTCTTCAATCGCCAAGCGCCCTCTACAAGACACTTCGCGGCAGCAAACAACGTCGACTATGCCCCGATTGAGAGATGGTTATAAATAGCGTTAGTTGACTTCTTAGTTTCTGCATGTGCCAACAGATGGCGCATTTTGGATTTTGCGAATGATCTCTACAATGGTCCACGTGAAACTTGCAAAAATTAGTCATTACGTTTTAGTTACTTACTTACTCACCTTGGTTCAATAGTTGATTTTTTTTATAACCCTTAACATCCAAAAAAATATATGTTATCAAATAATTGGTATAATTATAAATAGGTACTTAAAATAATATTAAATACGCTAGAAACCATCCCAACGATTATATTATGTCTTACTTACATGAAATTGTTATTTTTAATTTTAATTTTTTTATTATACGCAATGAGTAGTTATTGTCTGTGTCTTTGTTCTTTCCGAATCTATAAACATATAAATTTTCAGAAATTTGTAAAAATAATTCTTAAAAGTTAAAATAAAACATTACATTACATTACATCTATATCATTATTGTATGTCTTTAATTTGAAAGGATGATAAATCAATTTGTAAAATAATTGTAGTATTTTGTAATATTATTATCATTATCAGGAAATAAATGCTTATATACTGATGCCGACTATTTCCAAGTTTATTCCTTTTCTATTGTTGACTGTCCATAGTATCATATCAAATCCAAATGGACTGTAGTTAAATTGCTAAAACGGATGTTAAAATTCATATTTGGATTGGTATGTTGAAATTCCTATGCCATCTCTCCATGCAATGCTGCATGCTTTCATGATGAAAAAACTAAATACAAAAAAAATCAAAGAAATCTAGAAATGTTTATGAAAAAGTGTTTTATATAGCTATGTTTTAGAAAGGGGATAGATTTGACGGCATAAACATCTATCGTTATTACATGCATACAATCACGCCTGTAATCCCCGAAGGGGTAGGCAAAGTGCAAGGAGCACTGTGTTCCTTAAGACCAGATTTAGCCATACAAAAATTGGGTTTGGTCCGATGAAAATCGTGAAAATCGTTTTTGCTAAATGGAAAATGTATGGTTTGTGACAACGGCGTTTGACAGCTTTCTAAATTGCTATTATTTCCGTTTGCTGTTGTTGGTTTCACAAGAAGGCCTCTAATCTACAAGTTCTTGATTTTACTAGACAAACGGACGACTCCTCAGTATCGTTCAGTTTTACAACTAACAAAGACAAAAAGCCAACCGCACACGTACTGGCAAATAATTATCCAGTTACCAACTGATTGTTCCGTCAGTTCCCACGATTGTATTGTCTTAATATCGAGAAGTTTTGTCTTTTTTGGCGACGACAATTGCCTGCTTAGTATAATAACCGAGACATTGCGTGCAATACACGTTTTTAATCAACTCAGGACGAGTTCAAAATGTTCGAATTCCGTGTGGATACGGGGGCTTACACGGCCGATTTTTGGCTGTGTACGTATCTGACAGCTAAATCACAGGGTTAGGCCAAATTCGCCCTCAGTGAGCTATGAGTATTAGGATTAGACAAGGGTCGTCTATCAGTTTAATCTGTATATATATAACTAGCTGACCCGTGCCCACTACGTTGGGCGGTAAACATAAAATTATAACTGTCATTCAGTTAGTAATGAGGCGTCGTCGTTACCAGCCTATTACGTCGTACTGTTGGGCACAGGCCTTCCTAAATGGAGAAATACATGAGGAGTGTGGGTCTTAACACCACCACGCTGGCCCAATGCGGATTGGTGGGTAGAAGCGACCGGGACCAACGGCTTAACGTGCCTTCCGAAGCATAGAGGAACTCGAGATCCCAAAATTGAGGTCACCCATCCCTTAACCGACCGTGGCGACCATAGATAATTCAAAAAGTTATTTAAAGTTATTGAACCAATCTTAACCATAAGGTTATAAAGACCCTTTTCTAGCGAATTAATTTTAATTAAATGTTGGGCATATGCCATCGCAACATTTTTTGTAAATTATGATATTGTGTTCTACAAAGACCTAGTACATCATTTTATTCTATCATCAATAGTTTTTGCAGCGCACGCGATGTAAAGAATATTTTTTTACATCCTGGGTAACATTATTGGTGTTTTAGTAAAGATCCCTATTTTTCTTTTAAATAAAATATATCCTATGATACTTTTGGATAGTGTAGCCTTCCAACAATAAAAAAAATTCAAATCGGTTCAGTAGATCCAGAGATTACCCCCTACAACGTCACAAACTCACAAATGTACCTCTTTATGATATTAGTTTATCTAGATAAATAACATACTGGTTGCTTTGAAGTCGTGAATGCAATCCTCGATTCGGTCACTCCTTTCATTTAGATGAACAGTGGCTAACTCCCTGACCTTATAAAAACTTTCTATCAGAATGAAGCCCTTTCGTTTTTGGATAAGCAAAAAGTCTGGTTATCCAATATTTATTTCGGCCTTCTAAATAACTCTGATTTCCCCCCTATTCGAACCGCCTATCTGCAAATATCCAACATACATCCAACAGTACAGTAAATGAAATCAAAATTATTCATGTGACACCACTAAATCAGCCTGATTTAGTCTATTACGAGTGCCGATGACAATCATTGTTTTGAAATAACAACGTGCTTTGGAAATTTGAATAGTCTAGACTCATTTTATTTTTTTAACTCAAAAGAATTTCCAAAACGTGAACATATTATAAATACCAATTGTTTGGTTTGCTATACAAAATAAGACCTGTGAAATCTGACCTTGGCAAAAATGTTCAATTGCTCTAATCAGAAGTTATAAAATGAAAATTCTTCAAGCAAAGACTTCAATGACATAACATCAAAAGCATGTCTCCTTTCACGCATGAAGTGTCTCCAACGTGGAATTAAACTTGAATAGGTACGGCAACTGTTCATTATTGGAGGTGAAGCTACCAGTCCTACGCAAGTGGGTCAGTGCGTCGTTGCCTCACAGATCCGTTGGAAAAGTGATTCTGTGAGCACTACTATAGTAGACGACAATAGATGTTGAAGTTCTTATTTATACAATTTTAGTATCCAATAATCCAACGTAATCAGTCTCCTTTTCTACTGATTTTGAGGAGACACCAACACCTGAATATGCCGTACGGGGTACACTTTTTAATGTAAAACGCGGACAAATGGGCAGACGGCTACTCTAATGGTAAGTGATCACCGCCGCCCATAAACATCTACAACACCGTAAGAGCTGTATATGCGTTGCAGACCGTTCAGGAGGGAATTCGCTCTTGTCAAATTACTTTAATTTCTTTTGTCAAATTTATTCAAAATATGTCAACGCTCACAGTTTCTGCACGATTAAACAAGCTAAAGAGTTCCGCAGGAGAATTAAGGTCATCGACATACCCTAAATAATTGTGAGCCTTCATTGGCTCATTCGGAAATGGCACTTACAACGTAGAACCGACTTTAATGACTGTACTTGAAGAAGGCCTATTTAGACAGCTAGCAGTGGGCATCTCCTGGCTGGATGATGATAATTTTAATGTAAATTTGAGAAATAGTATGTCCTTCTATTTATAACAATGCAGAGGACTTTTTTATAACTTCTGGAACCAAAATTGTAACTTTCGTTTTTTGAAATATGGCTTAGTGATCAATCCAACTTCAATCAGGACTTAAGCAATCGCTTCTATTTTGTCAATATTAAAAATAAGGTGTTTATGTGGCAATGGAGAGTGGAAGAGAAAGTCATTATGTCAACGTCACCAGAGTAGAATGAAGATCAGAAGAAGAAGTAAAATGCTTCAATGGTCTCAGACTCTAAGCTGATAAAGACATCAACATAGACAACGAATTCGTCACGCCTACGTCCTCAAAGGGGTACCGAATAATGGTAGTCCCTTTGTTGATTAACTAAATAAAATTCTATTTACAATACCCGGCTGTCTGGTCTACAAGGACACATGACCCTGGTCTTTAACAGAATTACATAAACTAGTTTCACGGTTTTCAGAAACAATAGCGTTGACAAGGCAATTGATTGAGCATTCGATATGGTCAGAGTTCGTCTTAAGACGGCTATTGATACTGAGCAAAGATTTTTCTGATTGTTTGGAAGTATTTTTATTACTACTCATTCTACTGAATGGGCATTTTTGATTTTATGCTACATCACAGAGTCAGGGCCTTGTCACATTACCCAATTGTAAGCAAAAGGTAACGGGACATTTTGTTTTACGATTAATCGGAGCAGGTACTTTAGGCTGCCTGTCCATCAGCGTGGAGCGAGGGAGCGGTGCGAAGGTTTCAAGCGACGCTAATGGGTAATCGAGATATCGGATCAGCAAAGCGGAGATGTGAAGCGATGCTTTTGGTTAATTTCAACACAGCTAGAGCTCCGTTTTTCCTCTCCGCTCCAGTGGACAAGCTCATACTACACATTGAGATCAGTCATACTATGCTGTTCAATATACATAATGCTTATAAAAATGCACACATCGTCCTCAGACTATATATATCCCACTGCTGGGCAATCAATCCTTCCTCATGAAGAAACACATAAGGAGTAGGTATGGGCCGTAACATCACCACGCAGCACGCTGGTCCAATGCAGTTTGGTGGGTAGAAACGGTAGCAATAGCGACTGGGAACAACGGCTTAACGTGCCTTCCGAAGCACGGAGAGTTTGAGATCACAAAGTTTTGGTCACCCATCCACGGCCTGACAATGGCGAAGGGAGCTTTGTTTTCGATATCGAAAGCCAAAGCGAACTAACAACTACGCCTTTCACTACGCTATCGAGCTCCTCAATTTGTCATCATTTATCCGTAATCTTACCGCTTCATTAGTACCTATACAATCGAGAAATATAAATGACGACCTCCGTGGTCGAGTGGTGTGTACGCCGGTCTCAAGTCGTTGCCATCTCGAGAGGTTCTGAGTCGATCCCCGGTGGGGGCACATGTATGTGTGATGAATTCAGGCATTTGGCACTTGGTCCCGGCTGCTATTACAACCGTTTCTACCCATCAACCCGTATTGGGCCAGCGCGGTGGTGTTACGGCCCATAGTCCTCATGTATTTGATTCCATGAGGAAGGCCTGTGCACAGCAGTGACGTATATAGGCTGAGGACGACGACGATGATAATCCTTTGATTTAGCGTCAAAAAAAATGGATGTCTGCCTCAAATTGTTTGCACGACTAGTTTAACGTCACTATTTCATTGCAATTCTAAGCATGGCGGCGAGGGGTCAACGATTCTTTTGGCAAAGGCGTGTTTCATTGACGTGCATTCAATCGCAGAGGGAGACGTGAGGTTATCAAGGACATTATTGTTTGTTACCGTTATCGATTGACATTCAATATGCTAAGGATTTTCGGGAATCGAATGGAAGGATTGTAAATATGAGCCTGATGAGGTGGCGCCTGGCCGGGTGATGCAACGACTGCTAAAATTATACAGAGCTTGGTAGATAAGTTGAACTTGAACTTGTCTTGTTGTTTGTCTTGTCCTTTTTTTCTTAGACAGAGCGTATATACAAAGATGTTCATGAAACCATTCTTTAAGGTACCAAGTCACAGAACGAATCTTGGGTTACAGACCCCTATTGCTAGGCTTACCAGCACTTATAATAGCTTTCACAAACTGCTGGAGCTTGATATCTTTCACGATCGACCCACAGTGTTCAGGAAAAAGGCACTTTATAGGGACATCATTTAAATCTTTTTCATTACAACTAATATAAGAAAAATTGTTATTAGATATTAAGTAGGTACACTCTGCTATAATTTGTATTAAAATGCTGTGCATATCTATAATTGATGTAAACGCTAGTTCTTAATTTCTTTTCAACTTGATTATGCGAATGTTGTGTGTTTAAATTGTTGATTTGCCTAAATAAATAAATAAGATGTTTAAAGACAAATCAGAACGACAGTCTTTCAGGGATCGTTGCAATAGTTAAATGTAATGTGTTTTAAACTTATAATAATACAAGGTGTTTCAAAAAGAAGCCAACCTTTCGGCTTTTTAAGGGACCCCAACCCATTATACTGATAACATATCATCACGCCTCTTGAGGTTTTAAACACCCAAATTTCGCTAGATATGTTAATTCTGCATGAAAAAGGTGGCGAGCCTGTTGCCATGCATCGGGTATAATGTGAGGTAAGCGATATTCACAATGAACTTTACATAAGTTTTATTCAAACTCAGTGGTACAGGCGGTGGGATCGAATCCGCGATTCCCGCGGCCTCTCGAACGAGTAGTGCCCCGTCCGTCCAACCTCAGCTATCGTTGCCGTTGCCGGCAACACTACACACAGATTTATAAAACATAGATAAAAAAATTTTCTTTATTGAAAATTATCGATCCAAAAATTGTTCGTTGTAGGCGCACAGTATTTTAATTTTGTTTAAGTTCAGTTATGCAAGCATTCGATACCAATCCGTATTGGGCCAGCGTGGTGGTGTAAGGGCCCGCACCCCTCACGTGTTTCTCCATGAAGGAAGGCCTCTCGAACGAGTGGTGCCCAGTCCAACTCGGCCACCGCTGCCATTTAACTCATTTCCAAAATACGAGGACCGTAGCTGGATATTTTTAATAACCGATTTTTTTAAATTTTTGCCAAATATTTAAAACTATCGACATTAAAGCACTACTCTATTTAAGATTTAGCTATATCTAAGTATCAGTAAAAAATACTTCAAAATTTTTCAACTCGTACATACAACGCGTGAATTTTCAGTTGAAACTCAAAATAAAATTGAGTTTTGAAATACCGTGTATATTATTTTCACAGCAAGTAAATAGAATGCAGGAGCAGGCAGAGATGCTTAAATCTACATTTTGCCTGATATGTTAAGTCTCCGTGTAACAGGTGACGAGCCTGTTGCCATGCACCAGGCACAGTGTAAGGCAAGCGATTTACAATAAACTGTACAGAAGTTTTATTCGAACAAAGTCATTCAGTATCTAACCAACAGGAGTAGTAATCGAGGCGTTTCCTCTCTCGCTAAAACTATATGATCAAATTTTAATTATTATGATCATCGAACGTCAAATTGAGGTATAAATAAAAATGTCTCTGTGTAGGAATATCACGGAACACAGGAAGAACTACAATATGCCTGTGTGCTTAAAGAGGAGAGGAGAGAGGAGGTCGGTGGCGTAGTGGTTAGTACGCTTTGGCTTTCGATCGAAAACAAAGCTATCTTCGCCATGGTCAAGCCGTGGATGGGTGACCAAAACTTTGTGATCTCGAGCTCCTCCGTGCTTCGGAAGGCACGTTAAGCCGTTGGTCCCAGTCGCTATTGCGATTGTTTCTACCCGGCCGGCCGGCCCAAACTCCTCATTGTTTCTCCATGAGGAAGGCCTGTGCCCAGCAGTGGGACGTATATAGGCTGAGGACAAACAGGACAATCGATCTTCGGATACCAATTGTTTGTCGACAAATATTGGGTCCTTACCTATAAAATTGGTGTTTTTATTCTGTGTTAGCAATTTGTCCGTAACTATTAAGTTTCAGAACATTCTTATAAAATAATTGCCTCTTCTAAAAATAGACCATATATTTGAGCTCGTATTATTTAATTTGATAATTTTTTGTAAGTTTAATTGGGTTAAAATTAGACACAAAGACAATTATTTTTAACTGCCTCCCGAATACATCATTTGATTTGCATTAACATAAAAACGATGAATATTTTTTATCAAGCGTGTTCACACACATATTGCTAAAGCTTGTCTAATGATACATGCCAAATATTATTATCTCTGGATTTGTCGTTGTGAAGAAAACTGATAAAATGTTAGTATGTAAAATGCAGACATCCCCAAAATCTCCATACAAAACACAAATTTCATAGGTAAGGACCTAATATGATCTGGAAAGCACAGCAGAGCCGTGCGGTGCATATTATTATGTCGAACAGTAAATATTTCCATGGGAATTGTTATGGGGAATACCGGTAAAGTGAAATAAAAAATCTGGTTTGGATTTGGAAATTTGAAGGACAGCTTGCTATGTTGGTCAATGACTTTGGCTGTTTATTTAAAATTTCCGGGTTTAATTCCAGGTTGAAAGTGAGGAGTTTTTTAAGACCCAGGTCAAAACCTTTCAACCGACGGCATTAAGTCACATTATTCGCCTATACACGTCCACGGCTGGGCTTTCCTTCATGGAGAAACACGTGAGGGGTGCGGGCCCTTACACCACCACGCTGGCCCAATACGAATTAGTATCCAATGCTTGCATAACTGAGCTTAAACAAAATTAAAATACTGTGCGCCTACAACGAACTATTTTTGAATCGATAATTTTCTATAAAGACAATTTTTTTATCTATGTTTTATAAATCTGTGTGTAGTGTTGCCGGTTCATACGAGAGGCCGCGGGAATCGCGGATTCGATCCCACCGCCTGTACCACTGAGTTTGAATAAAACTTATGAACAGTTCATTGTGAATATCGCTTGCCCCACGTTGTGCCCGGTGCATGGCAACAGGCTCGCCACCTGTTACATGGGAACATTTAACACCTCTGCCTACCCCTTTAGGGTAAGGGGCGTGATGATACGATAATGATATGTAGTGTTGTATACGAAATGGGCGTAATGTACTTAAAATCAAAATAGTAGATAAAGACCTCCTATATTACAGTACTCCTATATTTTTAATTTAAACACGATGACGATACGTCAAATGGTTCGTGTTAGGAGTACATTTCATACCGACTACATAGATACATGTATTATATAAATATATTTATTAACAGGCAAATTGTGCGTAGCCTCTCTATATGCACTTGTAGGCTTCAGAGCCCGCAGACAAATGATAGTTTGAATTAAACGGCCAGTATTTAAATAGAAAATCGTCAGTATTTGTCTGAAATTAGTTCTGTCATTCCAAATGCAATTGTTCCTTTGTAACTATAATGATGAATCCGTCCTCAGTAGGAAGGAAGGAAGGACACAATCTGTAATCTGCAAAGGTACAATCACAGTCACAAGCGGTAGCGGATATAACATGGGTCAAGAACGTAATAAAAGTTTGATGATTCAAAACAAATCAAATATCAAAATTAAATTTATTTCATAGGCCAAAATTGTCACTTAAAATCGTCAACATTCTTGTATTTAACTCGTTGAAGGCCACGCGGACGCCGGTATTCGTGAGCAACATACTTTTTTATTGTGTCTCGTTTTGTGGCCAAAAAGAGGTTTCAATAAAATTTTTAAAAAGTATCTAGGTTTGTGTTGATTCATTATAAACACTACGATGGCGACGATAAAACTTTATAAAAACCATTTAAATCGTGCAAATACGTAGCTTAGTGTATTTAAAACTTCATGCGATTTTTTAATAAAAAGCGCAGCAAACTGGCAGTAAATGACTCTTTTACCACCTGATAGTAAGTACCTAGTTGATCATCCATCCATCAGCCTATTGATGTCTGCAGCTGAACATAGGCTTCCCCAATGATCTCCACAACGACCGGTCCTGCGCCGCCTGCATCCAGCGACTTGCTGCGACCTTCATCAGATCGGTTGTCAGTCCTAGTTGATGACTTCATAATCAGTAGTTTCAGTAGTTTTTACTAAGGCATGTTGTGGTTGCCTATAAGTGTAAGTGCAGTTAGATATTGTACCTAAGTGATTTTATTTTAATGTGTATTTTACTGTAACTTACGGTGGTAATCCTTAAAATATATAAATAAATAATAATATGCATTGATATCTAGAGCAAGACGAGCAACCGAAAGAAAGGCAGAAGAAAAACTTAGCCGTCACCACTTTACTGGCCCATAAACCTTTAAACTTCACTTTAAGGAATCAGGTCATTGAAAGTGTTTTCCCTCTAAAGCTTAACCAATGTAACCGCACCGTAACACTCTTTAGGCGGGGTGTCGAAATAACAATTCCCTTAAACTCTTCGCTAATTGAGAGGTACACGCACGACAGTCGACAATACAGCTGTCACATTGGGAAGTGTGTAATTGCTGGATAACTATCGCGTAATTATGCTGTATAACCGCGAATCGAGAATAGAGGTCGTTCTGAGGGTCTATTCTGGGAGGTTATATATTCTTAAATTTTTTCGATGACTAATTATATAATATTGAAAAATATCATACGGAAATTTATTTTAGCACATGATCATTATTATGATTATTTTTGATGTTAATATTTTCAACGCGGTGCTATTTACTACACTTTGTTGAAAATTCATGATAATATGATCTGTATTGAATTTATGTTTTAATTTATATGCGATGGAGATTTTTTTTTAATTTATTGAATTACAAGCTTTTGCCCGAAACTTCATCTGCGTGGAATAGTTACTTTAAGATAGTGTGATGGTATATAGCCTATAGCCTTCCCCAATAAATAGGCTATTCAACACTGAATGATTTTTTTCAAATTCTAACAGTAACCTCAATTTGTGGAATTGAAGATTTACTACACTACTATTAGATTCATTTTTCTGGGAGGCGTTATTTAAATTTATTAACATTCTCCCGCATGGCACCCGTTCCCATGTGAATATCGGGATAAAAGGTAGCCTATGTCCTTTCTCAGGCTCTGTTTATAAAATTTCGGTTAAATTGGTTTAGTAATTTTGACATGAAAGCGAGACAGACAGAGTTAGTTTCGCATTTATAATATTTATAATATATGGATATTGTGTAAATTTCTAAAAAGTTCGAATGCTTAAGCAGCGAAAAAAAAGTTGGGAAAATGCACTGTGACATTGAGTTTGAATAAAACTTCAGTGCAATTAATTATGAACAACTCAGGAATTTAATATACGAGAATCATGCGAAAAGTGGTAGTTACTCGTACTATCTCTGTCTACCTGTTCGGATGTAGCGGTATTGAGATGTAAGGAGTTCGATGGGTCAATATGATTGTGTCTTGGCATTGTAACGAATGAACCAGTTATGGTGCGGTTTCTTAGAAAAATGACGTGATCGAGATGAATATTAGCTACAATGTGTAAAAATCTGTTTCTGTATTTGAATGTCATCAGAACTAGAATTGAATTATTAATAAAATTTATACAATGACGCTCACCAAAAAAATACTCTTAAGGTTTTTTAAAGTTCCAGGCCACAAACAGCGTTAATTTACGTGATCAAGTTAAAAACCGTTTTTTTCCCTAAAACATGTAATTAATTAATCTGTAAGCTAAGCGTGTAATTTAATTTCCTATTTTAACGTGAAACAACAAAATTATAATGACTAGCTTGAATGCAAAGAAGAATGCCACATCACTTCTTGATTAGCCCTAAATGACGAATGTACGAGTAAGTAATTAACCCTGTCACAGGCAGCGAATATCATCTTAGGAGGGACGCCCATCGCTGGACATAAGCCACACGCAAGAATCTTTGAGCGTATAATTGAAAAAATTTACAGACATACGCACAGCGTTGGGATGCTCCCACACAAGATAGATCGACGACGATCTGGTGAAGGTCGCGGGAACTCGCTTATGCAGATCCTCGGGGGAGGCCTATGTCTAACAGTGGACTTCTGTTGGCTGAAATGATGATCATGATGATGACACACACATCATCCACCTATATATGCGTTCCACTACTGGATTCAGGTCGTCACCCCACCATAGTTGGTTGCATAAGAAACTGAGTCTAACGGCTTCCTAAGCACGGAGGATCTTAAGCCTACCCAAGGGTGGATCATGACGAAAGTTGTTTTCAATATATAAAGCAAAGGGAATTAACAATGACGCTATGCAACTGAAATAATCATTCAATCAAATTTAAATTAATAAATATAATTGCATAGTCTTAAAATATAAAAGTGCAATGAATAACCAAAAAGGAATATAAATAAGTTTTCAACTATGATTTAAGGAAATAACATGCTAGGCCTTTATATTAAAAATTTGATGAAATCTATTACTCTAGGAGTTGTTATTATAGACACAGAAGCTGGTTTTTAGAATTTCTTTGGGTTTTGATTATTGTACATACATCACGCAAAACTCCATGGAATTAAATGCAGTTTAAAAATTCATAAATAATCTTGAATTTTATTAAATAATTTTACCTTACATTATAAGGTTTTGAATAACTTGAGGTGCAAATCAATATTACCTTTGATTGAGTGATAATTAACATAAATTATGAGGCAATTGAGTGGAAAATTGGTCGTCTAATTAAGCTGTAGTACTCGTAGCATATTGTACTATGCTCTGTAGAGGTTTTTTTTTAAAAAGTACATCAATTGACTCAACACCAGCTGATGGTAAGCAGTAGAAGAGCCCATTTGCTGGCCCATTAGGTGCTCTACAAGATATATTTATTGTTATAGTATTTCAGGTAAACATAGCAGATGGGAAAAATAGTTCTTGTGCAAGCAGTTTCTCATTCTATCCCGGCCAATAACACTGAGCTTGTCACATCGGGTCTTAAACATATCCGGCGAAATATGAAAGTAAACACCTCGGCACCACTATCTACCCTGATAGGTATGATGATATGGTATGTTCCTAACGATTTATAATGTATCCCCGAAGGAGCGGGCAGAGGTGCGTGCTGCCCGAAGTGCGCGAAGGGTGCCTTATTTCTTATTTATATTATACATATAATAAAATGATGTATTCGGGAGGCACTTAAAAAGAGTTGTCTCAGTGTCCAATTTTAACACAATTATACTTACAACAAATTATCAAAACAGATCAAATGAGCTCAAAAATATAGTCTATTTTTAGACGAGGTAATTATTTTTTAGGAATACTCTGAATCTTAATAGTTACAGACAAAATACTAAGAGAAAAAAAAAACACCAATTTCATAGGTAAGGACCTAATAATATATAACAGCCCCTGATTAATCCCTTCAATAGTGTTAGTTTTCTTAAATTGAAAACCATTCATAGTAAACAAATAGCCTTATTTACCCGAAGGTCACCATCTTCAGTCCATCCTCCCTGCACCCCATAATCCTGAGGTCAATAGCACACCATTGTGCCCCGGAGCCACTCATCCGTGGATCTCTAGGACGCGTGGTGGTATAAAGCGCCCGCGCATGTCGTTCCAAACGCAGTAACACAACAACTCACAAGATGGCCCGTGTTGCAGTGAGTACTTACAATTTTGATAATTAGCTCCATCGGTTTTAGTTAGGAGTGATCGGGATGAGTTAGTGTGGTTATAGTTTTATTTTTATCATTTTTATAGATTTTTTTTAGTGTTAAATTTAATTTTTTTATCTAATTAAAAACAAATATTGTGGTTGTGTCGTTTTTGATATTTGGTAATCCTGGTGATTCAATAAAACGGTTTTTTTTTAGTTTAATTTATTCTTAGAAACACTGACTATTAAGCATTCCCTTTTTGATTCTTAACCGTTCATTTTAATCCCTTTAAGATTCTAAGTTTTTACTATTCTGGTAATTTTCCTTTTCTCTTTATAAATTGATTCACTATGACAAATGTAAATAATGACACATTAAACTAAGAGACGGCGCACTTATAACTAAGAAAAATCCCTTCCAGCCCGCCTATAACTTCGAGTTAGTTTAAATGCTAGTTAAGAAGATTTAAGTAATAAAAGTACCTATAAACACTTCGGTACACAACATAATAATATAATAAAAATATACAATTATGTACTAAATATGCACACAGTCATATTATATTACATAAAAAGAAGCAATGTAAATATCTATGACTCGTTGGCAGCGAATAACTCACTAGATATATTATATTTCAATGAAGATCTTCTTATCCATAATCTCTTGCCCGACGATTTAAGTACCTACGTGTTGATATTATATACCAAATAAAAAAATAAATAATTCTATTTATAGTTTTTGGGGTTGATAGGGGATTCCCTAAATACCGCTTGACACAAGACATTGAATGGTGGTCCTAATTTTGAGGTTCTGGGTTCGAGTCCCGGTAAAGGTAGAGCAGAAAATAAATCTATGTATCAACACATGTATGTCAAGTTTGGGCTATGTTGAATAGTGTGATCATGTGAAAAATGTATGTAATGAAATGTATCAAATTCCTACTGACAAAACCTTTGATCCACACAAATCTTTTTTGTCAATATTTATTCGATGCCGCTGAGGTTATAAAACTGCAATCGGAAATCTTTTGTGAATGTCAGGTATATGGGTCAAAATAATTCCTTTATACGACTAACAATGTTCGTTTATGTTGTGGGAAAATTCTCGGAAAATATTCGTTTAGTGGTACCATGTTGCGTGCGATATATTAGTTAGTTTTTCTAGTAATTGTTTTGTACTGCGTTGTGTTTAATAGCTTTACTAATTTGAATTCTTTATTTTGAATTGGTCATAAACTTACTTAAGCAGGTATTCACAGACATAAATGTTTTTTAAAGAGCATTTCGGACATTAAAAACCAACAATTAAATCTTAAATTAGGTGCTTATCTGGTGGATCCATCTTATAGAGGAATGTACTTGTTGCAATTATTGTATATTATTGCTGCGTACATTTATATCTTGGATTTGTCTTTTTTAGTTGATTGTTACATTATTTAGAGAATTCATGATTAAATTTGGGCTTTAAAATTCCTATAAAATTAAATCGTTTAAATAGAAATAAAAAAATTAATATCTTCAGACATTCACACCTATCATCTAGCCCCATTTACAATAACAACATTTATCACACAAAAAACAAAATAATACCCCGCCCCACCCATTTATTTCATGTTTACAAACTCCTAAAAAACTTCAATATGATTTCAACTTTTTTACTTAAAACATAAGGAGGAAAACAATTTCAGACATGATTTGTGATTGTGACCAAATTTTACCACGAAGAGATTGTTCATTAAATACATACATACATACATACAATCACGCCTGGAATCCCCGAAGGGGTAGGCAGAGTCCAAGGAGCAATGTGTTCCTAAAGACCACATTTAGCCATACAAAAATTGGGTTTGGTAAGATGAAAAATCTTGAAAAAGGAGTAACAAGTGGCTAGTTCATCGCCTTCACAATCAAAGACCCAGTACCCAATACGCCCTTAGTCGCCTTTAACAACATGCTAGGAAAGAAAAGCACTTGGTACATTCAAAAAACAACAACAAAATTAAATTGTCTTAACAAAATCATAAATTCAACAGATTTTCTTCGCCCTCGTCACTGTCCTGTTCGCCGTAGCAACAGCTGCTCCTGCTGAGAAGCTTACCTTAGAACCCCGGTCTGCCCCACTGAAGAAGCCCGTCCAAGCACCCGCCGATGACTTGAAGCCGGCCGCCTCCCACTGGGGCGGCTACGGCTGGGGCGGCCACGGCTTCGGAGGCTACGGCGGGTACGGGGGCTATGGCGGGTACGGAGGGTACTACTACCCCTACTACCAAAGCAGCTACTGGGGCTGGCCTAGCTACAGCTACGGAGGCTACTGGCCGTACGGAGGAGGGTACTACGGACACAATGGCTACTGGTGGTAAACTTTCAACTGATAGAAGAATCAAGCCAGTATTAAAGCTAGGTTTAGCTTCAGAGAATTTTAGACCCTGATCATCTAAGTTTAGGTCGAGTTTCGATTTTGACTTTATTAATGTTTGTTAATTCAGCATATTTTTAGGCTTATTAAAATTTTTATTGAACATGTAACTACTTGAAAAAGTAAAAGCTTGTCTTATTAAGAAAATATTTTTTTCTAGTTATAATCTTATAGTTTCTTCATAGATTAACATCAAGCGGTTTCATTAATAGGGCTAGACTTTAAGACCAAATAAGATACTTTGTTAATTAATTCTGTTAATTCAACTTTGTTAAAAACTTAAAGCCTTGTTGTTTATTGTTTTTATTGTATCTTTTAAATATGCACTCTCGAAACTCGACTAAAGCTAAGATCTTAAAGATAAGCTTGCCGATATCATAGATATGTAAACTTAAAAGATACCCGTGTTCTAAGCCGGTGTTTGCGAATTTCCATCACGTGCAATAATTCGATGGTTCTGCTAACACCTGTGTCGTAATCCAACCGTTATACTGTATTATTTGTCGTTTTCGGTATGCCCAAGCGCATGACAAGAATACGCATGCTTTAGCTCTTTCATATAGAATTTTGATGGGAACATTATGTCTTCTTTATATTTTATGTTTTTTCAATAACGTACGCTTTTATATTGCTCGTTGACAAGGACTAGAAGTAAATAATATATAAAAAATTTTTGCTTTTTGCAGGAACTGTATGTTATTTTATTTATAATTGAAATGAGTAATTCAGTAACGATATAACTAATCTTTTTGAGTAACTACTTAAAAATGTAATTGATTTTAAAAATTTTGAATTAGATTTGTCTTTTCTTATTTGTTTTTTTTTTGTGAATATGAAGTTTTCTTGTCATGTGGTTAAAATTTCTGAAAAAAAATATTGTATTAAATATTTGTATACTAATATGATATATAATATAAATATTTATATGTAGAATAAATAAAGTTAGTTCTATCACTGCCTTAACGTTTGTACCAAATGTGTATATAGACTTATGCACCATTATATTTATTAAAGATGGATGAGAGTATAATATGTTTTTTTTACCTAGTAACAATGTATATCTTGAGGTTATGACATAGAAGCAGATAAAGAGGTTATATTAATTACTAGGTGTTGCCCGCGACTTAATCCACGGTTACTGGTTTTTTAACTATCCCACGGGAAGCCTTTAATTTTCCGGAATAAAATATACGGAATATCACCATGCAAAATTTCATTGAAATTGGTCCGGCCATTTCGGAGATTAGCCCGTAGAAACAGACAGACAGAAACAAAAAATTTTTTTTTTTGTATTTTCTATCTTTATTCATCCCCTTGACTTGATTTTAAGAATTTTTTTTTCTATATACAGACATTCAAACTCAAAAGTTTTATTATATGTATAGATTTATCCATTATTAGACGAAACTAGACTTTTGTCTGGTGTCAATACTGAATACCTATGCTGTGCTGGAACTCGGTGGCGCAGTGTTTGGCTTTTGCTTTGAAATGGAAAACTGCCATGGTCAGGCCTCGGATGAGTGACCAAAACATTGTGATCTCGAACTCCTCCGTGCTTCGGAAAGCACATTAAACCGTTGGTCCCGATCGCTATTGAAACCGTTTCTGCCCACCAACCCATTGGGCGAGCGTGGTGGTGTTACGGCCCAATACTCCTGATGTGTTTCTCCATGAGGAAGGCCTGTGCCCAGCAGTGGACCATATATCATATATATATATAAGGTGCCAATAGAAAACCAGCGTCAGGACTCATAAACCTGACATCATGCTGAATTGGCTACCTGTTTTGGCACAGCCGTGAGACAGTTTCAAATAGATATTTTCTATGTATTCCTGTATTTTTGTTTGTTTGTGTGTAATATAGCTATGTATATATTTTTTATGTCCGTATAATGTCTCATGTCTGTGTCGGAATAAATATTTTTCTTACTTTCTTTCTTTCTTTCTTTATATATAGGCTAAGGACGATGCTGTGTTGAAGAAGTGTGTCAAGCAGTTTTATTTTATTAAAAGCATAGGGAATGTGGAACGATCACGCGGAGGAATCATTCACTGCTTTATAACAGTCACTAATGACTTCCTGTGCTTCAGTGTCCTAATTTTAATAAACATTTTATTTGTATTGTGATGTTAGTTCGGTTGGAATAGGCGGTGTTTTTTGTCTATAGACAGAGATGGTTCGTGCGCAGTAACTGAGTGCAAAACGCAGAGGCTAAGGCAAAGCCGAAAAGCAGAAAAAATAGGTCACATACAATTTGAAAGGCATCGACACGGCTCAGGATTTTAGGTGATAAGGCAACAAAGTAGAAATTTCCATGATATATGGCCGTAGTAACAAAAATAACGCTTCGGTATGCTTGAGGTTGCTGCATCGGCGGCCTTGGGGTTGCTTCGAGATACTTCGGCATCCTTCAGTACGCTGCCGCCGCGCCAAGGCAACACTCGGGGGTAGTTTGGACGACATGCTTAAGGACGCTTCGTCATCCCTAAGGACGTTGCAGCACGCCAAGACATGGTTGCGGACAGTCTGCGCTTGCATGTAGGGATGCCGAAGGATGCCTTTCCTTGCCGATGTCGATAATGTGCGCCGGGCCTAAAGCTGCCTATCCACTAACACGGACCGAGGGTGCGAAGCGGAGATCTTTAGCAATCCTATTGGTTAATCTATATAATTATTGGTTGATATTAACTCAGTTCAAGCTCCGCCTCTCCTCTCGCTAGACAAGCAGCCTTAAACGTTTCTTTTGAAGACTTTGATGTTATAGGTCGTACGGAGTACCTGCGTGCGCTGACAAAGAGTTCCTGGATCTGAATAGTTGCAAACCACCGAGGAGGTCGGTGGTGTGCAACCATATATGAAATAAAAAATAAAATCAAATAGAAATCTATTATTGCTATTCATCAAGCAAAACCACCGGTCTGAACCGGGACTTAAACCGAGTTTGGAGAGTATCTTAACACAGATGTACCCAAGACACAGACAATTAACCTATGCTTCAAAAGAAATAGTTATAATTTCGAAAATTTATTTTGTTAAAAAACATAATTTTTAGAGTTTTTTTTTAATTATTTTAACAGGTTTTCGTTATATTTACAACAAAAACACCTTTTTTTTTCTGAAATTTCGACCAGGTTTGTTTTCTAGTTAGGCATGAGATTGAAAAAAAAATTGAATGCCATTATTAATTTATCCAAATTAAATGTCATGATTCCTAAGAACGGATTTCTCTATCTCTCATAGATTCGGATTTCTTCCCACTCACCTATTTGGATTGGCCACCAGTACATACATACAACTTGCTACAAGCGCTCGCAGTTATTAACCTTAATTAAGAATACTCTTTTTATTTAATTATAATTTTTTTGATTTATAAATTGTTAAATGTTGACGTTTTTAAAGGCCATGTTTGGCCTATGAAATAAAGTGATTTTTGTTTGTTTGTTTGTTTCCAATTGTTGGGAACCGACCTACACGGAGCAACACATGGCTAACTTGCTGTAACACCACCACGCTGGCTTAATGAGGACGACTAACTGTTGAACCGTCTGAACCCGAAGGACGAGGTTTCATGAGATAAACAAGATTTTAATCCATCCAAAGCGAAGATAGTTTAAATACGATGTATATTAGTTTGTATTACATTTGGTACAAAAGACCTCAACGCGCTTATGTTGTGGACATGCGGCTTTGCCGATAATATTTTTATAGGAATTTGTCGCGCACCTTTGCGTTCTGAGGAAAAAGGGTGTTGATAAGTTATTTAAGTAAATTAAAACCAAGTGAAGACATTTGCCGTTGAACTGACAACCGTTGGAGTCGTAAAGTTCTTGAGTGGAGACCGCGACTCGGCAAATGAGTGTGGGACACCCTGTGACAAAATGGGATGACGATATTTGTAGGTCGGCTGGAGTAGGCTGGATGAGGCCGAAAATAGAGAGCGGTAGCGTGTATTAGGGGAGACCTATGTCCAGCACTAGACGAGCATAGGTTGATGATTATGAAAAATAGAAAAAAACTAAGAGAGAAATAAAATAATAAAAAATGAATATCCTCAGACATTCACACCTTTCAACTAGCTCCATTTTAAGCAACGAATGCTACTTGTGTTACGGATACTAGATGACGGATAAATATATATATTTAATGGATATATTTTTTGATCGCCTCTCTGGTCTAGTTGTTCACACCACCAGGTGATCGGGAGGTCCAGGTTCGAGTCCCCACGGGGGCGGAAGTTTTTCTGCTCGGTTTGGTTGGTGGCAGGGCTTCTAAGCCCGCCTGGCTATCTACCACCGTCTTACTTAAAATTATCGGCATAACAACAATGTTTTAAGCATTGTTGTGTTCCGGCAATCAGAGGTAAGATAGCCAGTTTCAGTCGCTTCCACCACCATAAGGCCGAACCTTATCGTTACTTACCATCAGGTGAGATGAAGGCCAAGAGCTTAACTGTCATAATATGTAAAAAATATACAATACTTATATAAACATCCAAGACTGGTCAACATATATGTTCGAGCCACAAGCCGAACATTAGACTCCGGCAACAGCGCGGTCAGCAGCGGGCCAACCTAAATATCATAACAGCAGCATCGTGCACCGTCGGCACTTTACACCGACGAGTCACATACATAACTTATCAATGTGTACTATAACTCAACTCAATATATAAACTAAACTGTAGCAACAATAAACTAGATTTCAACCGTCCGTGTTGGGTCTCACTTCCGCGTCCCGCTGCCGCCCAGGGCTACTCTCTGGGGTAGCTCCTCTAACACCGTCATGCTGCCGCCCAGGGCTACTCTCTGGGGTAGCTCCTCTAACACCGTCATGCTGCCGCCCAGGGCTACTCTCTGGGGTAGCTCCTCTAACACCATCATGCTGCCGCCCAGGGCTACTCTCTGGGGTAGCTCTTCTAACACCGTCATGCTGCCGCCCAGGGCTACTCTTTGGGGTAGCTCCTCTAACACCATCATGCTGCCGCCCAGGGCTACTCTCTGGGGTAGCTCCTCTAACACCATCATGCTGCCGCCCAGGGCTACTCTCTGGGGTAGCTCCTCTAACACCATCATGCTGCCGCCCAGGGCTACTCTCTGGGGTAGCTCCTCTAACACCATCATGCTGCCGCCCAGGGCTACTCTCTGGGGTAGCTCCTCTAACACCATTATGCTGCCGCCCAGGGCTACTCTCTGGGGTAGCTCCTCTAACACCATCATGCTGCCGCCCAGGGCTACTCTCTGGGGTAGCTCCTCTAACACCATCATGCTGCCGCCCAGGGCTACTCTCTGGGGTAGCTCCTCTAACACCATCATGCTGCCGCCCAGGGCTACTCTCTGGGGTAGCCTCCACTAACATCAACTTATCATGCACGTGCAGGTCGCGGCGCCTTGCAACCGCTTGCGGTCTGCCCGTACAATATACCTGTATATACACAAATATTATATAAATATCCAAGACTCGAGAAAGAATATTTCTAAGAGACGTTAGTAAATCATGTACACCCGTACTATGAAATATTATGTGTTCTTACTACATTAATTACAGACTAGCTGTTGTCCGTGTTTTCGTCCGCGGTAACTATGGTTTTTCACCTAACACACGGGAATAAAAAAGTATATAAGATGTTGACCAGGGATATAAGGTATCACCATGCAAAATTTCATTGAAATCGGTCCAGCTATTATGAGATTAGCCCGATTAGGCAGAGAAACAAAACAATAAAAAAATAATCATTTTTTGGTATTTCCCTCTTTCTTTTCTTTACAGCCCCCTGACTTCGTTTTAAGCATTTTTTTTTTCTATGTACAGATATTCAACCTCTACAGTTTGATTATTTGTATCGATGTATATATTTGTTGAAAATATTGTATCGTAACAACGATGCCTTTCGCAAAAAATCGCAGTGACCAGGATGAATCAGCATGTCTTTTTGTTCTAATGACTTAGTTAAAACTTGAATAAACGACAAAATACTTTTTCTTTTGCGCAAAGTTGCGAGAAGGCAACTATGGGTATAGTAGACCATCAAGTGGAGATCAGCAGATCGGAAAATAACAAAATTCAAAATTCAATATCGGTTATTAAATTTAGAAGCGTCCTAGCACACGCTTATGAACGTCAAAAGCATTTTACAAAATTTCGTGGAATTGATAAACTACGCCATCCGTTCAAAAAACTACCAGGAGACCTTGTTCTGAGAAGAACGGGCAAGAATCTCAGCAAGTTTCTATCCTCCCCTTACATCAAAATTATTGTTTTTTTTTAATGTCATAAACTACAACGTCTTCGAAGTTTTAGAAGTAAAAAATAAAGAAATATCTCAGCTATATATTCTGCAGTTTACCGCGTTTTCCATTACAAGGTAGTCTAAAATATGACATAAAGAAAATACAATTCAGGTTCCGCTGATTAATTTAAGAAAATTTAAAAAGTAGTATAATTATACCAAACCAGGTCATACATTCAATATATATCTTCACCAATTGCCGTACCATATATTACCTAAGAAAAACGTTATTTCTACAAATCAGACAAGCATGAGTTTGACCGGACGTCTACACTTGTTCACAATCATGACACATGAATCAGCCATCGCTTCGCTCACCCATATTTTAGGGAACGCAACGACCCGACGCACGTGGGGTCACAACATTACTATGACATCGTCACTTGAAGAGTGTGATGATAATAATAGGTTTATAATTAGAAGACATATTGTGACGGGGAGGAAGCCGGGGATAAATGAAAATCGTCAGGTCGTCACTTATCGGTGTATATTGGGTCCTTAACTATGAAATTGGTGTTTTTATTCTGTCTTATATCTATTAAGATTCAGAGTATTCCTAAAAAATAATCACCTCGTCTAAAAATAGACTATATCTTTGAGCTCTTTTGATTTGTTTTGATAATTTGTTGTAAGTTTAATTGTGTTAAAATTGGACACGGAGACAACTCTTTTTAAGTGCCTACCGAATACATCATTTTATTTGCATTCACTTAAAAACGATAAATAATTTTTATGAAGTGTGATATTACACATATTACTAAAGCTTGTCTAATGATAGATGCCAAATATTATTATCTTTGGATTTGTCGTTGTAAAGAAAACTGATAAAATGTTAGTATGGAAAATGCAGAATTCCCTAAAATCTCCCTACAAAACACCAATTTCATAGGTAAAGACCTAATATAAGAATCAAATTTAGTTAAATTTGAAGTCACTTATTATGAATTTATGTTGTGCATAGTACCGGGCAAAAGCAAGTATAGTTACAAAACATTAACAAAGCTAAACACTTCTCTGTTCTCAGCCTATATATGTCCCACTGCTGGGTACAGGCCTTCCTCGTGGAGGAACACATGGGGAGTACGGGATGTAACACCACCACGCTGGCCCAATGCGGGTTGGGGGGTTGAAACGGTTGCAATAGCGACCGGGACCAACGGCTTGACTTGCCGTCCGAAGTACTTAGGAGCTCGAGATCACAAAGTTTTGGTCACCCATCCATGGCCTGACCATGGCGAAAGTAGCTTTATTTTCAATCGAAAGCCAAAGCGTAAGAACCACTACGCCGCCGAGTTTAACACTTGTATTGCACTAAATAAGGTGATTATCTAACGATCGCCTACACTTCTAATTAATTATGGATATATCATCTTATTCTGAACGAGGAAAACGGCAATAGCATTGCTATAAAATTATTTAACTACGCACACATAGTAAAAATCAAACAGAAACACAATTTTTATCGAATATTAAAACTCTTTTTAAAGTTATAATATATAATAATAATAAATAATTATAAAAAAATCAACAGACAATTCCACATCAACTAGCCGTATTTTAAGCAACCAATGCTACTCAATAGATACTCAATAGATGTATACATATAAATATTCAGAAAATATACAATACATATTATATAAACATCCAAGATTGGAGAACAATTGCCTGTATTCTTCACACAAACATTTGCCCCCACCGGGGATCGAACCCAGAACCTCTCGATAAATTTAATAAAAAAGTTGTATTTCTCTTCTCCAATAATTAAAGTCAATATAAACAACAAATTATGGTTATTTTGACCAAAAAAGTTAACATATAAAAATAAAACACATACATACATATAATTACGACTAGTATCCCCTAAGGGTTAGCCAGAGACTGGGCAAAAGGACCGCGAAAGACGTCCAATGCGATAGTCCGCGCTTCACAAAGCAGTGACTGCACATTGGATGGTTGTGCAGTTCTAAGTCCATTAGTCGCCTTTTATGACACCCAAGGGAAGAGATGGGTTGGTAGTATTATTTTAATGAGCCGCTGCCACACGACATATAATGTACAAAATAAAAATCAAAATCAAAAATTATTTTATTTCATAGGCTAAACATAGCACTTAAAATCGTCAACATTCATACATAGTCACATTTATTATACTTAAAGTAAATTTTAATAATAAAATTGACAAAAAAAACTTAAAATTCACTGCCGCGAGCGATTGTAGCAAGTACATCCACATAGCGCTTTGACTGTGGTTGTAATCGATACAAGCGACCGGATTCCGAGAGTAAGCCATTTCATGCTCACAAACATACCTTACTAATAGTCGCTTACACTATGCCAACAACATTATAGTTCATTTTATAGCAAGTGGACCCCTTACCCAATCGTGACCTTGCTTCCGAAAAGGTCACCGAGAGTGGCCTTTTGGCGACCAGTAGCAATTTATTCTCGCTATGTTTGTGTGTGGTGTGATGACATATATTTGATGATACGCAGGGCGCTAATAGAAACCTATCGATATTGAAATATTGGAGATACGATAATGATCAATTGTTTTCATTGTGTGTGATTAGATTAATAGTTAGTAAAAATGTTAGATATAAAAAATATATAAATTGCAATTAAACTAAGGGTTTTTTTGGCTTATTGTTATTATACTTCTTAGGTTAACATGTTTAAACATATATAATAAATATATATTTAAACATATATAATAATCAAAACTCACCACTACCAAAACCACATAAAATAAAATATATAAGAACTGAAAAATACACAGCCGCCATCTTGAATATATAATTTTTGAGAGTTCATGGCCACACTCATGCATACATTTTTTTATCAACATGACTTTTATTATTCTGATTTTATTATTTTTTAACATAAAAAATCCTTCAATTACCGGAATAGCACCCACAACCTCCCACTACAATCGGATCATTTCGTAAGTGTTTGCGATTTGAATAATCTGGTCTCATCTGTACGAAGGCCGTCGATATTTACTGTGACAATAAACTTATCTTTACACTAATTAAACGGATTAACCTTTTGACCTCGAGGTAAGTCAGAGGCTTATCCTTAAATAAGATTATTTTATCATATCATGTCATACAAATTGTTGTTCTGGAAAAACAACGTAATATAGCACACGTATATTTATGTTTACTAGTATATAAAAACTAGCAGTGCCCGCGACGTCGTTCACGTGGCTATTGATTTAACGCCGATAAAAGTTTACAAAAAGTTTTTGTGTGTTTGTTAACACTGCTTTGTTTTTTTACAAAGTGCTCAACATTACATTTCTACCTCTTATTAGCAAAATGTTGATTGTTAATTAAAACCTCTAATTATTAAAATAATAAAAATACTTTATAATTTTTTTTTAAATTAAACGTTCTACTAATGGACTAAAAAGGGAAAAATATTTAATTAAATTTTTATCTAAATATTATTAATAACTCAAAGATGTAAAAACTTTCGAAAATTTTAACGTGGTTCGCGTTTTCAGTAATTTGCCTCTTAAAATAATTATTCACATACATACATACATAAAATACATAAAATCACGCCTGTAATCGCCGAAGGGGTAGGCAGAGTCCAAGGAGCACTGTGTTCCTTAAGACCACATTTAGCCATACAAAAATTGGGTTTGGTCAGATGAAAAATCGTGAAAGAGTAGTAACAACTGGCCAGCTCATCGCCTGCACAATCACAGACCCAGTACCCAATACGCCCTTAGTCGCCTTTTACGAAATGCTAGGCAAGTAAAGCAGTCTTTTTGTGTCCCGGACCAACACAATTATTCACATTCACACTTATCAAGTAGCCCAAAATTACGTCTAGTTACTGTGGCCCAAGGCTATCCACATGGACCCATCTACCACCATCAGGTCATGCTGGTTTATAGTAAATCAGCTTTTTATAAAATATTAAACAAAAGTTATGTATTATATCGTCAAGGATAGTGCAAATCCGCGTAACTAGCATTTGGATAATTCCGCGTATCTGACTCTAAACATTTAACCTTCCCCTGAAAAACTAGATCTATTACAGATACGATTTTTTTCTATACCGACAACATTACATGCTTGAATAAGGTATCATTACCGTAAACAATCTTTATTTAAATTCCGGTCGTTGGCTGTTCTTCGACGAATAATATTCTATTGAAAATAATTTCTATACTATTCTCTAATATTTATTGTTCTCTTTAATATGCGACATAGATTTATATATCTATCACAACAGGTCATGTCGCTACGACGTGACCGAACTCGTAATATGAATAGGGTTGTCAATGACCATTAAAAGGTTTTTGGCATTTATTTTTGTTTTTCCTACAATTATCGACGTTTATGTTAAACCTTTAAAAAAATTATAAAACAAAAAATTAGTACAATCTACACAACAATGGTTTCTAGTTGCTGCAGTGGAATAACATACAAAATGATAAGGTGCATTTGCGTGTAAATCCTTCAAAGACCACAGAGCTCTAAGTGGTCAACATATGACATTTATTCCTTCTTCCTTCGTTTCGGTGGTGTCTCCTCCATTTCAGTTTGTTGCTCGTCAGCACTAATAAAACAGGGTTTTGGAGTGCAGAGAGTGGTGTTTATTAGGATGACAGGGATGAAGTGAAGGTAGACATTTGTATCAAAATATAAACAATCTAAATACAAATATACGTCTATCACAAAACTAGCCAGGGTGTTGCTATTGACAAACCAAATAGTTTTTACATCAGCTCATTTCAAAATTGACACATATTGACACATGCAGTCTATTATTCCAATAGAGTCGTAATATCGCGTTAGTCGAGTTGGTAAAGCAGGCTACGCTTTCAAGAGATCCCCTCTGGTTCGATCTCCACTTCTACGATTGAACTTGAATCAAACTAAATTAAAGTTCTTTGTAATTTTTTGCTTCAAACAATTTATTTAAATTCTTGATATCTATTAAGGGCGTGACAGCCCTAAATAGATATTTTATAACATTCTTTCAAAGCCAGGCAACCACGTAATAACGCGGGCATCCTTGGTGACATACTTGAGAAGCACTATTCATATATGTAACGTCTCTCTGTTTGAGTTATAGACATGTTTATATGTTGATAAGCGAATTTCAATGTTATCGAGCACGCCTATTGCTATACTTAAAATTTGTATATTAGGTTTTGATTTATTAATAATTTATTATTTATAATGAACCAAATATTTGATTTATTGGTTACAATGAATGAATATTCAATTATGGATTTATTTAATTAAGGTTTTGTGAAAGGAAATAACGTTGATGTTTGAGTAATTTAAGTATTTGATTATTTTGTTACTAAAGTGAATCATGATAATTATGATCTATTGTTTTGTTTTAGAAAGAAAATCCATTTCTCTTTTGTGTAAGTATATTGTAGTGCAAGATTTTTGAAAATGATTATTTTAAAACATTTAAAGACATGTCTTACATACATGTCTTTAAATCGTTTTTTTTCATATGCAATAAGAAAAAATATACTATGTCTAAATCGAAAAAGTGTTATAATTGTTTACGTATTATTTAAACGTGTGCCATTGAATATAAGGGAGCGTGCTTATACGTACTGTAACCTATATCAAGGCCATTTACCATGTGAATATCTATCTAATATGTCACCTCACGAGATTGCAAGAAGACGGTAAGATAATTTCATTCTTCTGTCCCAAGTACCTACCAGACTTGTGACAATAGTTTGTTCTGTGATATGCTTTCTAGCGAATCGGGGCCGGTGTACACAATATCTTCTGTCAATACGCCGTTCCAGTTTCAAAATATGGCCAATTTACATAGTGCATTTTTGTCTACGACACAAAAGATATGGTCGCTCGTCTGCTAGCGCGATTGTGTAAGAACTTTTCTGTGAAGGGTTCCAGTATATTATTGGATACCTATACTTTTCACACATATTCTTCTGTACCTTGAATTCTAACCACCCTTTTATTCCCGAAGGAGAAGTCAGGTGTGTAACATAACATCCCTTCACCAGGGCCCTGATCGCGCTAATTAGGAAAGTATTTTCCACATTAATGAGCATTACATAGTACCCATAAAATGATGTTCAGTCAACATGAAGTACCCGTGTTTTTTTTTAACAAAACAATAATAACTTTATTTCATAGGCCAAACCTGGAACTTAAAACGTCAATATTTTACTATTTAGAAATTTAACAATAATTAAATACAAAATGATATTATAAATTAAGTTTATTACCGCGAGCGCTTGTAGCAAATACAAACACAGAGCATTGACTGTGGTTGTAATCGATACAAGCGGCCGGATTCCGTTTCCGATTAATATGTTAACCATTTCTGGTGAACAAATGCCACATAATTTTTTGTAGTTAATACTAAAAATAATAAATTCCACATAAAAAAAAAATATTATTATGATCATATCGTCAAAATATTGCTTAAACAATTCAAACTAAAGTAATACATAAACATTTATACTCAATACGTTCTACCACTCCTAAGCACTACGCCTCGAATTCCTCCAAGGTTTATATTAGGTATACCATAACTATACCTTGATGAAGCGTCAAGATTATATTTACAGGAACTGTCAAAACCGACACCTGTTTGACATTGACAGTAAAGTTGCTTTATGATAATGTTGTGCTTAGATTACAAGTGGATTACAACATATTGACAGTTTGCTACTGCAGAAAATCTAATGTCGATTCATTCATTATCATCTCTATGTTAAAGCAACTAAGGTAGCAAACGTATTTTTTAAATTCAAAAATTCATAATTCTATATCGTTTATTCAATTTATATGCGTCTTAGCACATGCTTATGAACGTCAAAAGCATTTGACGAATTTTCGTGAAAGCGATAAAATACGCCATCCGTTCACAAAACTACCAGGAGGCCTTGTTCTGAGAAGAACGGGCAAGAAACTCAGCAAGTTTCTATCCTAACTTTGCATTGTTTTTCTTTTTTAAAAATGTTATAAACTACAACGTTATTGAAGTTTTAGAAGAAAAAAAAAATAAATAAATATCTGAGCTATATATTCTGAGGAGCTCGGTGGTGTATTGGTTCGTGCGCTTTGGCTTCACGTATCACCACCACGCGCTGGCCCAATGCGGATTGGTGGGTAGTGACTGTTGCAATTACGACCGGGACCAACGGCCTAACTTACCTTCCGAAGCACGGAGGAGTTCGAGATCACAAAGTTTTGGACACCCATCCAAGGCCTGACCATGGCGAAGGTAGCTTTGTATTTGATGTCAAAAGCCAAAGCGTACTATTTACTACGCCACCCAGCTCCTCCTAAGTAATGTGAATTGACAGCTTATGTCATAGGTTAGCTTACCGCCCAGCTCGCGATAGAGAAATAGTCCTCCTTGTCATCAAAGAAATATTGGAACCATAAACTGATTCCTACCGTTATATGCAGGTACAGTTAGCCACTCACCAAGAGAGACAGCCCGGTTTTAGCCAAATGTGTTGTACAAATAAAAACCTTATTGCTTAAAGATCATCACAGATTCAAAAAATAAATCCAAACATATTTTGCTAAAATATTACGCGAGTGATGAGTAAATAAGAATTACCAATCCATGACCCAAGCATACTCAAACAAAACTAAGGAAATATTGAACATCATTTTTTCAATATCCATATATTAGCAAACCAAATACCATTGAAAAATTATTGTAATTAAAATTATTAGCGAAAAAACTTAATTCAACGTGCTAATCAACAAAAGTTTTCTAGAAATACGCGGAGTAGCAAAAAATAGATAATTATATTGATATTATGACTATTGAGATGAGTGCTTGTTTAGATGAGGAAGTGTAGGCTTGCTGCCCAAGGCTTAGTGATGGAAACCTAGACATATTCTAATCTGTGATGAAAACTGTCTTTTATCAATACTAAAATTATATTATCTATACTAATATATAGGAACCGTGTGGTAGCGGCTCATTAAAATAATACTACCAACCCATATCATTTCTTGGGTGTCTTAAAAGGCGACTAATGGACTTAGAACTGCTTAGCCATCCGATAGCTTATAGTGGCGACAGCTCACCACCTGTCACGCTGAGTGCAGTCACTGCTTGGTGAAGCGCGGACTATGGCAATGGACAGCTTTTGCAGTGCTTGCGTAGTCTCTGACTAACCCTTAGGGGATAATATTTGTGATTTTATGTATAAAGCTGAAGAGTTTGTTTGTATGGTTGAACGCGCAAATTTCAGGAACTACAGGTCTGATTTGAAAAAATATTTTCAGTGTTAGGTAGTCCATTTATTGTGAAAGGCTTTAAGCTATTATATATAACATTACAAAGTAACTATTCCACGCGGACGAAGTCTCGGGCAAAACTAACTTTTGGTACATAATTTTAGCGACGTGAGATGTTATGCACGTTCCCCCCGTTTCTCAATCCTGTCAGAAAACAATCAAATCACTGAATCTCTATCACTGTCTCATTTTTGCGATCATTGTGAATACAGACCCTTACCTATCGGTAGTAGGGCGGTAGGCATGTGTGGGACACGTCCAGAGCCTGAATATCTTGGCAGCGCTGGCACTAACCACACATAGTAATGAAAATATTCAAAACAGTATTGATACCTTTATTTGGGACGAAGTAACGCCTAACCGTTTGTGGTCTATTTCATGAGCTTTTTCACTAGAGTTATATTCCATTAGTCACAAATAAAACAAATATGTTAGTATCTTTATATAGCATCAAGGTAAAAAGACATTGGATATTCAAAATTGTGATTCATGTATTTAATCAAAATGGCAATTAAACCATATACTGAATTTTTTATATATACATACATAAATTAAATCACGACCATTCCGCAAAGCAGTCCGCGCTTTACCAAGCAGTGACTGCACCTGTGCTCAGCGTGACAGGTGGTGAGCCCGTCGCCGCTATAAGCTATTCGATGGTTGTGCAGTTCTAAGATTTTATATAATTGAGATATATTTTTTGTTACAAATGGTTTCAGCGGAAGATCAGCGCTGACCGCAAGGCTAACATTATGCTAAACTGAGACAATTTAAGACAAATTGCATGATGCAATTTTTTGTGCATTTTGACCTAACATTAATGTATGATGATTTAAATTGTAAAATGTCTCATAACATGTAATCATGCATATATTCTTAAAAGTATATGTCAGAGGTGTTAGAGACCCACTTATCGTCTGATATGTTTCGAGCGAAATAACAGGCGTCAGCAAGCGATATGATAACACTACTTGCCCCTAGTATCAGTTTTGATCACAGATATACATTTACATAGAAAACGCAAACTTAACGATTTGTATTGACACCAAGCGTTTCAACTTTTTAACATGTACTGTGACACCACTGTCTAATTATATAAAGAGACATGCAATTACTTACATACTACTACAAAACATTATTCTAAATACATAATTATTGTCATAATATACTAATACAATTTACTTACATACTAAATAATACTAATACTTGTTTAACCTAAAATAATGTAAAATTAGTTCTTATAAATGATCACAGATGGCGCTGCACGTTCCTGAATCGCGCTATCGTTTACTGCAACTCGCGTGAGCAACTTTGTATAGAGCGAGAATTAGTTCCTATTCCCATTAAACCCATCAGCGCCATCTATTGGTGGACCAATAGATGGCGCTGATGGGTTTTACATCGCGCTAATAAGTTCTACTTGTTATTTAGCATAACTATCACCCAGTTGCAGAAACGAACTTTAAAATTTTATGTCGGCATTATTTCTAATGCTCCATTAATAGTAGATTAGTAGCCAAGGGCTGTAAGCCATCAATTGCAGCCCGAGATATTTAGGCGCACGAGCGCAGCGAGGGCGCTTTTAGTTCGAGGGTGCAATTGATGCTTACACCCGAGCTAACTACTCTGCTTTACATCTCGATTGTGAGGTAAGTGGAAAAAAAGGCTAGAATAAATAAATTTATTTTCAAGAATTAAATTTAGCTTCGCCGTTCGATATTCAAAATTAATAAAAATAGCGAAGCGACCTCTTTTGTCACAAGAATAAATAAATTTATTTTCAAGAACTAAATTTAGCTTCGCCGTTCGATATTCAAAATTGATGGAAATAGCGAAGCGACCTCTTTTGTCATTGGGCTGAATGCATGATGTCTAGTGCCAGTAAGATGGTTAGATGTACGCGAACTTTTTGAAAGAGTTTTTTTTTAATTACTTACCGCCCTAGGGCGTTTCTAGCTCCATTATTAACCTAGGGCGGTAATTGATCACTTAAAACCCGCATCTGGGGGTATTAAGGACCTACCTACCGAACATGAGAGATGTAAATTTATTTACTGAAGTGTCAAAAGAACACCTTAGCGTAGTTTTACGTTGCACAAAACGACATTAGCACCCTGTCAATGCAAAAGAAACATTAGCTACCTTAACTTTAATGAACATTAATGTTTTAATGCCTCATTAACAATTGTCGTCCTTAAAAAATCTTTGTGCAACCGAGTGTTAGTGTTCATTTTGTCATACAGGAATTTGTAATGGCTTTTTGCATTTTTACTTTCTTCGCCAATAGAACCTTGTCATATTTGTCCACCACAGTCGTAATTTTGAGACGGGAGATCCAAACTGATTGAGAGATACCGATTTCGCCGATGCCCCTCTGCAAATTATCTCACAACTAGGCACCTTTTTTAGTTTTTTAAATGCGCGCGGACTAGTTAGCAGCGGCCTACCCTATCATTGGTCGGGGTTTTCGAAACTGGCCCTATAACGGTGGTTTTGATACCATTTTCTCCAATAATTTACTTCAGTTCCCGATAGAGGTAGTAAATGTATAGAGAATATTTGATGACCTCCGTAGTCGAGTGGTCTGTACGCCGGTCTGAAGGCGTCGCCATCTCGAGAGGTCCTGGGTTCGATCCCCTGTGGAGGCAAAGTGTTTGGGTGATGAATTTTCAGACATTTGTTCTCCAGTCTTAGATGTTCATTATATATGTATTATATTATGTATATTCTACATTATTATATGTATTAGGTCCTTACCAATGAAATTGGTGTTTTGTATGGAGATTTTGGGGAATTCTGCATTTTCCATACTAAAATTTTTTCAGTTTTCTTCACAACGACAAATCCAAAGATATTATCTTTATATTTGGCATCTATCATTAGACAAGCTTTTGTAATATGTGTAATATCACACTTCATAAAAATTATTTATCGTTTTAAAGTGAATGCAAATAAAAAGAGAGAGAAATAAAAAGAGTTGTCTCCGTGTCCAATTTTAACACAATTAAACTTACAACAAATTATCAAAACAAATCAAAAGAGCTCAAAAATATAGTCTATTTTTAGACGAGGTAATTATTTTTTAGGAATACTCTGAATCTTAATACACAAAATACTAAGAGAGAAAAAAAACACCAATTTCATAGGTAAGGACCCAATATTTATCTATCAAATATATTTGTCCGTCATCTAGTATCCGTAGCACAAGCAGCATTTAGTTGCTTAAAATGGGACTAGTTGATAGGTGTGAATGTCTGAGGATATTTATTTAATTATTATTTAATATAATCCGACCAACACAAGGTAAATATAAATTTTGGTTAAACTTGTTATCATATTGAGATTTTCGCTTCGAGGTTAAAATTAAATTCGAATTAGATCTACAAGTCAAGGCTCATTATCATTTAGTAATACAATAGATACCGGTATAAAAATAAACATAAAATACGACCCATATTTTTAAGACTTAAATTTCAGGATCAGTTTTTCCGCGATGTTAGTAAAAATTAAAAACATTATTTATAGTTTCCGCATTCCTTCGAAACATCAATCTTAAAAACTCTGTCAATATTTTTTTTTTATAAAACGATTAAGTAATGTTCTAATGAGTGGACGAATTTTTACCTCAGTGTCTCTATCTTATTAGAACATTACAAAATTATAATAATTACATTTTTATAATTTTGTTTTTTTTTATTTTATGTTTTTTTTTTGTCATTTTTCCGCGTGTACGCCTAATTGTTGCTAGATACATGCCGATTATACAATACATTTATCGATAATTTTGCTGATGCAATATAATTAATTAAATAACTTCTGACACACACCTATCAATTAGCTCAATTTAAGCAACTTATGCGCTTATGTTACGGATACTACTACATTAATAAAATGAATAAAAAAGGCCATAAATTACAACGTCCTTTGAATTTTTACACCCACCACCAACCCATGGTCTTACCTGCCTTACGGCATACAGACCGAATCACGGGAGAGCGCGGGGTACTTGCGAATGCTCTTTCCCACACCGCGCTTGTTCTATGCTCCCTACAAATTCTATTTCCATCCCTATTGTTGCCACCTCTCCCCCTTCTGGGGCGTGACAGCGACACAGTCACAGGACTTCGCGTCGGGCTGCTCTTCTGCTGATACCCGATCAATCGAAAGCGTGCCTAATGGTGTGCCAGGAGTGCGCGAACTCGCGTCCTTTGAATTATCGTAAAATTATTTATAATCATCATCATCAAGCCCACAGCTAGACAATTTTGCTGATGCAATATAATTAATTAAATAACTTCTGACACACACCTATCAATTAGCTCAATTTAAGCAACTCATGCGCTTATGTTACGGATACTAAGAGTAAATGACGAATAAATAAACATGATAATTAAATACTGATTATTACATTATCATAATAATCTCTAAACTTAATAATATAAATAAACATCCAAGACAAAAGAAGTTGTTGGTACACAAACATTTGCCCTCACTGGGATTCGGATTTGAAACCTTTATAGATTAGAGCAGGCGCCAGAGGAATTTGAGTGTGCAAAATATTTGTTTTTACCAAGGGGATAAAAATGGACCAAGTAATTGGAAGTAAGTCGATTTAGAACATAGCGCTAATGTAAATTTTACGACCTCCGTTTTTGAGGACCTCCGTGGTCAAGTGGTCTGCACGCCGGTCTCAAGGCGTCGCCATCTCGAGAAGTTCTGGGTTCGATCCCCAGTGAGGGCAAATGTTTGGGTGATGAATTCAGGCATTTGTTCTCCAGTCTTGAATGTTTATATATATTCAGGATATTTATATGTATTTATCTATTAAATTTTTATCCGTTATCTAGTGTCTGTAACACAAGCAGCATTAGTTGCTTAAAATGGGGCAAGTTGATAGGTGTGAATGTTTGAAGATATTTATTTATTCAAAAAATGGACTAAAAAATCTACGGGCAACATTCAAAATCATAATCTGCAAGCGGGGTTTTTGGCGGCATTTGACTATGGCGGCCGTGATTTTTATTTCAATTATTGTAATTTTGTTTCGGAGTGGATATTGTCCCATAAAATTAGTGAAGTTTTGTATAATAAATGTCTATATCATTGAAATACCTAAGCGTCAAGTGGTGTAAAAAGTAATAATTTTTTTATCGTGCTACCATCATCATCTCATCATCATTTGGCTTCAAACTCTCCCAAGACGCATTAAAATCTATTATACTACGACGTTACATCCTCGAGATTTATTAATTCAGTTCACTATGTAGTCCATTCTTCAATGTACTCGGCATCGCACATAATATTTAGAGAATTAATAAAAAGTAATTGAAGTAGTCTATGGTCCCCGGCGCTCTGTGTCTATGATTCGGTGAGCTGTCAAAGTCATTCGTTCTTTATGTGCCGGCATCGCCGTTTCGGTTAAAAATTGTTTCTAAAGTAAATGTGAAAGTGAAGTTTTAAGAAACAATGGGAAAACGTAAAAACAAAAATAAAGATGACTATGTCGAAAAGAAATTAAAGAAAATTGAAAAATACTTACGACAAATATCTTCTGACGATTCGGAAATAAGTGCAGGTACCTATTTTTTCTTAACATTAATTCGCAATTATTTCAGTGTTTCGTGTAAAATAAAACAACAGCTTACAAATTTTACTGTTTGAAAACCGTGAGCAATAGATATCTATCTTTTTATTCATAAATTACTTGTAATACGAAAACATAAGATCGTTAATGGCTAACGTAAAATTCAAATATATTTGTGTTTCTATGTTTATTTTTGGTTGAACAAGTTACTGTAAAAGTAAAAAGAAAGACAGTGTATTACATAGGACTTTTCAGGTACTACTTTGATCAAAACTGTATATAAATAACCCCCATTGGCAGGGGTAAATCTGTTTTGTTGCCGTTTACTATTCTCCGTGACGAGATCACGGTTGATAGTACCTACATTATTTAAAATAAAATAAAAAAGTTATACTCCGTGATGCGGTCACGGTTGATAACTGTACCGTCTAGTGACGTAACGTGATTGCGCCCAACGACGTAAAAATTCTTTTTGCAGATGACTGCCACCAAAATGACTACGAAACACCTCCAACACCTGGGTGTTCTACATGGTCATCTTGTAAAGAACGTTTGAGAACACCATCTATCGATAAAATTTATGTCTCTGACTGTGAACAATATGCAGACCAGCAAAAAGTTATGTCTGATAGTGAAGATATTATTCCCCAACTTTCCATGCCATCTGTTGCCATACAACCTGGATCAAGTAGTGAGTCAGGAGCAAAGTCTCTGCCAAATGATATTCTTCAGGCTCTTGGAGACCCTAAAGGAAAGGATGAAGTTTTCGGCCCTAACATTCCTGAAGAAGTCTCTAAACGTTGGGGACGTATTCTAATAGATGGTCTTACTAAGGAACAGAAGCAAGATATATTTTATTTTTATTTTATTTATTTATTTGGTATATACTACAGTTGACAATCATTGTTAGTATAACAGTAAATATGTTAGTAGTTAAGGGCTAGATTGACAACCTAATTGTATACACACTACATGCTTATTGGCCAACAGAAGCCACGAATTGGCGCGATACAAAAATTAGAACGTTGCACTAAGTAAAGAGAAAACATAAATTTAACTCTAATTTTTAATATTAAGGTTACCACCTTTGGCGAGACAGGCTGTGGTTTAATGGCGATCTCAATGCATTCCTGACTTGGTAATAGAATTTTTTAAAATTTGACTCAAAAACATCAATATCAACATCACGACGAAGTGACAGATCATTATATAATCTGCACATGCGTACCATAGGATTATAAAACGAGGTGTTATTTTTAAATATTTTAAGTTGAAACACACGAGGATGCCTAAGATTGGGTTTTGTATTGAAGTTAATAAGCGAGAGGAGATATGGTGAGTCGAGATTAGAATGTATTATTTTGTGGAGGTAAATCAAGTCCTGTCGCTGACGACGAATGTCGAGAGTTTCCACCCCGAATTTGATAAGTCTATCATTATATGATGTTAATCTACGACCAAAGCCAAACCTGTATGTTGCAATCTTAAGTGCCTTCTTTTGAACCTTTTCTATGGTGTTCGAGTGAACCTGGTAGCATGGCGACCACACAATTGAACCATATTCCAAAATTGTTCTGATGAGGGTATTAAAAAGATAAACGAAGCTTGCTGGTTTGCTGAAACCTGTGGTAGATCTGCAGATAAATCAAAGTATTTGGTACGACCTATCCACAATTTGGTCATAATGTTCACGAAAAGTCATCTTTTCGTCAAATATGACACCCAAGTCTCTAGCCACCTCGCGGTTTCTAAGCACATGATCATCCAGAGAATATTGATACGATATTTTATGTTTTTTATTAGCAAACGTGATCACAAAACACTTATCGATATTTAAAAACATATAGTTACTTTGGCACCATTCAGATATAGTATTGATGTCGCTCTGCAATTGTATACAGTCAGAGATATTATTAACTGATTTAAATACCTTAAGGTCATCAGCATATAGCAGGCATGGACAAGACAGTTTACTCGGCAGATCGTTGATAAAAATAACGAAAAATAGGGGACCTAAATGGGAGCCTTGAGGCACACCAGATTTTATGACAATCGATGGTGATTTGTGACCTTTAATGGTAACGAGCTGACTGCGGTTATAGAGATAGGATTCAATCCAGCGCAATAAATTCCCATGAATACCATAAGATTCAACTTTTTGGCTCAATATGGTGTGATTTACTTTGTCAAAGGCCTTTTTAAAATCCGTATAAATTGAGTCAACTTGACCCTGTTTAGCAAAAGCGGAGCAAATATAGTTTTTATATTCCAGCAGATTGCTTACAGTTGATCTGCACTTAACAAAGCCATGCTGATTAGTCGACAAGAATGGTTTTACGTGACTATAAATATGATCGTACACCACCGATTCGAAAACTTTTGCTAATGTAGACAATATGCTGATGGGTCTATAATTTGCGCAATCGGTGGTATCACCAGACTTATGTATAGGAACCACGTGAGCAAGTTTCCAACTGGTGGGAAAAACACCACTTGCGAGAGACATATTAAATATAATGGTAAGAGGAATTACAATTTCATTACAGCATATTTTTATAAACCTAGGTGGTATATTATCAGGACCAGCACCCTTATTACAATCAAGACTCTTTAATTTACGGAGTATTTCAAATTTACTTATTTCTAATTTCGAGAACGAAGCAGCATTTCTTGAGACAAGTTGCTGAGATGAAACTGTTTCTAAGTCATAGTCCTCGTAAACTGACCCAAAATACTCGCACAAAAGTTTACAGGTTTCTTCAGTGTTGGAGGAAGTTTTATTTCCAAATCGCATTTTACAAGGTAAGCTTTTACTACCCCTTCGATTATTTATATAACGCCAAAACGATTTAATATTAGTCTGAATAGACTGTTCTGTAGTATCAGTAAAGGACCTATAACATTCCCTCAATAAAACTTTGGATCTAGATCTCAACATAGCAAAGGTGTCGTAGTCTCGAGGATTTTTATATTTTTTGAATCGTTTATGATACTTATGTTTTTCCTTAAGACAGTTGATAAGGGAAGGAGTAAACCACAGGGTAAACGCAAGAGGATTCTCTTATTACTGGAGTATGCCTAGATATAATACAATGAACGATCTCATAAAATTTATCAACCGCATGGTCAACGCTCCCCGCCAAACACAGCATGTCATACCAGTCAACAGCGCCCAGCTCGGACTTGACCAAAGTATAGTTACTTCTGGTAAAGTTAAAATGTTTTCGATTATGCTTTTTGATACTTCCGCAGGACAACGAACGAGGTACCCTAACCGATACAAGTAAAGGTGGATGATGAGCGTCAGGTCGTGAGACTGGGTCCGTTTCAACAACATTGACAATACTATCCGTGCAGAATATCAAGTCCAGAAGACGCCCCCCCTTGTTATGTATATAATTATATTGTAAAAGATTACAAGTTGAAATGGTTTCTAGAAGAAGCCTCGACTTCATATCAGTCGGTGAAATGGGCTTCAAACCATGATCATCCACATCCGATGGCAGCCAAGAAAGACCATGAGTGTTGAAGTCTCCAACCATGACAACAATTTTATTATTGGTTTTATGCAAAATGTTATGTTGGACATTATCATAGAATGCAGTGAGATCACCAACACGCATATCTGGAGGTAGGTAGCATAAACATAAATATACCATGTGTCCATCAAGCTGAACGCAAAGCCAAATGTCCTCAAAAGAACTCTCCCAAGACTCAAGTCTGATGACGTTAAGTTCCTTTTTAATAGCGACTAGAACCCCACCTCCATCAGACTTCACAGAACTAGTTGTTTGTCTATCTCTTCGGTAGACGTCATAACGTTTATCGAACAGCTCACCATCAAAGACGCCTGAGTTCAAATTAGTTTCAGTGAGGCAGAATATATCAAAGCTACTATTTAGTACATTCAAATAAAGCTCTGTTGTTTTTGATCTAATTCGATTAACATTCTGATAGTAAATTTCCATTAAAAAATAGTAAATTAAGTTAAAATTACATTGCAGTACATTTACAACTATAACTAATAAAACTTATTATGTAACTATACTAAGACCTCAATTTGTTTAAGCAATCAATATTTTTTATAAGTATCGGGTTACAGTGTTCATCTTTCCGCACGTATATTTTACCAAATTTCACCCAAACAAACTTGTAACCGCAGTCCTTGGCCGTTTTTCGAGTTGCGAGATATTTGAGAGATATTAGAAAGGACTCAAATACCCGAAAACTTCAAATTAGTGAAAGCTCCGTTACTAAACATGGAAATATCAGCTGTTTTAGGTGAACCCGTTAAAAACAGGGATAAACTACTGGAAAAGGCACAGAACCATCTTGGTATGGGTATTGCTGGGTTAACTAACCTTACAGTTTCTGTCATTGATGGGGAATTAAGCAAAATTGAATTGCTCAAAAAAATATCTGACATTAACCAGATATTTTTAGATCTTCATCATGAAAATACAGTAAGCAGAAGAAAATTAATAATATCTTCTCTTGACAAAAAATTTTACAACATGATTTCGGGTGTAAAAAGAGATACTTTCCTCTTCGGAGATAATCTTGGCGAAAAAATTAAGGCAAGCAAAACTGCCGAAAGGTCTGGATTGCAAATAAAACGCAGCGAAGGCAACATGTTTACTTCCAGGAGACCACTCAGTCAGGGAAACTGGAGGGGCCCACCCCGTCAACAAAATCATCGAGGACACAGACAGGGTGGGCAGAGGGCTCGCTATGTGGGTCAGCAGAACAAGCGCCCCCCACTGGTCGGGGAACGCCCAACAACTGCCTCGAAGATGATCATCAAACCCCGCAAGTCTTAGATAAGGTACGGTAAGGTATGCAGGTAGATTATTTAAATTTTATAAAAAATGGTGTTCTATTACTAATGATTCAGTTGTTCTGGATATAATTAAAGGGTATAAAATACCTTTTATTAAAGCAGTATTACAAGCTAATGTGCCTAAAAATGAATATTTTTGCCCCACTGAAACTCAACATTTGCGGCTCTCAATATTAAATCTACTGCAGACTGGAGCAATCAAAAAATGTAAAAATAATGTTTTTGGCCAATTTTTGTCAAAAATTTTTCATACACTAAAATCTGACGGTTCATATCGCTTTATACTTAATCTTAAATGGCTTAACTTGTTTATTCCATCCCAGCATTTTAAAATGGAAGACATTCGTACTGTAACCAAATTAATGTCAAAAGATTGCTTCATGGCAACTATTGACCTCAAGGATGCCTACTTCTTAGTATCCCATACACAAAAGTAGCCGAAAATACTTGAGATTTGAATTTGAAAGCATTATGTATGAATTCCAATGCCTCCCGTTTGGCCTCTCACTTGCTCCATTTGTTTTCACCAAAATCATGAAACCAGTTGTAACTGCTCTAAGAAGTAAAGGTTTTACTCTAGTTATTTATCTGGATGATTTTATCTGCTTGGGTACATCTTATGAAGCCTGTCTTTCTTGTGTATCAAAAACAATAGCTTTATTAGAAAATTTAGGATTCATAATAAATCGTGACAAAAGTAAGCTATACCCAAAACAAGTTCAGAAGTTTTTAGGTTTTGAATTAGATTCTCGAGAGATGTGCATAAGGTTACCATTAGAGAAACGAACAAAAATTTTAAAATGTGTCAACGAGATTTCAAAAAAGATTTTTATACCAATCAGAGAGTTTGCTCAGTTTCTCGGAGTTTTAGGTTCAGCTTGTCCAGCTGTTTCTTATGGTTGGGTTTTCACCAAACAATTTGAACGTGAAAAATTTTTAGCGTTACAAAAATTTCAAGATGATTATGATAAGGTAATGGAAATAAAATCCAATCTAAAGAACGATTTTATATGGTGGACAGACCATATATTGTCATCAAAAAACCCTATACGTGAAAATCGTTATGAATTGGAAATATTTTCCGACGCATCACTAACAGGTTGGGGAGTTATGTGCAATGGAGAACGTTCGGGTGGTTTTTGGAATGAAACAGATTCATTGTGCCATATAAATTTTTTAGAACTCAAAGCGGCTTTACATGGCCTTAAATGCTTCGCAAGTAATCTTAGGGACACAGAAATTCTTTTGCGTATAGATAATACCACCGCGATTTCTTACATTAACAGATATGGTGGGGTCCAGTATCCTTATTTAAATGAGATTGCCCGAACAATTTGGCAGTGGTGCGAAAAGAGGCAACTGTACATATTCGCATCCTATATTAAATCCAAAGACAACACTGAGGCTGATATAGAATCGAGAAGAAAAAATATTGACACCGAATGGGACCTGGCTGATTCAGCTTTTAGATTAATTGTGAATACGTTTGGTTGTCCTCAGATTGATTTATTTGCTTCCAATATTAACACTAAGTGTTCTGTATATATATCATGGCATAGGGACCCAGATGCTTTTAATATCGACGCATTTACTGTCAATTGGGGCGATTATTTTTTTTTATGCATTTCCTCCATTTTCTCTAATTCTAAAGTGCTTAAAAAAGATTGTTGTGGACAAAGCCACGGGCATTATAGTGGTTCCAAACTGGCCAAGCCAACCGTGGTTTCCCTTACTTTTAATCTTAAGTCGCAAACAAATTTTTCTCAATCCTAGTCCTGATTTACTATTATCTCCTTTCAGAACTCCACATCCTCTTTGGAAGAGCCTTACCCTGGTATCTTGCCTTATATCAGGGAAGCATATACCAGAACAGGTCTGACATCGGATGCTATTGACATTATGATTGGATCTTTGTCGGAAAGCTCAATAAAACAATATAATTGCGCTTTTAAAAAATGGTGGATCTTTTGTAAACAAAACTGTATTAATTGTCTTAACGCTGATATTCCAATCATATTAAATTTTTTCTCTGGGCAGTTTAATTCGGGGGCTAATTATTCCACTCTAAATACGTTACGTTCGTCATTAGGTCTAATAATGGGCAGAAAATTTAGCGAAGATGATAGAGTAACACGTTTCCTTAAAGGAGTTTTTAAGAAAAAACCTACATTTCCAAAATATTTATCAACCTGGAACCCAAATTTGGTGTTGGATAAATTGGCCACTTGGTATCCAAACGAAAGTCTACCTATCGATAAACTTACAAAAAAATTGGTAGCTCTGCTAGCGTTTTCCACTGCACAACGTGTTCAGACGTTATCCTTGATTCGCTTGTCCAATATCCAGATTAATGATTCGAATATTGAAATTAATATAACAGATATTATAAAGACTTCAGCTCCTGGACGTTTGGCACCAAAACTAATCATTCCCTTTTTTTCACAAAAAGATCAAATTTGCCCAGGAAAAACATTATCTTCTTACATTGAATCAACTGTAAACTTTAGAAAATTGCCAGATACCTCAAACCTGATTCTTACTATAAAAAAGCCAATACATAATGCTAGTGCTTCAACAATAGCCCGCTGGATAAAATCGGTTTTATCTGAAAGTGGTGTAGATACTAATATATTTAAAGCTCATAGCACTCGCCACGCGTCCACTTCGGCCGCTAGCAGAAGAGGTGTATCGGTTGACCTTATCAAACGCACGGCGGGTTGGTCAGGTAACTCTCTAACATTCGGAAAATTTTATAATAAGCCCTTATTATTGGATGATAGTGACACATTTGCTAAATCAATAATAAACTAATTTATAATTATAGTTACTTTTATAATAATAAGAGTTATATCTTATTAAAATAAAGATTAAGTGTTGATTTCTAAGAATTTTTGTTTTTATTCATTTTCTGAGCATTATATTTCATGATATTATAGCTAAACATCTACATAGTGAACTGAATTAATAAATCTCGAGGATGTAACGTCGTAGTATAATTAATGGTTAAACGAACTTACCTATGTGATGTTTGACCATAATTATACAAGACGTTACATCCGAAGAGATTTATTACCCTTCCCCCCCATTTTATGAAATAGAAATCTTTCCCAAATTATTCATGAAATAAATGCTCAGCTCTAAAATAATGACTTTGACAGCTCACCGAATCATAGACACAGAGCGCCGGGGACCATAGACTACTTCAATTACTTTTTATTAATTCTCTAAATATTATGTGCGATGCCGAGTACATTGAAGAATGGACTACATAGTGAACTGAATTAATAAATCTCTTCGGATGTAACGTCTTGTATAATTATGGTCAAACATCACATAGGTAAGTTCGTTTAACCATTAATTATACTTGTATTTCAATGCCAATACTGAAGAAATTCAAAAATACCCAATTATTTTTGCATAGGCTTGGCAAAAGTAAACAAAATATAACCTCTTAAGCTTACACAATCTTGCATAATAATATTATCTTAAATGATAATTATTTAACAAATTTGTACACACACGTTAAACATATCAATTAGAACGACATATATTACACCATTCAGTTGTAGAATGTAAGGTTCGTCACCTGACAGTCCATTTTACATTGCATCAGATATTGTGATTTCAATATTCAAATGTTGTTTTAAATAAATTTTATTTTTTAAATTATTTTCAATTCGTTCTTATTTTAGAAAATACTATGGATCTAAAACATTGCGTTTGTCGATTCTTAAATTGTTTGTATTTTATGTTGCTGAAAATTAAATATTATTTTACATAATTTATTTCTAGCCGTTGGATGTGAGCAGAGCATGACCGATCAATATGTTCATTGGGAAACGTCTATATTACCCAATGAACATACGCTTATCGTTAGGGGCGCTTTTGTTGAATGGTAGGTATATAAATATTACAAGTTATTTATTTATATTTTATTGCTGTGCACGCAATTTGATAATTCAGAATGTAGATAGATATCCAACTATACTATTTCAAACATAATATTCATAACCAGTGTAGTACCTCCTTAAATGTAGGATCCAAATCATTAATGTCTATAGCCAGTCATTCGTCTGCCACTTTAACGTGACCTTTGCCCCGCGATGATTGCAGAAGGAGCATCTGTCACAATCGGAGATCTATAAACAGTGGTTATAAAGCAATCTTCGTGATTCATATCATATAATAAATGTACAGTCGACAGTACGGCAGACTTTACAAAAACTGAAAATTATTCGAACACAAAATATTAATAATAATAATAAATATCCTCAGACATTCACACCTATCAACTAGTCTCATTTTAAGTAACTAAATGCTGCTTGTGTTACGGATACTAGATGACGGACAAATATATTTAATAGATAAATACACATAATTATTCAGAATATATGTAATATTATACATATATAATCAACATCCAAGACTGGAGCACAAATGTCTGAAAATTCATCACCCAAACACTTGCCTCCACTGGGGATCGAACCCAGGACCTCTCGAGATGGCGGCGCCTTGAGACCGGCGGCGTACAGACCACTCGACCACGGAGGTCGTCAAATACAAATCAAATTCAGATTCAAATTCAAATTTAGTCACATATTCAAATTCATAATTCATTCAAATTCAGGTTCAATGAATCTACCAGGAGCTAAGCTACCAGGAGGCCTTGTTTTGAGAAGAACAGGTAGGAAATGCAGCATATTTTCATTCTTCTTTTACATTAGAATCGTTTAACAAAAAAAGGCCATAAATTACAACGTCCTTTGAATTTTTACACCCACCACCAACCCATGGTTACGGCATACAGACCGAATCACGGGAGAGCGCAGGGTACTTGCGAATGCTCTTTCCCACACCGCGCTATACTCCCTACACATTCTATTTCCATCCCTATTATTGCCACCTCTCCCCCTTCTGGGGCGTGACAGCGACACAGTCACAGGACTTCGCGTCGGGCTGCTCTTCTGCTGATACCCGATCAATCGAAAGCGTCCCTAATGGTGTGCCAGGAGTGCGCGAACTCGCGTCCTTTGAATTATCGTAAAATTATTTATAATCATCATCATCAAGCCCACAGCTAGACATAGGCCTCCCTAAGCACGCCACCGCTCTCAATTTTCGGCCGTTCTCATCCAGCCCACTCCAGCCAGACTACGGCCCGTATTACAGAACCAAACTCAATCGTAGATCTCTGCTTGAGCGCAGTTAAAAAGGGATGGCGCTGTGTGGGATCAATAGCGCCATCCCTCTCTAACAGTGCTCAAGCAGAGATCTACGCTTGAGTTTAGTTCCGTAATACGGGCCTACGAATATCGACCTCCCATCTCGTCACAGGACACCCCAGGCGTTATTACATTAGATTGTACCAAAAGTGCAAAAAAATATTAAAGAATTTCGACGGCTTTTAATAGCCGAACTTGTGGTAAGAAGTGACATTTAAAAACTAAGTTTTTTTACGGACAGACCAATTTTCTTCATATACTCGTATTAATATTAAAGTCAAGCGATGATTCTTTGATCCAATTAGTACCACCCACTGTTTCAACGATATTTATTAATCATTAGGTACTTGAACTTGAGTACTTACATCTAAATGCCAGTTTAAGATACTCGCAATTTTTTCCTCGTTTTTACATACGACCCCGCAGTTGCATGTTACATTACATTACATAATTTGTTATTTACATTTAATTACATCGTATCTTTTCCGCCTCTATTGCCAAGTCCTTGGTCATATAAAGCGAGTTCAATTCACATAAAAATGTAAATATTCTACTAGCATTCCCACGAACTAGCCTAGCCCAAAAAAAGCACTCGTCGTCCTCAGCCTATATACGTCCCACTGCTGGGCACAGGCCTTCCTCATGGAGAAACGTATGAGGGGTTTAGGCCGTAACACCACCGCGCTGGCCCAATGCAGATTAGCGGGTAGAAATTGTTGCAATAACAACCGGGACCATCAGCTTGACGTGCTTTCCAAAGCATGGAGGAGTTTGAGATCACAAAATTTTCTTCACCCATCCAAGGCCTGACCATGGCGAAAGAAGCTTTGTTTTCGATCGAAAGCCAAAGCGTACTAACCACTACGCCACCAACCTCCTCACACAAGCGCTGTTTTATTACAATTAGTGTATTTTTACCCCTTCGATGGAACTGATTCTAGCCATGATATTCGATAGTCCACTGAAGGGCCGTGTGTTGCGGTTATCCAAATAGGATCTAGAATAACTAGGGATAGGGTAACTTCAATTGCCATTTCACAACGGGAAAACCACTTGTTACGGACTTTTTAGTAGCTGGCCGAGCAGCCATGGACTAAACTGACGCTGACGACTAGGGGCCACTTGCAGGAAATTTTAAACCTAGTTTAAATCTCGATCATGTAAATTTTTGACATTTCAACCATATAAGAATTGTCAAAAAATACTAAATCTAGTTTTAAATCTCGATTAAAATTTTCTTCAAGACGCCCTAGGACGTGAGATGTAAATGTGTGATATTTCGTGGTTTAATTATTGCCTAAATATATTATTTTGTCTAGCCGCCTAGACGCCTTTGTAGTTTAACCACTCAAGCTTTTGAATTTTTCCAGTAGCATCATCCTTTAGTTTTTGTGCCAGCTGTTCCGAGGAAGCACATCTTTACAGCATCAGGTGATTTACCTACTCGTTAAATTGAAATAATTCTAGAAGCCAAATATGAAGATTTAATAACCAGTATGATTAATTGTTGATCATCTATTCAGCTATAATTTTTCATACAATGACCTTTTATTTGATTTGAGATCTCATATCTAGTCGTCCGGAATGAATCTGTAATCACATATTCGGCTCAAGCAATGAGCAATAAATCAATATACGTCTTTGTAGTTGCTACTGCGTGTAATCGTTCCTTTTGAGCCGTCTTTATCAATACAGATTACTTCCGATGTTTTTCTTTAATTGGAAACGATTTCCAACCAGTTATTTACACGTGTATAGATATATCCACCTGCTTTTCTCTTCAGGTATAATATGGGTTTAACACCTCTGTCAATCTCTTCAAAGGCAGCGGCAGCCGAGTTGGTTCATTGTACAGTTCATTGTGAATATCGCTTGCCTCACATTGTGCCCGGTGCATGCGACAGGTTCGCCACCTGTTAGATGGGGACCTAACATATCTGGCGAAATGTGGGTGTTTACACCTGCGCCTACCTCTTCGGGGAAAGAGGGGTGATAATATGTTATGTTATGTTTTAAGTTTCACATCAAAGCTACTGAAGTTCATTGAATTATTTTTTTAAAGGTTTTAGAAAACCATAGTACCTACATTAGAAAAATACACGAACAAAAGGTTCTAAGCTAGGTCAGCGTTCCATAGAAATATGGTTGATGATATGAAAAGAGTCTATTCGTTTTCCCAGAACCCATTTCACAAGCTTTACAGTGCTTATTTTTCATCTGGGCTAACAGGATAGCTATTGTTAATTTTTCATTAATTTTCAAAGGTTTCAACACTATACTTTAATCTATTTCATCATTAGCCCACGTAATTATTCATTAACAAAAATGCGGTTTAAAAAAATTATAGTTCTTTAAGGAATCAGCTAACCTCTTTTCTAACGTTATTAGTATCAAATGGTAAGGTTACCATTAAAAACGAACGCACATCAAGTCCGCATGATGAGTTATTAAATTAATAATATTCTTTTTTATCAAAATATTATTCGTTGTTACTATCATTTAGATAGTACTATTATGGTGAACTTAGTATAACCTTTATTTGATTCTAGAATTCAATTCGTTATTGCTAAATTTGACATGCGAATATTAAAAGGCATACAATGTAAAATAGACGGCCTTAACGGTAATGGCGGTTTCACATGGACCATCTTTAGGATGAAACGCAACTAAGAATGTGAGTGAAAACGAATAGGTATTGTCAATTCAACGAGACTTGTATCAATAACTATTAACACTGAGATCGAAATATTATTAAACTAATATTATTAATGTCATGTTTAACTTCGGTATGTTGTTCCTGTTAAAACTAATTTCAGTTCCTTTCGTGTAAGTTACGTTTTAAAAAATACTTTTTAGTTGCGTTAAGAAGATCAATTTATACGGGAAACGTGATTGGCAACCCTAGCGGAAAGTAGCTGAAATCACGTTTCCCAAAGAAATTGAGCCATAGAATTTGTTCCTAATTGTCCAACAAGGTGTGGTAGCTTATATAGATCGGCTTTTCTCTTTTGCGTTAGCTATTTTGTATATAGGCGCTTGAAAAGATATAAATAGAACGCATATAAATAAATAAAAATCTTCAGACGTTCACACCTATCAACTAGACGAACCTATCAGTTAGACAAAATAAAAATTTTGAATACTAATGTACTAGTGTTGTGCAAGACCTAGAATTGTTGTGTATGTATGTGTACGAAATTAAAACATTTTCTATTTTTTTTTTATTTAACTAGCCCCATTTTAAGCAACTAATGCTGCTTGTGTTACGGATACTAGATGACGGATTAATTATATTTAATAGATAAATACATATAAATATCTAGAATGTGTTGTGGAATCACTTTCAAAATGAGTACATCATTCTAAGTTCTCTCTTCGTAGATATCTTCTACAGACACATATTATATATTCTTTGGTTTAATACGTGGATAATTGAAACGATTACCATTTCCATTGGATTTCCCTCGATACGTAAATTCAAGAATGCATTCTTATGATTTTCTCTTATTTGTACTTTACTTTGACATTGTATTTCTGGTTTCCATTGCCTTTTTAAGGTTTAAGATTAAAAGAAAAATCTCTACACAAACATCAATTGAAGTTGCGCGAAAATTTTGTAGATTTCAGCACTGGACTGGAAATAAGTTATTTATGCAAACCATATTACACACCAGCAAGACTGTGGCAAAATGTTTGCATATTCTAAAATAAAAAAATAATGCGGAGGTCTTATTTCATGTGCTTAAGGTGCGACCTCTTAGCATTGAAACCAAGTATTTGGTACTATTTTGTTTACAAGAGTACGATTTTAAATAATAATTATCCTAAACAAATTGTCTTTTATTTATTGTCCCTAATGAGGTGGACTTCAATGAAATTTGGAATAATGTACATTTTTACGTATAGGTACAGTCACCAGCAAAAATATATGACGGTTTTATTAATTGGCACTTAATTATATCAATAGAATCTAGTCCGCTAAACAAATAATTTACTTTAAACCTAAGAATAGCAAGGCACTTAAATCGTCATATGTTTTTGCCAATAATGGTACACAATATGATAAGTTACGATGTGGTTAGTGATCACCGTACCTCAGATGAGACATGAGTTGTTTTTCTTAAAAGTATCAAAAATATTTTTTACCTGTTTCATAATTTATGTGTTTTTGATCCGTTCCCTGATATTTATTTATTTTTATTCTTTATGTCCAAAACACTTTTGTACTTAAGGCGGACTTAACGATAATACATCGCTCTCTCCCAGTCAACCTTTGATAAATAATAATAAAGAAATATCTTCAGACATTCACACATATGAACAAGCCTCATTTTACACAACTAAAGCTGCTTGTGTTACGGACACTAGATGACGGATTAATATATTTAATAGATAAATGTTCAGTAAATGCCCAATACTTATATAAACATCCAAGACTGTAGAACAAATGCCTGTAAACATCACACAAACATTTCCCCCACCGGGGATCAGCCCAGAACCTCTCGAGATGGCGACGCCTTGAGACCGGCATACAGACCACTCGACCATGGAGGTCATTTAAATATATACATAGATTGATACCTTTGATATGTTATGATATGAGCGAAAGAAGTATCGAGTTACTTGTTTTTATAAAACAATGTTATTTTCCATTTTACAACGCCCTATAGAGTACACTTCATTGCAGTAGTACGCTGTGATGCAGTGACATTGATTTTAGTGTACCACACTAACATCGATGTCACAGAAGTTTCCCTGGATGTGGTGGGTCGTTTACGAAGAAGGTAAAGGTGTTAAAACATTCCCCGTGATATATTTTAGTTCCCATGTAACAGGGAGTGAGGCTGTTGGCATGCACACTCAATAAGGCAAGTAATATATACAATTTCATTGTAATCGAGTCTTATTCAAACTCAGTAGTACAGTGGATCAAACAAACCACCAGTAGTGTCGTATTTTTCTCAGTATTTTATTTATTTGGTCCTTTCAACTGGTTTCCTTGCCTATCATGTCGTAAAAGGCGACTAAGGGCGTATTGGGTACTGGGTCTATGATTGTGTAGGCGATGAGCTAGCCACTTGTTACTACTCTTTCAGGATTTTTCATCTGACTAACCCCATTTTTTTATGACTAAATGTGGTCTTAAGGAACACAGAGCTCCTTGGACTTTGCCTACCCCTTCGGGGATTACAGGCGTGATTGTATGTATTTTTTATACCATCATAATCATCATCAGCCTATGTTTGTCCACTGCTAGATATAGGCCTTACCTTATGCACGCCACCGCTCTCGATTTTCGGACGAATATCCTCATCCCATCTTGTCACAGGTCCCACACTACGCTTGCCGAATCGCGGTCTCCACTCAAGAACTTTACGACTCCAACGGCTGTCAGTTCTACGGCAGACGTGTCGTGACCAGCCCATTGCCACTTCAGTTTGCTCATTCGATAGGCTATGTCAGTGACTCTTGTTTTATTTATTACACAACAATATACAATTTTTCCAAGTATTAAGGCAGGTGAATATCATGGTCCGCGGCCGTAATGATTATCAATAATAATTAAAAAATAAAATTATTACTAGCCAAATACAAGGCCACGAAAAATGAATCTTGGCCCCTAATTTGGAGAACCTGTTTGACGGGAGATAGCTCCGTGTTTACATAAACAATTTTGTTTATGTGAGGCGTTTTTGGTGCTTCTTCGCTTGGTGACAAGACTGACCTATAACTAGTTTTGGTTAAACTTTTTACATTCTTCTTAAACGATTTTAATTATTGCCTAAATATATTATTTTGTCTAGCCGCCTAGACGCCTTTGTAGTTTAACCACTCAAGCTTTTGAATTTTTCCAGTAGCATCATCCTTTAGTTTTTGTGCCAGCTGTTCCGAGGAAGCACATCTTTACAGCATCAGGTGATTTACCTACTCGTTAAATTGAAATAATTCTAGAAGCCAAATATGAAGATTTAATAACCAGTATGATTAATTGTTGATCATCTATTCAGCTATAATTTTTCATACAATGACCTTTTATTTGATTTGAGATCTCATATCTAGTCGTCCGGAATGAATCTGTAATCACATATTCGGCTCAAGCAATGAGCAATAAATCAATATACGTCTTTGTAGTTGCTACTGCGTGTAATCGTTCCTTTTGAGCCGTCTTTATCAATACAGATTACTTCCGATGTTTTTCTTTAATTGGAAACGATTTCCAACCAGTTATTTACACGTGTATAGATATATCCACCTGCTTTTCTCTTCAGGTATAATATGGGTTTAACACCTCTGTCAATCTCTTCAAAGGCAGCGGCAGCCGAGTTGGTTCATTGTACAGTTCATTGTGAATATCGCTTGCCTCACATTGTGCCCGGTGCATGCGACAGGTTCGCCACCTGTTAGATGGGGACCTAACATATCTGGCGAAATGTGGGTGTTTACACCTGCGCCTACCTCTTCGGGGAAAGAGGGGTGATAATATGTTATGTTATGTTTTAAGTTTCACATCAAAGCTACTGAAGTTCATTGAATTATTTTTTTAAAGGTTTTAGAAAACCATAGTACCTACATTAGAAAAATACACGAACAAAAGGTTCTAAGCTAGGTCAGCGTTCCATAGAAATATGGTTGATGATATGAAAAGAGTCTATTCGTTTTCCCAGAACCCATTTCACAAGCTTTACAGTGCTTATTTTTCATCTGGGCTAACAGGATAGCTATTGTTAATTTTTCATTAATTTTCAAAGGTTTCAACACTATACTTTAATCTATTTCATCATTAGCCCACGTAATTATTCATTAACAAAAATGCGGTTTAAAAAAATTATAGTTCTTTAAGGAATCAGCTAACCTCTTTTCTAACGTTATTAGTATCAAATGGTAAGGTTACCATTAAAAACGAACGCACATCAAGTCCGCATGATGAGTTATTAAATTAATAATATTCTTTTTTATCAAAATATTATTCGTTGTTACTATCATTTAGATAGTACTATTATGGTGAACTTAGTATAACCTTTATTTGATTCTAGAATTCAATTCGTTATTGCTAAATTTGACATGCGAATATTAAAAGGCATACAATGTAAAATAGACGGCCTTAACGGTAATGGCGGTTTCACATGGACCATCTTTAGGATGAAACGCAACTAAGAATGTGAGTGAAAACGAATAGGTATTGTCAATTCAACGAGACTTGTATCAATAACTATTAACACTGAGATCGAAATATTATTAAACTAATATTATTAATGTCATGTTTAACTTCGGTATGTTGTTCCTGTTAAAACTAATTTCAGTTCCTTTCGTGTAAGTTACGTTTTAAAAAATACTTTTTAGTTGCGTTAAGAAGATCAATTTATACGGGAAACGTGATTGGCAACCCTAGCGGAAAGTAGCTGAAATCACGTTTCCCAAAGAAATTGAGCCATAGAATTTGTTCCTAATTGTCCAACAAGGTGTGGTAGCTTATATAGATCGGCTTTTCTCTTTTGCGTTAGCTATTTTGTATATAGGCGCTTGAAAAGATATAAATAGAACGCATATAAATAAATAAAAATCTTCAGACGTTCACACCTATCAACTAGACGAACCTATCAGTTAGACAAAATAAAAATTTTGAATACTAATGTACTAGTGTTGTGCAAGACCTAGAATTGTTGTGTATGTATGTGTACGAAATTAAAACATTTTCTATTTTTTTTTTATTTAACTAGCCCCATTTTAAGCAACTAATGCTGCTTGTGTTACGGATACTAGATGACGGATTAATTATATTTAATAGATAAATACATATAAATATCTAGAATGTGTTGTGGAATCACTTTCAAAATGAGTACATCATTCTAAGTTCTCTCTTCGTAGATATCTTCTACAGACACATATTATATATTCTTTGGTTTAATACGTGGATAATTGAAACGATTACCATTTCCATTGGATTTCCCTCGATACGTAAATTCAAGAATGCATTCTTATGATTTTCTCTTATTTGTACTTTACTTTGACATTGTATTTCTGGTTTCCATTGCCTTTTTAAGGTTTAAGATTAAAAGAAAAATCTCTACACAAACATCAATTGAAGTTGCGCGAAAATTTTGTAGATTTCAGCACTGGACTGGAAATAAGTTATTTATGCAAACCATATTACACACCAGCAAGACTGTGGCAAAATGTTTGCATATTCTAAAATAAAAAAATAATGCGGAGGTCTTATTTCATGTGCTTAAGGTGCGACCTCTTAGCATTGAAACCAAGTATTTGGTACTATTTTGTTTACAAGAGTACGATTTTAAATAATAATTATCCTAAACAAATTGTCTTTTATTTATTGTCCCTAATGAGGTGGACTTCAATGAAATTTGGAATAATGTACATTTTTACGTATAGGTACAGTCACCAGCAAAAATATATGACGGTTTTATTAATTGGCACTTAATTATATCAATAGAATCTAGTCCGCTAAACAAATAATTTACTTTAAACCTAAGAATAGCAAGGCACTTAAATCGTCATATGTTTTTGCCAATAATGGTACACAATATGATAAGTTACGATGTGGTTAGTGATCACCGTACCTCAGATGAGACATGAGTTGTTTTTCTTAAAAGTATCAAAAATATTTTTTACCTGTTTCATAATTTATGTGTTTTTGATCCGTTCCCTGATATTTATTTATTTTTATTCTTTATGTCCAAAACACTTTTGTACTTAAGGCGGACTTAACGATAATACATCGCTCTCTCCCAGTCAACCTTTGATAAATAATAATAAAGAAATATCTTCAGACATTCACACATATGAACAAGCCTCATTTTACACAACTAAAGCTGCTTGTGTTACGGACACTAGATGACGGATTAATATATTTAATAGATAAATGTTCAGTAAATGCCCAATACTTATATAAACATCCAAGACTGTAGAACAAATGCCTGTAAACATCACACAAACATTTCCCCCACCGGGGATCAGCCCAGAACCTCTCGAGATGGCGACGCCTTGAGACCGGCATACAGACCACTCGACCATGGAGGTCATTTAAATATATACATAGATTGATACCTTTGATATGTTATGATATGAGCGAAAGAAGTATCGAGTTACTTGTTTTTATAAAACAATGTTATTTTCCATTTTACAACGCCCTATAGAGTACACTTCATTGCAGTAGTACGCTGTGATGCAGTGACATTGATTTTAGTGTACCACACTAACATCGATGTCACAGAAGTTTCCCTGGATGTGGTGGGTCGTTTACGAAGAAGGTAAAGGTGTTAAAACATTCCCCGTGATATATTTTAGTTCCCATGTAACAGGGAGTGAGGCTGTTGGCATGCACACTCAATAAGGCAAGTAATATATACAATTTCATTGTAATCGAGTCTTATTCAAACTCAGTAGTACAGTGGATCAAACAAACCACCAGTAGTGTCGTATTTTTCTCAGTATTTTATTTATTTGGTCCTTTCAACTGGTTTCCTTGCCTATCATGTCGTAAAAGGCGACTAAGGGCGTATTGGGTACTGGGTCTATGATTGTGTAGGCGATGAGCTAGCCACTTGTTACTACTCTTTCAGGATTTTTCATCTGACTAACCCCATTTTTTTATGACTAAATGTGGTCTTAAGGAACACAGAGCTCCTTGGACTTTGCCTACCCCTTCGGGGATTACAGGCGTGATTGTATGTATTTTTTATACCATCATAATCATCATCAGCCTATGTTTGTCCACTGCTAGATATAGGCCTTACCTTATGCACGCCACCGCTCTCGATTTTCGGACGAATATCCTCATCCCATCTTGTCACAGGTCCCACACTACGCTTGCCGAATCGCGGTCTCCACTCAAGAACTTTACGACTCCAACGGCTGTCAGTTCTACGGCAGACGTGTCGTGACCAGCCCATTGCCACTTCAGTTTGCTCATTCGATAGGCTATGTCAGTGACTCTTGTTTTATTTATTACACAACAATATACAATTTTTCCAAGTATTAAGGCAGGTGAATATCATGGTCCGCGGCCGTAATGATTATCAATAATAATTAAAAAATAAAATTATTACTAGCCAAATACAAGGCCACGAAAAATGAATCTTGGCCCCTAATTTGGAGAACCTGTTTGACGGGAGATAGCTCCGTGTTTACATAAACAATTTTGTTTATGTGAGGCGTTTTTGGTGCTTCTTCGCTTGGTGACAAGACTGACCTATAACTAGTTTTGGTTAAACTTTTTACATTCTTCTTAAACGATTTTAAATTTTTTAATGATCCAGAGATGTACTAGCAGTACTTTATTCTTGTCGTGTCGTTTTCTGAAAACATTTTGGGGTAGGCGGTTGTCTGTTAACACTCGCCATGACACCATTCACTCCCCTTTTCATCATATGAATATTCATTTAATTTATCTATCTTTTCTTTGGCCTTCTTCAGTTTCAGTTACATGTCCAAAACTTGCCCGAAGGCATAATCCTGATGACACTCTCTCTCCTTATTGCTTGGCCATGCCAAGATTCAAATTTTTCTCTAAATTTTTAAGTACAGCCAAATTAAAATGTTAATAATTTAATATTTTAAATTTAAAGCCAAATAAACTTTATTAGTTTTGATATGTCAAAAAAGAAGTCAGCGTTATATTTTTATTAGATTCGTTTGTAGCAGGGGTATAAGGCAAGACAATAAATAATCCAGCACTTAGTAGAAACGTTTATAGTAGGTACCAACAAGATACTCAAGAGTAAGGGAGCAAAAATTTTAAGAGTACACTTTGTTACTATCAGATTAATAATTGACTTTTTAAGCACTCGCGTTGATGTCTTTTACATCACGGCATAATATCGATTTTATCAACTCTTCATTTACATTGATAATATCTCTTTATCATTCAAATTTGAAGCATTGACAAAGAGTATTTATATGTTATTATTTACAAGCAACCCTGGGTAAGGAACCAATGACCTCTCGCTATTCTCATAAAAATGGATATTATTGTAATAAGTATCAGACATTGCGTATTTAGGAACATTGAAAAAATTCAAATCAAATAATCGATACGAATAATAAATGCGAGAGTAAAAGTCAGTGTCGCTTTCGCGTCAAAACCACAGAATCGATTTAATCAAAATTTGGTACACAGACAGTCTAGTGCCTGAAAAAGGACATCTACTATTCATCGATATTCCCATAGTTCCTGCGGGTACGGAGCGGGTGAAACCGCGGGAAGGCATTAGTTTGTAGGTACACAAATTGTATATGGACTTGGAATAAATAATTCAATATACTTATGGTTATAGCAGAGTAAAGATGTTATTGACCAAAATGGCTAGAAAGTTATTAAGAATTTGAAAACAATTGGGATGAGGAATATAAAAATGTGAAATTCTTTTAGAGGAAGGCAATTAATGGATAGTTGTTATTTTATAGAAACAAAATCAAATAATTAAGGTCTTTGCCCACAACAACGGAGCATACCATGGCCGTGCTAATACTGCTTCAGGCTTTTAGGAAAAGATCATTATAGATTACTTTAGATTACTTTACTAAAGATTAAATTTTATAGAATATTCTAAAGAGAGAATATCCACTTAACGATCCATCACCTATTACACATTCATATACATTGCATCTTTATACAAAGACTATTTACGTGCCTGAAACGTTCCTGGCCTAGTGTAGTGGCATACACCTTTAGGCTAACACTGGTTCATAATGGAATAAAATAAATAATTTTCCTAGAACGGTAAAGTAACGAAATACCTAGTATGTAAATTGCTGAAATACAGAGAAATTGAAAGAAAGGCCAAGGCAAGATCTGTTTCATTTTCTAAGACGATGTGGCCAGTCACGATCATGAATACACTGTTTACACTTTTAACAGTAAATAACTTCTATTACTCGTACAAGGGACTAAAGAAAATAATTTTTCAAAAGTGTATAAATGTTCAAGCTCGTGATTTTACATTGTCAACATGTGACTTATGGTGCACATTACCACAACCCTGTAATATCACAGTCCCTCAGATGGTAAACAGCTTTTTCTTGTTTTGTTGACCAGCCTTAGTAGTATGAGCCGCGTGACATTTTTTATTTATTTATTTATTATAGGGTAACATCGTAAGTTACGACCTCCGTGGTCGAGTGTTACGACGCCGGTCTCAAGGCGCCGCCATCTCGAGAGGTCCTGGGTTCCCCAGTGGAGATCCCCAGTGGAGGCAAGTGTTTGGGTGATGAATTTTCATACATTTGTTCTCCACTCTTGGACGTTCATTATATATGTATAATATTATGTATATTCTGAATAATTATGTGTATTTATCTATTAAATATATTTGTCCGTCATCTAGTATCCGTAACACAAGCAGCATTTAGTTGCTTAAAATGGGACTAGTTGATAGGTGTGAATGTCTGAGGATATTTATTTATTTTATAAAAAAAAAAGTTACAGCACATTAAACCTAACTACTTTGAACAAGTTTGCTTATTGCTTACTGCACTTACAATTATAGGTTAACCAAAGCTTGCTTAATTAATAGAGAATAACAAGTATATCATCATAATCAAAAATATAAAATATGGAAAAATAATATCTAATATTGAGGGTATGCCATTTGCGGTGCATCAACAGATTTAAGTACTTTAAGACCCAATTGCGCGTTCGAGAGTTAGCACCTAACCCTGGGGCAAACCCTGGGTTAGGCGCTAACTCTCGATCGTGCAATTGGGCCTAATTAATTTAGAGAGACTTTGAGAATAGATAACAAGTTTTTTAAACGTTTATTTGAGAGCATTTGACCACAATCTCGCCTGATGTAAAGCGCAGTGGTCTAAGGTGGAACACGCGATCTCAAAAAGCCTATTCACTCTTGCCTTGAAAGCCGCGCGACATGACATTTATCACGTATTTATCACGCCTTATTGTCAAATTCCATAGTACTTCGACAGTTGAACGTGATGAAAACCCGATATATATCATAATACCGCGTTTATGCTGAGACGGTAGATGATAGTAGGTTATTGACATTTCAGTCGATTGAAATGTATAAAATAAAAAATTTAAGTGCCCATATTCTTTATTGAATATCAATAACATTTATTCAGTTTTATTTCATTTCTTGTTGGTTTTAATTTTTTCCTGTGTCATATATAAAAAAAATACTTTACTTTTACGGCGATGATTACACGAATCATTTCGTTAATCCATAAAATTATTTCTGAAATACATTTTCCTGTTAAAAGTTAAAATAATAAAATAAATACCACGCCTTATCGTAATAGCACATCGGTCGCTTAAACTTGTTGATTTACCGGCATTTTGAGTTTTTGATGATGCTTCAGATAATTTGTTTGGAATCTCAATGTCCTTTGAATTAAAATACGATTCCGGAGTAATCCGTCAACACGGTGTGGCATGCTGGTAAATTAGAGACCTTATTACTTTTACTTAAGAAAGCTTTTATTTATTTTTGGGGGTTCTACTTGCATACATGCCTTTATTTCGATGGGTTAGGCAGTTCCCTTGCTTCGGAAGGCACGTTACCGATCCCGATTGCTATGGTTTCTACCCACCGACCCGTGACCAGCGTGATGTTATGGCCCACTCTTCATGTGTTTCTCCATGAGGAAGGCCTGTGGCCAGCAGTGGGACGTATATAAGCTGAGGACGAGGCAGATTTGGGCAAACCCTTGTCCCCTTTCTCCTCTGATGGTAAGCTATGATGATATCTAGGATGGAGCATATTTGCCTAGGAGATACCTATTCAATCTCAACCCTGAACCTCTGGCCCGTATTAAAACGTCGCCGATTGGTACAATCAGTTGTCAAATAGTGATACTCAGGGTTGTCAAATAAATAAAAGTTAATAATCTCTGCTTAACCTATGGTTGACTGGTAGAGAACGATATTTGTCGTTAAGTCCGCCATATGTACCTTGTTTAGGACATTAAAGTTAAAAAAAAAAAATAATAACATAACATATCATCACGCTTCATTTGTTAAACACCCACATATCGCCAGATATGATAGATCCCCATGTAACAGGTGGCGAACCGGTTGCCATGCACCGGGCACAAGGTGAGGCAAGCAATATTGACAATGAACTAAAGTTTTTCTGTTCATAAGTTTTATTCAAAATCAGTAGTAGGTACAGGCGGTGGGATCGAACTTCTCTAGGGACAGTTTCCGCAACTCGAGGACGCATGTACGCAATACGCATGTATATGTTGAGATGGATTTGTAGAGTGACGAGAATGTAAGAATTGTCGTTGAATGGAAAGTCCAAAATTTTCCGGATTGCTGAATGTTCAAGAGCAAGTGCATGTAAAATGGTGTGTAATAAAGTTAGTTCCGAACGTCGCCAAAAGATGGCGCTGCACGGTGTTGCATCGCGCTTACGTTTGCCCGCGATGCAACGCATATATTATTTGAGGTCAATATTAAAGTTGTTACTGATTTAGAACAATTTCTTTGGTTTTATTTTGAACCTTATAAAACCCCATTAGTACAGAGTAACCACCCAGTACATTGGTCCATACATATATTGGTCCAAGCATTAGTACAATCATTGGTCCTTCCAGCCGGATTTTACTACTACTACTACTAACTACTTTTCTTGGCAAAATATGGGGCATAACTATGTGAACAGATAGGCTATGAATGAGAAAGTGAATTTTCTTGCGTATCAAAAATAAATACAATCAAAGGTTATACAATCAATTTTCAGAATTGAAGACTAATAATGATTTTATTATCAATAATGTTCATATGCCTTATGGTGAATCATGGCTGTACATAATCAATTATTATAACATCATTGTAATACCCATGTTTTATGAACTAATAAATGATTTAAATTAAAAACATTTACATATATAACGCAACTATAACGATTTGTATTGAAACCAAGCGTGTCAACTTTTTTGTCACTTGGGCAGAGTCTGCTGACGAAGTTGAAGACAGAGGACGGCAGAACTATTGCATCCCGACCTGAGCTTTTGGCGGAGATTGAAAATTTCTATGGACAGCTTTATGCGACATCGAGCACTCCTGTCACTCAGGTTACAGACCCTAGAGCCAAATTAACCCGACACTACACCGAAGACATCCCGGACGTCAGCCTGTACGAGATTAGTTTAGCTCTCAAACAGCATAAGAACAACAAGGTACCGGGTGATGATGGAATTACAGCAGAGCTTTAAAAGCCGATGGAAGAGCGATCCTGAAAGCTCTTCAGAGGCTATTTAACTCCATCATACTCGAGGGAAAAACGCCAAAAGGATGGCATGTGGGCATGGTGTCACTGTTCTTCAAGAAGGGTGACAGGGCCCAACTGAAGAACTACAGACCCATTACGCTCCTTAGCCATGTTTACAAGCTGTTTTCGAGAGTCCTAACGATTCGTCTCGCGCGCAGGCTTGATGACTTCCAGCCTCCCGAACAAGCCGGATTCCGCAAAGGCTTTAGTACCATAGACCACATACATACGCTGCGGCAGGTCATACAGAAGACCGAAGAGTATAACCTGCCATTGTGCTTAGCTTTTGTGGACTGTGAGAAATCCTTCGATTCTGTCGAAACCTGGGCCGTGCTACAGTCGCTCCAGAGGTGCCGAATAGACTATCGATACATCCAAGTGTTGCAGTCATTGTACGAAAACGCCACTATGTCTGTTCGACTTCAGGACCAGAACTCAAAACCAATTCCAATCCAGCGAGGAGTGAGACAGGCGACGTCATATCGCCGAAACTGTTCACAACTGCGTTGGAGGACGTGTTTAAGCTTCTGGACTGGGAAGGACATGGCATCAACATAAACGGCAAGTACATGACTCACCTTCGTTTTGCTGATGATATCGTGGTCATGGCTGAGACCCTGGAAGACCTTGGCACAATGCTCGATGACTATTGTAGAGCTTCTCAACAAGTGGGCCTGAAAATGAACATGGATAAGACAAATATCATGTCTAATTCCCATGTTGGTCCCACTCCTGTGAAGGTTGGAAGCACTACACTGGAAATAGTTGACGAGTATGTGTACCTGGGAAAAGTAGTCCAACTAGGTAGGTCCAATTTTCAGAAAGAGGTCAATCGACGAATCCAACTCGGCTGGGCATCGTTCGGGAAGCTACGCAGCGTATTCTCGGCTCATCTACCGCAGTGCCTCAAGACAAAAGTCTTCAACTCGTGCGTGTTGCCAGTGATGACATACGGTACTGAGACATGGCCGCTTACAATGGGCCTAATAAGAAGGCTCAAGGTCACTCAAAGGGCAATGGAGAGGGCTATGCTTGGAGTTTCTCTGCGTGATCGAATCGGAAATGAGGAGATTCGTAGGAGAACCAAGGTCACCGACATAGCCCACAGAATTGCGGACCTTAAGTGGCGGTTGGCAGGGTACATTGTTCATAGAACTGACGGCCGTTGGGGCGGAAAGGTTCTCGAGTGGCGACCACGTACTGGGAGTTGCAACGTAGGGAGGCCCCCAACAAGGTGGACCCACGATCTGACGAAGGTCGCAGGAAGTCGCTGGATGCAGGCGGCTCAGGACCGCGAGGTGTGGCGATCATTGAGGGAGGCCTATGTCCAGCAGTGGACGACAATTGGCCGATAGATAGATAGTGTCAACTTTTTAATGTCTTCTGTGACGTCACAGCCGTTATTTTGAGATGGGAGATCTAAACTGATAGAAAGATAGTAAAGATACCGATGCCGCTGATGACCAATTATCTGACAATTTTGTCTACTTTCCGCAGCCATTCGGACGCGCGCTGACGCGCACAGACTAGTTAGTAACGGCCAACCCCGACGTTTGTTCGGGGTTTTCGGTAACGCACAATACATGCAGTTGCGTCATCAATGTATCTAAGGTAAAATCCTATAAAGAGCAGGCAGGGGTGATGGCACTCATAGTTACAGGTTTCTGTTTAACACGGACGATGCAATCCTATGCATATTGCATATTGCATATACTGCATATTGTAATGTAGGGCACAAGCCTTCCTCGGGCCATAACACCACCATGCTGGCCCAAACGGGTTAACGTACGGAGCTCAGAGGAATTCGAGATCACAAAGTTTTTGTCACCCATCCATGGCCTGACCATGGCAAAGGTAGCTTAGTTTTCGATATCGAAACCCAAAGCATACTAACCACTACGCCACCAACCTCAAACGCAATTCAATTCAACATAAACTGTGCCTCAGTTGGTGGGAAACTCAGTGCTACATCCATACATTACATTGGCAACATATAACGAGAATAATGACAGACTATTTAAACATTATTACTTCTTAAAACACCAATAAACACCCTTTCTCTTCCAAAAATATTATTAATTAAAAGAATACATTCTTGCACACAATAGAACAGTGCAAGTTAAATGGTATTATAACGACTTAGAATTGTGAATTTAATTTAAGAGTAACTGCTTTCATAGATTATTAAACATTATTTTGTATATTTTATGTGAAAAAAAGGCTTTTTCCTCCCAATAGTTGGTACAGTCGGGGAAGTTGACCAGTAGTTTTTTTGGGAAGCATTATTTAAAACAGTAATTGAGTCAAAATAGTAATTTATGATTGAAATGAAACATCTTTAATTGGTCTATTTTACCTATGAAATTGCCGTTTTGTATGGAGATTTTGGGGAAGTCTGCATTTTCCATACTAACATTTTTTCAGATTTCTCCACAACGACAAATCCAGAGATAATAATTTTTGGCATGCATCATTAGACAAGCTTTAGCAATATGTGTGATATTACTCTTCATCAAAAATATTTTTCGTTTTTAAGTGAATGCAAATCAAATTATGTATTCGGGAGGCACTTAAAAAGAGTTGTCTTCGTTTCTAATTTTAACACAATTAAACTTAGAACAAATTATCAAAACGGTATTATTATCAAAAGAGTTCAAAAATATGGTCTATTTTTAGAGGAGAATAATGCTTCCCAAAAAAACTACTGATCGACCGCCAACTTCCCCAACTATACCCAGGATTTGTCCAGACTAATTTTGTCTAGCTTATACAAGTCCCACTGATGGGCACAAGTCTTCTTAGGCCCAATTGCGCGTTCGAGACTTAGCACCTAACCCTGGGGCAAATATATGGGCAAACCCTGGGTTAGGCGCTAACTCTCGATCGTGCAATTGGGCCTTAGATGGAGAAACACACGAGGAGTATGGGGCGGTTGCATTATCGACCAGGAAAAACGGCCTAACGTGCCTTCCGATCCACGGAGGAACTCGAGATCACAAGTTCTGGTCACCCATCAAAGGAATGACCAGAGCGAAAGTAGGTTTGTTTTCAATACCGAAAGCTAAAGCGTACGCCACCGAGCTCCCAAAACTATCAAATGTACTACACGACTAAACCACTAGTACAGTCAAGTTCAAAAATTTGTATGCATATTTCACAGGTGACGACAGCCTCCTTACTCCTTTCTAATAAGAGTAATTTTCTATCAAACATATTTTTGAACTTTACTGTGTAATCCTCTTATTCTTAAGTTCAAAATAAAATTTGATTTGATTATTACGGGAAGATTTTCCATCTCCGTTACGTCCGAATTGTTAAATCGTAGAGTAAAAACTCTTAATTTTCTTTCAATAAAAGTAATTCACATGAAACTCGTCCGATAATAAAAACTGTTATGTCCTCTTATTTTATTGAATATACCTAAATATATTCAAAAAATTAAAGTTATATACCTAAATTAGTGTACAATCAACGAATCAATTCTAATCCTATTCGTATATCTATGTATTTCCAATTATTATTCTGACTTTAAATCAAAGGTTGGCGTATCGCTTCGTTCTTGAACTTAAGTGAAGTCGTCTGAAATCACGAGGAATCACACTGTGAGACAAATATGAAACACCTTAATTTGCAGCCACCTTGCAACAGAGACTAGAGGTACTTTGCCACTTTGGAGGATAATATTTTTATATACATACATACATAATTCACGCCTTTTTCCCACAGGGGTAGGCAGAGATTACATCCTTCCACTTGCTACGATCCTTGCATATTTCTTTCGCTTCATCAACTCTCATTACAGTCCTCATGCATGCTCGGCGATTTCGGGTACTTTTGACCTGGCCCTTCTCTAGAACGTCTTTAATTTGATCGAGAAACGTTCGCCTAGGTCTGCCTCGTCCCGTATCCCGAAAGGACTTTAAAGAGATTTAGAAACTTTATTTGTGCGCACATCTCGTGCATGGAATTTTTTATTCCCGCCTTCGTACAGCATGGGTTCCTTCAAGAGAGGCGCGTTCTCTGTAGCCCTAGCTATTTCTGGTAATGGACTCTCCTACTGTTTGCCATTCGGACGTATCAGGAGATATTGAATCAATAAATATATAAATAAATATCTTCAGACATTCACACCTAGCAACTAGCCCCATTTTAAGCAACTAATGCTGCTTGTGTTACGGACACTAGAAGACTGATAAATATATTTAATAGATAAATACATATAAATATCCTGAATATATATAAATATGTACAAAACATCAAAGATAGGACAACAAATGCCTGAATTCATTACCCAAACATTTGCCCCCACCGGGGATCGAACTCAGAACTTCTCGAGATGGCGTTGCCTTGAGAATAATATTCAGTACTGCTGTAGAGTATAGCAACTCTACGTTTGGCGTGGAAATTCTATTACAGAAGCTAAAAATAAGAGCATAAAATTATAGGAATAAATTCTAACTAAAATAATTTAAACTATCACGTGAGGCTAATTGAAAATAAATATAATTATAATGTAGATAACGTGCTGAAAGCAACAAAATTAATCAAAAGATCACCCTTATAGAGCGTTGATCAAACTGAAAAAAAAACCAATAACCAGTGCTTACGCGCCCATGGACACATGCGACAATTGCAACCGCAAGGGCAAACCAAAATTGTTAATTGTTGACAAAGCAATATGAAAGACGACATTTGCCCAAACAATTTTATAGGCTCTGATAGATTCTACACAAAGAAACACAAGTTGTTTGATGGATAACTTTGCTCGACGGCTTAATTTTTGTGTCACGACTCGCGACAAAACTAAATAGTATCTAATGTTAAAGGTTTTGCTGACCGTCCACTATCCTTCACTTTTTGTTTTTAGTGCATACCTAATTAACCTAACTTATACGGTATATTTATAAACATATCATCACGCCTCTTTCCCCGAAGGGGTAGGCAGAGGTGTTAACACTCTCATTTCCTTGAGCCTGTTGCGATGCACCGGGCACAATGTGAGGCAAGCGATATTCACAATGAACTGTACATAAGTTTTATACAAACTCAGTGGTACAGGCGGTGAGATCGAACCCGCGATCGTCGTGTAACGCCCTCATATTGAGAAAGTAAAATGTTAATTACGATGAAGTTGTTTCAGATGAGATTTCCTTAGAATTTCCTTAGAAATGAAACACCTACAAAATTTATGCAAGTTCTGGGCTAAATGAGGAATAATAAATACGAGTATAGCTAGAATCACGGAATAATATTAGGTCCTTACCTATGAAATTGGTGTTTTGTATGGAGATTTTGGGGATGTCTGCATTTTACATACTAACATTTTATCAGTTTTCTTCACAACGACAAATCCAGAGATAATAATATTTGGCATGTATCATTAGACAAGCTTTAGCAATATATGTGTGAACACGCTTGATAAAAATTATTCATCGTTTTTATGTTAATGCAAATCAAATAATGTATTCGGGAGGCAGTTAAAAATAATTGTCTTTGTGTTTAATTTTAACAGAATTAAACTTACAAAAAATTATCAAATTAAACAATACGAGCTCAAATATATGGTCTATTTTTAGAAGAGGCAATTATTTTATATATTAAGAATGTTCTGAAACTTAATAGTTACGGACAAATTGCTAAGACAGAATAAAAGCACCAATTTCATAGGTAAGGACCCAATTTTATCATGAAATATGACTAATGTATGTTAAGGCCCGTTCCTAAAATAATAAAAATGGAAATGTATGAAATTTACAAAAACTTTATCATCAAATCAAACATGCACAAAAAATGCAATAAACTGATTAAATTATTTTGATACATAAAATTACACCAATTTTTTGTGCGACAACCTCCTATTCAACATTTTATATCATCAAACCAATAATAAAAAATCATTAAATCCTGTCAAAAATTACACTTCAAAATATGGTACCTAAAAGTTGCATAATTTCAAAAATAAAAAGAGTTTTAATATCGACCATTATAGTGCTCTAAATATGTGGAAAACACACGCGCATTACCGGTTTTTGACACCTTGTCGATTTTAAACAGATATCTAGTGTATTCTTATCCTTAGCTTTATTTTATTCAATGGAATTTCAATAATGACAACATTTTACTAAGAATAATACCTACTATTCGCGGGCTATTGCACTAAATGAAATATGTTCCATTGAACAACGGTGTAGGTGTAAACATTCAGACAAGCAATAATAAGTTTATTTTATATTGATATAGTTGAATTTTCACAGAAGCAAGGCAAGTCTTTCAGGATGGAATGTGAGTGAAATATCGTAAGAAGCTATATATTGTCAGCTGAGCGACGAGGTACCCGTCATAGTAGCGGCGCGCGCGCACGGCGACGCGCATCGCGTGTGTTGTATAATGCTGTTTTTGTGCTAAGGAGCTTTCAACATGGTAAGCTATTTTAAATAAATATATTTCTAAGAGTTTGTAAGCATAATACTTGGTTAATATTAAAAACAATTTTTTAATCTATTTTTTTGAAATAAAAGAATTAAAAAGGTAGTCACTTGAAATATGATTTGAGAGTTTTAAATTTTACTGATTGATGGAATTAAGGAGTTTTCTAAAACAAAAAATAAAATTTAAAAAAACCTCGACCAAAATAAAAAATATAAGCAAAAAAGCGTTGACCCATCGGGGTCCGATGCGCTAAGTACCTTTTTTACCCCCGATAAGACAAAGATTTTTTGTTTATACTTTTTATTCAGTCAGGGGTTTTTTAATTTTTTTTTAATTTAAACAGATTTTATAATGTACATGTTATGACCTTATATTTGATATCCCATTCGGTGATATTAAAATTTGTAAACATTAGATTTTTCATTGTCACTTTCATTCATCACTCTGGACTCACCCATCTTTCACACAAAATAAACATAATCGAAATCGGTTCATCCGTTTGGGAGCTATGATGCTACAGACAGACACACACACACACGCCGTTTTATTAAGGTTTACAAAAATTTTTATTTCTTGCGTAATATTTCTTTCTTGCGCACACATAACTTATCTTAAGTTTTTATACATCTTAAAAAATTGGTTAGGGCTATTGCGCAACATAAAACCTTGGTAATATATTGGAAAATCTTGTATTGAAAAAAAAACTAATTCTAAGAACGGAACAGTAGGTAAGTAAGATACGTAACCTTGTAACAAAATATTAAGATGTTCTATAAGAGATTTGAGAATTAATATTCTAAAATTATGTAAATATTTTATTTTTATTTAAAAAATAAAAAAAAAATACTCATAATTTCTAGCTCAAATGAAAAAAATCCTAACCAACATAAAATTCTCAGTATATTTCCAATAATTGCAACCTTTGACATAAACTAATAAATTACATTTATGTTTACAATTTAACGAACCTAATACAGCTTATTTATTAAATTGAAATACATTGTTATTATTAATGTGATAAATTTCTTATATAAATAATAAACTTAATTAAGTTCTCCTTCAAATAAGAGATCCTTCATGTTTTATTTATCTAAATAATTAGTTGTATATTTATTTGAAAGTATGAGCATGGAAGATTATTTTAGTTATAAATAATCATTAAATACAATATCACATATTATTGAATCAAATTGAGTACTTTTGAAATCCAAATACATTATCTATCTCGAAGTTCTGGTCATCCATCCGGGTACCAGCCGCGCCCAGTTGCCAAACTCTACTAAATATCGCAAACATATTTTTCGCAACGCCATTCAAATTTTGAGCATTGTGTCATCTTAATTTATTATTCTTATATATCAAGTTATAACAATTAATCTCTGAGCCAAATTAGATATCAATTTTCTTAAACAACATGTAATTTTCTACAGTAAATTATAGTTAATAATGACATTTGCCACAAAAAAGTCAAATGCTACGTCATTATAATGCAAGAATCATTAATGACAAACAAAGATCACATAATATAATCCTATATACTAATAATGTAACTCGTTCTAATAAACGGACCATGACATCATAAAAATATGAATATTATGTGGTTTAGGGCTACAACTAATTTCGTGTTGTCAAAAGTTGCTTTTTAATAAAATTTACATTTTGAGAATTTAATAAATTATTAAAACCCAAAGATCTTTATAAAGATAAAGAGGTTTATGTTATCATAAAATGTGACCTTGAATCTTGTTATTAAATTTCTTTAATGAAAAGTTATCGATATAGTCTATACGGAATTTATTCTTTTCCGTTCCAAAACTATAATAGTTTTGTGTATCTGTAGAACATTTGACTCATAGCAATTTAGCATACACAACAGTCAAAATCTCAAGGTCAGGGCAAATCCACCTTCATCCGATGGTTATATAGTTAGTAATGAGACTAGAGGAAGCGAAAGATGAGAGCCAGGATCGTGGCAAATAGGGAGGTGAAACTTTTTAAATTATTTTTAAATTCGTGATTTCAATAATAGTATAACACGTTTTGAGGTTTGATCTAAATTCATATTATATTATCTTATATCAAGAGCTGATGACCTTAAAACCCCTAAATAGATCTTCATAACAAGCAGCTTACAGAAAGCTAGATCAATATTTAGATAAAATAATTTAACATCGGTCCATTTTAGGAGCCTTATTGGCACAAACACATAAAACACTCCAGTTTATTACGTCAGGTTTAAAAATATTGTTTAATAGTATGTCGCCTTTAAGTATTTTAATTTGATGTGTTTACTTCTATAGTATAAATTCCACACAATTTTTAATCAATAATTACTGATAATGTATTCACAAATTTATAACCAGTCGCTATGCCGCGGCGATTTTATTTTCTATATTTATGTAATCCGGTTCATAGGCTTCTGCGGTTGACAACATTTATTTCTATCGATAACAATAAACAGGATTTTGTTTAACCTTGAACATATAGAAAAATCATAACATGTTATCATATCAGACATTACCAGATGGTTAAAATATTGACGAATGGCGTAAACGTATAATATGATGTCGTTATATGTCACCTTGACCAAAAGTAGAATTTTCAGATAATACTAATAGTTAAATAATCATGGACAGATTAACCACAACACGATGCTGGGATTAGCAAAATGGCGGCTAGCGGGACAGCTGATGTTTTGCTTGAAAAATGCATCGCAAATTTAACCATTGGCTAAGCTGACGTCAAACATTCTGGTGTTTCTATTGACGCTATTGGTCTAGAATTTAACCATTATTTTAATTATTACTACGAATCAAAAAACTGACCCTTGGTGATAGGCATAGGTGTTGATTCTATTATTTCGCCATAATTCCTAGCTAAGAAGATAAAAAAAAATATAATATATAATTTTATAGTACCTTTAAAGGTTATGGGAGTTTTTGGCGGCATTTGAGTGTAGGAGGACGATTTTTTATTCAATGAATATATGTAATATTGTTCCGGAGTGGATATTGTTACGTAAAGTCCGTGTAGTTTTGTGTGATAAGTGTCTATAACGATGAGAAATGTGGAGGACAAGCGTCAAGTGATGTGTAAACTATTGAGATTTATATCGTGGTAGCATCACGGTGTCGTTTATCGATCATTTGGCGCTGAACTCTCCCAAGATGACATTGCAATGCAAATATTGAAGGCATATTATTACGAAAGACATGGCTGTATGGCCTTAGTTCCCTTTGCGGGACAGCAAATGGATCTAAACCCACAGAATTTTACAAAAAAAAAGTACAAAATGAAGAGCAAAACGAGTAATACTATTGATTTCGCAGTGATAAACACCCTTACCATAATTATTTTGTCCCTGTTATTAAAACGATAGGAGTAGTGAACATACTAGGTTCTGATACTGGCCATTTTATAACACATATAGGCAAGAAACTCAGTGGTAGTTAGATGTAGGCAGCTGTAGTTTTAATCCTTAGGCTATCATAGATATACGAAGTGCTTTAGAAGTTTTTAAGTCAGCCAATCATTGACATTACAAGTAAAGAAAATGAACAAAATAGAACTTTTTAATTTATACAATAAATGAGTCAGATTTGTTGTCAGTCAGTCAATGAAAATTTTAACAAAAAAAGCATTTTTCAATTAAAAGTCTAGGCAATTTAATTACAACACTATTATTACCCACTTCTCTATAATACGTGTGAAAGAAACAAAACGACTAAAAACCTAATAAAATATTCATTCATTGGCTAACACATTTTATTGGATAGTTAAAATGATAATAGCTTCTAATTTAGTAGGATCCAATTGGAAATATAATACGAAATTTTAAGAAGCGAGTGTAAGATGCGCGCGACGGAGGACGTGTGACGCAACGCAAGGCCGGCCCAAAGGTCAGACTGCAGAATTGACCGGAATCCCAACCTGACAGATATAAATAATTATTAATAATATTAGGTCCTTACCTATGAAATTGGTGTTGTGTATGGAGATTTTGGGGAATTCTGCATTTTCCATACTAAATTTTTTTCAGTTTTCTTCACAACGACAAATCCAACGATATTTGGCATCCATCATTAGACAAGCTTTAGTAATATGTGTAATATCACACTTTATAAAAATTATTTATTGTTTTTAAGTGAATGCAAATAAAATGATGTATTCGGGAGGCACTTACAAAGAGTTGTCACCGTGTCCAATTTTAACACAATTAAACTTACAACAAATTATCAAAACAAATCAAAAGAGCTCAAAAATATAGTCTATTTTTAGACGAGGTAATTATTTTTTAGGAATACTCTGAATCTTAAAAGTTACAGACAAAATACTAAGAGAGAAAAAAAACACCAATTTCATAGGTAAGGACCCAATATTATAACCTGCTAAGGTCTGAGAGATGGCTAGCGAAGACTTTGTATGTGTTTTAAAATAATGATATTAATTGAGTTTAACGCTGCGATGTCAAATAACTATTCGTGCGAGAGATCGTTGGTGACATCTTGCGTTTACTAAGTTAGGATCGTCGTCCTCAGCCTATATACGTCCCATTGGAAACAGGCCTTCCTCATGGAGAAGCACACGAGGAGTATGGGCCGTAATACCACCACGCTGGCCCAATGCGGGTTAGTGGGTAAAATGGCTCCAATAGCAACTGGGACCAACGGCTTATCAATCCTTCCGAAGAAACGGAGAAGTTCGAGGTGTCAAAATTTTGATCACCCATCGAAGGCCTAAACATGGCGAAGGTAGCTTTGTTTTCGATACCGTAAGCCAAAGCGTACTAACCACTACGCCACCGAGTTCCTCATACTTTAACCCGTTAGACGTTTAAATGGCAAAGGGCTCCCTGTGAGACACAAGCTTAAATATAAGATGTCACGCAAAATGCTCTCTTACGCTTATCCTCTACTTACCGCTTATTCTAATCTGCAGTCTAATACTGACAGGCTATCATTAGACAAACATAAAGAGTACAGGATATGGCACTATTTTGCTGGTCCAATATGAACTGCTGGACGAAAGCAGTAGCAATAAGAATAAGATCAACGGTCGAACCTGCTCTCTGAAGCATGCAGATCAGAAAGTTTTGGTCACCATCCAGGGTTGTTCCAAGTTGCTTAGCTTTTAATATCAAACCAGCACTCTACCAACTCCTCCTGTACATATTTAAACTTGAATTGTAATATACATCTCATACATAACAGTCACTGTCAGCCAGCCAGTTGTATAAAAAACACAGACATATAGGCAATAATCGAACACAGTCCGCAAATGAATCCACTTTATTAAATAACATAAACTCATGCATATTCAACTCACGCCAGGGTCAAATATTTTAGTTCAATTTTAACCTTTATGTCAAGGACGCAAGATCGTCGGTGACACTAGGTGAAAAATGTATTAGCATAACAGAAATGTACATATTGCCTAAGTAGCATGTTTATGAAAAATGCCGACTTAAAATTTTATCACCAACATTTGCTCGACGTGTAAATCAGTAGACGCAGAAATATACTTGTGAAGTAATATTTTGTGTGCTATACCATTAACATTAGGGTTACAAGCACAGATATACCTTGTAACGAGGCTCTATACCACTGTTAGCGACTCTTTGCTGTTACTGCGCACCTCTCTGGCCGTTTTCTCTTTGGTTCTGCCTTTTTATTCACTGTCTGTCTCCAAATTGTCTTAGCCTCCAACAGAATAATTGTTATATTAAGTATATTTAAAAATTTAAATTGATTTATTACATTCAAAGTTTGGGTGTGTATTCGAACTCATCATTTTTATTTTTATTCGAATAGAATTGTTTTTATAGGCACTATTGTAAGTAGCCCTATTTTTATACTTATCTGTTTATTATTTGTGTTCCGTGTTTTTGTATTTACCTTGTTAAATTACCTTGTTCCAGAGTGCCTTATTTTTCTATAAAATATACCCCAATAAGTGACGACCCAACTGCATTTTTAATAACCCCGGCTTCACCCCGTCACAACCTTATTAGATAACGCAAGTATAACGTTTGTATTGAAACCAAGCGTGTCAACTTTTAAAGTCTACTGCGACGTACAGCGGTAATTTTGTGACGGCAGTTCCAACTGATTGAAGAATCCGATGCCATGCTCCTCCACCAATTTCCAACATCGAGGCCCTTTTTTAGTTTTTGCTGCCATTCTGACTAGTTAACACCGGCCAACCCCGACGTTTGGTCGAGGTTTTCGGACACGCGCAGTACATGCAATTTAGCAGTAAAATTAGATAGTGTCAGCGGAGTTGGCAAAGACGGCACATGTGCAAGAGGATATCGGTTCAATCACCGCCTGAATCATCATGTTTTAAATACGAATAAAACACAGTAAATTATGAATATTGCTTGACCTTGCCGTAAAAGGATCGGGTCTAGGGCGTTAGCCTCTTCCAACCCCTTCGGCGATAAGGGCATGATCATCTTTAAGTTTGAATAGTTTTTATATTTTTCTTATCTACACATATAATAAATTGTAGATGTCGAATGTCTGTACATAGAAAAAAACCAAGTCAGGGGGAGGAAATGGAATGGAAAAAAAGTTATATTTTTTTATTTTTTGGTTATTTGTCTGTTTGTACGGGCTAATCTCCGAAATGGCTGAAACGATTACAATGAAATTTTGCATGGTGATACCTTATATACCTGGTCAACATCTTAGATACTTTTTATTCCGGAAAATTAAAAGGTTTCCGTGGGGCAGTTAAAAAACCATTATAACCGCGGACGAAATCACGAAGTTTTAAATAAGGAGCACTTATTACCCATAGATTACAATTATTAAAATTGTAAAAACTCGATGACTGAGCTTAACAAATGTTATAAAAAGAACCATATATATCTGAGGACAAAACTACAGTTTTTAATATTTGTGTATTTCTGTTTACATGTTTGTAAGCATCTCACGTAAAAACTGCTCCATTGAAATGAATGCAGTTTTAACCAATCCAATGCCCGGTCTGAAAATATATCTCCATTTTACCGCATTAAATTTAGTATGCATTACACTAGCATGGTAACTTATTTTAATATGCTAGTATGTGAGTGTAATGTAAAATATGACTTTATATGTAGATGTGTCTCGTGTTGGTCCGGGACGCAAAAATAATATGCCAATTGCTTTTCTTGCCTAGCATTTCGTAAAAGGCGACTAAGAGCGTATTGGGTACTGGGTCTGTGATCGTGTAGGCGATGAGCTAGCCACTTGTTACTACTCTTTCACGATTTTCCATCTGATCAAACCCAATTTTTGTATGGCTAAATGTGGTCTTAAGGAACACAGTGCTCTTTGGACTCTGCCGACCCCTTCGGGGATTACAGGCGTTATTGTATGTATGTATATGCATAGCTTTAAGCGTTGAGACGTTTTGTAAAGCCTGTATTTGAAAAAGCTGTTATATTTCTATAGGGCAGAACAATTACAGCTTATGTACAGTTCATTGTGAATATCGCCTGCGTCACATTGAGCCCGGTTCATGTCAACAGGCTCGCCACCTGTTACATGGAGACCTAAAAGATCTGGCGAAATGTGGGTGTTTAACACCTCTACCTACCCCTTCGGGGAAAGAGGCGTGATGATAATAATATGTTTGTGTGTGGGAACTATTTTCTTATTAAATTTGTTGTATTAAAGACCTCGGTAATTGGTATTGGTTAGCGCTTTACGATATTGGAAACAAGAAAACTGAAAACCATTGCAACGTTCGAATTCCGAACGGGTGACCAAACTTTGTGATATCTAATTCTTCAACATTCGTCCTCAGCCTATATACATCCCTGGGCATAGGCCTTCCTCATGGAGAAACACATGAGGAGTATGGGCCGTAACACCACCATACTGCCTGGTCCAAAGCGGGTTTGTGGGTAGAAACGGTTGCAATAGCGACTAGGAACAACGGCTTAACGTGCCTTCCGAAGCACGGGGGAATTCGAGATCATAGAGTTTTGATCACCCATCCAAGGCCAGACCATGGAAAAGGTAGCTTTGTTTTCGAATGGAAAGCCAAAGCGTACCAACCACTACGCCAGAGAGTTCCTCACCATTACGGCGCGGAGTTTCAACTTTAGTAAAGTTGAATGAAACCAAAACAATGACCCCTAATAAAGCTATAAAACATCTTAAATTGTTGTATAATTCCTATAATAAAACAATTTTTTCCGAGTAATTTTGTAATTACAATGCGTTGAAATATTGCACATACCTGATCGTCTGGCTGTTGTGGTACAAGTTAAAAGAATCTTTTGCTAGAACACCTGCAAGCTGGTTGCCAGATACGCATTAGTAGATCTTATCTTTAATCCTACTAACGAGTAGTATAATATGGTATTTGTAGTTATTTTTAGTCCTCCGCCTATATACGTCCCACTGCTGGGCACAGGCCTTCCTCATGAGGAAACGCATGAGGAGTATCGGCCGTAACACCACCACGCGGCCCCAATGCCGGTTGGTGGGTTCAAACGGTCGCAACAGCCACCGGGACCAACGGCTTAATGTGCCTTATTTCACAAATATTTGGTCAACCATCCACGGCTTGACCATGGCTTTCGATCGAAGCCATAGCGTACTAACCACTACGCCACCGAGCTCCTCCGAGTTCCAAGACCGAGTTATTTTTAATAGCTTTGAAGAATGCTAGCGTGGTATGGTCAAGTGATGAGGAGGAACGAATGTCACATAACAAATAGAATGCTAAGAATGGATGTGTGTAAGAATAAAAGAAGCTGAGCTGAGCTGATGAATATCAGAGGCGAATGGAAGGAGAAGGAATGTTGTGCCGACTTTACCAAGATTGGGAAAAGGGCAAGAAGAAAAAGAGCCCAGAAGAAAGTTTGATTAGAAAATGTTAATCAAATTGCACATTAATTTAGTACAAATTAAGTTTATTTAGTGTTGCGTTTGTAAATATTTTAAATTTAATTGAATTGTCTCTGATAACTCTTCGCTTGTGTCTTATACCACTCAACGCAACAATGTGCGTTCACGAGATTGACAGATAGTTTTGTGTTCAACGCTTTGTATGGTTATCTGCGTTTAGACACTGATCTAAAAAAACAAAAATTCCCTCGTAGCAATTAAGAAACATAATAACGACCACAATTGAACATAGGAGAACCAATTTACTGTACAAATGAGTTACCTGTGGCCCTTACGTGTGCAAAATCTTGATATGTCGACGGAAAAATGTACAATGAATACAAATAGTGGAAGTCTCGACCATCAGACCTTATTTAGTTCATTATGGAAATGCTCAACATTTTTTTTCCATTCCTCTCTGTCAAAGAACAAAATATAGTGACCAAAATTAACTAATATCCTCGTTATAATAAATGATTTTTCTATTACAGCTCGTTTCAGATTACGATATGGTTGCAACAATAATAACTTATTGATCACCACGATTTATTTTTTAATCAACAATAATAGTTCATTGCACAAAAAAAAGTTTCATTTGAGTAATACAAACATACGTTATGAACAAAATTACAGTGCAGTTACAAATAGCAGAAATATTACATTTAGACAGAGTTCCCCAAACTAGGCTAAGCCTGTATCTTGGCGAATCATATACATATAAAAAAAAATTGAATCCTTTACTATACAAACTACTTTTTAAGTAAATTATCTAAAAACTTACTAATACCAGCCTTCTTAGTATGAACACCGCAATTTGATATCAACGCGTTTTTATCACGTTCAACTGACAAATTACTACAGTATTTGACAACTGGACGTGATAAAAACGTAATAAATAATAGGTTGGGGAAAAAGTTTCTTCGCATTTTTTAAGAAAATTCAAAACATTTTTTAATATAGTTTATTTACATTTAACTAAAGTATGTAGGTACCATTTTGTTCGATAACTTTTTGCCATCTTGTAGGTAGGGACATGATCCCATTGCTATAGAAATTTTGGGACTTCTGGTCAAAATACCGCGACAAGTGGTTTTGGCAGTCCTCTCGTGATGTTAACCTGACACTGCCTAAAGAATTCTGAAGAGACCGAAACAGGTGGAAATCTGAAGGTGCAAGGTCAGGACTATACGGCGGATGCATTAACACCTCCCAGCCAAACTCTCTTAATTTTTACTGAGTTGCTAAAGGTGTGTGAGGTCTAGCGTTATCATGATGAAAAACCACACCCCTTTTGTTGATTAATTCCGGCCGCTTTCTCTCAACTTCTTGCTTTAATCTCATCAGTTGTTCGCAGTAGAGTTCAGAATCGATGGTCCTGCCTGGTGGTAACAGCTCATAATGAATAATGCCCTTCCAATCCCACCACACACACAGCATCACCTTGTTGCGAGTTAACCCGGGTTTCGCCACAGTCTGTGAAGCCTGACCGGCCTTTGACCACGACCCTTTTCGCACGTTCTTGTCGTACGTGATCCACTTTTCATCACCAGTTATCAGCTTCTTCAAAAATGGTTCGGTTTCATTACGTCGTAATAAAGAATCACAAATGAGTACACGGTGCATTAGGTTTCTTTCAGTGAGCTCGTGAGGTACCCAAATGCCGAGCTTTTTTGTGTACCCAATTTTTTCAAATGCGCCAAAACTGTTTTGTGGTCAATTCCCAGTTCTTCAGCTACGTCGTAACTACTGACATGCCGATCTTGCTCCACATTTTCAAAAATGGCATCCATTTTATCTGTTATAGGGCGACCAGAGCGACGTGCATCTTTGACATGAAAATTTCCGGATTGAAAACGCTTAAACCAAATTTGTGCTACTCTCACAGACACTGCACTAGGTCCATAAACATCGCAAATTTTTTCGCGGCTTGCGTTGCATTTTTACCTTTTTTGTAGTAAAATTTTAAAATGTATCGAATTTCTTCATTAGATTCACTCATCTTGGCGGTACGGAAAACAAATGAAAATCACACATTTTCCTCATTTGAATTTGTAATTATGTTCTTTAAAATTTAAACTTTCAATGATACCAAAACCAGCCAGATACAAATAGTATAGCCAAAGAGATTTTATTACAAGTTTATACATACTATAATGCGAAAAGACTTTTTCCCCAACCTAATATCGCGTTGCTCATGATACTGCAGCAGTAATCGAAAATCAAACACAAGCGTATCTACTTGAGTACCGTTAGAATAGAAAGAAATGGCGCTGTGGGCTATACCCATATAACTCTATCCCTTTCTAGCTGTGCTCAAGAAAAGATCTACGCTTAAGATTCTGGAAAGTTATAAAGAAAATTGTTTTGTTTGTTTCAATATGCGTGCCCGGCATAGCCATAAGCTCGCTCTCTGTTATATGTGGACGAATATCAGACGGTATCGATATCAGGGTATCGGGAAGGGTTATCAGGCTATTGAAACTACTTGCTGTCAATGTGGACACACCTTAATTCAAATTTAGAGAACGCACTGTGTCAGTGTCACTAACTCTAATTTTCACTTGTGTTGAAATTGAAATTGAACACCTATGAAATTCGTGTTTTGTATGGATATTTTGGGGAAGTCTACATTTTCCATACTAACATTTTTTTAGATTTCTTCAGAACGACAAATCCAGAGATAATAATTTACGGCATGTATCATTAGTCCAGCTTTAGCAATATGTGTGATATCACTCTTCATAAAAATTATTTATCGTTTTTAAGATGTAAATGAAATGATGTATTCGGAGGCAATTAAAAAGAGTTGTCTTCGTTTCTAATTTCAACACAATCAAACTTACAAAATTTTTTCTAAACAAACCAAAAGAGCTCAAAAATATGGTCTTTTTTTAGATTTTTAGAATATTCTATAACTTAATAGTTACAGACAAAATACTAAGAAAGAAAAAGACCTATTACATGTAGACAAAAGTCTATTAAATACCCTATATACCCAGTTACTCTTGGTTTTTCACAGCTGCCTCTTCAATACAGACGAATCAATAAACAAATCAATCCTCCAATCCTGAAAGCTTTCTCGCGGTCTATCGATGTAATGGCGCAAGAAACATCTCAAATGACATTATCTTAAATGACATTATGAAACTGACACCTTTGTTTACTAATGTGAGTAACGGAGAATTAATTACGGACTCCACGATACTTGAATACACTCACTAAAATTAATATTACGATGTACTACATCCCTTTCTATCCATATGAATAAGTAAAGGACGGATACGTTGACATTTAGCAAGCTACGTAAAGTTTTCGAGGTTCGGTGTTAAATGGACGTTTCAAGAATTATCTCTTTGAGAGCTCTTTATGAAATTGAAGTTAGTTTTGTGAGCCGTTTGTACAAAATAGTAATGTAATTATTCTGACATTTTCAGTGGTACTAATTTCAATGTTTTTCGACCTCCGTAGACGATTGGCTTGTAGAGACGTTTCAAGGTGTCGACTACTCTGGGATCCTGGGTTTGAGTTCATAGGGGTAGATGTTTGTGTACGGTAAACCCCTCTGCTTACCCCCTAGGGGATAGAGACGTAATAATATGTGTAGTGTTTGTTGGTTAATTTAGTCTATTTCTAATATTCATAAAGAGCATTTATTATGTATATTTATTGGCCAAATATAATACCCAAAACACAGCCTTGTATATTTTATATACATCCCACTGCTGGGTACGTGCCTTCCTCATGAAGGAACACATGAGAAGAACGGGCCGTAACACCACCATCCTGGCCCAATGCGGGTTGGATTATATCTGTAAATATCAGAAGTAAAAAACGATGCCTTTTTAAAACGGTGCGTCTTCATTGTGATCTTGAAAATATTGTGGTCTTCATATAAATACATTGATTTCAATTCAACTCAAACAGAAATGGCCTCAATATAACGACATAAATATTAAATAATTGAAAAATGTTACGCGTAAACTTAAATAAAATGAAATGTCAAGGAACTTATACAATTTCAATGAAAATATAGAATACACTGAACAATGAACAACATGCAGATATGAAAGCGTGAAATGCTTGTGGTTAATATTGGCACTTTCCTATTGGATGTTTTTAACGATTTCATTTTTAACATTTAGTAGTTCAATGGATTTTTGTTTGACACTTTGACTGGTCACGATATTGAAAAACGCACTCGACCTATTTAAATAGTAATAAAATTTCCACTACGAAACATTTTACGTATCAACGTAAAATTTTAGTATGAAAAGGTCAACAGAAACAACGGTTGGTTGTTTTAAATAAAAATTACCGAAATGAGGTCCGAAAACAACATAAATTTTCTGTCATTGAAAACTGTACTCTAGCCTCCTGACTATAAGGTTAAAAAAAGGATGATAAAGAGCATCTTTAAATATATTAAGAAGTTTAATCATGAATCATGAGTTTTTGTAATAAACTGCTATTGGATTTCAAAATCAATGCTGTAAGAAACAGTTTTATCGTTGCCTGGAAATGTGGCTGACCTTGAGGTCGCATGAGACATCCCAAATAATCGGGGGAACCACACGGCAAATAATACATATATTAAAAGTGTTTTAAGTAACATTGTCATTAAAAAGAAATATCTACTTGTGGTTTCCCACGGTTTCACTCGCACGATACCCGTTCCATGGAAATAGCGAGATAAAACGTAGCCTATGTCCTTTCTTAGGGTCTAGTCTATTTGTGTATCGAATTTAGATTAAATTGGTTCTGTAGTTTTGACGTGAAAGCGAGTAAGACAGACAGAGTTATTTTCAAATTTATAATTTTTAGTATGGATTTTAAGTCCTCTCCATTCTTAGGTTCTGAAGTCTCACATGGACCAAAGAAATCTAATTTTAGATCATAGAAAGGAATAGAAATGTAAAGGAAACCCCAAAATGACCATTAATTAAAAACTTATTTAACGAATACTTATTTAATAAGTAACGAATGTGTCGAAAAGTCGAGGAAAAATATAATATTGGAAACTGATTAACGAAAAAGGTTAGTGAAAATGATAATGACTCAAATGAAATATTTCTAGGATAATTAATTACGTAAGTAAAGCATGAATGTATCTTAGACAAATATAGTATTATCCCAATACGCGAAGCTAATAAGAACCACTTTTAAATAGCTCGGATTTCCCAGTCCATATTACTCGTAATAGCAAATCAATGACAGATAATCTCTATGCTATATCATCTACAAACACTCATACGGATATCCTCGTGTGTCGTCATATACAAGGATATGTCGACGTTTTAATTGTTTTTTGCGACCTTTGCATATTTGATAGAGTATTTCCAAATCTTGAAGTTATTTGTTTAATGTGGTAGCAATGTTTGTTACCAGAAATATACTGCGAAGATACTTCGCCTTTGCTCTTGTAATTTCAACATGTTCAGATAGAAATAACGTGTACGTATGTATGAACACGCGCGCGCATAATTACGTATATACGATCTCAGATTTTCAACACAGTCTTGAAAAACGAATTCCGTTTCCATAAGTAGTCAAATGAAGGCCAATAAGGCGATGAATTGAAAAATATCGTCCTCAGCCTATATACGCCCACTGCTGGGCACAGGCCTTCCTCATTGAAAAACTCAGGAGGAGTATGGGCCGTAAAACCACCACGCTGGCCCGATGCGGGTTTATGGGTAGAAACGGTCGCAATAGACCGGGACCAACGGCTTAGCGTGCCTTCCAAAGCACGGAGGAGCTCGAGATCACAAAGTTTTGGTCACCAATCCACGGCCTCACCATGGCGAAGGTAGCTTTGTTTTCGATTGAAAGCCAAAGCGTACTAAACACTACGCCACCGAACTTCTCTTTCATTAAAAAGTATATTGAGAAGAAAAGACTGGGTGAATGTTGAGGTGACAAGTGAAAGGCATGTTGATCACCACCCCAAGTGTAAGCTTTGTAAAAAAAAAATATTTTTGTTGTTGCGTTAATAATGACAATTTCTCTGGGAAACGTGACAGGCGCCCCTAGGGGAAAGTATCAGAAAGCACGTGTCCCATAGAAATTGACGTTCTCAACGCAAATAAAAAAGTTAAGTTTTTAAAATATTGGGTCCTTACCTATGAAATTGGTGTTTTTTTCTCTCTTAGTGTTTTGTCTGTAACTATTAAGATTCTGAGTATTCCTAAAAAAATAATTACCTCGTCTAAAAATAGACTATATTTTTGAGCTCTTTTGATAATTTGTTGTAAGATTAATTGTATTAAAATTGGACACGGAGACAACTCTTTTTAAGTGCCTCCCGAATTCATCATTTTATTTGCATTCACTTAAAAACGATAAATAATTTTTATGAAGTGTGATATTACACATATTACTAAAGCTTGTCTAATGATAGATGCCAACTATTATTATCTTTGGATTTGTCGTTGTGAAGAAAACTGAAAAAATTTTAGTATGGAAAATGCAGAATTCCCCAAAATCTCCATACAAAACACCAATTTCATAGGTAAGGACCTAATAACTGATACTAGGGGTACGAATAAAAATAAAGGGAAGTAAGAAAAGAGTAAGAAAGTCGATTTTAACGTCACTGTAATGTATCAATAAAAAAATATTATTTCTTATAATATATGTTTGTTTAGATTAATTTTTATATCCAAATATAGAGCTCGTGTTTATGTAAATTTTGACATTCATCTTCTTAAATGGATGAGATTCCTACATATTTTATTACACATCCGTATTCTAGTATAACGATACACCCAAGTATGGAGTATGATTGCCAAATGCTACTACTAAATCAGAAAAAATTATAATTTAAATATCAACATCATTTATACAGCATTAGTAAAATCAATAACCACAATTATAACATTAAAGTAATGCGGATACTTAAAAGTAAAGTTTTTTTTTATTCAATATAATCAATCACACATAGTATGCTTTAGTTTGAGTTAGAGGAATTAGTGTGCCTGTAATTGGAGCTAATGTAAAAGTAAGGCTAGGTGCAAGAGTATGGCGCAGCATGAAAACATATAGCATTAGACACTCTCAACTGGTCGGTCTGCGCATTGTTTAGCTGCCCTTTTCCCAATTTCATTTGGGGTCGGCGCAACAACACTTTCTCTTCCACTGTCCCCTATCACACGCTATATCCACATTCACTACCATTCTAACCATGTCCTCATTTACACAATCTATCTTTTATTCAGTCTTTCTCACCCTGCATTACCATCCACTCTCATATTCAGAACTCTCCTCGTGACATGCTGATTCTCTCTTCTAAAAACTTGTCCACACCACGATAGCCGCTCTCAACTTCTCTATCGCTGGAGCGACTTTCAGACATCCCTGGTGTACTCATTCCTCACTCTATCACCTTGTCAACCCACACATCCATCTTAACATACGCGTTTCGGCTACATGCAATTTATTTTCATCTACATTTTTCATAGCCCAACATTCCGATCTATATATAACGACAGGTCTTATGATTGTTTTATATGTTTTCCCATACACACACAAGACACAGACACAGTAAATTTTATTTTTTTTACTCAAAAGTTATAGGAACAGAAGAGCTGGCTGGGAATTCTATTAATGGATCGTACAACAAGGAAACAATTATCTGAGTTGAATAATTGTAGAATATAATATTGCTTACATTAAAGGCTTTTGTGACATGATGGAATGTAATGCGAATGCTTACGTTTAACAAGCGAAATTTAAATGTATGCAAGAACAAAAAATCTAAAATACGTCGGGCCAATCTAAGATGCGTCAGCTAACAATTTATTAGGATGTGAAGACAAATCAATTTAAAATTAACATTTCGAACTTGAACTTTATGCAGTGATCTGTTTTTATTATTAGTGTATTTATTGATGGCATTTTATGAGATTGCAATGTGTGCTTGAAGTCAATGATCAATGAATATGAAATATTATTGAGGAAATACCATACCACACTCTGGTCAGTCATATATGTTTTTTATTGAGTTCGCCAAAATTTTAAACCAGAACTCTGAGGTAGAATATTTCTTGCTGTAACTACTGAAGAACAATTACAGGAAAACTGTCCATACTATTTCTTAAAATTGTTATGTCACAAGCTTCGACATCAGTAGTATACAATTCTGATCCTTACTAACAGATACAGATAAACAGATAAACAGACAGAGAAACAAAAAAAAAATAAAAAAACATTTTTTGGTATTTTCCCTCTTTTTACATCCCCCTGGTACTTGGTTCTAAGCATTTTTTTCTACGTACAGACATTCAACCTCTACAGTTTTATTATATGTAAAGATAAGCTTTTAAATATTTAAAACTAATGATCGAAATCGAAGATGGCACATGGAAATATTTTGTCATTGGTTTTATGCGTAATGTAAAAATGTCAATTCCATTGCGACAGCTCAGAGAATCGATTACTTGTTGACTAATGATCAGTTCACATTATAAAGAGAAATATGAAATTGTATGTAACGAAACGTACCTACATAATTACTAGTTCTTTCCTGCTTTTAAAATTATGCTGTTTTTAAATTATGTTGTAACTTTTTAAATTCGTTGTTAATTCTGCGATTTCTCTGTCCTTCGTCATATAAAGAAACGAAACTCACATGGAATCAAGTTTTTTAGCAAGATGTTTAGTACAGAATCATTAATTATTTAATAATTTACGAAACATTTAATAATTTATGAAATATTAACTAATACACAAAACGAATGAATTGATTTAACTTGCAACTAAAGTGTAGAATATTTCCCGTTTAATAATTTCCGATAAAATTTATGTTACACAATTCAATTGTAAACAAAAAAATTACAAAATTGGACCCAGTTTGACCCATAAAGCAGGCGCCAAAGGAAGTCAAGTGTGCAAAATATGAGGACCGCATTCTGTAAATTGTTTTGAACTCAGAAAAGGTTACAGATATGAATCAGAATGTTACTAGGAGATTTCCTGGTCTTAGTAGTTAATCGATTTGGAATTTATCGCTATAGTAATTTTTATTCAGTTCAAAAAAACCTATTCAAAGATGTAACACGATGTGGCTTTTGGATGGTTGGTTGGATGGTTGGATCTATACAACACGTACAACTTCTATGTTTTATAAAGAGAACTTCTATGTTTAAAAAGAATTACTCTGAGCGGACAAAGATTCGGAATTAGGTGCCATAGTAATTTTTATTCAGCTCAGAAATATATATCTAAAATCTGCAAGCTTTTCTGAGTCAACAGAATGCGGTCCTCATATTTTGCACGCTCAATTTCCTTTGGCGTTTGTTCTAAAAGGATGACGTTCCTCTTTCATAATATTATTTACAAGGAAAATTTACCTAACAGTCATTTATAATTAGAAGTCAGAATAATGTCTTAGTTATATCGATTCGCACTCATAAGCAAGACACATGGTAAACGCGGTAAGAAGGTCAAGTTCACTTTCGACCAAGGATGTTGGTCAAACGATGACAAAACCGCACGCGTCCGCCTCTTATGTAACTCGCTCATTGTTCATCTAAAGGTCGGTAGACGCTGAGAAAGAAAGAAATAAATTTTATTAAGAATCATGATACACTCATAATTAAATTATTTATATATCACGATGTTGACTCTACTAAATCGTCATCAGCCTGTATACGTCCCACTGCTGGGACAGGCCTTCCTCATGGAAAAACACATGAGATACTCCTCATGTGTTTTTCCAATGCGAGTTGGTGGGTAGAAACGGTCACAATTGCGACCGGGACCAACGGTTTAACGTGCTTTCCGAAGCACGGAGAAGCTGGAGATCACAATGTCTTGGTCACCCATCCACGGCCTGACCATGGCGAAGGTAGCTTTGTTTTCGACCGAAGCTAAAGCGCACTGACCACAACGCCACCAAGCTCCTCTCTACTAAATATGCACAGATACACCGGTATTTCAAGATGCTAAAAAAACCTCTACTCAGCATAGCGATACATCTCGATGATGCTCCGAAGCTTTTTCATACATGCATACATCATATAATACATCAACATACAACATATCATGACGCCTCTTTCCATTTTACCAGATAAGTAAGGTCCCTATGTAACAGGTGGCGAGCCTGTTGCCATGCACCGGGCACAATGTGAGGCAAGCGACATTCGCAATAAACTGTACTTAAGTTTTACCCAAACTCAGTGGTACAGGCGGTGAGATCGAACCCGCGATTATCGCGGCCTCTCGAATGAGTAGTGCCCCGTCCGTTCCAACTCAGCAACCGTTGCCGCTGCTTGATTTATTAATATAAATAAATTTGAAAATAAAATAAAATAAATATCCTTCGACATTCACACTTATCAACTAGTCCCATTTTAAGCAACTAAATGCTGCTTGTCAAAAAAAATCAAAATCAAAAGCATTTATTCAGTTTAGATGCGTCTTAGCGCATGCTTATGAATGTCATAAACATTTTACAATATTTCGTGAAAAAGAAAAATTACGCCATCCGTTCACAAAACTACCAGGAGGCCTTGTTCTGAGAAGAACGGGCAAGAAACTCAGCAAGTTTCTACCCTGTGTTTCGGATACTAGATGACATATTTAATATAATTATTATATAAATACATATAATTATTGAGAATATACATAATATAATACATATATAATGAACATCCAAGACTGGAGAGCAAATGTCTGAAAATTCATCACCCAAACACTTGCCCTTGCCAAACACTTGATCGAACCCAGGACCTCTCGAGATGGCGACGCCTTGAGACCGGCGTACAGACCACTCGGCCACTCGGAATGCGCTGTTAAAATTATTTTCATGCATTAATAAACCTTCTTCTTTGTCCTGCCCTATACCCAATATTATTATTTGCGGTCGGCGCAACATGGCTTCTTCCACTCAAGCTAATAAATATCTGAATTACATATATTTTTTTTAAGGTTTCGGTGTTTTAAACCTTCGTCTCACCCCTTTGGGAATACAGCCTTGATAATAATGTATTATACATCTCCTGCACTCCACCCACAAACCCGCATTGGGCCAGCTTGGTGGTGTTACGGTCCATATTCCTCATGTGTTTTCCATGAGGAAGGCTTGTGACCAGCAGTGGAATGTGTATACGCTGAGGACGACGACGACATCTCGTGCATTTAGCAAACATTTTCTTGGATTTTCCATTACGTATTGTATACTTAACGAGGTACTATTTAGGTAAAGTTTATTTGCATACGTTGCATAATTACAGTTGTAGCGTTAAACACGATATAACAATACACCGTCAATACTGACTTAAGAATTGCAGCTGTATGATCCTTTTAATAAACATTTTAAAGGGTTTGGTACAATATACCTACTTCAGAGCTATGACAATAGAGTATTGAGATTGAGATTGCGTAAAAGCAAGTAGCAAAATCTATTAATTAGATTAAATATGTTTTTTTCCTTGTGATTTGTGTAAAGCAGCGGTAGCCGAGTTGGGGCGGACGGGCCTTTACTCGTTCGAGAGGCCGCGGGAATCGCGGGTTCGATCTCACCGCCTGTACCACTGAGTTTGAATAAAACTTATGTACAGTTCATTGTGAATATCGTTTGCCTCACATTCACGGTGCATGGCAATAGGCTCGCCACCTGTTACATGAAGTCCTAAAATATCTGGCGAAAACTAGGTGTTAAACACCTCTGCCTATCCCTTCAGGGAAAGAGGCGTGATGATATTTTATGTAATAAATCAAGCCTTTAAATAATTTTGCATGTAATTTCTCGTTTTACTAACAATTCAATATCGCACAACTTAAAACTTGCAACAAAATCATGAATTTTAAATACAAAATTTTAACTATGTGTTCGCTTACAATTTATTATTCCAATTAAACCATAAACAGTTAAACAACTCACTATTTGAACCGTGGTCGTAAATAAGGCGATGTTTATATCACAGTTAATTTTAACAGCGCTGTAGGATGCCCTCTAAACAATAATTTAACACGCATGTGGGTAGAGTGGCTAAATGTCAAGATGTTTGAGGTAAGAAATCAGATGTTTATGTGTTCTAGGCACTGCGAATAAGGGCTATTTTACAAAAGTGAGGCTAGAAATATATTTATGGAGATGAGACCCAATACATTTTAATTTGGAACAACAATATGACCTATATTACTAATGATGCGGCAGGCTTTTTTACAAGAACAAACACACGAGAAGTGTGGGCCGTATATACGAGTACTATATATAATAAAACTGTAGAAGTTGAATGTCTGAAAAAAATGCCTAAAAACAAGTCAGGGGGATGTAACAAGATGGAAAAAACAAAAACAAAATTTTAGTTTCGCTTTCTGTGTGTCTGTTTGTACGGGCTAATCTCCGAAATGGCTGGACCAATTTTAAAGAAATTAGGAAATTTAGCACGGTGATACCTTATATCCCAGAACAACATCTTAGATACTTTTTATTCCGGAAAATTAAAGGGTGCCAGGAGCCCAGCTCTTCCACATTGATCTACATTGAAATAAAAGTAAAACTACCGTAAGTTAAACAAAGAAAACTACTTAATTATTCATATTATTAGATGGTGTGTGTATATGTGTGCGTGTTATTTGTTCATTTGTTCTACGAGTTTCACCATAACTCAATACATTAATTGAAAATGATTTTACAAGCTTATAATGCACTGTCGTGACATTACTAAGTCTATGTTTCGTTCATACGAAAGGGCGGCACGCGCGACGCTCGCGCGCCTGATTAGCACAGAGCAAAGAGCATTCAGAAATATATATTTATTTTTGTATGAAAGTAAAACGTGTCAAATTATTAAATGTCGTGGAATAAAGTTGTTGTTGATTCAATAGAAATAACCATGTAGAACACCACCACGCAACTAGACCGATGCAGATTGTTAGACTGTATATAGAACAAAGCTTGGAAGTGGACGTCCTTAGCTAACATATCTTTATCAAATTGCGGACGTTCTAAAGAACAAATCGTCAAATCCTCTTTAAGGACATGTGCGAAGTTATTAATCGGAGTGGAGAACGATTGATAATATTTCAATAAATATTTAGTCAACTCAGAATCTACTTATTTCACACTTCTTCACAAACAATCCAAATAAAGTTAAAGTAACAATTTAAAAAAAATTGGAAGTTATTGCCATCTTATAAGTCACATAGATAGTCTTGAAACTTTTATAAATAAATTATTGACCTTAAATGCCTATGGACCCGAAACATTAACACAGACATGTGCCACCGTTTGACAGTTCGGCACATGTAATGGCCGCTTTTTGTGTTTGGAGCATAATGTCGTTACCTGCTCAATTTTATGTCGATGTCGATAATTTTCAGTTCAAAACTTATAGTTTTGACATATTATTATCATGTGCTACATCACCGGTGGCACATGTACTCGTAACCTCTGTCAATCCACATACACACATCATCCGTATGCATAATCATTTAATTTCCCTCCCCTAGTTTTGAGCTCAATGAGATTAATTTTAATATTGATAAATATTGACACAGCCACAGCCACATTTACGGCCACTTACAGGAAATTTTTAACCTATTTTCAATCTCGATTTTGTATTTTTGATATAAAAGCCACAGTAAAATTGACAAAAAATTACAAAATAGAGTTTATAATCTTTGTAAACTCCATTTTGTATTTTTTTAGCCCTTAGTTACAAAGTTCCATTCGTAGTATTTACCATAAAGTCTTGAAATGTCTCTGCCCATAAAAATAGAAACACTAATGGTAACTCCAATTTTGCAGTTTTAATTTTGTTAAAACAACTTCACGGATCTTCCTACATTGGTATTAAAATTCTTATTTCATGTATTTGCATAAATATAGATATTTTGAGTTATGATCTCCTAAACGAAGGATCTCGTTTCGTCTTAAAAAATATAATAATTTTACCAAAATTAATTAAGCTCATCAAGTGACCTTCTGAAATTTGCAAGACCTTGGGATTTTATGAATAATTTGTGGTCACAAATTATACATAAATAAAACCCGAAATATTTAAGTAATTTAAGAATGTTGCTTGAAATACCTTAATGGTAAAAACCTTCAATTAGTTTATTATGTCTTAGACTATTTCATAATAGTGCATGTCAAATTCAAATTAAAGAGCTTGCATTTAGAATGCTTTATATTTGTTATTTGAATCCTATGAATATGAACATATGAATCCTTCGCTTTTGTAGATAAGATAATCATTTATTTCATAGAATATAGTAAGTAGTTGATGGTTATTATTATATTAGAAAACATATTCTACTATTATGCATGGGATAGATTTTTTTTAGATAACGGTATATATACAAGAAGATAACGGTATATATAAAATTCAAGATAAAATTGTAGGTACTTCTGCTGTAGAAACATCTGCCGGGAAGGAGTAACATAATCTAACGAGAAATAATTAATTGGGCAGCCATTTACTTATTTGGTCAGCAACAAATCAGCCGGAAAATCATTTGGGCAGATAACTTTTTTTTTTGTCAAAAATATAAATAACCTTGGCGGCAAAATAATTATATGGTCAGCAATATATATGTTATCGGAAATGTATAAAAACAAGGATAAGATTAATAAGAAGAAGTATCAGGGATCAAGTCCTAGAAAATATATTCTGAATTCTGATAACCTAATAAGGTTAAGGTTATTTGGGTATATTAAACAATTTGGCAGCAGAAAAAACCCAATGCTGCCCAATTAGTTATTTTGCCGAAAAATTAGAAATATCGACTGCCCATACGCTGCTGACCAATTTAGAAATATTTGCTTCCCAGAAGTTGCTGAGCAATTGGTTATTTTAGCTGATCAATTGTATTTTTAAGCTGACCAAAATTCGAATATTTTGCATACCGTTTAAATAAATCTAACCGTGTATTGAACCATCTTATAAAAACAAAAACCATAAGATTTGTGGTTGATGTTTATCCTATTTCAATAAGACCACCTCCGTGACTATTTTACATATACCCTCTCTAAAGCTACTCTGTAATAAAGAAAAAATGCGCTTGATCGGCGCAGTGTCATTACAGCATAATTACAGGCTAAAGACCGAGACAGTCACCGCAAACACCAATGCCATATTAAATAGAGCTATCGACATTGAACCATCGGGCGTAGGCGCTTGCGCATCCGAATAAGGTTACATCTTCACCTGTCAATTCATATTAAATTGGGCTGTAATTAGAGGAAACAGAATTCAATGTTTGAGTTTACATTTAGAATTGATTACCTACCAAATTTGAATTAGATTGCAGTTATATTTAATCAGCCTTAGGTTAATATGGCCACCGCCTTTCAAGGGCATGTATGAAGATAGTAATGAGAGTAGAGGGAGCTTTAATCTCTGTTTACCCCCTTGGGAAAGAGGCGTGAATATATACATGTATGTTTAGTTACTACGAAGATTCGTAGTCTGTACAACAGACTTATTAGTAATTTTAATGCAATGCTAATTGTAGCACCTTTCCTTGTTATTATTAGTCTTCCTCAGTTGACACTATTCAACATTAAAATTATGGTGACAGTTAGGCCCAATTGCACGATCGAGAATTAGCGCCTAACCCAGGGTTTGCCCATATATTTGTCCCAGGGTTATGTGCTAACTCTCGACCGCGCAATTGGGCCTTAGTTGGCAATAAATAAATAGTCAAGTCTCAATTGACTTTTGACTTCCGATATCACTCTGGACACTCTTTTGTGGAAGTACTACCGCAAATTATTTTAAAGTAATTTGCATAATATAATGAAGGCAATACACACAGTACATATAAGAATAGAATAAAATAAAAATTTTTTCAGTACACCTAGTAAGAAATTACATAAAAAAAATCAAACAGAGACAATTAAAGACAATACATAATGATATAACAAACAATACAGGTTAAAAGACTGAATGGGAGTCGCACTCAGCATAACATATTATGTCGGGTGTAAAACACCACGACGCTGGTCTTCCGTGGACACCTGGTCCGTGGTATTATTTACTAGTAACCACTTAGTACATATTTTTTTTGCCATCTGCCTAGTTCCGGCACTGAAGTGAGTTTGCGACTGACCTTTCGATGCTTAGATTCATCGCAGCACCTGCATTGAGTCATAATTATAGACTCACAAAGATATCGCGATATAGACTCTAAGGGTTACAGAATAATTCTATATTCCAGATATATTAAATGCGGATAAAAGTTAAATATACGATGCTGTAACCGTTGCTATTTCTGATGTGATATTGGGTCCTTACCTATGAAATTGTTGTTTTTATTCTGTCTTAGCAATTTGTCCGTAACTATTAAGTTTCAGAACATTCTTATAAAATAATTCCCTCTTCTAAAAATAGACCATATATTCCATATATAATTTTTTGTAAGTTTAATTGGGTTAAAATTAGACACAAAGACAATTATTTTTAACTTCCTCCCGAATACATCATTTGATTTGCATTAACATAAAAACGATGAATAATTTTTATCAAGCGTGTTCACACACATATTGCTTAAGCTTGTCTAATAATACATGCCAAATATTATTATCTCTGGATTTGTCGTTGTGAAGAAAACTGATAATAGGTTAGTAAGTAAAATGCAGACATCCCCAAAATCTCCATACAAAACACCAATTTCATAGGTAAGGACCTAATATATTTAAAAGTTTCTTTTATTTCTTTTTTATTTATCAAAATATACCTACATAAGTAACAATAAAACTGACATTTCGCCTATGATATTGTCCTCAGTCTTAGGTCCCACTGCTGGACACAGGCCTTCCTCGTGGAGAAACACATGAGTAGTATGGACCGTAGCACCACCACGCTGGCCCAATGCGGGTTGGTGGGTAGAAACAGTGGCAATAGCGACTGGGACCAACGGCTTAATGTGCCTTCTGAAACACGGAGGAGTTCGAGATCACAAAGTTTTGGTCAGCCATCCAAGGCGTGATCATGGCGAAGGTAGCTTTGTTTTCGATATTGAAAGTCACAGCGTCCTAACCACTACGCCACCGAGCTCCTATAGATATGCTTAAACCCTTATGTATCAGGGGCCAGCATATTGCCATGCACCGAGCATAGTGTAAGAAAGCGTTATTTATTCATATAAAATTCTAATGTTCGAAATTCCAACAAATATAAAAAACGACTTTATAACCAAACTCAAACTCAAACTAAAAGTCATTTAATCAAATTGGTATCATCAAATACACTTTTGACAAGTCAAAAAAACCACTGATCGGAATAGGTAGTTATGTAGGTTCATTGACCACAAAAATTAATATGGATATTCCTCGGCATTCCGACTAATACACCGGAATCCGGGATCTTTTTACCAATAAGTATAAAACTGGTTAGTTTTTTGATTCAATAAAATAATTTCGTGTTGATAATTTTGCTTAAGATTTTATTGTAGTTAAATACAAATAGTTTGTTCTTTTAAATCATATTTTGATTTTTGAGATACAAATAATAATATATATGATATGGTCTTGTACAATCACGGAATGAAAATGTTTTATGATTGTTGATTCTTGTATAAATATAATTAATTGTTTCATATCCAAACTATTCTATCACATAGCAAGCACATAAAATAGCTCTACCTACTCAGATCACTGGTTATAACATAAAGCGGCATGTTTTGATTCAGAAATAACTATTATTTTTTCGTTCATCAAATAAATAACTAAATATTATATAAAAGTTAACCACTATAACAGTAACGAACAAAACGGTTATGGCGAAACAAGTTATAAATAAAAATGTACAAGCGATTACATGAATAAATTTAAACAAAAGGTTTCAACTTTAGTTAACTGATTTTTACATCAATGAAATAATAGTCATATAAAATTCTAAAATAAAAAAAAATAATCAAAAAAATAATTGACAGCCAATGTACAAAGTTTGAACCTCCAGTTAAACTTTTCTATATTTTGACGATTTCAATGTCTGCGGGATTGTAAAGAGTAACGAATCAGTAATTTACATAGATTTTATCGATTTAAGAAGCTTTCTTTATATTGTACTTTTTTAGCTCACAAATTACGAGGGATGTAGCGTAGGTATATATCGGTTTAGTGGAAACAAAGGAAATATTCGCTTGATATCCTAAGGCCCGGCGCTCATTATCGGCATGAGCACGGCCTAGAATTTTAGGTGATAAATTGCATAATATATTAACTTCATGGCAACAAAGTAGAAATTTCCATGATATATGGCCGTAGTAACAAAAATACCGCTTCGGTATGCTTGAGGTTGCTGCATCGGCGGCCTTGAGGTTGCTTCGGGATACTTCGGCATCCTTCAGTACGCCGCCGCCGCGCCAAGGCAACACTCGGAGGTAGTTTGGACGGTACGACATGCTTAAGGACGTTTCGTCATCCCTAAGGACATTGCAAAAATCAAAATCAAAAATAATTTTATTTCATAGGCTATAGCACTTAAAATCGTCAACATTCATACATAGTCACATTTATTATACATAAAGTAAATTTTAATAATAAAATTGACAAAAAAGACTTAAAATTCACTGCCGCGAGCGCTTGTAGCAAGTACATCCACATAGCGCTTTGACTGTGGTTGTAATCGATACAAGCGACCGGATTCCGAGAGTAAGGCATTTCATGAGAAGAACCCGGTAAGAAACTCATGAGCCACTTTTTTAAATAGCCAATCATACAATCTATTAGTGACAGTGTTAAATTTTTTTCAATTTGAAATTATATGTCAGTATATAATCAAAATAAGAGTAAACATTGTTATCTCTTATTACATTAACTTGTATGAATAATACATGTATTAGTAGTAGTATAGCAGCATGCCAAGGCATATTTGCCGACAGTGTGCGCTTACATGATTCCTTTCCTCGCCGACGCCGATAATGTGCGCCGGGCCTAAAGAATTCAAATCCTAACGTAAAGCCTGATGTATTGACTATTGTATGAGATTGACTTCGGGCTTCGTCTGAATTTGACCGACACAACCTTTTGTCTGTCCAATACTGAATGTTGTAAAGAATATTATTTAATAAGAATAGTTTTATTCTTCAAATGTCAAGAGATATGCATCAATTCAGTTGTGAAGGTAGGTATTTCGCTGCCATAACACATTACATAAGACAGAGATATAAACACTTTATTTGCAATAATTACATACACATACTTACAAGGTTATACGTAGAACATACAAATTTGTACTACAGTACACAAAACAATACAATAAACATTACAAAACAAACAAAAGGTGAAATGTAAGTGACATGTGTGCTATAAGAATGTAAAAGGGCGATAGCTCAGCAACCCACTGATTTTCAGCTATTGCCCAATAAAATATAATTAAAACAAAATATAACATGCATGTAGGTATCTCCGAGGACCTCCTCGGCTTCGGAGAATTTTAGTTCAGTCCTTACTAAACGGATATTTCGTTGGAGAAAGCCTGTATCTCCAGCGGTGGTCATCTATGTTGTATGGGGAAGATAAACATATCAAAACTGCAAATCTTATAGATCCGATATTTCGTATAAACTGTAGCCATTTCCAAAGTACTTGAACGCTGCAGCCTATTAAAGGCATGGTGCATTTTTCACAATCGTATGTCAGGATTGCTACCTTGCGATGATCATTTGCTTAAAGTTTTCATTAAAAAATTATGGAAAACGAATATTATTATTTTGGCATTTATCGTTCATTCATACATAAGTACATACATATGATCACGACTACTATCCCATAAGAGTTGTTCAGAGACTAGGCAAAAACACCGCAAAAGCAGACCATTGCCATAGTCGCTTCACCAAGCAGTGACTGCACTCAGCGTGACAGGTGGTGAGCCCGTCGCCGCTATAGTTGTCGTTCATATTAAAATAATTCTTAAGTTCAATCCAATTAGCAAACCCCAAAATAAGCACTTTAACTGTATCTTAGATTCAGTAATCTAAGATACATTTTATGAGAAACATTGATACAAGCAAAGTATTTTGAAAGAAATTTGTATACAATTAAAAGCTACGACTCAGGTTTAAATGCCCTTTATCCAAGATTTGCCCCGGAGATGGTGACATCGGGTTATTAGCGTACAAAACCACTCGACTACGTAGGTCAGTTTTTACAACGTTCTTCATTCGATGATTAATTCTCATGGTTCTACATCGTCATAAATCGAATTACCGTAACCGCCGATGCAGCTGAGCACGAAAACGAAAGCTTCGATGTTTACTACCAAGCTTATCGAATGCGATTGATTCGGTCGTTTACTTCAATTATTATTACTTTTGTTTTAATCCTCAACACGAAATCTTAAAATAAATAATGTAATAGATTGATCAATATTTGTTAAATGCTTTGCATTGAATTGTTATGTTCTGGTGTGAAGGTAAGACAGTGATATTACCTGAGCCCATGACCACGCGAGTGACGGGCTGGGGTCCTTGGTCTCGAGCGCCTTTGAGCTTTGTACGGTTGGTCAGCAGTCGCTTCTTGGCAAGGAGCTTACTGGTCCCCTTCCAGGAACAGGCCGGCTTGTAACGAGGCATGAGTCGAACAAAGAGCAACGAGTCGCTGGTTCTGATATAGCATCAGAACCAGCGACTCATTGCTCTTTGTTTCTATTTTTAAATTAAGCAACTGTCTCTTTTCATTGTTTTTGGTCTCCAATTTTCATTCCTATCGGAGTCAGTGTCTGGAGCGGTTATCTTGACGCCTATAAATATAACTGTTCTAACAAAATATGATATATATTAGTAATAAACTATAACAATAAATGTTCAAATAACTTAAATAACTTTACCAAGGCACTATTGTAAATAGCCCTACCTTTTATAATATTATTTAAGTTTTGTGTTCAGTGATTTGCGTTATTTACATTTTTATAAATTGTTCCAGTCGTACCTTTTAATTTCAATTGAAAACAAATAGTGATAAGTCGGCTCGTCGTTTTCATTCTACACCAACCTCACTACGTAGGCCAAAAGGCCTTCTAATAATTTTTTTGGGAATGCCTTTTACATCTCATGAGACGTGGAGTAGAGTGGTAACAAAGTTAGAGTAATTTGGATTAGTGGGTCTAAGTAAAGACGGCTGCGCTTCAAACGGAGACAAGAGTTTGATGTGATTTCTAAAGAACTTTACATCATAAAGTTCTGATCGTTTTGACGAAATTTGGTTAGTTTTCAAAAACTTACGAACAACCGAGCTCTGATAACTAAGTTGTATAAAAGAAATACTGCTTTTATTGTAAAATGGTAAACCATACATATAAAAGAATGTTCTTTGTCAATATTGCATATTTAGTTAAATCGCTCAGCGTCATCATGATGCAATCAGATTTTATTCCTCAGACGCATAAATTGATCGAAGATTAGTCAAGCATGTAGGAGCACGGCTTTAAAAACTATATATCTTTGCCCTCGCTTGTAACTTTAATTAAAAACACTCTATTTGCTGACGCCATAGAATTTTATCGTTATTAATTTTATAAGTGATGCAAATTCGTTTGCATCACTTACAAAGTTATTACAAAGAAATGACACATTGACCTCCGTGGCCGAGTGGTTTGAGCGCTTTCAAGGTAACGTCTTCTCTGCTGTCATAGGGTTGGTCCCAGTAAGGACAAATTGTGTTAATAACAAAAAAATTGATCGCCAGATATGATCTCCACGGAAAGACATACAAGAAAGCATATAGATATGTTAAACCTAACGATGGGTGCGTATAAACGGGCTTTGCGTGATGTGGCTGCCAAATCCTAGCCACTTTTCAATAGTTCTAATTTCATTCAAAACTGTACAAACTTTCTCATTAATCATGATTCTGGAATTTAGTCATATTGTCTTATTTTAGAGTTGTGTGTTATTTTTTTTATTTAATCGTAAATTTTCTATCATGTGTTCTCATTATTTTATTAAATTATTAAGTGAAGACATTATTGGTGCATGAAATAGTTTTAAATTTAAAAAATAAGTATTGTCAACTGTTTATTTCCCTAAAATAAATAAAATAAAGCAAGCTAAGAATAACGTGGTAAAAGAGAGGAGGTTGTTGTAAATACAGGGATTTTTGGCGAATAGAAAAAAGAGATCTTTCGGTAAAATTTTATTTAATTTGAAGTAAATTTGAATTGACAAACAGTACAGAGATTTTTATAAGGGCAATTTAAAACAGACAACAAACGGAGGAGTTCTTAACAGAGGTTCTCTATTCGACTGTTTGAACACAAGCTACAAGCCTACATCGGAATAGTCATGTGATTATTTATTTTTTATTTATGCACGTGACTGTACATACCTCACATATTAATGACAAAAAGCTCTAAGAGGCTATCAAATATTTTAAGGTATTGTCGCTAAGACTACAATACAATCGGTATATTATTGTGAAATGTTGTCACACAACCCGTTCCCAACTGGTTCTCTTTCCCCGCGTTGCGACGTCTGAACCCACAAGTTCATGTGTCAATATCGATATACAAATAAGATTGTGTAACACACTTTTGTTTTAAGAAAAAAATATATAAAAGGAACATGGCGTTGTGAAATTCTCGCTCGTTTCAGGGTCATCGGAGGAAATTCGATAAATTGATGAAAAAACATGTTTTGTTTTGTTTTGTGTATTATAAACGATATGGGGCACTTTCTTAACTTAACATATCATCTTATGGATCGGAATGTTATTATTGAACTTTGCTTTGCATTTTTGTCAAAAACACATGAATACAATAAATATTAGGTCCTTACCTATGAAATTGGTGTTTTGTATGGAGATTTTGGGGAATTCTGCATTTTCCATACTAAAATGTTTTCAGTTTTCTTCACAACAACAAATCCAAGCAATATATTTGGCATCTATCATTAGAAAAGCTTTAGTAATATGTGTAATATCACACTTCATAAAAATTATTTATTAGTTTTTAAGTGAATGCAAATAAAATGATGTATTTTGGAGGCACTTAAACAGAGTTGTCTCCGTGTCCAATTTAACACAATTAAACTTACAACAAATTATCAAAACAAATCAAAAGAGCTCAAAAATATAGTCTATTTTTAGAAGAGGTAATTATTTTTAGGAATACTCTGAATCTTAATAGTTACATACCAAATACTAAGAGAGAAAAATAACACCAATTTCATAGGTAAGGACCCAATATCTAACGTTCTAATAACTATGAGTCCAACCGTAGCCTGTCTCATTACTTTAACAAAAGACATTACAAAACGCGCTGGAAGCCGCGCCAAACGCGGACATGATGACACACAGACAAACAACTTACTTCTGCCTTTACATATGTTAAAATAGCTCAAACACGTGGCATCATCCTACTAGCATTACATACTTTGATGTAAAATCTTTCGTTGACATTACCAAGGGAAATGGTTTGATAAATGTTGGTGCTCGGAACATGGCTACATTTAAATGAGGTGTAAATAATGTAACATGAAAACAAATCTATACATATAATAAAACTGTAGAGGTCGAATGGCTGTACATAAAAAAAAATGCTTAAAACCAAGTCAGGGGGATGTAAAAAGAGTTATTTAATTTTTTTTGTTTCTCTGTCTGCTTGTCTTTTTATCTGTTTGTACGGGCTAATCTCCGAAATGGCTGGACCGATTTCCATGCAATTTTGATACCTTATATCCCTGGTCAACATCATAGATACTTTTTATTCTGGAAAATTAAGGTTCCCGTGGGATGATTTAAGACCATAGTAACCGTGAACGAAGTCGCGGGCAACAGCTAGTATAAAATAAATTAGTGTTAGGTATTCCCCGCATTTGACATAATTTTCTAAGTTAATGCGTGCTTATTAACATTAATATTATTGTATTATGTGGTACTATTTAGCTAGTCATTTGTGAAGGTAAAACCCATATATTAAGCAACAATATTATTATATGTTGTATTAATTCGCTTGTAATATACCTATATTATGAAATCATTTATGTATTTCTGAAAACTAAATTATAATTTTTCCTTTTTTACGCATGTTGACAAACGCTTGTTTTCGCTTGGTAAGGGCCTATTGTCTCCATATTCGCATAGAATGCAAGTGTTATATTAGTAAGAAGCGCATCTGAGATCACAGTGTACGTGCTACCCTGTGCGATGTAATTTCTCTTTCATCTTTAAAAATCTAATTCTATGACCACTTTAAAAGTCTTTATCGATCACGCTCTAAAAATATGTCGCCTATTCTATGCGTAATCTTCGTATATTATTCTGTTAAATCTAAAATTTTGCACAATATTTCTTCACGTTTACGATAACATATCGTTATTCAATCTAATGGCAATTTTATGAAAATAAATCAAAATTAGTCATTCGCCGGTGTCAATAAGGATCACATTTCGACAACTCTTACCTTATATGAACTTTGAAATCTACGTGACTTATCGACTGTATTGGCGATGTGCCATTCGTCGCTTGTAAGACTATAGTGAAAGTTTTATGACATGTCCTCGGTACACGGGACAAATGCTAGGAAATACTCAAAACAAAAGACACACTTTATTAAACTATTTAAACCTAATAATTTCAAAACACAGATTGAACCAGTGACCTTTTGAACAAGTGATACCGCTTTTCCTAATTTGAATGTTGGAGCCTTCTAGCTTAAATTTATAAAATGAAGCAGTGACTAATAACATCTATAGCACAATTTTTGAATAATAAAGTTAACTACAGTAAGCCTTTTTGGAATCTTAAAGACGAACATTATTATAAATAATCGGTTCATTAAATACCGTTTAATTAAAAATACGTATCAGAAACTCCAACTCCTATAACTTGCGGCACACAGTTCGCAACAAGCTCACTGAATCGGTGTCAAGTAGATGTCACAGACTAATTGGTACCTAATCAAAACAGCGTAAAGACCTTTGAAGATGACAAATCATCTATTGTACTACTGGGATTCCCATTAAGCAAACATTTATAAATTACATATTAAGATGCCTTTCAAACCCCGCCTGGTCCACTGTTTGAATACACCAAAGGAGCAGCAGTATTAATTATGTGAATCGAAAGGAATTATTTTTTTGAATCCTGTACAGTTCAAAAATCGTCTTGGAGATCCTTCATAGTTAAACTTTGTTTATGTAAAACTTTTGTTTTCTTGGTTATGTTAAAATCGTTTTTAGAATCTATTTACATAGTACGCAATGTATCAATGCAAGCTAGAAAAATGTGTGTCTAGTAATATGTGGTAAATGTAGTTGGTGGCTATACTAGCCATACTTAAAATTATTTTTGTTATAACAAAACATGTATAGTTGTTGTTTATTTACCCCAATAAATAGAAAAAAAAAAAAGAGAATCAATATTCACTGCTATGTACACGAACATGCATACAGTTTTGAACAATTGTACAGATATCTGACGCCCTCCGTGGTCGAGTGGTCTGTTCGCCGGTCTCAAGGCTTCGCCATCTCGAGAGGTCCTGGGTTCCATCGATCCCCAGTGGAGTGTCTATGGTGATGAATTTTCAGACATTTGTTCTCCAGTCTTGGATGTTTTTATATATTCAGGATATTTACATGTAACTATTTATCTATTAAATAAATTTATCCGTCATCTAGTGTCTGTAACACACGCAGCATTAGTTGCTTAAAATAGGGCTAGTTGATAGGTGTGAATGTCTAAAGATATTTATTTATTATTTATGATTAATATATTTTCTTCACACAAACATTTGCCCCCACCCGGGGATTGAACCCAGAACCTCTCGAGATGGCGATGCCTTGAGACCGGCGGTGTACAGACCACTCGACCACGGAGGTCGTCATCAATCAGCAGCATATTAACAAGCTTTGTTTGAGTTTGTGTATGTTTTTATGTAGATCACATTGTCGCGTCATTGGTTCATCAGCCGAGACTGAGGTCAAACACACTCAATATTTACATTAAAAAAACTGTAATACATACATCCATATAATCAATACTAGCATCCCCTAAGGGTTAGTCAGAGGCTTGGCAAAAGCACTGCAAAAGCAGTCCACTGCCATAGTCCGTGCTTCACCATGCAGTGACTGCACTCAGCGTGACAGGTGATGAGCCCGTCGCCGCTATAAGCTATTGGATGGTTGTTCAGTTCTAAGTCCATTAGTCGCCTTTTACGACACCCAAGGGAAGAGATGGGTTGGTAGTATTCTTTTAACGAGCCGCTACGACATGACTTTAATCAAACCGACTCAACCGACCGAATCAATCGACTTTACCAAACTTTAATAGGCACAGATTATTATGAAAATTGCTTGTATTACACAGTTACCGGAATATAAGAGGTAGGCTGTGATAACACCTCAGCTCACCTCTACGGGAATACAGACTTGGTAATGTCAATGTTTTATACTAGTATGCCTTTATTTTCAAACAATAATTCACGCAAAATTCCATTCCATTTAGCTACGAAACATAACTTCAATATTTACCAACTCGAAGCCACCGCAGCTTGCGTCTGTTTGAATATACCTGGTCCTTACTGCCTGCGAAATACGTGTAAATCTATCAAACATATTTTTTTGAGTAACTGATATATTTACTTCTTTAGTAAGCAAATGCAAATATTATTTGGCCAATAACTACAAAATGAAACGGAACTTCAAAGATGTGGTTGAAATTCCTTATTTGTTTAACACTTGACTTAGCTGATGTTACGCAACATTTATTTTTATTGGTGAGTTTTTGCAACATTTCTTAATCAGAAGAATGAAAATTGTACTATGTCAGGTACTTTTATTACAAAACAAGAAGAAAACGTTATTCAACTTTAAAAATGCTTGCTTAATGTTTTGTTTCAGTTTCATAATAAGCGTTAAATTCAACAACATTTTTGAAATCCATATCTCTTGTTCAATTGACGAATTTCCGTGTAAAGGCTAAAACAAACCCATTGTTTGAACTTAAGCAACTTATTACTGAATGCGGCTAAACAATTTTCCACGCTTCTCCAAACATTCGCTTTACTGTAGTTTGCTAAAGCCTATTTTAGTTTTTAAGCCTTAGCTTTTATGTCTAAGGAAATAAGACCGAAAATATTGTTATGTAAGACCCCCGTGTAATGAACTTTACGACTGTGTCAATGTTGAAACCGGGGTCAGGAACGAGTGGTCGGCATAAAGCAAACGTTTTAACTTTAATTGAATTATATTTGAATTAGAATCAGTTATTATGTACATGGAGAAACATTCATCAAAGACGCATGGGTCGTAACACCACGCTCATCAAAAGCGCGATAGAAAACAGTTGCAGAAGCAACCAGGTCCAGGCAACAACACAGTCTTAATTCAGGTCCAACTTGACGAAAGTTGCTTAGCTTTGAATATCTTAACAAAAGTGTAAAAATTACTAAGCACATAAAAAAAAATTATGAATAAAAATATGAAACTTTAAAAATAATTATCAAAAAAAATGAACTCATGGTCAAAAGACTGGTTTAATAATGTGTATTTATAAAATTATCGCGAAGTGCAATAAAGATAAATGACCGTTCCTTATTAGTGCTTCCTGGATGAGTATATTATGGAGAAATTCAATAAAAATTTCATTACATTTCAATAAAGCGAGTAATAAATTTTTTTACACAGAACTTGTTTCCTCAATATAAATTGATTGTACATAGTTTGTAAAATTGATGATGATTATAATAGGTTTATAATTGCAATAATGTTGATGAGAAGATTTCAATTTTTTATTTTTTATTTATTTTTATAATTTTGATTACGATTTTGAATTTTATATTGGTTTTAATTTCAATTGTGATTTTAATTTAGATAAATTAATAATTCGTTTTTTTTTTGCTTTGTTTAAACAAATATTATTCTGTTTAAACAAATATTGTTCTGCTATTTTGATGTGTCCGAAAAGGGCGACTAGTTTCTTTTATCAAAATTAAATGTTCACCAAGAGGCTATGTCAAAATTCCAGAAAGTACTAAATATAGCACTAGACCTAAACAAATTCGACAAAGAATATTAACCATCAATTTATTTTGAAAACTGGTGACAATGCTCTATTCAACGTAACGCAGGCAAGAACTAGAAACAGCAAACCAAGCCGTAGATGTCAATAGCCACTTCATCGCCAAGACATGCAAGACACATCCTCTGCGCGTGAGTGCATTACGCACTGCGCACGGACGGACATCCGTGCTCTTGTAAACGTACAACCAGTAGACCAATAATTGCTGACACGAGTTTACTATTTGACAGCAGTTGGCGACCGGCATCATTTAATCTTTTCAGACCATAAAAACGCAGCGTTGCGCGTGTATTATACGTTGAATGAATCTCCCTTGTATTGAAAAGAAGCGCACTTCGTCGTGTGTGGCACTCTAAGTAGGTCATTTTGTAGTAAGAATGTGTTATATTTAAGAAGCAATTGTACCAAAGTGTCAATCAGTGTGCTTCCAGGCAATATACGTGCACATTTTCCGCGTAGTCTCATTATATCTCTAAAAACAACTGGACACGTGACAACTGACGGTTTTCAGGAATTGTCAGAAAAGATGACATTAGTGTTATGAAAAGAGAAAGCTTACGTCGTGAATATTTTGAGTCGTTTTTAAAAAACGCTAGGTTACATCATAGGAAAATAACAGATCTTAGTTTGAACGACCCAGTTGCTGAGACAATTAAAACAATGGCATTCTTGGGTATACTTATAAAAAGAAATTAACAAAGTAATATTCCAATAATATTCCAATTTTATAAAGAGGAAGCTTCTAGCTTCTTGACTACTTAAACTAGGAACCTATAGGACGGCACACAAGCCGATGCAGTAATAATTTATAAAATAAAATATCAAACAATTATTTTAAATACAACATACTATACTCATTTACACTATGTTATTTTTACACTATCAGATGATTAGTTTACGCATATGGCAATAAAATTTATAACTCACTTCCCACGTGTCTTTAAATCTTTAATTTGCACAATCAACATTAAATGTTATTTTTAAAGTAGAAAAATATTCTTTTTCTTAACGATGCTGCATTTATCTGGCTACTGCACCAACCTACGCTCTAAATGTCACAATAACGAAAGATGATTCAGGGTGACTGTAAGTACCCTGTTTATATGATGGCGTGTAATACATTTTTATGATGGCGACAAATAAAATAATAATTTTGTTACTATTCTTGAAAATCTAACAGAAAGTCTAATAGGTATTATTAGCAACAAAACTATATAAAGTCAGATAGACAGTCTGTTTGTTTGACAAGTGTGTTAGGTAATAGAAAATCGTTTTTTGGCACAATGAGTTAAATTTCATAAACGATACGGCGGACCTAGTTAGCTGGTTTCAGCCTAAGAGCTAAGCTAAGTTAGTTTAGCTTAGGTCAACAGCTGACGCAGTTTTGCATACTTGTGTACAGACCGCGAAGTACGCGAATTATATGGGAAACTACGTCAGGTACGCGAGCTAAGCTAAACTTACTTAGCTTAGCTCTCGATCTGAAGCCAGAAGAAATCCTAGATCAATCACACAGCCTGTAATATTGAATGCCGATCAATTAAAGGTAAAGTCATACTTAACCACAACGGATGTAACGGACGTTTTTTTTTAATAATCTTCCACTTTTAGTGAGCCTGAAAAATGATGACGATATTTTATGGTATTTCGACAGTTTTGTGTGCTGTCGTGCTTTTGACTGTACTCATATAAATAAGATTATTAACAATCCAACACATGCAGTGGAACTTTATGAAGACCTTCACCTAAGAAATGCAAAGTAGGTTCATTTGGCCGTGGAACTTATATCACTATCGGACTATAATTGAAAATAAGGGTAGAGATTGAATGTTCGAATTCGGAACGTATTGTAATGGTATCTGAGGATGAGGATAACCTATATGAGTATTTGGGCAAGAAAAAAATGTATTTGAAGAACGAATTTTTTCCAGTATTCTTATATTCAATTACAGGTTAAAAATATTATCTTTACATTGAAAATTGTTAAGTTAGTTAACTTATTTGTTTACGATAAATTTTAAACTCGTCAGTCCTCCATCGTGTTTGCCTTGAGTGAGAGCATCTGATTAGCGACGCCACACATGGGCCCTTGTCACAAAATTTCAAGATTTTACACTGTTGTGATAATTTCATTCATTCAATGAAAATATTGCACGTATACTAAACAAAAAAACATTGAATTCAAAATATGGGCTTCCTAACTGAAGGTGAAAAATATTAATGGCATTTTAACATGGTTTTCACCATCATACGACCTCATTCTAGGCCTCCGCCTCGGCCCAATCTTTTCCAATTAAAATCATCGAGGATCAGAAGGTAGAAATATTTGCAACGGCTCCTCCCGTTTTTCTGTGACCATGACCCCGGTTTTTATGCCCTTTTCTCTCCATTGTGACCGGTTGTGTACATCCCAAACGATGAAAACCGACATTACGATGATTAGTACTACAATTAGTACTTGCACTATCACATTCTACGTCACTAACAACCTGTTTTCGATCACACAGTACACCAATGCGGATTTAGATTGATAAACAATCGAAATTTGAATCGATTAGATCAAGGAAGCGGTGATTGTATATCTCATCGCCTGTTCTCACGCTGCCGCTCCAACTTTGGACCACACAGAAAACAGGTTACATTCCAAATGGACTGGAGTACCTTGTGCTTCTTCTTTAAAATATATTCCGTTTTTAGGCACGGACGAATCATCGCTCGTAAAATTCTACGATTTAATACTATAGGTGAATATCTCTTGTATTGTCAGTCGATATCAGGTCATAATAAAAATGAGACTACAATTAAATTCCTACTTAATTTACTTCCTGTTTAAGAGTTTTATTGAGTGAAAATGATTATTGTCCAACAGGAATGTTTTATATCTGTCGTAAATGTTTTCGTTTATTGGATTTTGATGTGTCTTGTTTATATTAATGACCTCTTAAGGCCATGGTTGTTGTTCAACTTCATTTTAAGTACAATCAATGTTCTTGTCTTACGTTTAAAGTTATCTTAGCGCCTAGTAGCAGTGCTGGTTCGTTGTATCAGTTAGACGCAGTTGCTCGCTGCGGTTTAAAGGCTCCGCAAGTACTATTTTAAAGGTACTGTGGTAGAATGGTAGTTTGCTATGGTCAGGCAAATGTACTTTACATTTGAACACCAGAAACCGTATTAAAATTTACAAAGTATAAAAAAAATCATAAATAGTAATCTTCGAAGTAATAAATAGACTATAAGTGATAACAAGATAATTAATATAAATATCGCTTGCCTTATGTCTCTGCATAATATGACCACAGTCCCTAAATACTCCTTTATAATGAGAAAATAACCTGGTAAATATCCACCTGATATTTATTTAGCCTTTTCCTCAGAATAGTCAGGTATTGATACTTAAAACTCCAAAAGTGGTCCATCGTGAAAAAGTAGTAACAAACGGTTAGCTAGTAAGTCAAAGTCAAAGTTATAGGTTATAGTTTAAGTTTGATATTGATATTATTATAATAAAGTTTATTATTATAATAAAGTTTTTGTTAGCCATCGTTACAAATGCTCTTATTTGTTTTGCTCCTCTATCAATTGTCCTTTGTCTTCTATCAATAATTGGTTTATTTAACTAATTCCGATCACTTTGTATGTTCTGTGTTTACATCATCTAATTCACATATAATTTATGCGGAGGTGTCGAGTCTAATGTTTGTTTGACATCGAAGATGGCTGAGTCAAACATTGGGCTTAGCCTTAGCATTATTTATATTTAACATTGAAACGGGATGAATATTCTATTAAACACAAATATTAGTCATGATTTTGTAATCATTGTCAACATTGACCTTGACCTATTTTATGTTACGATTGATTATGAAAAATAGGCTTTGGACATTTTCTACTTCTATGTCAGTAGTTTATTTATGCATTATCGACGGCTTTAACTATATTTTATTGAACTCATTATTATTTTCGCATATTTTCATTTGTGGCAAAATATTTTGTTTATTTATTTATTTAAACTTTAATGTCCATTACAAGAGGAATGTACATATGGCGATCTTTTCTGTTCCGACAGAAAATATCACCAATTGTTCTCATGAATAAATAAACTTAAAACACCCTGCCATTTTATCATTAAAATTATCTGCAAATTACGAAAGATAATAAAAAAAACTATCAACTAATGCCGTGATTCTTACGAATTAAAAGCAGAAACTGCATCTAAAATTTTCTTAAATAAAAAAATTGTGTTGTTGTATGGATATTGCAAGAAATGACAGTAATTTTATTCTGTTGAAAAAAAAGCACCGCTGTGACTATGTGTAATTTAAGAGAGTTGCGTATTATTTTCACAATTTTTAGCTAATCTGTGTAATCGCGTACTTATTGAACGTTTAACTCGAAAATTAAACAGATGCCAATGTTATTGACCTGAAAGGTCAAATACTAATTCTCTTACTACTGCACATAGTAAACGAGCGTTACAACACAATCCTTGAACAATATTTTCGTATTAATACTGATTGTATAATAAATACATTAAACACAGTAACTTTGACATTTATTTTCTGTCAGTGACAGTTTAATTGAAAAGAAATATGATCCTCAACATTGATCATGAAATTTTTAATTAATTTAGTTTTTACACGGCATAATTAAGTAATCAGAAATGTATTTTACTTCCATTCTTGTTAATAGTTTTATTGCAAGGCTAAGGTTGTTGTAATAAAACTATGCATCTATGACGGCTTTGAGATACTCAAAGTGGCTTTGAGAAAGGCTTATTGCTAGCAGAACTAACGGCTTCTAGGCCGGAAGAGTTCTCGAGCAGATTTGGTAGGCCCTAACATGCAGTAACGACGACCTGGTAAAAGCCAAAAAGGATAGATTGTTATGAAAATTCTTAGGGCGGCACTTCACTTGGCGTATCGTGTTCGAGTATTTGCTGGACATGTGTGGACGGTTTATTTGAGTATTTGCACGAATGGTGCAAACTACGGAAATAAAGAACATGCATTTAAGTCCACCTGTCGGGTTTTGATCACACATCAAAGGATTGTTTGTTTTTTTTTTGCCCGATAAGAGTCCATGTGTGGAAGGGTTATTTGGAATGGTTTTATTATTTAAGCAAAGTCGGGCAAACACTAAACACTAAGAATACGCTAAGCCAAGTGTAGTGCCGCCATTAGATGAAGGCAATGTCCGGTAGTGTGCTGTGTGTGTGTATGTGTGTATTGATGATGAAAATGTTTAAATTAAATATTATTTAATTTATCTCAACCAACAACAGAAGTAAACATATTACCCTTTCTTCTATTCCAGAGGCTGTCACTGCATTTAGCAGTGGTCCTGCTGGCCGTGTTCGGCACGTGCCAGGCAGATCGAGTTTCTCGTGCCATACCAAACTACGCCAACCAGAACTATGCGGTCATCGGAGAACCGATACGGGCGTCTTTGAACGAAGACGGGTACTTCTACCCGAAGCCGTCGATTCCGTTCCCGCCGCCACCCAAGCCGTACGTGCCACCGGCGCCTCCACCACCGCCGCCTAAGCCATACGTGCCACCGCCACCACCACCACCTCCGCCGCCGCCACCCAAGCCGTACGTGCCTCCGCCACCTCCGCCGCCGCCACCTAAGCCATACGTGCCACCGCCACCACCACCACCTCCGCCGCCGCCACCTAAGCCATACGTGCCACCGCCACCACCACCACCTCCGCCGCCGCCACCCAAGCCGTACGTGCCACCGCCACCTCCGCCGCCGCCACCTAAGCCATACGTGCCACCACCACCTCCACCACCGCGACCAACGCCTTATGTGCCCCCTCCACCGCCACCGACGAAGACGACCGGCTACGTGTATGAAACGCCACGTATACCGTTCACACTGCCACCACCTACCACGGCCAGAACTTTCCCACCACCACCACCGCCTCCTCCACCAACTACTAAAAGGCCACCTCCCCCACCACCGCCACCTCCGCCACCAACTACCAAACGACCTCCGCCACCGCCTCCACCACCGCCACCACCAACTACCCGGCGACCTCCTCCTCCTCCCCCACCACCACCACCTCCAACAACCAGACGACCACCAACGTACTCTACTATAATAGACGTCTTTAGAACTACAGGTTATACTTATACAACACCAAAGATTCCTTTCACTTTACCACCCACTACTAAACGGCCACCGCCACCACCGCCCCCACCTACAAGGCCACCGCCTCCACCACCACCACCTCCAACACCTCCTCCGACGTACCTACCACCTACTACAAGAAAACCACCCCCACCACCACCTCCACCACCTACACGGCCACCACCACCTCCTCCAACTTACCTTCCACCCACAACGAGAAGACCACCACCGCCTCCCCCTCCACCACCAACAAGGCCGCCACCTCCGCCACCACCGCCACCACCACCACCAACAAAACGACCTCCGCCACCGCCTCCTCCGCCACCACCACCACCACCACCACCACCACCACCCACACGTCCTCCGCCACCACCACCTCCACCACCCACACGTCCTCCACCACCACCTCCACCACCGCCTACATTCAAAACAACAGGATATCAATATCCGACTCCAACGATCCCTTTTACTTTACCGCCTCGTCCAACACCCCCACCAACTTACTTACCACCAACTACTAGAGCACCACCACCACCACCACCACCTCCCCCACCAACAAGGCCACCACCACCTCCACCACCGCCACCAACTCCACCACCAACCTATCTCCCTCCTACTACAAGAAAACCACCACCACCACCACCTCCCCCACCAACAACCAAGAGACCACCACCTCCACCTCCTCCCCCACCGCCACCACCCCCAACCACCAGACGACCACCACCTCCTCCGCCTCCTCCTCCTCCACCACCACCACCTCCACCACCGCCCCCGCCAACAACCAGACGGCCGCCAACATACTCAACAATAATTGATAACTTTAGAACAACAGGCTACACTTATCCGACCCCAAAGATCCCTTTCACCTTACCTCCGCCAACAAGGCCGCCACCGCCACCAACACAACCACCAACTTATTTACCTCCTACAACTAGAAGGCCACCGCCACCTCCACCTCCACCGCCCACAAGGCCACCGCCGCCTCCGCCACGACCACCAACTCCACCACCGACTTACCTTCCTCCTATCACAAAAAGACCACCACCTCCTCCACCTCCACCCACAAGACCACCGCCTCCACCACCGCCACCACCAACACCGCCTCCAACATATCTTCCTCCTACCACAAGAAGACCGCCACCGCCGCCACCACCACCACCAACTAGGCCACCTCCACCTCCACCACGCCCGCCGACTCCGCCACCAACTTACCTTCCCCCTACTACTAGAAGGCCACCACCCCCACCTCCTCCTCCCACAAGACCACCGCCTCCACCACCGCCACCACCAACACCACCTCCAACCTATCTGCCACCAACAACAAGGAGACCACCTCCGCCACCACCTCCCCCTCCTACAAGGCCTCCTCCCCCGCCCCCTCCACCACCAACACCTCCACCAACCTACTTACCCCCCACCACAAAAAGGCCACCACCACCGCCTCCACCACCAACTAGACCACCTCCACCGCCACCACCACCACCGACAAGGCCTCCTCCTCCTCCTCCAACTTACTCTACTATAATACCTACTTACAGAACCACAGGATACACTTACCCAACACCAAAAATACCGTTTACTTACCCAACGCCCAAACCATACTCTCCCACACCACCACCTCCACCACCGCCGCCGCCACCAAGGCCCCCAACACCACCGCCACCACCTCCTCCACCACCACCACCACCACCTCCTCCACCACCACCACCCAAGCCAACACCACCCAAACCAACACCACCACCTCCACCCAAAACCACAACCGTTTACTACTACCCACAGCCATCAAACCCGTTCCCCTACCCAACCAACCCTCCAGCATACATTCCCCCTGTATTCATCCAACCCGTAACGACTCGAAAGCCCTTCATCGAAAACCAGGGCTATTTCTATGATAGACCACTGGTACCTTTTGTTTTTTAGTTTAGTTTAAGTAAAAATTAAGTTGCCATAATTGTGATACCAAACTGGACGTGATTGCGTTCAAAATCGCAAGTTTTATTTTGAGTTTTTTTTACGTTTTTATATATTTGTGCACGTCTATGTATATAATTGTTAAGTAACGAGTTACCATGGTTCTAGTGATAAATAACGTAAAATGTTTATGTATATTTTAATATTAATTCTAAATACTCAAAAGCGAATACAAATCGACACTGCCTTTGTCTAATCTATTTAGAGCTATAAGAGTGTTTTTAATAAAATAAAAAATTAAAATTATTTCACCTGTTTCTGATTTATCCTATGTCTTTTAATTTTATGATTATTAAATAAACAAGGGTTCGTTACATGCTGAATTGCCTACCCCCTCATCGATAAAGGTGTGAGTATGAAATAAAAATCACTGGAAAATGTTTAGGGAAATTTAATAAAATATGTCCACTAGCCCGTTCGTAACCAACCATATAATTATATTGTCATACATTTCTATAACACAAATGTGAAATGTCTGAACTTACCTGAAATGTTCATAACACAGTCTGGTATGTTCCTGGCACACTCATACACGTGAAGACTGTGTGGCAAAAACTGCCACGACAACCTACAAATGTAATCGGTGTGGCATAGTCACCCGAGCAGAGAGGTAATGCAAAGATTCAATCAATTAGCTTATTACGGTTTTGCTCATAATCATATGAGCCGGGAGACCACTGCTGAACATAGACTTCCTGTATTTCCATAACAATTGGCCTTCCAGCTGCACTGCACGCATCCATCGTCTTCTCGCGACCACCACTAGTTCACCTGCCAACCTTTTGGAGGTATACCAACACTGCGCATCTTTAGAACCCTTCTTTCATACTAAGGTTAATTGCTAATCCAAAAATAATAAGGTAAGCTACTTAGGAACTCATCAGTGAATCGCTTAATCTATAACTTAAAAAGAAACATTTACGTTCTACGGCCGGAACATTTCACGCTTGACGGGCACCATTACAGCTTTCTACGTGCTCACCTATATTCAAAGTGCAATTGTTTCGCGAATGCGAATTTAAATAATTAATCAGCCAGCTTTCAAATTAAAAGTAAAAAGCAGCTTATTTGGAAAGTATTTACAAACTTCATTTTACGAAACACAAGCGCGTCAACTGGTTTCTTCGGGCAAAGTTGTTTAGTTCCACTTACTAAGATCCCTACATTTCTTTCGCTTCATCCACTCACATAAGAGTTCTCATACCCGGTCGACGATTTCGGCGGTACGTTTGACCTGGCCTTTCTTTAGAACTATTTCACTTAGATCTAATAGGCTTCCTCAACTTTTCCTCTGATTTGAGATTCATATATCCTTGTCCAGATATACATTTACATCGATAACACAATTAGACCGATTTGTATAGAAACCAAGGTGTCAACTTCTTAACGTCTACTGTGACCTGTAATAATTTAAAACGGTAGATCCAAACTGATTAAAAGATACCAAAGCCACCGATGCCCCTGCGCCAATTCACACCACGAGGCATTTTTGTTGTACAAACCATTGCTAAATGTTGCTTCGTAATTTGGCCACTAGATGGCGCTGCTCCCAAGGACGGCATTTCTAAGTCACGCTATTTAGTTTTTTCACCAAATGTATGTAGGCTCCGATTTTTATATGTAATTAATTCTTTTTGTATTGTTCAAAGGCATCTTTTATTTAGAACCTTTTCCATTACACAATCAGGAGCGACCTGTTGTACCCAAGGTTATACATTTGTAGTTTTAGAGATTAGTTAGCGGCGGCTAACCCCGACGACGTTTGGTCGGGATTTTCGAACACGCGCAATGCATGCATTTGCGTCATCTATGTAAATAGGTTTTTTTTTTTTATACTACCAGGGTGGCAAACAAGCATACGGCCCACACAGATGGGCAGTGGTCACCGTAGCCTATGGACGCCTGCAACACCGAGGGCATCACCAGCGCGTTGCCGACCCTTAAGAAACCTTTTCACGCCCTTTTTGAAGGACTCCATGCTGTAGTCTCTTGTGAAAGCCTCAGCCGGGAGTGTATGTGTATCCTAGTCACGTATCTTAAAAAAAGGATTTTTTCTTTTTGTGATTATCAGCGAAGAACATATCATCCAGCCAGGATCGTAGCAAGTAGAGCACTGTAATCTCTGCCTACCCTACGTGATTGTAGGAATGTATGTATGGATCAGTAAAGTGATAATCCGTTTCGTAAATACATCAAATTTTTATTACAATATGACTAATACATTAATAATGTACAATCAGTAACAAACATAATTACCGTCATATGCAGGTTTTCTCTGTAACCACAACGCATTTTACATTGTCGCTTTCTTTACAATAGGAAGAGTCGCAACATTCCTGCGGCGTCATTAATCAACTGGCCGATAGTGTACGACCGCTGCGTTACACTTGGATAGACAATTAATAGGGTTGGCAGCAACATTTTTTTAACCACACGACGGAAAAATAAATTGAAGTGTGTGTCTGTTTTTGGGCTCCTAAACGCATGAACCAATTCGATTCTGTTTCTTTATTTGAAAGGTGGAATGTTATTATGGACAAAATGTATAATTCTACATTATGTTATTCCGATAAAAAGCATGATTTAAAAAATATTTAAAACACCCTTGACCCTAAAAATAAGAAAAACAAACTAACCTATAAAAAGTAAATAAATGTTTTCGTCGGGGGACACCGCTACAAACCTAACATGGGCATGCAAGGTACTAAGCGGACCCCGACGAGACCATTTTTACTTTTTAGCTATTGTTCTCCCTATTTTTTTTGGAATCAGGAGTTTATTTAAACTTTTTTCTTCATAACAACAGGCCCTACTAAGCGATTATCGTAGCCTATTCACGCTTGTAGCACCTAAGGTTGTACAAACTTATAATATAATATCATCACGTCATTATTCCCGAAGGGGTTGACAGAGGTGTTAGCACTCTACCTCCATCCCCACGTAAGTGCAGCCAAGGAATTCACGGTCCACGGTGATTTTTAGGAAGCATTATTAAAAAGAAGAAGAGAAGGAAGAAGGAAAAAGAGAAGGAGAAGGATGGAAAAAAATTTCCTTTGTAAACCACAAATTTTTTCTTTATGAAAAAACCACTTACCATCAGTAAGTGATCACCGCCACTTATAAACATTACAACACCGGATGAGTTGCAGATGCGTTGTCGACCCTTAAGGAAGGGATACGCTCTCTATTTAGGTCTCTTAAAAGATTATAAATATTTTTCAAAAACAGGACGGTCGGATTAACAAATCGTAGGAAGTAACAACCCTATACAAAGCACATAATCCAATATTGATAACAATCACTCAAAGTTACTTTTTCTAATTAATATGAAGAGCGAATGATTATAGATTGCTTTAGAGTAGTTTAGCGTCTATCAAGATCGCTCTTACCTATCAATCTTTTGTAAAAGACAGTACATATGAACATAATTATACATACATACCCTAAAGCATCCTTGAATGTATGCAGATCTGGGACTAAAGGAGGAATTTCTCTAGACAGCTTAAATCGTAATAGATCTTCAAAAATCTGGACGAGGAAAGGTTGCTTAAATTCCAGAATCATAATAATACTTTTGTATTATCTCACGGCACTGGACCTACGATCTAGTGAGGGTTACAGAGAGTCGCTAGATGCGGGTAGCGCTGGACTGGTCGTTGTGGAGATCATTGGGGGCCTACGTCCAAAAGTGGAAGTCTACAGGCTGATGGATGAATGGATGATTATCACACCCATATTTCCCCAAAAGATGATTGCACCCACATTATCGCAGGTAACAGGCTCGCTTTCTGTACCACAATGTAATAAATAGTATCTGTAACAAACGCTCGTAATAGTGAATTTACGATAGTTTATGTCTGATCTTAAGCGATCATGCAATTTTGTAATAAAAACAATACAAAAGAATATTTACGTACCAAATAAATAATTCTGATATAATTATTATAACGTGTAATTTTATTTTATATTGTTGTGGCGTATCCATAATTTTAATTACTATAATTATAGTTTTAATGGCATGAAAAAACATAAACACACGCAAACACTCACTTAAATATTATGCTGGTACTTATAATCCCTAAATAACGTTTAAAATTTATATAATAAGTATTGTATGAGTTTTATATTTCATAAGTTTCTCCTGCGCAGAACAGTGCATATGAGTGCGTGCACCGCTCGCGCTATGGTCCAGTAAGTGCGTCCGAATATGGGGACTAGTGATGTGATGGCACTTTTACCGACGAATGTCGAACATTTGGAAGTAAATTTATATGAGCATAATTTTAAAAAAATCTGCCGAGTTGGTAATCCTGCATTACTTGTGCCGATTAGATTGCTGAAAAATCGTTCTGTAGCTAATGTCAGATGACAATAAAACAGTAATTTGTTTTTATAACACATATTATCACACGTTTATTAAACGATAATACCAACGATAACACCAACGTTTCCACTAAATATAGTCAAAGTGATATATTGGGTCCTTACCTATGAAATTGGTGTTTTTATTCTGTCTTAGTGTTTTGTCTGTAACTATTAAGATTCAGAGTATTCCTAAAAAATAATTACCTCGTCTAAAAATAGACTTTATTTTTGAGCTCTTTTGATTTGTTTTGATAATTTGTTATTAATTTAATTGTGTTAAAATTGGACTCGGAGACAACTCTTTTTAAGTGCCTCCCAAATACATCATTTTATTTGCCTCCCGAATACATCACTTTATTTGCATTCACTTGAAAACGATAAATAATGTTTTATGAAGTGTGATATTACACATATTACTAAAGCTTGTCTAATGATACATGCCAAATATTATTATATCGGGATTTGTCGTTGTGAAAAAAACTGATAAAATTTTAGTATGAAAAATGCAGAATTCCCCAAAATCTCCATACAAAACACCAATTTCATACCTAATATTATACCTCTTACGAACTCTTTTGTGACTTTTAACTTTATTTCACATTACAAGATCGAAAAACAAGTGCTGTGTTTCCTGCTTGACGGCAGAAAAGGGCACCCATGTGGTTTCAGTACAGAGTCTCCCATAGTAATATTCAAAATATCATTACAACAAACATACACGTAAGTAGGGTACGTGAGTAAGTGCATATAAAAACATCGATAACAAGGAAAGCACAACCCACATCACTAAACACAGATACCAAATGAAAACACTTATTGTACGCGCTCGTGAGGAATCCACTGCATTTTCCTGCGCGTACGCCACGAACGCGCGTGTCGCTGAACAGTTTGCAGCCATTGTTTCTTTAGTGATGTGACTTGTCGATATGTCCAGTGAGGGTTCTGAGACCACGAGCGCGAGCTCGCGGATAAGACAGTTCGGGTTGTACAGGACCATCGATGCGAGGACCGAGGAGTTCCTCAAGCAGTCGAGGAAACGGCAAATCAAGCAAGGATGCGCATGCGCGGCTATCTCCACAGCCATCACGGTTACTGTTGTTATTGTAAGTAACAATCGTTTTCTTCCTATAATAAAATGCAGGTATCACAGCACAAAGATATATTGTGCTTCATCAGTTATATTTCAATTATTTATGTTTACCAATAATCATCAGTGTCACTATAAGCACATTGAACGTACTTAGAGCTAAAAATTTACATGTAACTAGTAGTGATTTCTCAATTATCTTTTCAGTATTTGTATCTATGTTATTATGTTGTCATATTCATGTTAAATGTTTTTGTAGATAGCTAGTCATTATATTTATATTTGTAATAACTTTATGATAAGTATAACTTGAATATTTCGCTGAAAATATAAAGGATGACAATGGCAATAGCTTAACTGTCAGTACTTTGTCATGTTCAATTTTAAAATTCTTGAAAACTTATGAAATCCAAAACCGTCTTCAAAAGTTGATAAAGGTAAAGCACTAAGTACATAGGTAAATACCAGAATAGATACGACCTCCGTGGTCGAGTGGTCTGTATGCCGGTCTTAAGGCGACGCATCGCCATCTCAAGAGGTTCTGGGTTCGATCCCCGGTGGAGGCAAATATTTGTGTGATGAATAATAGGCATTTGTTCTCCAGTCTTTTATGTTTATATGTATATTTTATATTTTCTGAATACTTATTATGTATTTATCTATAAGTATATTTAGCCGTCATGTGGTGTCCGTAACACAAGAAGTATTAAGTTGCTTAAAATGGGGCTAGTTGATAGGTGTGAATGGCTGAAGAAATTTATGTATTTATTGATATATTTTTAGAAAGAAAAAGTATTTAACTTACGGAGAAAGAGTTAAGTCAATATTATTTAATATTAGTACTTTCAAAACATGTTTGAACTAACGCTTCTATAAAAAGAACTGACGAAACTTTACAATGTTGGTAAGTTAGTGTGAATAGGACATAATACTCGTAATAACATCTTATCTACGATTTTGTATATAGGTCATATTACCTCAATTTTTTCAATTACATGAGATTGAAATTGCGTAAATGCTGTAACCACATGTTATTTTTTTATTTACTTGAGTTACAACCATAACAATGGTGCATTAGATAACTAATTTCAAGTGCGTCTAACCATAGTCATAAGTCTAGTCATAGACTATTACAAAGCTGTCACAATTTCTTTTAGTCACATTTTTTAATTCAGACTTAAAGTGCAATTGATTAAGAAAATTACATTATGGAGTAATCTGACGAATTATAAAACATATTGTTTGTTTTCGTAATAAATAGATCAAAAGTAAGAAATTATGAAATATTTATTGCGAGTACTTTTAAAAGAGTCAACGCAAACTCGGTCATAATATTAGGTCCTTACCTATCAAATTGGTGTTTTGTATGGAGATATTAGGAAATTCTGCATTTTCCATACTAAATTTTTTTCAGTTTTTTTCACAACGACAAATCCAAATATATGAGATATTTGGCATCTATCATTAGACAAGCTTTAGTAATATGTGTAATATCACACTTCATAAAAATTATTTATCGTTTTTAAGTGAATGCAAATGAAATGATGTATTCGGGAGGCACTTAAAAAGAGTTGTCTCCGTGTCCAATTTTAACACAATTAAACTTACAACAAATTATCAAAACAAATCAAAAGAGCTCAAAAATATAGTCTATTTTTAGTCGAGGTAATTATTTTTTAGGAATACTCTGAATCTTAATAGTTACAGACAAAATAATAAGAGAGAAAAAACACCAATTTCATAGGTAAGGACCCAATATTAGATTTAGTTCATCCATAAGCATCTATAAATCTATGTTCATACCAAAAAAAGTATGTTACAATACTAACAATCACAAACAGAATTGAACACAAATCAATATCTAAATTTAAAAAAAATCAATTTTTTATGAAGAAATACTTCGTTGCCGCGTAATAAATGCCATTTTAGCGTGGAACAAAAACAGTTTTTGCAAAAACACTAACACGCCTTAAGTTAATCTTCGAACATAAAGCAATATCTGAATTTAATATCGTCTTCGATTGCTTTTTAATGCACAGATAAAATAATATGTTGCAAACACGAAGTTCTGTAAACCGTAAATCAGTTAGTAGTTTACGATGCAGAACGAAGATGCGATACCAACATGAATTACGGAATATCTGCTGAATCGATTATGTCAGAAATGCATTTAACATGACGTTAGTGACATGTTGACATCACAACTCAGAGCAATGGAAACTATAATTTTACAAACAGAAATAGATCCTATAATGAAAGACATCAACGAGAGAAAAATGGAAAGAAATATAATTAAATCATAACAAAACATCGTCACGCCTGAGTCTCCAAAAGTATAGGTAGAGATCTTAACTACTGTCAACACACTGATATTCGTCTTTTATTTTTACCAGGCGCAGAATTCTAATATCGACAAGAGTAGTGACGTAGTGGTTACAAACTTATGCAACTTTCTCCATAAGTGGACTCAGGATAGATGACCAAAGCATCACTTCCTCTGTGCTTTGAATTTTCATTGAGCCATAATATATATGGTCCACTGCACATGTCTTTCATACTAGGTAGACTGATGCCTAACAGCAAACTATATTACGCTATAGCATAGATAAATTTAGTAGTATGATCGCTATTCCTGTACACGGGTTTTTAGTTCGTCTAAAACTTTTTATTGTTTTTACCCCTTTGTTCGACTTATTACGTTAGGTGGCGCCACTATACTAGCGGAACCATAGATAAATTAAGTAATTCCGCTAGAACTAAAAACCCATGTATGGTAATAGCGATCTATACGACTTAATTTATCAATGGCTATTGTAACAATGATACTACCTAATTCTTGATATATTAGTTTTTGTGTAAAATATAAAGCCTATAAACTCTCCCGACAAATATTGCAAAAACCACACGTACATTGCATCTCTATATTTTTCTCTCTCTCTTTTCATAATAACATGACTCATTGTATTCATAAGTTATTCGTAAAATTCTTTCAAAGTAAATTCTTTTACTTCGGAAGAATACTTTACTTAATTTTTCATTACACTGGAAGACGTATGATACAGGAATGTCGTATTTAGAAATCGCGTTCACTTTGTTGTTGGTGTTATTGGTGCTATACCAATTGTTTTGTACACAATTGTATTTAACATTACTCGTTTGTTTTTTTAATAGCTTGTATTAGTAAACAATGACAGTTTTTGGTGCAAAATAAAAAGAGATTGAGTAAAATATGTAAAATTTTATTTAAACAAACAGAAATAAGAATTCGCACCGTTATTGTGCTAGATTGAATTAAATAACATAAAACATAACATATCATCACACCTCTTTCCCCGCAGGGGTAGGCAGAGGTGTTAAGCATCCACATCTCGTCAGATGTGTTCCCCATGCATGGCAACAGGCTCGCCACCTCCCGGTGCATGGCAACAGGTTTGCCACCTGTTACATGGGGACCTAACATATCTGGCGAAATGTCGGTGTTATGTGTACGCCCCGGTACGTGCTCCTGTACGTCTAACCCAAGCATTTTTCTTGCAACTTGACATTCATTCATCTTCTTCATTATCACCTGAATTCTTGCTTCTCATTTTTTTCTGTCATCTGCATATTCAAACACGTTTTACCAAAAATAAAATCTTTAAAAAATAGTCGTCAGTTCCTTAATTATATTATGATCCAATACATATCAGCAAATTAGTCATTACATGTAATCGTGCGTGTGTCACAAAATTACAGAAAAAGCGCTGGTTATGAAATCCACAAATAAAACATATTTTCAATGAAATCTGTAATCTAAGAGCACTAAATCAAATAAACTGTCTTTATTAAAACGCAATGATAGTTTCATATGCAAATACTTTATAACTTTCTATGTATGTTATCGATTTAATTATTTTGTGGAATAATGAAAACCAATTTTGAAATAAGACAAATCGCGAGGATACGTTCTAATTTGAATTTAAGTAAGAAAAATATGACACGTATATATGTATAAAGTGCAAAATAATAATAAACAAACATGCGGGGCAGAATTAGTTGTCATTCAAAAATCTGGAGGCTTTCCAACTTACATTTGCAACTCACATTATCGATCTATGCATGCAGTATATTATAGGGATTTTAATGGAATACATGGCATGTATATATCGTTGATTTGTTGGTGGTTTAACACCAATCAACAGACGGCGCAGTGCATAGTCTCTGCATACAAAACCTGAAAGTTGTTGAAATTTCGACCAGAATGTTCTCGTAGAAAGTTGAGTGCAAATTGCATTGTCACTGGGTCCTGAACTATTCCCAATGTTTCAGCCTGATAGCTAGTCCGGAAGTGCTTCGAAATTGAGTTACAAAAATTCAACTGGACAAACAAAGAGACAAAGGGACAAAGACACAAAAAAAGTGGTAAAAGACAAACAACAAAGTGAGTTAATAAAAACGTGGTAAAAAATGTAGCTCTGTCAGTGAAGATAAAGGCCGAACCCTTTATTCCATATTCGTTCACTAGGTATATTTATATTGTGTACCCAGTCTATGTTTACATGCTAAAAATATCTGTTTTCTTTTTCTATGTGTTCGTGTTACTAATACTTTAATAATTTTTTGTCAAGCGGTAAGTTATTAATGTAATTATAATTCTATTAAAGCTCATTACGCATTCTACATAATTCACGTGTTGACGTTAAAATACACCAGTTTCCTATAAAGACGGTAATCATTATTGTTTGATTTCAGACGGTGTTCCTCGTCTACATGGAGCACGGAATGTCCTCAGAACCGAACCAGCCGACATTGGCGAAAGCTACCTGGATCGGGCTCATGAACATGAGCCTTAATTCGGCACTTGACGACAAGTTTACCAAATCAAAATTTAACTTCGATAGAAATACAATTAAGTTGTTGCCTTTATTATTAAAGGCTCTAAAACAAAACAGATATCTCGAGAAAATTATCGATGACTACTCCAGCTCAACTCCGGTTTACGAGGGGAAGATGACGACAGAATACTCAGTCAAAAAAGAAGTATTTAGAAACCCTAAATCCTGGCTAAAGAAACCTCCTCCAAAGCTACATCCATTAAAACACAAATCGGCTCCTACTTATCTCAAAAAACTTAACAAAAACTTATCAAGATTCACTAAAACGAGAAAAATAAGAGATTATAAGAGACTACTGCAGTTTTTAGATAAAATTAAAATGATAAATAATAAAAACCTAGATCACAATCCGCCCATAGTAAGTAGTGAACGTAATGCACAAAAACTAACCCAGAAACCAATAAAACTAATACCAAACGTCACAAAGAATACAGTTCACGCTCCCAGTATTATTAAAGCACACCCTAAGACATCGAAATCTTCTCCAAGAACAAAACTTAAACATAGTATATCAAACGAGGCATGTTGTAAATGTCCGAAACAATTGGGTATTCTCCTGAATAAAATAGTCTCTAGCATCCAGCAGTTAATAGATTCTAATTCCAATAACTTGACACCATGCCAGAAAGAGCGAGAATTAACTAATGTACCAAAAGTAGCTAACATAACCACGAGATCTAAAGCAAAAAACTCAATAACAAAACAAACCAAACCGACAACAATAAAACCAAGAACGGCCAAGACGCAATCCACACATAGCACTAAAATAATTACTTCTACTAGAAAACTTTGGCCAGAGTTATCAAACATGAGGCAACACAATAAACCAACCCCTGACTTACGTATCTCAGAATTTGGTAATATATATAAAAAAGATGACAAACCAGCCAAACCAACCAAGGTGGTAAAATCGTTAGAGTTTGACAATATTTTTGACGAAAAATTTGAAACACTTGCTACTTCTAACATTGAACCCATTGTAGATCAGCAAATACAGACTGAGTTAGACAGGTTCAAGAAAAGCGAAGAAAAGAGAATAGATACTACAACCATAAAGGAGTACATTGAACCAACTGAAGCTAATATTTTAATAACTTCAACAAAACCCATGTTACCCATTACTACTGCAGTAGAAATGGAACCACCTGTTGTTATTATAACTTCCGAAAAATATATACCTTCATATCCAGATTTAAAAGACCAACTAGTTGAACAAGAACTTATATCTGTGACAACGAATCAAAAAACTGAGAATCCTATGTCAGATCATAATATTATAAATAATACAACACAACCTCTCTTTAGCATAGATAACGATGAAAACTATTCATCTAACACAGCCAATGGAATGAGTAAATTCGATATATATAATTTAAAATTACTTAATAATAAATCTTCACTTCTTTCAACTGAATATTTTACCACTACTGATAATACAAATACTAAAGCCAGACCCTATCTAACATTAGAAAACAATTCAAAAGTTCTCGATTTTACCCATGTACCACCAACAGAACAGTACACTTTGGAAGCAAAAAGTTTTGGCACCACAACTTTGATAGTAGACGAGCTTAAAGAAGAGACAGCTACTCTAGTTGAAGCTGAAATGTTAAGAACCTCTGACACTAAGTCTCATTTAAACTATACGTACAAACCAAACACAATTCAGAACAGAGAAGAGAAAGTTATTCAAAATCAAAACATTGATGACACTAATCAAGTTGACGATGTTTATAAAATGACAAGCGAATACAATTACGAAGATGTCAAGCCTACACAAAGTCTAGTGTCTAAAAGTAAACCATTGTTAAATAAGACTGTAATTGAAGAAATCACCACTAAAATTGAAAAAGATGACTTTTGGTCACTTCTTCAAAATAATGAGTATAATAAAATAAATTCAATGATACCAGAAAATAGACCCACTTATTTGGAAGTTTCTCGTAATGGCTGGAGGCGAGACGAGAATGAGGATTACGACTTGAATATGAGATCAAATAATTACGATCTTGTGTAGTGTACACAATGTTTTATATTTGTTTTGAAATGTGATGTATTGAAACGTTAAACAATATTTTATTATATAAGGGGTAGCTGTAAGCTTTTTATTGTGGAAATGTTGAATAAAAATTTTAAAGTGAATGTGTTTTATTTTTAAAAAATAAATGAGCATACACTAGTTGCAAAATATGATTAAACAATTATTCGGTAATGTCATCAATTCATCATTAATACGGAATAAAGCTCTACCTAATAAAGCTCTATGGATTGATGGGTAGAAACAGTTGAAAAAAAAGAACAAGATCAACATCTTGACGTGCCATGCAAAAACTCGAGAATACTAAGTTCTTTCACTCACCCTAGGTCTAATTATTGATGGATGATTTGTTTTAAATAACATCAACTGTCAAAGTATTCGAGCAATTACCCAGCCGAGCTGATCGGTTACTTATAATCATTAATATTGTACATAAATAACTTTTGAGATTAAGTCTCAATGTTACTATAAGCTTTGCTATTGAAAAATATATATTGTTTTGAAGTATCTTGTCTTGCCGAGTAAATCTGTAGAAGGGAATTCTTTACCATAACAAATTTAGTAACAGCAAAAAAATATTAAGAAACATTAATTTAATTCTTTAACAAGTAGTCATACTGGTAACACCATTTATTGTTTCAGGCAATTCTACTAATCTACGAGTACACGATTGCGGTAGAATCAAGCTTAGTACAAAAACGAAGGAGAGGAAATAAAATAGCTAGTGTTATTAATGAGACAAGTGACAATCCTGTTGCCGATAGACTAGATCGAAATTACTTTGGATTTGACCAAGATTACTATGAACGAATGCCGCTTCTAGTAAATGCAATGCAGGAAAACAATTATGTCGATCCTACAATAGATATGACGATTGGTCAACCACGGTCTTATAAAATGAGGCATTCAACAGTGATTAATAATATTAGTTTCAAGCCTTCTCAGCTGCGAAGGACTAGTCCGAGACCTTTTATATTTGAGTATAAATCACCAACTCCAGTACCATTCAGCAAAACATATAGCTCAAAAAGCTGGATTGAAGGTTATCGTAATGCTCAGAGATTAAAAAATATACAACAAGTAATAAAATATTTAGAAAAGACTATTAATGCTAAGATCGGTGATATGTATACTGCTCCAGCAAATAATCATTTTGCATTCACGGGGGTCTATGTAGAGCCAAGTATTAAAGACAGAGATCATTCATCAGAACAAGAACCTAATATAGATTTGGTGGGTGAAAACTCAAAAAAAATGGACATAATTAAATCAAATCATAAATCTGATCCGCTATTTAAGTACAAACCAGACAATCCTGGCGAAGTAAACCTATTAGCAGACAGTTTTCTGCGATTCTCTCCGACTTTTACTAGTAAAAACGAATATTCTAATATTCCCATATTCCGACCAATAACAAATAAAAAAAGACATTGCATAGGACATAGTTGTGAAAACATAGACTATAAGAATTCTGACTCTCTTTCGAGTTCAAGTGAAACCCAGATCTCAGGTTCTTCAAGTTACGGTAAAGCAAAATCATTTAGTGTTATGCTCAATTTGTATCCTGTTAAAACAGAACAAGAAAATCTGCAAAAGAAACGCTACACTACAAGACCAACTTCCACGGAAAAAATTTATATTACAACTACGAGACCATTGGTACTATTCAAAAAGAAGCCTAACACTACAACAAAAAGAAGAATTCCTAACAAAAGTCCTCGAATTTATCACGAAAATAAGCCACATTTCCACAATATACAACAAAAACATAATGAACATCAAAAAGTCAATGATTCTCATTCTAGTTCAAACATGATTGTACAAATTAACCTTTACACACCAGACAAAAAGAATGAGCTTACTACGCAACCTAACGATATAACGAGCACTGTTAGTAGCACAACATTACCCTATGAATTATTGTCTACTGACACGAATCGTGTAACATCCACAGAACCAAGTTATTTCATTCCTATATCCCCTTATACAACAGAAACCCCAATAAATCTAATATCCACACAAGTTGAAGATTATCATGTTGGCAGTTCCGGGATAATACCGTTAGAAGACAGAACACTACCAACGTCAACATTGTTACCAAAAGTAACCACTTTGTTACCATTTTATGACGTAACCTTATCAAGTACTGAAGGAGCATGGTATACAAGACCCCCAGATATTCTAAAATTTAGTCAAGCAGATGCAAGGATTCCTGAAGAGTACAGGAGATATAGAGAAAGCGATTACCAAGAAAATATTTACGCAGATTTGAATAGGAGGAACTTTAGAGACAAATTGGAAATTGACGATATAGAAATACGAACTATCATAACAAAATTGAAAAATGGCTTGGAATCCACAACAGCGAAAACTGAAGCTTCAACGGTAAAGGAAGAAGAAAATAAAACCACAACAACAAATCCAATTAATGGGCATTATAGAAATATTAATAGAAATTCAAAGGTCGTCAGTAGTTGGCTAGATCCAAACTCTGAAACTAATAGAAAGCGAAGACTTAATTTGTTGGCAAAAGGATTCAGAAGACCTAATTTCTCACTTTCATATACAGAAATAAATAGAAATAAGACAAATAATATAGGATCTAATAGCCATTAAGTACAGTATTTTATTTTAATTTATGAACTTATTTAGGGTCCCGCCGATATTTCATTAATGTAAAATTTGTATAAAGTAGAGTTGTGGGGCAATATTTTGTAAATAAATTTCATAATATAATTTTAAACATTGTATTATTTAGATTCTTAACAGACGTGTCTCCGTGCGTTTATCAAAAGTATTGATAAAGATACTTATAATTTCATTTAAACGATTGATGCTTTCTATTGTAGGGTGTAGCATTAAAAGCCACATAGCGGGAAAAAGGAGAACTACTTTATCAAGGAAACTTTGCTATGGTGTTCGGGTCTACGGCACCGGCGTAAGCATACAACGTAAAATTATTTAAGTTATTCACTCAATCCACAGATGGCGCTAGAATTAAAATCGTAATACTATGAAATTTGTAAAAGACTACGAAATGTTGATGATTTTTTGATGTTATTTTAGTTTGCTTATTTTTTACTGCGAATATTTGTCATAAATTTTACTGGGAACTGATTGATATTATTATGTTAGTACTTTTTGAGTAATAAGTAATAAACTAACATGAATGTATGGCTTAAAATCAGGAGCTTAAAAACATTGTTACAAATTAGTCGATAAGTGAAGTTATATTACGAAATAGTATATATTGTTACATCAAATTAAGATTGTTTAAAACACATTTAAAACTTTTCACTCCAGTGACCTTAATGAAAGCAATATTCTGACGTACGCCCTTTGGAACATGACCTAGTACATCATTCTGTCTCTCTCTTCAGTACGTGCCTAAATACTTGCCATCTCAACTCACGCATCTTAAGAAAACCCCCGTTACTTTTACCTGTGCAAAAAGGCTCTATCTGCGGAGCTTCGATGACAGATCCGACTAAATATACTTATCTCTTTCTAACAACAGTATTCGTGGTAAGATGTAGGAACAAACGCGTACAACACAAATCCCCCACAGAATACCGGTGGTGCAAGTTTTTGACAGTACATATCAAACTCCGCGGTGTAGAGTTCCGAGAGAAAAATGTTTAACAATAAATATTTTAAGAGTTTCCGTGTTATAATATAGTGGCAAAACATATTATGTGAAGTGCAGTGATAATTCTACATAATAGTAAATAACAAGGGGCGTATTTGGAAATAACTGTTCAACCGATGACAGTTATTTAAAGGTGTGTATACACGTAAAACTTTCATAGCTGTAGATATGTTAGTCATCAAGGACATATCCTATGATTTGAGATGAATATATAAATGTGTCTTAAGTATTTGAGTGTAAAAGTGATTGTGTGTAAGAGTAACTAAATAAGGCTTGAACATATTATAATAACAATAGGATGTAAAGTCGAATCAATCTGCCAGAGGAGGCTAACAATGAACTTATCGTAGGTGAACGAACAAATGACCTATATTAGAAATCGTACAGTTTTAGTACTTATTCAACTAATAACATAGTTATTTTGCATTTGTAAAATCGACATTTCAAAGTCCATTCTTGAAGTAGAAAAAATATATAAATCCTTTCAGTTGTTTTACTTTTGAAACGACTGAGAAGCCATAGAAATGATGCTCTCATGATTAGGATCTGTTTGTAGTAAAACTATTCAAAAAGGCAAACTTAAAACCTGTCGCAATTATAGAAAACTAATCATAATTCATCGACAAACAAAAATTTTTTTTTTGCAAACTAAAGCATTAAAATTAAAAGGTCAATTCCTAAGACGTATCCTAATATAGTTAAGTATTTTACTAAAGATAACAATTTTGTAACCAATATTAATAAAACAGTTGAAGAATAGGATAAAGAAACTAAGAATTGGAATACATTAAAGTACTAAAAATTCTCGCTAATTCGCTACACCTAGTTTAGAATGAACCATGGCATAAGCTGTGAACACGCGAGCCAAGATCTCTGCGAACCACAACTGTTACGGGGACCAATTACCACAATTTCCCAGACCATTGTCTTTGGTTCACTGACATGAGGTCGAGCAACAAAACTATTGTTGTGTTGTGCTATTGCTAAATGGTTGAGGTGCAAGAATTTCGAACAATAAACGTTCACTAGTTTTACTCTGTTTCAGTGGTCTTATCTAACGTGGTATTAAAATGTGTATATTATGTATATTTCGACACATAACCTACTTCAGAAACAAATAGGTATCTCCCGATGATATTAAAATGAAGAGTACATCATGAATCACTTTAACCATGTCGACAGCCTCATGAGTCGTGCAGATTGCATCAAAATGTCATAAGGCAGAAAACAATTGACCGAATTAATTTTTAGATAGTTTAACAGACATAAGAAAAAACGCAATAGCATTATACTTATATACAGAGACAAGCAACAGGAACATGATTTTACAAAAAATATAGAAGAGTCACATCATTGCTCTAATGTTCAAATGTCAAAAATCATTTCGTAATGTTCTAAGCGAATGTGGCCCATTGAAATATGATGATTATAAATCATGGTTTTGCCAATAACTGAGATTATAATTCAAAGTAAGCAATCTACAGATATTGAGGAAAAGAAATAAGAGTGTTTACAATATTAGTAGTGCAAGATACGACATGCAAGAATATTTGAAGTCTAACTTAAAAGAATTAAATGTAGGCTGATTTTATGGAAAATATCCTGATCAGATTATTTTCAAATTCAAGATAGATAGAAATTTCTCTAAACTATCATCTCATAACCGACGCTATTATTGATTAAAGTTTATTATAATAACAGCTAGCCTAATCTTGAACGCAATACCGATCGATCGACATTGAGATTGTGATGTTTCTTACTCTTCAGTGGGACACTAGAGCCATAAATGGGTTAAAATTATGCGGATATTGAGAGGCCTAAATGACATTGAGCTTAGCTGAAATTAGTACTCTCATACCGCCTCTCTAGGCATTTTGAGATATTTAATGTGCTTTTACTGAGTTTTAATTGAGATTACGTTCGAGAGTAGGCTAGCAGGTCTTATCTGAATCTAAGCATTTTATAATGAAATAATAATATGAAATAATAGTATTTTAATGTTTCGAAAGTTTTGTAACACCGAAATTGAAAAAGAAAAGTGTCGTCAAACCAACAATTACACAATTACAAATAAATGATTATTACATACTTTATCGGTATGTTACAAGGAAATTACGTTGCGTGAAATAAAAAAGAATTTGAACAAGTTAAACGTTTGTCGACAGGCAGGTGTTCTTCAATCTGGAAAATTGATGTGTACGGCCGATGGTCGTGACGGCCGTCAATTACCAGCTAATTTAAATAAAGGCTTTTAATAAGCTATTAAAAAACCTCTCCGGAATTATGCCAAGAGATGAATAAGTCATGAGACTGCAATAGAATATGATAATACTAACATAATCACAATTAACACGACACCGTTTGTAGGAAGGTAAATTCTGTTTGTTTAAAAACTGTCGTGAAATTTCCTTGTCACGTTGTAGAACGACATGATTTGAGAGTGACTAACCGAAGCAACAGTCATCACGATGTCTCCAAATTACTTTCCAGTAAAGATTGAAAATGCACATCAGTAAGAAAGCCATTCAAATCGATAGCCATCGATGGTAAAGTCCAGTGAAATTAAGAATCTCTGTATTTAATGGGCCTTCTCCTCTTAGCATATAGTCCACAATAGGGACTACTCACACTTTTCAGCTGCATTCAGCGTTGTCTATAGAAAACAAAATAGAACAATGAAATAAGCAATCAATGCTATTGTGTTAAGTGTGAAAGCCTAAACAAAAAAGATAAAAAGTAATAAGGTTATGATATGAGGGATGAATGTAAAAGTGAAAGACAAAATGAATTATTGTTCTCATGAATGTAATAAGATGTTACAATATAGTTCTAGACCAACATATTACCCGCTTGGGTTTACAATTACAATTTTTTTACAGTTTATGTTTGAATTACACTATAATAATAAAATTTTTGCTAAATTTGATAAAATAATGCCATTATTTCTTTAAAATATTATGTTGTTTAACTAAAAATAACAGAATGAACGTGAAACGAAAATAATACATATTATTATGTCATAACTTTTAAAACCAAATAGTAAATATTATTACGTAAGTAAATTTTAGTTATTATTTCGAAAAAACCAGTAATGTCTTATTAACCAGTAAAGTATATGTCAATTATCATAGGATGCCTGTTATTAAAGATTGTCTACAAAATATTCATTCAAATTATAATAACATTTTTCCTGTATTATTTCCTTAGGTTTTTTTTTTTTTGTGTTCAGCTCCGCTCTCAATTCGATGGGTAGCTTATCATAAATTTGTAATGCACTAACGTATGGACTTTTGAGATGAATTTGCAGCCTGCTGCTTGGTAATTTGAACTTGTTGTTGTTTTTTATTGTTCTAACAGCACGGACGCTACTCGAATTTGCTCTATCAAAAATGTTCAGGTTAGGCTTTATAAACTCACAAATTTCTAGTACCTAAATACACGTAAGACTCAATATTTTTAACTTAATGAAATGAGGTTTGCATGAGTCCATACCACCCAAATTCAAAATTATTCTGATACATTTCTTTTGGAGTATGAAGACATCGATCCACACTATTTATATTCTCATTACACAAAGGTAATTCAAAACGGCTGCGGCTGGACGGTCCTACAAACAGAAGAAGGCCAAAGAAGCGATAGATAGAGAGTAAACTCTGATGAAGAATGTTAGTGGATGTCGATCTGATGAATGACAGAGAAGGGAAGAGGTGGTTGATATTTTGTGCCATAATGTAGGACAAGGGTACGAAGAAGAAGAAATAATAATATCTTTAAGTGAAACATATACTATGAGAAACTACCAATCTAATGCAGATAAGCAAGCAAGTGCCGTGGATACCAAGATTACTGTAATAGGTACAGACCAGTTGCTTAATTATAGCACTGCTGATACTAGTGTAACGAGTCGTAAGATAGCCGCAATACGAGCTATAGCAGTAGGAAATTATTTTTTTTACCAGCGAGTCTCAACATCACCTGATAGTAAGCAGTAGATGAATTTATATACGGAAAAAGGGTGGCAGAAATTGGCTGACTTGAATTCAGAATTTCCTCTGTTAACTGATAGGCAAAGGTTAATTAGCAAAATTTTGGTTTGCAGTGTATAGAAGGAAGAGAGATTTTTTTTAACTAATAAAATGGTTATTTGAATGATAATTGGGGTGCCAACAATTAATACGCGCTGTCTGGTGGACAAGTCATCGTAGCCCTAAGCGCTTGGAAGAATGGAAGACAAGCTTTCATTTACAAACTAGTATTTACAGATTGATAGGTATAAAAACGAATTAAAGAACAATAAACAATCCATCAGGATATCATTCAGATAGTTCTAAGCAGTCGACTTACATTATAATTTCAAAAAGTAAGTCATATAAGATTAACCTTACTGATTTTTTTATTTAACTATGTTTATGCACTGAGAACACGCGGCGGCGCGGCGTAAGATTTGCGTCACCGCCTCGGTGTCGAAGACCTATCATTTTTACGCTACGATGTCGTAATGACATTGTCTGTTGACCAACTGATACAGTTTTTGTGTATCCGTTAATAATTGTTAATTAGTAACAATAAAGTAAGGCCATGTTTACAAAATTTTAACTAACAATTTTATACGTCGAGGCCGCCAGCGCTTGCCGCAGCTTGCAGCGGTTGATAAAATGATAAAATGAGGCTCCCCTAGATAATAGTCTGGGCTCGAACGAATCTAAATTCAAAATACTATTATTGATAATGTTCAGATTACAAGGGTCATTTGCAAGTTGATGTCATAAGTGAGTTATGATAGAGAAATGAGAGATTACTGTATAAACGGTACTGGTACAGTCAGGTTGAAAATTGTATCTCCACGTTTCAGTTAATGAGTCATATTACAAGGGAATAAAAAATTTCAAATGTCAAAAGCGTAAACATATTTTTGCACGTGACTATTTCATTTTTGTCTTCAACACAATGCAAAGAATCTCTAACAGAATACGCATTACGAATCTATTGTAAACGGAATCCAAAAATGAGAGAACATCGTTTAATATCAGGCATTTTCAACTGTAGTTACAAGATTTACAATAATGCCAACTACATCTACAACACACAACTACAACTACAACACAACCAACTACATTTTAGATGGCAGAAGTAATCTACCAGAAGAGGACGGCAGCCATAGTATTCACACAACCGAGTCCTCTAATAATACTGCTGCTGATCTCTCTGCTGGGACTATGTTCGGGACAGGTGATCAACAGAGCGCCACACTTCGTGCCCCAGATCGGGGATATGTCCCAATTCAGTCTCCCTGAAGACACACCCGTGGGGACACCGGTCTACCATTTGAAAGGTTGGTAAAAAAGGAGAATGTACTCGTTTATGAACCTTTTTGAAAAGAAACTTACGTGTGATTCTAAAGATAATGTCCATGTGGAGAATAATCATAAGTAATAATAAAAGTAGCCGATCGGTATAATCTTGAAGAGACCTAGATAACTAGGTCTTCAAGATCATCCGAGAAACGAGATGTCTACTACTGGCTAATCATAAAAGTAATTTACTGGTTGAGACAGACCCGATAAATTCCCCATGAAGGATTTATTATAATAACATATCAGTTTTTAATTACAATTCAAGATTAAGATTCTAACAACCGTTGTAAATTGTGTTATGTAAAATACAGGGTTGCTTTGAATTTGCATTAGAAAGATATTTCAATTAATATTTTGAAATATACATAGGTGTTGATCATAAACTGCACAAAGTCAAAAAATATACATTGCATTTTAACCTTTTTCTATTCTCGCCGAATAGATCGACAAGTTTTACGGTATCAAAGTAATATACAAAATATTCTAGGTCACACGCTTATAAATAATTCATTATGTATATTAAAGTCTATCCACGTTCTAATAATACCTCGACTTACAAATCTTCGACATCGGTAGTTATAAATTTATAGATTACGTCTTCCCATAGGTATAAAAAGTTATTCCCTCTTTATTATTATTATTTGCAAAACTTTTGAGACACATATACAAACGCTAACTTATTGGTACCGCATAATCATAGCATCTATAGCATAACCAGTTACCAATATGTGCTTTGGTGTTTGTCAACATTAAAAAATCATATGAACCAAATTTTGTTTACTTTCCAGGTGTTGACCCTGAAAATACTCAGCTGAGGTACTCGATATCAGGGCAATTCTTTACCGTGGACCCTCTGACCGGTGTGGTGACTCTAGCCAAAACTTTAGACAGAGAAGAACTGCCATTTCTAGAAGTTATTATTAGTATTACTGGTATGTTACATATCAATAATAATCCTCCTTTGAAATATTGAACTTCAGATTTAACTATTTTTTTTTGTTACTTTGAATCTTCAAATTGCAATTATAACTTGTACATTGATAAAATATGCCTATCTAATTAAGATTATTAATTAAGATATTCGGGTTTATGCTTACATGGCTTGAAATAAATGACCCAACCAGTTTTAGAAAAAAAATGCGACGGACGTGTATTTAGCCATGAATTTGACTAGACACGTAGAGAATCTATTATGTAGACATATTAGGTCCTTACCTATGAAATTGGTGTTTTGTATAGAGATTTTGGGGATGTCTGCATTTTACATACTAACATTTTATCAGTTTTCTTCACAACGACAAATCCAGAGATAATAATATTTGGCATGTATTATTAGACAAGCTTTAGCAATATGTGTGTGAACACGCTTGATAAAAATTATTCATCGTTTTTATGTTAATGCAAATCAAATGATGTATTCGGTAGGCAGTTAAAAATATATGTTTTTGTGTCTAATTTTAACACAATTAAACTTACAAAAAATTATCAAATTAAATAATACGAGCTCAAATATATGGTCTATTTTTAGGAGAGGCAATTATTTTATAAGAATGTACTGAAACTTAATAGTTAAGGACAAATTGCTAAGACAGAATAAAAACACCAATTTCATAGGTAAGGACCCAATATTAAAAAATTGTCGCAAAAACGAAATTTTTGGGTTTTGTTTAAGAGCTCATGTTAATGTATAGCGTCTAAATAAACTATGTGTATATTACAGATGAAGGAATAGCTAACACGGAACCGAACACCGTGTCACTGCGACGAGTGATCCCAGTCAGAGACGTCAACGACAATCCTCCAGTTTTTCACAACAGGCCATATATTTTTAACATAAGCGAAGCCACTGCAGTGGGTACAGAAATAGAGGTAACGTTATGAATTGCTAAAACTTTTTCTAAAAATTTAAACTTGAAAAAGTTTTCATAGTTTAAAATTTTTATTATTTTCAGTTATCTCCTAAAATAATCGTCTCAGATCGTGACGAAGGAGTCAATGCCAAAATTCAAGTAAAATGTACCACCAAAGAAAAGGGGAGCGATGTTGAAGCCTGCAGTACATTTAGAGTCATTAATGATATGGTAATGTTACATCAGAGTAATGTTAGGACAACTGTTTCTCAAGTTGTTCTTTAATCAGGAACCTCAAATAACATTAAAGAACTTTCAGATATCACCGAACGAATATCAAGTGCGGTTATACCTCAACAAACAATTAGATTTCGAGAGTAGATCTGCTTACGTCATAAGTTTAGAAGCCACTGATTTATCGGACAGGCCTTTGAGAGCACTTGCTAGTGTTTCGGTAGCAGTTCAGGATGTGCAAAATCAGCCCCCTGCTTTTGTTAACGCGCCGTACTCAGCCACCGTACCAGAAAACACACCAATGGTAAGACATTCTTTTATTAATTTAATGAAATAATATTAATGATAAAGAAACTAACAAATAAAAGCAAATCGACAACCATTTCAGGGTACAAGAATTATGGAAATAATCGCTAAAGATGGAGACACCGCAGACCCACGACCAGTACTATTGACTATTGAAGGAGATTCAGAGCAATACTTTAAACTTTCTCCAGATAGGCCATTTGGGCGAGCTATTTTAATTGCTTCAGACAATCCTATCGACAGAGAAAGCGAAGTTGTTATGCAAAATGGAGGAGTATATAATTTCTTCATCAGAGCTACCGAAATGATCAATAGTGAAGTTCCATCGGATTATACCGTTACTCCAGTAACTATTATAATAACAGACGTAGATGATCATGTACCCAAATTTAATAAAGAACAATTTGATATATCTATTCCTGAAAATATTGAAAATGGTAGCCCCATACCAGGACTATCAATATATGTAGACGATAATGATATTGGACAGAATAGCAAATATGATTTAAGTTTACGGGACGTATTCAATTCGGAAGGTGTCTTTTCAATTAGCGTCGATCATGGCGAAGGTAGAACTCCTATTAGTATTAAGGTGAAAGATTCTTCAAAATTAGATTACGACGTTGATAACGATGAAATGAGAAGATTCAGTTTTGATATTGTCACGTCAATGAACGATATAGAACTGTCATCGGCGAGAGTTAATGTTAAGCTGCTAGATATGAATGACAATTCGCCAGTTTTTGATGAACCAGGCTACAAATTCAATATTTTAGAGAATTCTACTATAGGGACAAAGGTCGGAGATGTGCAAGCAACGGACAGAGATTATGGAATATTTGGAGAAATAGAGTATTCCTTAACAGGCTTTGGTTCTAATATGTTCCAAACCGACAAAAGCAAAGGTGGCATTTATGTAGCTCAATTGTTAGACTACGAAAAACAAAAGAGTTATAGTCTTACACTCTTTGCTAAAGATGGCGGAGGCAAAGGTTCTACTACAAGTGTTTTTATTGATGTTTTGGATGTAAATGACAATGCTCCCGTATTTGAACAATCAGAATATAGCAGAACTATAAGAGATGGAGCCTCAAGTTTTGAACCACAGCTAGTAGTAAGAGTAAGTATAAAAGAAAACATTTCACTTCATCGTGCGAATAAACCTAATTATAAATTTCAATAACTATAGGCCACAGATGCTGATGGTGCAAGTCAAGGCGGTGGTCAAGTTCGATATACAATTGAATCAGACAACAGTATAGCACATAAAGGAAATGTATTTGATATCGGAGAAGACAGTGGTGAAATTACTATTATTGACAAAGTTGAAACAATGGACACACCAAGAGGACAATACGAATTGGTAGTGAGGGCTACTGATTATGGTAAGTGACAAAAACACCTATTGTTGGTTTTGTATAATGCAAGAACGATAATAATAAATAATAAAAAAGATAAAAAACAAAGCCGTACTAAAATTTGCATTAAGCCTTCCCTACCGATACCCAACTGAATTGTTGTACAAACAAGCCAGTGTTCTATCACTAAGGAAACTTTATATTATTCTAACACTATGCCGGTTTCACAACAAGATAGTTCCATTCGAACCTATTGACAAGAGAAAACGAGTTCCCAAATATAAAATTCCAACAACACACTCTAGACTAGCTAGACGACACTTTGTTTACATAGCCCCAAAACTATATAATAATATATTGCAGTCAAATAAAGAAATCACAAGATATTCCTCAAAAAAGTTCAGTGAAACTATAAAAGAATGGCTAAAAAAAATTACATATCATAAACTTGAAGAATTGTACTTTACAGTTACTCGAATATCCTAAAGTTAGTTATATCATACACACATAAACACACACACACTCGGGCGCGCACGCGAGCGGGCACGCTCACACACACACACACACAAACCAATACTCAAATATATACCAATATCCACGCGCACACACACTACTATTTATAATTTTGCACGTCGTTGTTATTTTTTTCAGTCATAAAAAAATTGTAAATTTTTTGGAGCCACCTCTCATAACACAGGGCAACCTTATATGAGAGATGTTACATCCTGCCATTATGCAAATGTATTTTTTGAATAAAGAAATTTTAATTTTTTTTAATTTTAAATATAAAAAATGTATAAATAATAAAAAGGAATAATAATGAAAAAGATTCTATTTTTTAAGGTACACCACCATTGTACAATGAAACAAAAATCTTTATTCGAGTGGGTGTTCCTGGTAATCAGAGACCAACTTTCAAAGGCAACTACCATCATTACAAATACACCATTGCACAGAGAAATCCAGATAGCAACGAAGACTTTACGTTTGACCTTAATCCCATGAATTACAAAGCTAATATTAGGGAGGATGCCAAGCCTGGGCAAAATGTAACAATGGTAATTGCGAATGATCCTGACGGTTTAGATGATCTTTTGACCTATCATATAATTTCTGGTTCGAAAGATAATTTTGCTATAAATGAAAAGTAAGTAAATACTCCATGATAATTCTATATCCTACTTTTTTTGATATAAAACCGATGTACATTTTACATTTATGTTTCAGAAATGGTTTAATTACGGTATCAAGTGATGCAAATCTTGATCGTGACACTAATACTGATAAATATGAGATCATTGTATCAGCAGTGGACAGCGGTGTACCTATTCCTGAAACTGCTACTACGACAGTTTTTATTACAATCCAAGATGTCAATGATAAACCACCTCACTTCAATATGACTGAAACTACTACATATATATCAGAAAAGGCAAAAATAGGAGTTTTTGTTACTAAAATTACTGCGTTTGATACAGATATCAATTCAAAACTGATATATAGCTTGATTGATCCGATGAAAGCCTTTTCCAAAGCGGGTGTTCAGCTTAAGCCTAGTGCACCGTACGATTATAAGCACATTTTCAGAATCAATGAAGATTCAGGCGAAATATTTGTTAACGGTTCATTGGATTACAGCCAAGCTTCTATTGTTATTTTAACAATTAAAGTTACCGATGCCAATGCAGAACTCAATAAAGAAAAACAATTTGCAATTACGGAACATACAATATACATTCAACCATATGCAAATAAAAACCCTCAATTTACAAATACCGGTTGGACTAGTTCCAGTACAGTGATTCATCATAAAGTCAAAGAAGAACAGCCAATTGGCAGTACAGTTTTAGTTCTTATGGCTGAAGATCCTATTTCGGGTCATCTAGTATCAAATTTTAAAGTGATAAATTCAGAAACTGATTTGCTCCAAGTTGACCCTTCAAGTGGTCAAGTGTTATTAACAAACCATCTTGATTATGAACGCATGACGAATCCTAACCTAACTTTAACTGTCAAAGCGACGAGTAATGACGGCACCAAACACAGCGAAGCAAAAATAATTATAGAAGTTATAAACCTGAATGACAATGCTCCAGTATTTGAGAAAGAGGTACAAATATTGCTCTAATAATAATATCAAAACATTTTTTTTGTTTTAAAAACTAATGGACATTTGAATTGGTTTTCCAGCTTTACAAAGTCAGTATTTTAGAATCCATTCAACATCCTGAAGTTCTAGTAACGGTAAAGGCAACCGACAGCGATGCTTTATTGACAGAAGAAGACAAACAGAAGGGTTACTCAGATATACAGTATTTATTGAGAGGAGAAAACTCCGACCTTTTTACTATTAACAACTTTACTGGAGTTATACAGGTAAACTTAATTTTATTCATATAACGTACAATATTTTTAGGCTTCTTATTCACTAATTTTTTATTTAATTTACAGGTTGCACCAAATAAAACATTAGATCGTGAACGACAGTCAGTTCTTCGATTGGAAGTTGAGGCTTATGATACCCCCAACGGTGGCGCGGATAGACTCAAATCATCTACTACAATATTAGTTGATGTTTTAGATGTAGACGACAACACACCTACTTTTGAAAAAAGTGTATATACTGGTAAAACATAGCAATTATAACTAGCTTATTTTTATATTGATATTCTAAAACTTTAACTGTGATTATCCACAAGTGCACTATTATTGTTTCTAGCTGTAGTACCAGAAAATGTTCCTGTAGGTATAAGTGTAACAAAAGTAACCGCAACCGACCCAGATGAAGGTTTAGGTGGTGAAATTAGATACGAATTCTTAGATGAAGGAGAAGCTTATGGTAAGAATCAAATATGAAAAATCATTACATAAATAGAAATTATTCTGACAAATCAAAAAATATATACCTTGCAAATTTCCTTAGGTCTCTTCATAATAAATTCATCTACGGGCGAAATAAAAACTAACAAAGATCTAACTGGGCGAGGGAGAACTGATCCCTATCGCTTACTTATTGGTGCGACAGACGGAGGCGGTCATATAGGAGACGCTTCACTTTCTCTTTATATTGGCGATGTGAGCGCTAACGATGGCGTACCAAGATTCATCAGGCCTGCTGTTGAAGAAGAACTGAGTGTTAGCGAGGTAAATGCATTTCTCAACCAAATGAGCTTATTACATTTCATATTATACAATAGACTCACTTTCACACAACAATATCTTAATCATATTATTGATTTCACAGAACGCTACCATTGGTTCTCCGGTATTCCAAGTGGTAGCAAGCGACCCTGACGACCCCACACAACCTTCGGGACAACTTTATTATTCGATACAACCGAGCAATGTCGATGCAAAATCTTTTGCTATAGGTAAGGAAGCTTATAAGAATTTGATTATGCTATAATGTGTCCAAAGACTATATACGTCCCACTGCTGGTCCCCTTCCTCATGGAAAAACATATGAGGAGTATGGGCCGTAACACCATCACGCTGGCCCAATGCGGGTTGGTGGGTAGAAACAGTCGCAATAGCGACCGGGACCAACGGCTTAACGTGCCTTCCGAAGCACGGAGGAGCTCGAGATCACAAAGTTTTGATCACCCATCCACGGCCTGACCATGGTGAAGGTAGCTTTGTTTTCAATCGAAAGCCAAAGCGTACTGACCAATATGCCACCGAGCTCCTCATTAAATCACAATACGGTGCTGGGAGTATCAGTGTGCTCATGTATATTGCTTTGAATTCTGACGTCACAAATTTTGGCGTTTCCATTGACGCTATTGGTCGAGAATTTAACTATTGCGATGTTATATCCAAGAACTCACCCCAAGGAAAAAATTTTTTGTTAAATAATTTCAGACTCCCAATCTGGACTGATTACGACTCGTCAGTCATTGGACCGTGAGCGCAAGGCATCCTACACACTAGTTCTTCTAGTGACAGACAGAGGGCAGCCACCACAACAGAGCACGAGGATAGTCAATATTGCTATCACAGACGTTGATGACCATAAACCTCACTTCTTAAGAAACTTGGTAAGTTTATACAAAACATACACATACATACATACAATCACGCCTGTAATCCCCGAAGGGGTAGGTAGAGTCCAAGTGTTCCTTAAGACCACATTTAGCCATACAAAAATTGGGTTTGGTTAGATGAAAAATCTTGAAAGAGTAGTAAAAAGTGGCTAGCTCATCACCTACACAATCACGGACCCAGTACCCAATACGCCCTTAGTCGCGTTTTACGACATGCTAGGCAAGAAAAGCAGTTGGTGCATTCTTTCTTCAAAACATGCTTTATGTTTTGTAACTGCAATAATGATTTAATAAAGATTAAGATCGTGAACAGCTTTGATTTGATTTAAATACGTGACACGTATTTATAGTGAATAGCACAGTTACCATTCATCTTGTGTTTTAAATTTTCGCTAATAATTTTATCCTTTAGGATGACCCACCATTACTTATGACCGTCAAGGAAGAAGTTCCATTAGGAAGTGTTGTTGGTACTTTAGAAGCAGTTGATGAAGATATAGGAGATAATGCTGCAATTGATTACGCCATTACAGGTATGGATGAAAATTTTTTAAGATGTAGAAATGAATATTTGGTTATAATGTTCTAATTCGACGATTTTGTTTTAGCTGGCAATGAGTTTGGTTTGTTCAGGATTGAACGCACTAATGACAGCAAAGCTTTACTTCTTACCGCAGCTCGACTCGATAGAGAAGAGATATCCAGACAAATAATAACAGTAAAGTGTTTCAAATATGGATTTAACACAAGATTGAACAGATCGTTCAATAGACTGGTCAGTTTTCTCCACTAAGTTAGGAAAAAGCAAAACATTAATAATAATATTATCATCACATAAATTGATATATTATAATAATAAGTATAATTATATAGGCGATCCTTAAATGCAATAACTGCTTAATTTTGAGACTGTTACATATTTTATTTGTTTTAGTATTTATTCTGTTATTTTGTAACAGAAAACCTACTTTGATTTAAAAATAATGTTTCGCTACCCGTGTTGGGGTTTTAACGGACTAATCGATCGATTCGATAGATGGTTGAATCGATTAATGGTATGGTCTATCAATCGTCGTCAATCGGCTGATTGGTCTGGTAACACCCTTATAGTTTCAAACCTAACCTGTATAATCTGCATTCTCGAATTGACTTCTCATTAAACACTCAACTAGTGTTCTTATTGCTCAATATAAACACCATACACTATCCAGGATTTCATAAATAACAGCTACATATATACATAAATCAGCCCATATACCCGAAGGGCAGAGGTGAACTAGCACCCACGTTTCGCCAACTATGTCAAGTCCCATGTAATAGGTGGCGAGCCTATTGCCATTTATCGGGCGCAAAAGTCACAGTACATTGCTAGCCTTGGTGGTATAAGAGGAACGCTGCTGCCCATTCCTAATCACTGATTTATCCTTAGTCGCCTTGTACGACACCCACTGGAGAGATTTGGGGAGGTGACAATTGTATTCTACTCTGCCATCACTACACGGCATAACAGCTAGCCAGCGTAAAACAGTCACTCTGTAACAGACATTATCTTGGTTATAAAAGATATAGCACATTATTGCATACGATGCAACCCAGATCTTTTTACCGGCGAATAGACTAAACAGAGCGTAAAAGGGTGCTAACGTGCAACTAAGGAATAAATGCAGTTTATTCACGTAGATACTTGTTGGTGTGCGTTTATTTAAAATGTTGGGCCGCAGCGCAAAAATCCGCTCAAATTACTCGCATACATTTTATGTAAACTATCGCACACTATGCCAAACCGCAGCAGCAATATTGCCAGACGGATTTATTGCTACGACGGACGGATTTACACAGCAAGCGGATTGTTATCTTTGCTGTAAGCACTCACTTCTTCTAACAGCACGAAAAAAAGAAAGATCTTCGTCAGAGCTATCCATACTAGCATCGTCTTCAGCCTATATACGTCCCACTGCTGGGCACAGGCCTTCATCATGGAAAAAAATACGTGAGAAGTATGGGTTATAAAACCACCACGCTGCCGCTGGCCCAATGCGGGTTGGTGGTGGATATAAACGGTTGACCAACGGCTTAACGTGCTAGATTAATCATTAAACATTAGAATGAATAGAGACGAATTAAAGAGATTCAATAATTTTAAGGTCTCATCATACAGAAATACGAGAATATTGTAAAATTTTAATCAATACGCTACTTAAATTGAATGGTATTTCGTCTAATTCATGTATATAATAGTGACCTAAAACTAAAATAAATAAAAAAACCTTTTTTTACAGGACCCTTCCGAAATACAGATTCTAATCAAAATTTTAGACATAGACGACCATTTGCCTGAATTCGAAAGTGCTAATATGACTGTTGGTGTGAGATTAAACGTTCCTATTGATACTATAATTGCAACTGTAAAAGCAACGGATAAGGACCCCGATGCCATGCCTGTAGACTACAAGATCGTCAATATGAGTTTTGAATCACCGATAAAGTCAAAATCTTTGAACAACATCACAGATATCATTGTTTTGAATAACTCTACAGGGGAATTGAAAATAATGAAGAATTTGATTCATTTTGCAGATGGAATATTCAGGTGAAAAATTTATACTATAAATAATTCAACTTTAAACGTAGCTCTTGAAAGATTTACTCAAATTTTAACCGCTCTCTGGTCTAGTGGTTCACACCACTGACTGGGTGTTGATCGGGAGATCCGGGTTGACTCCCCATGGGGGCAGAAGCTTTTCTGCTCGGTTTGGTTGGTGGTTTCCAGCAATCAGATTTAAGATAACCAGTTCCGCCTTATCGTCACTAACCATCAGGTGAAATGAAGGCCATGAGTTTATCCGTTATATGTAAAAAAAAATCGGCTGATTTATTACCGTAATCACAATATTACCGACTATGACTTTACTCAAGCGACTTATTTTTATTTCAGAATTGTAATCCGAGCTAATAATTCACACGATACGGAAAGATTCAGCAATCTTCTTGTCGAAGTAAGAATTTTTTTAAATTAGGTTTTTCTTTTAAGTTCATCATCATCAAGTCCTACATTTTATATTTTACATCTATTCATTTTACTGTTTATTTGACTTATTTTTTTTTTATTACAGGTGGTAGTTGTAAGAGAACGAGATCTCCTTCGATTAGTGTTACCTGGCGGATCACGAGCTCGATTTAACCTATTAAAGGATCGAATGTCATCAGTGCTCGTGCCCAAAGGGTTGCGGATGCAATTACATGACGCGGCGCATACTTCGTTCTATTCAAATCCGGGGTATAATATTTATTTCTCATTACATTACGTACCTGTCCCTAACAAGCATGTATGTACAAACTCAGAAACTAAATTGATTAAATCCACTGAAAAAACATTATAAGTACACATCAGAGGTTCTTTTGCTCTGTGATGAATACGATTTTATATTTTTTGTGAATTCATCACATTCTATACAGAGTCAGCGTTCAAAAAATAGATTATTTTTATTTTTAGATATTTTTCGCTAATTGATATACGGAAAAAGAAATGATTTTGTGAAATGAAACTTTTACTGATGAACTAGATAATTTATGACAAAATATTACAGATGAAGATCTTATCTGCCATGTTTATAGATATATATTCCTCCTTACAGACCATGTTTCCAGTTTCGCAAGACAGAATCGGGCGAGGCCCTAACGCCCAAGGCAATGAAGGCCACAATCCGCTCCCTAGGGACAGAACTTCAAGAGATACTAGAGTCCTTCAACGTCCACAACATCACTAGCTGCGGTGTATCGCGGACGAAGCACTCGCTGGCACAACACGCATTGTTAGCATTAGCAGGGATCCTGCCAGTAGCTGCCTTTATAGCTACTCTTGTTCTATGCTGCATGCATTCAAATGGTAAGTTTGATTCATGTCGACCGTTTGATCGAGTGGATTGAACGCCGGCTTCATCTCTAAAAATCGTGGGTTCAGTCCGGCCAGACGTTTGTATGATTTATACGTGAGTTTTTATTTTGAGCCATTATGTGTAAGTATAATATGTATACATTTCTGATTTTAAAACTTACATGTATGTCTATCCGTTAGCATAAATTCCCCAACACAAATCATAGTGCTAGCCTTATTGGTGTAACAGCAGAACCGTAAGTCAATAGGCTAGTTGATAACATTTGGAAATTAGTTTTAAACTATAGCTTAATGTCTATTTTACCCCTAAAATATCATATTTTAAGAAAATTAAATAATTTACTCAAAAATTTTGCTTTTTTTGAAATTAATTTAAAAAGTGCCGCGAAAAAGGCAAAGACTGTCATGGCGTTCTAAATTACGTCACTCCTCTCAAAACAATCGTCTTTGTGACAGTCAATAATTTTAATAATGAATTCCTTGTATTATAAACACTGTGCAGTGCCCCAATTTAACAGCTCAACTATTACAACGCCAAAAAAATATTCATTTATATACCTAACAATGAACAAATACGAAGACAGTGGTTATAAATTGCAGGGAGGCAAGATGCTCATAGTTTTTCAACTAAATCAACATTCATTTTTGTGAAGATCATTTTGATGTATAATACGTCTCAATCCAAGTTGCCAAAAAGGTAAACAAAACAAAGGGAATGTTTCATCTCTAAAATGTTTTGTGATGACTGTAGGTAATTGAAATCAATTGAAACGGACAACAATTGTTACCGTTAATTATATTTACGTGCCAATGTCCATGTAAAAAGTGTGATTATTGAATAACAAATTCGGTAAGTCGGCTTTTTTGTTTACCTTTTGGTACCTTGGATTGAGACGTACTATAAGTAATGTATGTAACACAACTTGATGTATCTATTTGTAAATTTAAAGCAAAAGTAATGAACTTTGCATAATATATATAGACTTATAAGAGTACATAACCTATAAAATGATCATGACTTGAATAGTTTTATGTGTTTTATTATTTATTGCACTTCAACTTACAAATTGATTTAACGTGTTAATTTCTTACCCTATGTACTTTAGGTAACCACAGTCTAGCTATGACATTTTGACGTTGACGTTCACGAGGAGTGACGTCACTCTTCTCTGATTGGTGTTTAATGTCACGTGATTATATGTCCAATTTTGCCGATTTTATTTTCCTAAAATACTATTTATCTTTTATTATTTTAATAAAAACTTAGTTTTTTTGTTTATAACATATCATGATCAATCATTAGAAACTCTAAGGCCAAATTGCACGATCGAGAGTTAGCGCCTAACCCAGGGTATGCCCATATATTTGCCCCAGGGTTAGGTGCTAACTCTCGACCGCGCAATTGGATCTAACTCATCCGATTTTTTTTTAGTGGAAACAAGCCTATTCTAAATTAGGAAGGTTGCATTGCAATATTCTCATAATGAAATTAAATACTCGTTATATTAAGGACCTGTGGTAAAACTCTTGCTAGTAGCTAAGAAGAGTAACGCAAAGTAAAATTTACTGCAGTAATAATAAGACCTAAAATAAAATGTATAGGTGCTATTACATTTTGTATAATCAGATTCTTTTTACAGCTAAAAGTCGAGCGAGGTCAGCCCTACTGCTATCAAGAGAGCCGCCACCTATTGCTGCTAGCACCATCTCGGCCGCCCCAACCAGACTATATGCTGAACCATTATATACCACGTGATATAAAACCTCCACACGTATATGCAATTTGTACAAACTGGTGTTGTAGTCCATCACAAACTGAGGTCGAAAGAACATTTACAGAAATTTTATTGAACAGTTAATTTATGTTAACATAGCAATAGCACTGTTTGCACCGTTGCAGAATATATTAAGTCCTTACCTATGAAATTGGTGTTTTGTATGGAGATTTTGGGGATGGCTGCATTTTACACACTAACATTTTATCAGTTTTCTTCACAACGACAAATCCAGAGATAATAATATTTGGCATGTATCATTAGACAAGCTTTAGCAATATGTGTGTGAACACGCTTGATAAAAATTATTCATCGTTTTTATGTTAATGCAAATCAAATGATGTATCCGGGAGGCAGTTAAAAATAATTGTCTTTGTGTCTAATTTTAACACAGTGAAACTTACAAAAAAATATCAAATTAAATAATACGAGCTCAAATATATGGTCTAATTTTAGAAGAAGCAATTATTTTATAAGAATGTTCTGAAACTTAATAGTTACGGACAAATTGCTAAGACAGAATAAAAACACCAATTTCATAGGTAAGGACCCAATATTATCCAAAATAAATGAAATCTAATCTTTGCAAAGATCTGGCGACCAAAATACTGATAATAATTGGCAATATTTATTCTACAAACAAACTTAATTAAATACGGAAATTATGTGCAAATTGAATTTAGATGGCACATTATTACACTTATACCTACATATCGTACATATTACAATTGGACTTAACCATTTTAAGCAAAATATGACCTACTGCTTCTGGGGTGTGTTTTATTACATACATCAACACGCTTCTTTCCCTGTACCATCACTTAAAAGAAGTCGGTTAAAAAATAAGAAATAAACTACTAACAACAACTAGTGAAAACGATTCACGAATCATATTATTTTCTCTGAATAGCTGATCCTAATGTGGTAAATGGAAATCAAATTTTAATACTTATTGTAAATATAATTGAATAGCCATTATAGAGTAAGATAATTCAAGAGATTTCAAAGTAACCTATTCAGTAAGTATAATAAGCAGGTGAATATTGTATTAAAGTATTTTAAGAAACTTAATAATTAAATAGGTGATGTATGTTTATACATAATGTACAAAAGTACGTGTCATCTAAGTGAAGATGTGATATTTCAATATTTATTATATAAATAGAATCATCTAAGTCATAAGATGTTTATTATTTGAAAATATATTTGATAATTTAATAATATATTAAAATTAAAAAAGTAAAACACTCGAAATATTTTTATTTGTTCCACAGATTATATATAAAGAAAACTTTATAAATATAGCAGTTTCCTGTTACTGTGTAAAGAAAACATTGTTTAAAGTTGCATCAGTTAATTTGACGAGATTAGCTGAATCTTTGAAAAGCTAGTTAGCAGTGTCCGCATCATAAGCAGATTTCTTAGCTTTAGTGATATTACAATTTGTAAAAAACTCCCCACTTACTCTTTCAATACATTCATCTTCAGCCACATGTATTGCTGTCTGAGCTCCTTCTCTCGGTGTATTGAAGAAATATGAAAAACACAAAGCGATCACATAGCCTCCAAAGTAGTCAAAGTTTTTTATAAAAATCTTGGTTCCAACAGAACCAGGGTCTACAGTGTTTATTACGACGTTACTGCTTTTCAATCTCTTTGTCAAGTCCCTGGCGAAAAGCATCAAACAGAATTTGTTGTTACCATACATCTGATAGCCGTACCAATAACCAGGTCTATTTATGTTATGAAAATCATATCGGCCAAATTTTAGGCACGTAGATGCCACGTTTACTATCCTTCTTTGCTCTGTAGGTGTTCCCGTCTTTACCAGCAATGGCAAAAGAAGAATCGTAAGTAAGAAATGACCATAAAGTTTATTAGCATTGTAAAATTCAAGCCGTCTTCTGTCAGCTTATCCTCTGCTCCGATACCAGCATTATTAACTAGAATATCCAGCTATTCTCGGAACAGAATAGATTGAGAAAATTCACGCGTAGATTTTAATGATGCCAGATTTAGATGTTTGTATACAACGTTTTCATTGCCAGTTTTTGTTATAATCACTGTTTGAGCATGAAAACCTTCTTCTTCAAATGGGCAAGCTATGATAACTTTTGCACCTCGTGTTGCAAACTCTTTAGCAATTTTCAGGCCCATACCAGCCGTTCCTCCGGTCACAATACATGTTTTACCATCCAAACTTTTTTTTGACGTGCACATAGCATTATTATTTTTCTGATATACTCTAAAAAGTGAAATACTCTAAATATATTCCCGTGTTACTAATCTCAATTTGGTCGAACTCGCTCTAAGACAATTATTAATTCGAAATTACAAGTTTGACAGAAGGAAACTATGACTTGAATGTGTGAAGTACAGAATGTGGATGTTGACGGCAGACAAAGGAGACGAAGACGATGGAGAGGATGATCCGATGATGAATGGACAGACATTTATTTTTTGACCAGACAGGAAGTGGTTTCGTTCAAACATTTAAAAAATCACAACGATTCTCATTTTAATTGTTTATCTACAGTAAAATTCGAAAGTAGTTACTCCTCTTAATTCAATACTAGGTATATAAAATAACATAACATGTAATCACGCTTCTTTCCCCGAAGGGGTAGGCCGAGAGGTGTACACACATGTCGCCAGACACGTTATGTCCCCATGTAACAGATGGCGAGCTTGTTGTCATGCACCGGGCACAGTGTGAGGCAAGCGATATGGGTATACATACACTAAATAATATAGCAGTGAGTAAGCGAACTAAAAAAAATACAATAATCTTCATTTTTAGACATCAACTACTCAACGGTAACTTTCCTTCCAACTTGTATAGAAATAGAGAGTGAACAATGTGAGGGAAGCGATATTTACAATTAACTGTACACACATTCTAATCAAACTCAGTGGTACAGGCGGTGGGATCAACCCGCGATTCCCGCGGCCACTCAAACGAGTAGTGCCCCGTCCGTCCCAACTCGGCTACCACTTAGAATTAATTAATTATATTTTCAGCGTTATTAAAAACGTCTACGCATCCCTGACGGCCTCAGGGTCGTTCATTTACTTTTATGGTTACTTAGAACAACAATTAAACACTTATTTCAATACACATAAAGACGAGCTAGCTGACCAGTCGTATTTTTTTGCTGACCAAAATTCGAATATTCTGCTAACCGTTTAAATAGCACCCTAATAAATTACTGCAACGCCACTGTCGGTAGTAGGTATTCCAACATAATTCTTGATAATATGCTTTTCGTACAGTCACGAGCATGAACACATATACCTACATTATTGACAGTAAATGACGTCTATTGCAAGCGAATAAAGACGTTTATTGTTTAAAAGTATTAACATATGTCTTTTTATACAAGAGGTTGCCAGTTGGATTCCTATCGCCTGTACCAATAAGTTTGAATAAAACTTCGTCCTCAGCATATATTCGTCCCACGGCTGGGCACAGGCCTCCTCATGGAGAAACACATGAGGAGTATGGGCCGTAACACCACCACAATGGCTCAATGCGGGTTGGTGGGTAGAAACGGTCGCAGTAGCGACCGGGACCAACTGCTTAACGTGCCTTCCGAAGCATGGAGGAGTTAGAGAGTTTTGGTCACTCATCCACGGCCTGACCATGGCGAAGGTAGCTTTGTTTTCGATCGAAAACCATTGCGAACTAACCACTACTCCACTATGTTCCTTGGAATAAAACTTTAGTCCAGTATATTGCGAATATCGCTTGTCACACTGTGCCCGGTGCATGGCAACAGGCTCACTACTCGGGAACTTAAAATACCAGTCGAATTGTTGATGTTGGCTTCTCTTTCTTCGGTGATAGAGCCGTGATATTTCATGTTATTTCATGAATTTAAATATGATTTATTCCTCCTTAAGAAGAAATGCGAAACCAGCAAACAGATAGAAATTGGTATTCTTAACACTAGAGTACCTACTTAATATAAGTTTTCATTGTAAAAAACTATTTTAGTTGAGTATGTCAATAAAATTTCTATGTGAAACATTATTTTCCATAGCAATTGTTTCCTAAAGAAATTGACGTTCTTAACGTAACTTGAATGTTTAGTTTTTACAATGAAAACTTACACTTGGAGTTTTTTAATCTAGCAGTTGCACGTCACGGAGATGAAAATGCTGCTATTATTGGACAGAAAACGTAACGAGCACATTCGTGGCAGCGCTGGAGTCCGTGACATAGCAGATAAGCTGCAGGAAAGTCGCCTCCGATGGTCTGGCCATATTAGCCTTCAAACTACGTCGGATATAGGTGCCTCGACCTTGCTATACAGGGCCTTTTGACTTGCCTGTAATTTGTAGTATGTTGTAGAACGTACCACAATTTTAGGTAAAGGTAGGATGGAACCCTTGCAGAGTTACTTGTCTGTATCTTCTCGAGACAAGGCCTCCCGGTAGTCAGTGCCGGAGTAAGACTAGGTCCTTGATGTCCTAAGTAATTCTCACCAAAACAGCATTCTGTACTAGTGCTAGCAAAATTTCATATATTAGGTCCTTACGTATGACATTGGTGTTTTGTATGGAGATTTTGGGGAATTCTGCATTTTCCATACTAAATTTTTTTCAGTTTTCTTCACAACGACAAATCCAAAGATAATAATATTTGGCATCTATCATTAGACAAGCTTTAGTAATATGTGTAATATCACACTTCATAAAAATTATTTATCGTTTTTAAGTGAATGCAAATAAAATGTATTATGTATTCGGGAGGCACTTAAAAAGTGTGGTCTCTGTGTCCAATTTTAACACAATTAAACTTACAACAAATTATCAAAACAAATCAAAAGAGCTCAAAAATATAGTCTATTTTTAGACGAGGTAATTATTTTTTAGGAATACTCTGAATCTTAATAGTTACAGACAAAATACTTAGAGAGAAAAAAAACACCAATTTCATAGGTAAGCACCCAATATTTACTGCAGCAGCATTTGGCAGCTTACTCACCGCAGGTATTGGTGAGTCGTTTGGTGAGATTTTGAAATTAAAAATACACTCACTCAAAAATTGTAGTTCGCTCGTTACAAAATAGATGCCGCCACCACTCTAGTGTTAATTGGTCGTGTTTATCTTTACAAATAACGATAAAGTGTTTTTTTAATTGATAAAATCTTTGTAAATATGAGGGGACGAATTTTTTATTTTGATTTATTGACAATAAGGTGTGAAAATTGTTTTTTGCTAAATTATGAATAAAGTAAATATTTATTATGCGAAGTAAGATACCCAGCATACTTATATCAAATTCTCTTTTTAGTTCAAAATCGACTTTAAATCTATTGAGTTAGGATGACTTTTAATTAAACTAATTATTATTTCACTGTCTGAGTGACAAATATGTAATTTATAACATTGAATGATTATGATGAATTATGGATATGTCATCACATCATACAAAACAGCAAGAGACTTAAGGTGCAGGTCAAATATAAAAGTAAGAAAACATTAAAATAAATAGATAATTTAATTACCATAAACGTCTAACAATCAAATAAAATGTACATAAAATTTGCTATAAAATGTAATTGTAAAATAATTTTAATTGCAGTCTTGAAACTTTAAACCTAGTAAAATCATTAAATTAGCAATAGCTCGTAATATCTCAGTATCCAAAATACATTTACAATTGTCCAATATACCTTTTTGTATAATCAGCTAAAAAGGGATGGCATTATGTGGCGATGAATAAAGCCATTTCTTACTAACGATACTCAAGCCTACAACAATCAACAATTATAGCCATCAATTTCATCACCATCAGGCGGTACACTTCATTGCTACCCTAGCCTTATAAAAAAATATAAACAACATTAACAACAACAACAGTAAGCCATTCAACAATCAATTCTATAAAAAGATTTGCTTTCACCTTATAAACTACTTCTAATACAGAACGGAACGCCCGCGTCGGCATACAGTTTGTTCCAAAATTCAACTCTATCGCTCTCAGCATTAAGACCCATTGTTAACTCATCGTTTATGACCAAATAAGCCTTACTAGTTCGTGTGTATGGAGTCCATTGCACTCCCAAGCTGTTGTCTGGTGTGGGGTTTCTGCAATAAAATAAATATTATTAACAAAGGATGAGCATCAAATTTCATACAAAATTGCTTCCAATGTAATTGAAAGATCTATCTACCATCTACCTAATGTTGCTAAGAGAAATTTACTAACAATAAGATAAAAACAAGGTCTTACTTGAAATGATAAAATCTAAAAGGTACCTACTAACATTTTTCAATACTTGATTAGTAAAAATATTTTTATCATCTTGAAGGCACTAATTGAATTACACATTAACCTGTTGGAAGGCACCGCGAACACCGGTATTCGCAAACAAGAGATGTTTCTATTGTGTCTCGTTTTGAGCCACGTGACTAGATAAATATAAAGTAAGTAATTTATTTAAAATTTTATCAAGGACAGTATGTTCGCCAGAGCTCATTGAGAGCGTTATTTTCGAAGGGGTCTCGTCTATGCTGTCAAATTATTACGGTTGTTCTTGCTTTTACAGGATAGGCAACGCTTAAGAATATAGTTGTTTAAAAAATACGATACAGAACATTGACTTTGGCTTCAAGAAATTGAATAATACACTTACCCAGTCTTAGCGAAATTCGTCCAGAGCTTCGTTATCCTGAATATTATGTTTCTCAGCCTTTCATTCTTTGTATACAGGCTTTTATTCATCATATTGCTAAACACATAGAATAGATCATCAGCGTGACAAGTTCCCTTATATTCTGACAAGTCCAGGAGAATTTTTATAAAATTTAATTCAGTATCGCAAGTAAACTTGAACATGTAAACCGCGGCATTTATTGCTGTGTAGTAATGGACGAATCTATGGCAGTTGTATACGAAATGGGTATCTGATTGCATATCTGCAAGTCTTTGCGCTGTCTCTTCGCTGAAAGGAGCGTCTCCTACGTAATACTTCTTCAGTCGCGCTCCAAAATCAATTAGTTCTTCTGGAGTAACCCTTGAAGAAATAGCTCGAGGTACTAAGAAGTCTGGTTTCTCATTAAAAAAGTCTGCCTTCCTGAGTTTATCCTTAATTGCTATTGTTCCTTCATTCGAATTATAGCCAATCATCAAAGGCACATCGTGAAAAGCTTTTGTTGCTAAAATATTCATAGGATCTTTATCTATAAAGGGTTCTACATTATCAAATTTTTTCTCTATAACTGGTACGAAGCGAAGTGGTAATCCTCTAAACTTCTCATCTTCTGTGGATGTCTTACGTGTGATATTAACTAGGCTTGAAACTGGTACACTCTGCAAATATTCTAGAAGTTCATAAGGATCCTTAGTTTCCTTGCCTAAAAGTTTGCCGACTCTAAAAGCCCTGTTTCTGTTATCTGCTCCAAGAGCCCAGTCTTCTAAGCACACGCCACTTTGCGAGATCGCTTTATGGAAAAGCCCTTTAGACATAGAAGACAGTATGTGATATGTAACAGAAGCTGCTCCCGCGCTTTCTCCAAATATCGACACGTTATTAGGATCACCACCAAACTGAGAAATATTACTTTGAACCCAGCGTAACGCAGCTACTTGGTCCCTCATGCCAGCGTTCCCTGGCACCTCAGGTATATCTAAACACAAAAATCCTAACACTTCAAGCCTATAATTCAATGTGACTAGAATAATGTTGTGCTGCAACAGATACTTTGGCCCAAATATGTTGTCATCTCCTGACCCAGACATAAATCCTCCTCCATGTATAAACACCATGACTGGTAGTTTGGACAAGGGCTCCAAGGATTTAGTGTAGACATTGAGAAAAAGACAACTTTCGTCGCCATCTAATGCTGTAAAAGTATTAATGTCAAATTGTGGACAAACTGGACCATGTGCTGTTGCTTCTAATACTCCTGACCATGGTTTAGGTGGCTGTGGTGCCTGAAAAAGGCAAAAAATATATTATTTTTTTGTATACACAAAATTGCTTTTTTCAATTTTGAAGTATCTATCACACAACCTCACAAACTGTTTAATTTGGTTTAGTTAATAGTATAAGATCTAATAGTCATTTGGATAAATTGAGATTAATTGAGATTTAGTAGTGGAAATCTCAATAAATCTCAATTTATCCAAATGCTACTATCTAATAGATAATCAAATCTTATGACAACATTAATATTATTTTAAATAAAAGATTTCTATCAAATACCAGACATAGCTCATTATTGTAATACATTCCTTCCATATTCTTGAATATACTGATTTTTACACAAATTCAAAGTTAAGAACACTGAGTGTGTTGAGATAATAACCAAAGTTACAAAATAACAAAAACTGAAACACAAGCATAAACTAACTTTGAATCTAAGATTCCCAACCGGAGGCTCGGCATATGGAATTCCCTTGAAGCTGTAGTAAGTTGAACCATCAAAGAGCTTTTCCTGTGTGCCTTTTAATTTGCCTTCTCTCACTGACACTACAGGATTACTCTGAAAACATGTGAAGACAAAAATATTGCATTATGAGTATATTTTAAAGAAAAAATATTTATACTTATGAATAATGTAACATCATTTTTTTTAAATACGAATGATATTCAGTGTAATTTTAAAAAGTTACTATTAGGCCTGTATTACAGAATCAAAGACAAATAGGATCTACCGTAGAATTTGGTTCTGTAAGGGTTTTAGAGATGGTTTCCTCATCTTTGCAATTAATCTTTCATAACAGATAATTAACAGATAAATTCAATATATACACATTTCATTTAGAGATAAGTGTTATTTTATATTCAATAAAACTGGATTTGTTTTATAAATTATTTTATTACTCACAAGTTACAGACAGAACGTACAAGCGCAAGAAACGGAAGAAGGAAGCGGCGGTGTTGCCATACATATAAAAATTGTTAAAGTATACCAGTACAATAATTAACACGCCTCCTTACTTTTACAATTTTATTTCCTTTCTACTTATAGTTATTTTATTATTCACAAAAATTTTTACTCATACAAAATATTATTTTAACTTAAACTTTTATTTTATTTTTCAAATGAACTTATAACTTTTACACTTCTTGTATTAACTAATGTATAATTATCTTTTTACAAACATTAACCAATTTAGTATGAAATGTTTTCTTATTATATTTACTTTATAATCATGACCAATATTTGTCATTCAAATTACACTTAAACAACAATGACTTATATTAATTTTAACAGTTGTCTAAATTTTACAAATTTTTCTGTACCCAATGACTTTGTTAGTATGTCAGCTAAATTATGTTCTGAAGCTATTTTTATGATATCTATTTTTCCATTTACATAATTCTCATGCACAAAATGATAGTGAATTTCTATATGCTTTGAGTTTTTAGTGAAGTTACCATATTTAGCAATACATAATGCTCCAGAGTTATCTTCATATATTTTAACTGGATTTTTTACTTTTACAAAAACATCATTTGTTATATTCAATAAAAATAAGATTTCAGTGACAGAATCAGATAAAGCCACATATTCCGAAAAAGTAGATGATTTTGTCACACTTAACTGTTTCTTAGTTTTCCAAAATATTACATTACCATAAAATCTTATTACAAAACCTGATGTTGATTTTCGATCAACAACGTCACCTGCCCAATCGGCATCTACAAAACAATCCATAATATCATTTTTACTTTTATAATATGTTAACTTGAGTTCTTTAGTTCCATACAAATACTTCAAAATTCTAAGAGCATATTTATAGTGTGTCTCATTGTAACAATTTTGAAAACGACTTAAATAATTTACAGAGAATGAAATATCAGGTCTAGTTCCACAACTTATGTATAAAAGTGCTCCTACTAAGTTTCTATAATTTACATTTTCATTTATATTATCTTTCTGAAGTTTTAGATTCATTTCCATAGGTGTTTTATACAGTTTCGAATTTAATATATTATATTTATTTGCTAGTAACTCTATGTATTCCTTTTGACACAATGTCATAGTATTTTTGTCTGAACAATTATTGTAATCATATTTTATTTCTATACCTACATATTTATTTACTGTTCCCAAATCCTTCATCTTAAATTTATTACATAACAGTATTTTTATTTCTTTTAATAAGGTTAAATCTTTGCAACAAATTAACAGGTCATCAACAAATAATAATATATATATTTCAATGTTGTTATGTATTTTAACATATAGACAATTATCATATTTGCATCTACGAAAATCAAGTGTTATTATATAATTATTGAAACAATCATACCAGGCTCTAGGGCTTTCCTTGAGTCCATACAGGGCTTTATTTAATAATAAGTTCGCCCTTGCAAACTTATTGATTTCATTTTAGTATAATAATATTTTGTATAAATAAAGAGAATTATTTTATAATAAAGAGTATTATTATTATGTTATTAATAATATGGATACCATTATAAAAAATTTAAATGTAATGAATATTTTGAGAAAAATGTTTTTAATAATCCATACATACCATATTGCTGGCTGTTGCTGATGTGCACTTCAACCGATGGTGGATACTCTTTAACTTGCGTAGAACATTCATTGATATGTGTGTAATAGTAGCACTTCTTTGAACCTATTATCTTTATTTTGAAACTTATGAAAGTTAAATGTGTTTTGGACTTTGCACTTTGTGTTTATTTATAAAAACTAATACAGAGAATTGAACCGGTTTACTTTCTTAACTCATATACTTTATAACACATTTAAAATGCAAACATATCTATAAAAATATATCCACTTGATTCGCGATTAACTAATATTAACGATATAGATTTTAACCTCCTACTTCAAACCTCAAATATTGTAAACTTTATATAAATCTTGTTGATTATAAAACATATATTTGGAGAGCCATGGATTTTTCATACTGTACACTTAAATTAATCACTAATGGGCCATTTTCTTTAAACAATAAGTTAAAACAATCAACAAAACCAAAACAAATCCATTTTTTATGAATGAATGAAACGTCAACGCCATAAGCATTAACGTCAATGTCAATTCGGGTTTTCCTGATTTCTGGCTTAACCATGCGACTTTTGAGCCGTTTTATTTTAAGCGTTTTCGTTTCGTTTGAACGTTGCGAGTGTAGTTAAATTCTAAATTCTGAAGAAAATTGGCTATCGCAGTTTTATGTTTCAATACGGTGTCAACATAAAATTTTTTGGTAAGTAAAAAAATAAAACATATGTAGTTAAAAAATTTTGCCCTCAGTCCATTTACTCTAGCGTTATGTTGAGTAATTTATTGCAAAGATTATCATCATTTTAAAACATTGTTCTTTTTGTTCCCTCAACTGTTCAATTTGGCTATTAGATTACGACTTACACTTATTATCATGCGAAATGTAGGTCCTGAATAAGCAGATTTGAATCGACGTTTGATTGACGATCTCCGTTGTCGAGCGGTTTGTATGTACGCCACTGGTCTCAAGGCGTTCTCATCTAGAGTTTCGGGGTTCGATTCCCGGTGAGGATAATTAATGTTTGTGTGATGAATACAGACATTTAATTTTGTTCTTCAGTCTTGGATGTTTATTCTAAATGTTTTATGTGTATCTAATTGTTGGATAAGTATATTAACACCTCTGCCTACCCCTACGGGGAAAAAGTGCATTATGACATGTTGTGTTATGTAATTGTTACTGTAAGTAACAATTATGGTACCAATATATGGTGGACATTAATTGATAACACCCTGCTTTGCTGGTTTTTTAGTTACTTTGAGATAGTGTGATGGCATGTAGTCTATAGCCTTCGTTAATAAATAGGCCATTCAACACTGAAAGTTTTTTTTTTATTGGAACAGTGGCCTCAATGGGTGGATTTGAAAATATACTTCTACTCTATTATTAGAAGCAAAGTTCATAGTGGCGTAGTCCTTCATTTTTCTGGGAGGTGTTATTTAAAATAGAAAGAAAGAAAGAAAGAAAGAAATATTTATTTGCAAAAACACGTGTTATAACATACTTCCAAGCATATTTTTGTTAGTGGGTTTTAATATTGATTCAACATGTTTTGCCAATGCTGGCGTGCAAATTTAAGGTCATATTGTGACTAAAATTGTGATTGTATTGTGAGTATAATTGTTCAAAAAATAACAAGAATTTATAGATTAGTCCAATCAATAATAATACTAAAAACATAATGTCAAGAAATGAAATTAATAACAAAAATTAAAATAATAAAAAAAAAATATATATATATCCTTTACAAATTTAAATGATTACAATCCATTATTTAAGTAATCTTGCACACTGTAATAGCATTTGTCTATTAGTTTTTTCTTTAATTGGACTCTGAACATGTTTTTGTTTAACAATTTATAGTTTTCTGGGATTATGTTGTAAATCAGTGGAGCCATACATAGAACACTTTTATGTAGTAATGTGGTTCTCGTGGGAAGTAATCGAACCAAATCACGTCTGCGATTTCGCACTACAGTCTTAGAGAGGAATGGGAAAAGATGTGGGTTACACCTTACAAATAAAGCCATCTCGAGTATGTACAACGACGGAAGTGTCAGAATTTTATGTTTAAGATAAAACGGTTTACATGAATCTGTTGTTTTTAGACCATACATTGCTCTTATACATCGCTTTTGCATTTTGAAAATTATATCTTTATTTGTGGAATTTCCCCAAAAAATTATGCCATACCGTAATTTTGACTCCACCAGTCCGTAATATGCAGTAAGCAAAGCCTCTGCATTGACCGATAATGAAAGTTTGTACAGGGCATAAGCTAAACTGCTAATTTTTTTGCTTAATTCTGATATGTGTTCCTTCCAATTCAGCTTTTTGTCGATTATTAGCCCCAAGAATTTCGCCGAATCAACTTCTTTGATATTATATCCATTATAGGCTACCTTGATGCTAGATGGTTGATTCGATCTTTGGCTGAAGTGCATGATATTCGTTTTGCATAAGTTGATTTTTAAATTATTTACATTTAACCATTCAGTTATTAATGTCAATGTTTTATTAATGTCAAATTCATAAAGATTAATGTCATTCAATTTTATGGAAACTGTACTATCGTCCGCATATAATGTCAATGGATGATCGGTTATATTAGGCAAGTCGTTAATATAAATGATAAAGAGCAGAGGTCCAAGTACACTACCCTGCGGTACTCCATACATGACATTGCGCTCCTGTGACAAATATGATTGAAAAGTCTTTGTTTTAACATTCAGTCTCGATATTTCAGTTTTTTGTATTCGATCTCTTAAGAAAGATTGGATTAAATTTAAAATATTTCCCCTTATTCCATAAAAGGATAGTTTTTTTATTAAAATTTCATGGTCGACATAATCAAAGGCCTGTGTCATATCGCAGTATATCGTACATATGGGCACAGATTTATCAACAGTCAACATTATATTCATTAAAAAATTATAAAGTGCCAAATTTATTGACTTATTTTTCCTAAAGCCAGTTTGCTCCTCACAAATAATATTATTTTCTTCGAAGTAGGAATTTAATTCATTACAGTAGAACTTTTCAAAGATTTTTGAAAAAATTGAGATTAAGGCAATGGGTCTGTAATACTCCATTAAGTCCTTGTTTTCTTTCTCAAATATAGGTTTTACAATAGTAATCTTAAGGTCTTCAGGAAACTCACCGGTTTCAACTGTGAGGTTAACAATATAGCTCAAATGATGACATATCACATCATTAACAGCTTTTATTATTTTTGTGGAAATTCCATCACTTCCTACGCTAGATGTATTTTTTAAATTTTTAATAATTTGATATATATTTCGTGGAACGCATGATGCCATAAACATAGATTTTTGTCGGTGATTAATGTTGTTTATTACATTTATACTTTTATTCGGCATTGGTTTAATTTTGTCAATGAAAAAATTATTAAATGCATTTGCAATGTCATTAGGATTAGTAATATATCGATTCTCAGATATAATTCTAGAAATACATTCCTTAGGTATGTTTTGCCTTGTTTTGTTTATGATTTGCCAAGTGGTTTTAGATTTATTTTGTGATGTAGATAGTTTAAAATTATTTTGTGATTTTTTCGTTAATAATATAATTTTTTTGAATCTTTTTGTATATTGTTTGTAATTTATTTTATTTAATACTGTGGGATTAGACCTAAATGTCCACAACAAGTTTCTTTTCCTTTTACTACAAGCCTTTAGGCCACGCGATATCCATTGAGGCTTAGTACATACATTAACTCTTATTACTTTGATTGGGAAGCATAGATCATAGAATAATTTAAAATAGTGCATGAAATGCCTGTACGCAGACGTTGCATCAGCAGCTTTATACATTTCCGCAAACGATAAACTTTCCAGACATGTCTTAAATTTGTAAATATTTTCCGCACTGTGGTCGCGTACCTGTCTTCGCCAAAACTTAATTTTAGGGATACGTTTTACAGGGACTTTTATTAATTGAGCAGTGTGGTCAGACAACCCCAATTCCAACACCTCAGCCGTACATCTATTGCTAATATTGTGTGCAAAATTATCAATGCAAGTTTTACTATTTAATCTAGTACGAGTAGGTTCCATAAGCGACAATTTCAAATTATGGTTTAATAAAAGGCATTCAAAATCGAGTGTAATATTGTTCGATTTCAGCATATCGATATTAAAATCTCCTGCAATTAAAATTTTATAACGCTTTAGTTTTGATAAATAGTTTAATACATTTTCAAGTTTTTTAAAGAAAGTCTGAAGAAGATTCGCTTTCGGGACTCTATAGATGCAAACTATTACAATTTCATAATCTATCAAAAGGATAGCGCAACATTCAAAAACATTTGTTAGTGACATTTTTCTTATTTCTAAAAGTTCTTTCCATTTATGTTCCGTCCCTATCATGATGCACGTTCCTCCTCTCTTCTGGTTATTACGGCAGAAGCAGGATGCCAATGTGTAGTTTGGAAGCTGCAAAAACCTCTCATCCCCCGTCATCATAAAGTGCTCGGTTATGCAGAGAATATCAACTCCAATATTCTTATCCGTAAGCTCATCCAGGTTTATTAATAATGCGTCAGATTTTCCTAGTAGTCCTGCAATGTTCTGGTGTAAGATGTATAAATATCTAGTCTCGAAAAAATATTGTTTCATTATCAATATGTTTATCTATTTCAGCGTCATTTTGAGGATTATTTGCAATATCATTATCATAATCTATATCATTTAAAAGTTTACATAGATTTTTAAATATGGCGTGCATACCATAGTTGTTCAATACCCCAGTTTTTTTATGAAACATATCATAGTCAAAGCTTAAATCTTTATTTGAATCCATAATATATGCATGTTCATGGGTCATTGCATCTAAATATAACAGATTATTAAAGTTTTCCACTCTCCAGTTGAACACAGTCTTCAGATATCCTACTTTATAAACTGGTAAACAAATAATGACGTTTGTATGTTTGATTTGTTTTAACGTCTCACGAATCATGTAAATTAGGCTAAAATAATTTCTTGTTGTTTTAAAATCCTCATCTCCAATCATAATAATACAATAGTCCGCTAAAGTAAAATCTGTCAGTTTTTTATCTACTTCCTTTATTAATTGTTCTATATTACTATTCGGTGTAAGATAATGACAAAAATCTACGGGCTTAGTCAGATATTCTTTAGCAATTGATACAATGTCATTATGTTTATTGGAACTTATTATATGATTTTTTTTAGGTCTAGTTTCTGTCTGTGGCAAAGCCGTATTCTTATGACTTTCATTAGTTATTTTTTTGTTCTTTTGTGTTTTTCAAATCTTTTAATTTTGTATTTGGCGTATCATTTATGTTTATGTTCCTTCTTATTTTGCACTTTTTTGCTGGACTATTCGTAATTTTTATTAATAAGTCATTTTTCTTCTGCAGATCCTCATTGCTACGTTTTAAATTGATATTTTCCAATGACAACGACTCAATTTCATTGTGAGCTATGGTTAATTCAGACTTGAGTTCTTCTATTTGTTCCTTTAATTTTGTCATTTCTTCCATCTCATTATCAGATACATAAGGTAGACTGTTATTTGTTTCTTGTGATAGATTAAGTGATTCATTTTTAGTCTCGTTAAGTGTGTCAGACTTAGTGCGATTACGTCGGAAGGTTATGTTGTCCAGAAAATTCATATTTGGATAGTATGAAACTATTTTTAAAAATTTATAGTTGTAAAAAGTGAAGTATTCTCAGGGATCGAACCCAGGCTGACAGTGGGTACAGCGACGCGGTGACCAACTGGGCTGCCGAGCGTTAATCGTAAACGCTAAAATTACTCAATATACTATTCGGGTTATTCTGTTTGAAATAATAACCGTTTCGCTTCGTATTTTGTTACTACCTTATTGTTATGTTCACTTTGGTACCACAAAATTATCACGGATTATTTATATAATGCACAATTCTGTCACTATTTCTTGTTTAAACTATTTCTTTAATTGAATATATATTATTATTGTTACTTTATACACTTACTTTTGGGTCATGATTTAGATAGATTTGACTGTTTGATATTTTGAATACTTAAAAGGTTTTTACTTTCTTGAGCACTGAATATTTTCTTTGGAAAACAATTTTAGGCTTGAATCACAACTATTTTGTTAAAAAAAAATTCCACGTTTTAGTTTTTTTTTCACTTGTTATAATTTATTTTATTTTAAAAAATACAGAGCTATGTTCTTAGAGTGGAAGCAGCGCCCTCTCTCAATATTTAACATTCACCCGCATAAGACCCGTTCCCGTGGGAATATCGGGATAAAAGGTAGCCTATGTCCTTTCTCAGGCTCTAGACTATATACATCCCACTGCTGGCCACAGGCCTTATTCATGGAAAAACACGTAAGGATTATGGGCCGTAACACCACCACGCTGTCCCAAAACGGCTTAACCTGCCTTACAAAGCGCGGAGGAGTTCGAGATCACAATGTTTTGGTCACCCATCCACGGCCTGACCGTGGCGAAAGATTCTCCATACTGTACCCTAAGTGTCAGTTTTTATTGTAAAAAATCAACTTTTTTAGTTGCTTTAAGAAACGTGAAAAGTGGAAAGTACCTAGATGAAATCACTGTTGCTGAGTGATAGTGAGACTGTAATAAAACGCTGGTTTAGTGAATTATGGATTTTATAAGATTTAAAGAAAACAGTGCCGAAAACTGGACTGGACTTATTTACTGCTTACCATCAGGTGGTGTTGTCATTTGCTAGGCTGATTATTAAAAAAAATGGAAAAAAAATCAATGAAAAGCTTAAAAGACATTAAACCAAAGACAATTACAACCAAAGTTTATAAAGATATAGAAAAGCATAATATTAATTCTATGGGTCCGTAACAATCACGTTGGAAAGGGCGGGAACGCTTAAAGTGTAAGGGCGCATTATTTGAAATCTTTTTCAAAATTTCTTTTCAATTCGCCCTTTTTAGCTAAAATTTTTGCTGATTATTGCTAAATAGTGTAAAGTAGTGTTGTAAAGCTATGAATGAAGATAGTGGTGGGAAGTCCGCACATAAAAGAAAAAATTTTGATGGAGAGGATTCTCCACCAACTAAAATGGCAGCAAATTTCAGTTCGACTCGTAGAGGTCTATTTAAAGACTACACTCATGTATACACAGAAGACAAGAAAAAAGAGTATCCAATTTTAATTTCATCGACAACTCAAAATACCAAGCTGGATTTGTTTAAAACCAATGGTATATTAAAGTCTACTGCTGGGCTCATGTATGTGAAACCAGTAGGAAATTACATTATAAAGGCTTTTTTCAACAATAAAAAAGACGCAAATTCGTTTCTTCTATCAAAGACTTTATTAAAGAGCCAGAGCTGGCAAGCCAAAATTCCATATGACCACCTGGAAAGTCAAGGTATAATAAAAGCACCAAAGGAAATATCTGAAGAGGATCTTCTTGCCAACCTGAAGTCCAGTTCCGAGATCATTGGTGTGAAGCGTTTCATGCGTAGGAACTCCGATGGCTCGTTCTCACCAACTCCAACAGTTTTAATAACTTTCCTTAGCTCTTCCTTACCTGACCATGTCAAGTATGAATTTATCTGGTTTGATGTAGCTGAATATGTAAAACCCATACGCCAGTGCTTTGTGTGTTATAAATTTGGGCATGGTAGAGGCTCTTGTAAAAGCCAACAGATCTGTTCCATATGTTCAGGTAACCACTTTTTCAAATTATGTAATAACAAGGACAACCTGAAATGTGCCAATTGTCTTGGAGCTCACTCAGCAGTCAGCAATTCTTGCCCTATAAAATCCGCAAAAAATCAGGAATTAAAAGATAAAATTTCAGGGAAACTAACTTATGCTTCTGTTGCATCTAAAATCAAGTCAACTACAGTTTCATCTCCTATCAACTCAACTAACCATTTTAGTATTCCTACTTCCACTGGTGTAAATAATTTAAGACTGCTTAATATGCCTCAAAAACGTGCTCTATATACTGACATTTTGAACTCTGATGATGTAATAAGTATACTAACAAAAACTCTTGTAGATTTAAATAAAAAAGGGTCAGAAAATGCTATCTCATCCAAACTCATTAAAGAACTATTGATTTCTAATTTCTCAGCATAATTTTATGGATAATAAAAATATTAGTGATATGTGTAACCTCAATATTGTTCACTGGAATTGCCGTAGCATAGCCCAAAAAGTAGACCAATTGAAATTTCTCATCTCATCACATAGCAGTGTTATTGATATATTACTATTTAATGAGACATGGTTAAACTCTGCCAAGACTTTTAAAATACCAGGCTACTCAATTATTCGCCGTGATTCTGATCGACCTCATGGTGGTGTAGCAGTGGCCATAAAAGATAAATATGTACATAGATTTATTGATACTCCATCTAATTATCACTTTCAAAACATTTTGATTTCAGTTAAAATAGGTTCTATTTTTGTAGATATTCTTTGTCTGTATATTCCACCTCCTCCTAATGGTAAATTTAATATACAAATGCTTAAAAAAACATTTTCACATATAAAAAATAGACATTTTCTCATTGCAGGAGACTTTAATGCTCATAACATTGCCTGGGGCTCAAGATTTAATGACAGTAGAGGTAAATCAATTGAATCTTTTGCAGATCTTCATAACTTAATTTGCTTGAATGACTTTGCAGTTACAACTTTCGCACCATTTAGTCAAAATGGTAATGTCTTGGACTTGGCTTTTGCTTCTCCAGCGGTAAGTTCATCTTGTACATTTCACATTCATGATGATCTTCTTAGCAGCAATCACTTCCCTATTTTTATCAGCGTTTTGTATAGCAGTCCCCATAGTCATCACAAAAATGTTAATTCCTCAGGTAGTCAAAATTCAACCACTGCTTTCCCCGTAGACCTGACTACCTGTTTATCCGAAATAAATTTTAATAAAATTAATTGGTCCATATTTTCTCAGCTATGTATTGATAATTTTTCCTCCTTTTCTTTATCCTCAGATCCGTTACAAAGTTACAATAATTTTATTGCGTCACTTTGCAATGTTTTGTTGTCATTTCCTAAAAAAAATGATAAGAGTTGCCACTCTTCAAAATCGTCAAAACCGGAACGCAAATGTGCGGTTTGGTGGAATGATGTGTGTTCACGAGTAGTTAATGAATCGAAACTTGCGTTACATTCATATAAAAAATATCCTACATTGGAAAATTATATTATTTACAAACAAACTGATGCTAAAAAGAAAAGAATTCTATCCGAACAGAAATCAAACAGCTGGTCAAATTTATGCAATTCATTTAATAGGATGACTCCTCTAAAAATTATTTGGGATAATGTTAGGAGATTTAAGTTTGCCAAATTAGGTATAAATACTAAATCACATCATTTTCTTGCGGTACCTTCCAATGCTTGCAATTTTTTAAGTAAAATAACTTCGCATAATAGCAAGCCCAATATTAATTTAGATTCATGTTTTTCGTCTCCTGGTGCAGATTCAGCCCAATGGATTGGAGATCGTTTTGAGTTTTATGAATTTGAAGCCTCTTTGGATAAAAAGAAAAATACTTCACCGGGCCCAGACTACATTCCATATTCAGTTATTAAAAATCTTCCCAAATTCGTGAAAACAATTCTTTTGAATATTTACAATCAATTGTGGTTAGGTAACGTTATCCCTCCAATTTGGAAAACTCAAATTGTAATTCCCATTCTTAAGCCTAATAAAGATAATAACAGTCTGGATGCTTATAGACCAATTTCATTGACATCTTGCTTTGCAAAACTATTTGAAACCATGGTTAAAAATCGTATAGAATGGTTTATCGAGCATAATTCCTTAATACCTAGCTATCAGTTTGGTTTCCGGAAGGCCAAGAACACAATGTATAATTTATGTTGCTTACTAGGTGATATTCAAAATAGTTTCAGGAAGAATAAAATAACATTGGCGGTATTTTTGGATCTCAAAGGCGCATTTGATAATATTAAGCACGAATATTTAGTTCTTACTTTACAAACGCTTGGTCTTCCTGGCTCGGTCCTATCGTGGATATACAACTTTCTTAATAGTCGTTCTGTTTTTCTTAGAGTTAATAACAGTGTGCATGGTCCTAGAACATCTTACAAGGGCACTCCTCAAGGTTCGGTAATCTCTCCGTTAGCTTTTATTTTATGTCTCGTAAATTTTATGAAAGTTATACCTAACTATGTAAAATATTCCTTTTATGCTGACGACCTAGTAATTTATTTAGACTGTGATGATGTTTTGGAAGGACAGCGTATAATGAATAAATGTCTTGCTGATTTATCTAGCTTTGTTACTAATACTCTAGACCTTGAAGTTAATGTTACAAAAAGTTCCGTAATGATCTTTGCACATTGTTCCATACATAATCCCCGTATTTTTTATAATGGCTCTCTGATTCCGTTTAAAACTTCGGTTAAGTATTTGGGCATCATGCTTGACTCTGAGTTAACTTGGAGTCCACATATCAGTTATGTCTGTAAAAAAGCTGAACTACGCATAAATATCTTGAGGTCTTTAGTTGGAGTCAATTGGGGATCGGACCCGAAAATTCTAAAGAATTTGTATATTTCTTTGATCCGCAGTCAGTTTGACTACGGATGCATTTTTTATGCTACTGCCTCTACTCAGTTACTGCGTAAGCTAGATGTCTTACAGAACAAGTCCTTAAGAATTGTCGTTGGAGCTATGATGTCTTCTCCAATTAATTCGCTAGAAGTCGAGTCAGGGATACCTCCTTTAAGCATTAGAAGAACGTATTTAACAGAAAAATTTTGTTTGAACTTAGCTTCTAGAGATAATGTTATTGTATATCGTTATTTACAAGACTTTTCTATTCCAGATTATAATGTTGTTCCTATGCCGGCCTTTCCTACTATCAGTGAATCCATTGCCTATCTAAATTTTCAATTCCAAGATGTTGTTAATTGGGTTCACTTAATTCCTTGCTTTGCTTATAGTTTTCACTCAATGCTGGGTGATATTGTTGTTACACTAACTCGCTTTGGTACCAAACATGACTTTTATGAGTTCCTGGATGAGAAAAGCGATTATATTAAAATCTACACCGACGGTTCCAAAACTGACAACCGTACTAGTTTCGCCTTTTATGACTCCTACAATAAATTTGGCAAAGTTTTCTTGTGTAATAATCATTTTTCAGTTTTTTCAACTGAAATTTTAGGTATGATTTTTGCTGTTAAATACATTGTACATAATTTTGATTCATCCCGACATTGTAAATTTATAATACTGTGTGATTCTATGAGTGCTTTACAAGCGCTAAAGCAGAAAGACATAAGTAATAATATTAATTATCTTATTTACGAACTAAGGCATCTCGTTAAGTCTCTTTATGATAAACACATTGAGATTGAATTTTGTTGGGTACCGGGACATTCTGGCATTTTCGGAAATGAGCTCGTTGACAAGCTTGCTCGTTTCGCTTCGGGCATTTCTACAATATCTGAGTATAAAGTTCCTCATACTGATTTAATTATATGCTTGAAGCAGAACTTGATTAAGCGATGGTCTCATTCATTAGACCATACACGACTGTTAAAAGGCAAGTGGCATGCTGAAATTGTCCCTGTACCTAGCTCTAAAGCATGGTTTGAAAAAGTGCCTTTTGTAAATAGATCTTTTATCACTAGTTTATGTAGGTTAAGAATTGGTCATTGTACATTTCCATCACATCTTTATCGCCTTAAATTAAGTAACAATTCTCTTTGTTTATACTGTAATTATGACAACTGCGATCTTGAACATTTGTTTTTTACTTGTTCAAAATTCAATGTTCAACGTCTTTTGTTTATATGCTCTTGTAAAGATATTCTTAAAAATAATGAGTTCCCTACGAATTTGCAAAGCTTGTTAAAATGTACTGATTTATATTCTATTATATATGACTTTTATGTAAATACTTTCGGACCCTTATAATATGTAATTTTCTTTTCTATTGTTATGATTTTGTTAGTTTTAAAGATGATGTAGTTATTGTTAACTCATCATTATTATTATTATTTTTTCCCTTCCAATTGTTATCGTAGTTTTTCTTTTCGTTTTTCATGTTTTATTTTGTTTGTTTAGTTTATATTTTGTAACAGTTTTTTTTTTTTAAATAAGATTCTATATGTTATCGTTTTAAGCTGAAGGCTCAATAGGCCATTGCTATAATAAAAAAAAAAAAAAAAAAAAACAATCACGTTTCCCAGAAATTGACATTCTTAACGCATCTAAAAAAGTTAGTTCCTTGCAATGATATCTTACACCAGGGGTAGTGTTGCTTACATTGGACAAGTCGTTCAAAGAAAATCGACGAGATGATTTTTAATTATTAATAAGTATATTCTATTCTGCGAACTATTAGGTATGTACTGTTTATCTTTATGACAATATTTACTGAATTCTTTAATACAAATCACGACTACATGAATTGTTGGCGAAATGCGAAAAGGGCGCACCTACCGTTTTGTTTGAGGATAAAGGCGTGATGATTGGTTTTGTTAATGTTTTTGTTTTGACGATGAGATCGAATTCAATATCGAAGCTGTACCTCTATAGTGTAAGTTTTCATTGTAAAAACCCAACTTTTTTAGTTGCATTAAAATGACAATTTCTATGGGAAACGTGATTTTAGATTCTTTCCGCTAGGGGCGCTTATCACGGTCTCCATATAAATTAACATTCTTAACACAACTAAAAAAGTTGAGTCCTTTTTTTATGAAAACTTACACTAAGCGTACTGAAGTATACTGAAGTTATGGTTAGACAATTAATTCATTTATGACTAACGTGGGTAGAAACCTTTGTCTTTAAATAGCGTAGGAAAAGGAATTGAAATTCGGCTTATAAAATGGGCATTATTTTATCTCCATGATAATTTTTTTTATATATAAATAAAAAATGTACATGAAAAGTATAAACACCACACTATAACCACAACAACGCTAAAATAACAAATTATAACAACAAACCCTTTCAAGTCTTTGAATCTCTTGCTACGCTTTTATTTTGAACTCTCAGCTGCACTCAAAGCTTACAAAACTCCGCTTTATCTCCTCGTACGTTCACACAAAAAAAATCATATATAACCATTAGTCCAATCAAATTCTAAATTACGAGTAAACGCGCTAACTCTAATTCCCACATATGATGCGTAGAAAAGTTTATTAAAAAACCGGTGGCGGCGCTAGTGCGCGAGCGAAGTCACGTCCTACCGACTATCATACCGATTTAATCGTTTTGCAAAGCCGCAAAAGCACACAGTATTTTATTATATTGATTCTCAATATTTATTTGTACAAATAATAATAATATCAGTAATAGTAGAGTCTGAACAACACAAGCGCCGGGTGGCGCTCGGTCAATATGAGGCAAATTCACCAATAGAAACAATTCACAGTTTCTACCTGTTGGCTTATCAGAACACCCACTTCAGCCGGGTTCAGTGTAAACAAGGATTAGGACTATTATCAATTTATTGTAAGCATCAATCGGTATAGAGGTCATCATAGCGATATCACGGAGAAAGGGAACAATTGTTCAAATAAGTGTGATTTTTTTTTGCCAATTTTTTGTTTATTTAATGATATTTAGAATTTGTTTCTGTTTTGCACATGTTTCTGGGTTTCTGGGGTTGTAAGGCGCGCGAGTGCGTGCGCGCATGTAACATTCGTGCGCGGGCGAGAGCGCTACGACGCGCGCACTACGCTGCTACGAAGGGTGTAAATATACCGCAATTGGCGTGAAATTCGACTTGGGTGAACCAAATTGACTAACTAAATGTAACTAAGGCAGTTTTTCTTTGTTACCTAAATTACAAGTATAATAAAATCTTTGTAAATACTTTGAAATTGGATTTGTACCCCTTCATGAACTTAATTCTGTGTAGGTAAAAGTTTGATGACGAATTGCATGGATTACCCGTCTCGCTAATAACAAACCTTCTCGTAGTAAAGTAGCCCGAAAAGTGACATGAACAGTTTCAATATTATTTGAATATCAGTACCCTTAGTGTAAGTTTTCATTGTAAAAAACTTCTCACTTTTAGTTGCGTTATGAAATGTCAATTTCTATGAGAAATGTGATTTCAACTAGATTCCGCTAGGGGCGCTTTTCACTTTTCGGATAGAAATTGACATTCTTGACATTTCGTAACGCAACTAAAAGTGAGAAGTATTTTACAATGAAAACTTACACTACGGGTACAGATGTAACTTTCAAGTTCATATAAATAGTGCTCTCAATCAAGACTGGCAGTTGCACATTATGTGTGGATACATACCTTCATACATGGTTGAATCACAAACAAATAAGAAAAGTTTCTGAACGAGCGGACTTGGCGTGTTATACCATCAAAATAATGCCAAAGTTGCCGTAATGACACCAAAATTGTGTTAAAAGGTTGAATGAGTTGTTAAAAAATATACTATAATAATAATAAATATACTAAGTAATTGATTTACGAAAAGTCTTTATGTAATTTCGACCGCGTCGAGGGAATTATTCATAGAATGTTCTTGCATTTCATCTCAAGAAGGTATCATAATGAAATTAACTGTTCAGCGATTGAGACAGTGAAACCCTGTTTAATAACTGTTCAATAGTTTACCATTAAAGCTCTTCATTAAATTAAAAAGAATAAATAAATAAATCAACAATGTTTTTATCTGTTTAAGTTATTGGCTTAACGAGAATTTAAAATTAAGAAAATGAAGAAGAATGTAAGATGGAAATTTAAGTACTGGCGCTCTATTATAGGGAATATTATCATTGGAAAAAGTAAATGATATTAAAAATAATAAAATGTTATCAAAAAGTAATAAAAATCAAAGCAGCGAGACCATTGAAACAAAGTTTTGGCATAGTGATAATTTGAGTATTGCGAAATATTAATAAAAGCCATTATCAGTTGTCACAGCTGATACTTCGATGTTTTTTCTCACAGCGATACAAATGACATACTTAATATTTTTTTAAATCTAATAAGTTGCATCAAGTACTTCGCAAACCTAATAACTGTATGTGCCGAGTACTTTATTTGATTCAAATGTAATATTTGATTGAAGTGTCCAGTTTTATGGATACAATATTATTTTATATTAATAACGGTAGACTGTAGACGAGTCGAGCTGTCAAGATAATGTCAATTGACATGCCGAGGGGACGCGTGGACTCCTCAGCGGGTTAAGGAATTGCGTTGCAATAAGTAACGATGTTCAATGCATCGATAATACAGGTGCTCTTTATTATTTTAACATACAAGTAGTATTTACTAGTCAAACATAAAAATTAAAAGGAAACAAAATTCAAATGCACTAATGAAGCCATATAACAAGAAGAATGATAAGATGGTTAAATATGGGCCTAGAATTAAAGGAAGATCAAGAAAACGATGTACTGAATGTGTGAGTTCTGATATGAGACGAAAGGAAGTGGATGTTGGGCTGACGAGTGACAGAGGAGAATGGAAAAAACATTTTGTACCGATCCTACTCAAAGCGGGTAAAAGGGCAGAAAGAAGATAAATGCAGTAATATGCTTAGTGCAGCACAAAATCCTTTTACATACCTAACAGTGAATAGCCTACGTTATAATCAACCTGACACAGAACGGTTCGGAAAAAATGGTATAAAATAATACTGAGATTCGAACAGGACGATACATAGAAGCCCTTTTTTTTACATATGACAGGTAAGCTCTTGGCCTTCATCTCACCTGATGGTAAGTGACGATAAGGCCGAAGGTGGAAGCGAGCTTCACCTGTAATCCTCAACAACTGAGGAACTGGCTATCTTACGTCTGATTGCCGGAACACAACAATGCTTATAACATTGTTATTATGGCGACAGATTTAAGTAAGACGGTGGTAGCTAGCCAGGCGGGCTCAGAAGCCCTACCACCAACCAAACCAAGCAGAAAAACTTCTGCCCCCATGGGAAATCGAACCCGGACCTCCCGATCAACACCCGGTGGTGTGAACCACTTGACCAGAGAGGCCCTATACGTAAGTTCTCATTCTAAAAATCACCATTTTTAGTTGCGTTATAGAATGTCAATTTCTGTGGGAAACGTGATTTCAGCTACTTCCCGCTAGGGGCGCTTTTCAGGTTTCTCATAGAAATTTACATTCTTAACGCAAGTTGAATTTTTACACTAGAGGAAGAGATCTATTTGTCTTGTGCTCAATTTACCTACCAGATACTGCAAGAATATAATCGAGCCTTTCATACTGTTCGCTCCAGAAGAATTTAATATTTATAAAAATAAACATACCGACCAGAAGTAGTTCTAGACGGATGCAACCATGGTTCCAATTTAGGCCATAATTTAGATGTGTGAATGAAGAAATAACGTGAGAAAGGCAGTACTTATATTCAGATACGCAGACTTATACTTGTATTCAAGCTGGAGAAGAATTATTAAGTATAGTCCTGAGACGAAGACACCTCACAACCGTCAAGGAATAAACCTTTTGTAGTGTATTCTTTCATAAAAAAAACGAAAAATCTATATCTATACATATAATAATACTGTAGAGGTTGAATGTCTGTACATAGAAAAAAAATGCTTAAAATCAAGTCTTAATGCTTTTTAAAATACAAAAAAAAAATTTTCTCTGTCCGTTCGTCTGTTTGTGCGGGCTAATCTTTGAAATTACTGGACCGATTTCAATGAAATATTGCATGGTGATACCTTATATTCCCGGTTAATATCTGAGATACTTTTTATTCCGGAAAATTAAAGGCTTCTCGTGGGATAGTTAAAAAACCATAGTAACCGCGGACAAAGTCGCGGGCAGCAGCTAGTATTTAATATAAATTGAACAATAATCTTCAAAAACAACTTAAAGTAACAACTTTTTCGCCAGTAATGCATCATTAAAAGCTCTTCATACCGGGCGTCTGAGCACTCGTACAAAAACACACACCCCATACATTTTATAGTCGCCGTTTAGCTACAAAGACTGCACCGTCATTATTTACAACCCTTTTGATAAGCCCTTGACAACAAAGCTTTTAACATTTTAAAACGACGGCCCACAATGGGACAAGCATTGATTTTTTACTACTGCAGGATTAAGTTCAGCAAATGTTTTAATATTTAAAAGATTAGCGTCATGTTATTAGTGTGACTACGTAAATATTGTTGCGATTTAAAATGTTTGTATTTGTCCGAATCATTTTGTAATTTTAATTTGGGACGGCAATAATGTTGTTGTTCGGTATTGAGAAGCGACTTTTGAAAGTACTAAATACAACATGATTAATATTAATGCAAGGATCTGCTTATTACTACTCTGATCAGTGTAAAGATGAATTGGTTGTCACACATTTTATTATCCCAACAATGAGACACCCACACTGGACATTTCCTAATTCTAGCCCTTTTTGTATTTTCCGATTCTGTACGATGATCCTTGATCTTTCTATTGATAGATGATGTCATAATGAGAGGTATATTGTTAAACGTAAGTAAAATCTACTGTCTATAAAATCATACGCAAATAGAACAATGAAAATAATTTTAATCAATTTTTATAGGCAATTTTCGTTTAATAAACTATTGCCTTTGACATAGAGAAATCACTACAATAAACTTAAAACAAGCAAATAATTATTATCGCTAAGTCCGTAGAATTATGCTCGGTGGCGAACGGGTTGGGATTGGCACGTTTGAACCAGCCTTGGGGCCTTGAGTTTAGAGGGTTGACCTTAATAGGGATGGTAAGGTTACATCGATAAAAGATGAAGAAAATTCTTAATTTTCAAATTATGTTATAGTCAAACGAGAGCTCGAAAAGGTTAAGCATGTTACAGACATCCCTATCGCTAATGCTTTTAATTTCTTTCTTGAAGTAGACAAGAAATACAACATAATAGCGTGCCTTTATTGTTCTAAGCAAGTTCACTTATTATGAAGTCCAAAAAATTGTATATGTAAGGCGATAAAAAGCTATTAAAGCCCTTATTATTTAACTTTTGTTTTTCTTTGTATATATCACGCATATAGAAATAGAAAAAAAGACATCGATCAAAAGAATTAGGATTTTTTGTTACTTAGTATGATTTATTGTAAAAAAAAATTTCGAGTCGATAATTTTGCAAAAAGTGACATCACTAAATTAACCCTACACTAACCAGGCACATGTAGGCACATTTTATATTGCATTCATGGGCTCTCGAGCATGCCGACTGCAAAGTAACTAACGCTCCCCGGCCAAACGACTTGTTATTTATTATTTTAAACTGCCAACTTATGATGTTGCGAATGCAAGGCACCTGTGTGGTTTGATTGTGTTGTTGGAAAAAAAAAAACAAATCGAAATAATTTAAAAGAGCCAAGAACTATAGAATTGGAGAAAATTATGTTGGACTAGCTGTTGCCCGCGACTTCGTCCGTTGTTACTATGGTTTTTTAACTATCCCACGGAAACCCTTGAATTTTCCGGAATAAAAAGCATCTAAGATCTTGACCAGGTAAATCAGTTGATAAATCAGTCCAACCATTTCGGAGATAAGCCCGTTCAAACAGACATACAGAGAAACAAAAAAATAAAAAATAACATTTTTTGGTATTTTCCCTCTTTTAATCATTTTTTTCTATGTACAGACATTTGACCTCTACAGTTTTATTTTATGTATAGATTATCTGAGGCGCTTAATAATACGATTTAAAAATGACATACATATATTATGAATTAACATTAATTGTTATTTACTTTATTTCTTGCCTGATTTTTGTACTTTTTATTAATGTATTTTTCTACACAATGTATATTGTTGAGAAATAAATGAATTGAATTAAATTATTGGGTCCTTACCTATGAAATTGGTGTTTTTATTCTGTCTTAGCAATTTGTCCGTAACTATTAAGTTTCAGAACATTCTTATAAAATACTTGCCTCTTCTAAAAATAGACCATATTTGAGCTTGGAGCTAGTAATTTTTAATTTGATAATTTTTTGTAAGTTTAATTGTGTTAAAATTAGACACAAAGACAATTATTTTTAAATGCCTCCCGAACACATCATTTGATTTGCATTAACAAAAAAACGGTGAATAATTTTTAACAAGCGTGTTCACACACATATTGCTAAAGCTTGTCTAATGATATATGCCAAATATTATTATCTCTGGATTTGTCGTTGTGAAGAAAACTGATAAAATGTTAGTGTGTAAAATGCAGACATTCCCAAAATCTCCATACAAAACACCAATTTCATAGGTAAGGACCTAATATTTACACCATAAATAAGCGCTGAGGTTACAATCATCAACATGTCTGTCACATGTCCATGCCTGGAAACAGGCTTTCTTCCAAGGATTTTGCCTATGTGGGTCATGAAGGAAACCCTACACTGCCTTCCCCGTAGTTCTAATGAATCTAGGCTTCGCAAGACTAGGCTTCAGGGTCTTTGGAAAGCACGTCAAATTTCTGCTCCCAGTTGCAGCAGCGATTAACATTCACTTTCTAACCCACATTGGGCCAGCTTGATGATGTAATGGCGCATACACGTGTTTCTTCCATGTAGGAAGGGCTAATTCCCAGGAGCTCTCAATCTTATGGCCCCCTGAACAATTTCACTTTGATTCCCAAGTGCTGCGATAATTTTATCTGTATAATAATTTTGTTTAGGGTGATTTAGTAAACGTACAGTAAAAATATACAGATCGAAGAGTTGCTACAAAGGATATGTTTAGTTGGTTCATTTTTGCGGTTGCAAGCGAAAAATATAAGTGTCTAATAATGTCCTTAGCTTCCTACCCTAGCATTCATATAATGCGATATTTTGATTTTAGACAAACATTTTAAAACACATTTGACTTCTTCATTTGTCATCAAATGTACTTTTTTTATAATACTCATAATTAAAACAATTTTATATGTAGGTGTTTAACATCTCTGCCTTCCCCTTCGGGGGAAGAGGGCGTGATGATATGTTATGTTATGTTATTTTATATGTGCCTATTTTACCCAATTCATGCCACGATTAATAAAATCAAAGAACCAAAATTTTTTTAACCCTTTGACTGCAGCGTGACGGAGTTTGTCAATATTTGGCGAGAAATCGCCAATCAGCCGGAACCGGGCGCGTTTGGTGTTAAAATGTTTCATTGTGAGTGCATTTGCTACCCAATAACCCGTTACGATGATTAATGATGGACCTATTAATTAAAAGGAATACTACACTCTTTAATGAAGCTTCATTTTTTATGACCGATTCTATTTTTTAAAGAAGTTCAATGCTTATTTTTTACGAGAATAGACGAAAAACAAGTTATTTGGTTTGGAAACAGAAATAGTCGATTAATTATTATGGAGACTAAAAATAGGAGAAGAAAGTAAGCTTATCTTTTTGGATATTTCTCATACACTAAATAAGGCGTTATGAAATGATGTCATGCATAAAATACCTGGGTAAAGACATGTTCTTTACTCATGTCTCAGAAGCATTAAGCTATTTCCACAATCTTACAATCTTTTATCACAATCTTACTATGTTTGGTTTCGAGTGGGGGACCCTGGAGTCCTGAAATACAGGATTATCCTAGTTTAGGCTCCAGTCCTCCCAAATACTACATGTACGCCACTCAACCTTTTGTTTAGTTCATAATCTTCTCATCTCTCCATTGTGTTATTCCTGTATAGAAGCTGCTAGTTCTAAGTTAGTCCATAAGTGAGACATGTAGTGTTTTGGTGGAAATAAACAATTTTTTATTTATTTATTTTCTGATTCTAACCAATACAATATAATAGATGTGTTTTTCTTCAAAGTATATGTATTTTAACATTTCCTACCCTATTTCTGCCTTAATAGAAACGGTTCTGTGTCTGATCAAATATTTATATAATTTATTGGCCTTCGATACCCGACAAAGGGTTATAATGTGGCGGATAAAAAATGGTAGCTCACGCACTATTAACCTATTAAATAAATTAAAGCATTTTACTATCGCTGTTATTCGCACATGGCATTATTTGTGTTGTTGGGCCAACGTTCACGTGATAAATTAAAAAGAAAAGTTAGTTTTATAATAAGATATATGACAACTAAAAGGTACTAAAATAAGATGTTAAAAAAAAACTAGGTATAATTAACATCCTTTTTCAGAGTCTAGAACATTTTAAGGAAGCATAATTTCCCCCGCATTTGTCCCGTGTTGGTCCGGGACACAAAATGAATGTACCAAGTGCTTTGCTTGTCCTGCATGTCGTAAAAGGCGACTAAGGGCGTATTGGGTACTAGGTCTGTGATTGTGTAGGCGATGAGCTAGCCACTTGTTTCTCTTTCACGATTTTTCATTTGACCAAACCCAATTTTTGTATGGCTAAATGTGGTCTTAAGGAACACAGTGCTCCTTGGACTCTGCCTTACCATTACAGGTGTGATTTTATGTATGTATGTAAAATTTATCGATTTTAACATTATTTGATATTTCTATTAGCTATAAGGCCGCCTGTGTTGAATTGTATTTTTTTTCTTTATTCTGTATTACTATATTTCTGTATTTTTATAAGTTGCAATACAGAATCATACCTATCTATTACATCATATCAAAATCATCTTTTATTTACTTAGTTCACGCCAAACAACTTGAAAAAAAATCTTATCCAACGATATGTTGTACTTAGCAAAGAAAATATTTTATTTATAAATTAAACAATGTTCCAAATATTCGACTCACACTTATCAATACACCCTCACATATAGCAAAATTTTGAGCCAGTGGGCGTATCAATTAAGTGCGTAGCCCACTGGGGCTCCCTTATAACCGGGACTCGCGCGTCCCGGCCCACAGTGCATAAGCAAGCGCATGACCACGCGTTACTAACAGTCTTTGTAGTGTATTAGTTGTGCTGTGATTTCGTAGTGATGTTCTGAAGTGACAAGACTGAAAGCCGAGCGGGATAAAGAAAATTTTAGTAAGTGTTTTTTTAAGTGTCAAAAATTATTAATTAATGGTACGGAATGGTAGTAATCGTGCAAAAGGTCGTCGGTTCATATACCGCCTGAATAAAATAATTAATACCGTTTGAATAAAACTTAAATCTAGTTTATTGTGAATATCGTGAGTGATCACATACATCTCTGTCCGCCCAAGATTAGAACCCAGAACCACAGAGAGTGAAAACCTATGAAAACGGCGGCGTACAAACCACTTGGCCATGAAGATAGTTTAACATTGATATATTTTTTTAAATTTTATTTATATAAAGCAAATGACTCCACACTATCTGATGATAAGCAGTAGAGGAGTCCATATATGAAGAGTAACAATACCTATACACAAATGTTGTAAGCAACAATAAATATTTATAGGTATATTTGAACGTTTTTGTGGAAAAATTTGGACCCCTGTCATATTATTGTATGCCTAGTAAGATATTATTTTTGTATTATTAGATTAATTGCATTGTTTCATTTATGCAGCGCATACCTACAGGATAACTATCCTTTCATACCGTTGAGGTAAACATTACGAATCATCGCTAGTTAGAAGTAAGTAGGCACTTCGACAAAGGTTTCACCTTTTCACTTGCTACGATACTGAGACTTCATTAGCTTCCTCTAGTAAGAAAGAAAGAAAGAAAAAAGTTTATTTGGCAATTATTAAAACAATAACTATAAAACATAGTAAACTTTCAATTTACATTAATAATGCCAAATTGGTCTCCACTCAGCATGTGTCGAGGCATTAGCCGGGACGCTGGTCTTCCGTACTATTCTTCAGTACTATTATTAACAATGGACGGAGGGATTTAGTAAATGCTCTAAGATTTGTAGTATATTCATTGACCTTTTTAATTAGAAATCAACGGGTATAATTACGTTTTTACGTCCTCCTTGGTCTAGTGGAATGTGCGCCGGTTCAAGGTTTGATTCCTGGTAATAAATGTCTGTGTTATGAATACAAGTGCATTGATCTTCAATATTGAACGTTTATAATTTAATAAAACTTTACATGTATAATGTATATAACTATATTGAATGTTTTACAGTCATCTAGTCTATATATTTATTTAAGCTTTTATGTATACCTATAATATATACACATAGTTTCCGTAGCATAAGCTGCTGAATTCGGGCTAGTCGATAGACGTGAATAATAAAAGATATAATTATTGGTTATGATCACAACAGTCACAGATTAATAGATAATTAATTACTCTTGTGATGCCTACCTTTTAGATAGAGGCTTTTAAAAACTTAGAAGCTCGTAAGGACTGACATTGGTCTAAATAAATTAAGCTCAAGCAAAATAATTCAAGATCTATTAACTGTTCGCCACGGTGCGTGACGCCGTCACGGTCCGGCGCGTGGCCAACGCGGCCATCGCGTGCCGCGCGCGTGGCGCAGGTGGACCGGGACTTAAATAATTGGACTGCTTCTAAGTCATGTCAAGCTAATAGTAATAATCGGTGTAAAAGTTAATTACTTAATGTATGTGGATTTTTAAGCTAAGGTAAACGCAGGTATTACCGCGCTAGTCAAAAATCAGGGTTTTGCATAAAACTGTAATAATATTACTCACCTCGGTAATACCTGCAGATTTTGGAATTCCGCGGTAATACCTGCTTTAACTTATATCCCACTTATAAATATAAAATAGACGATACATAGTATGAATTAATTCCTAGTACTTTTCTCTTTTTTAGCTAAATGCGTGCCCATCGCTAATTCCATGATGATTTTGATCAATTCAATTCTACCACGTTATTGGACATTATTTGCTATAAAGATATTAAATACTTGTAGTTGTTGTAACTCGTAGTCAGATAGCTAAAACTTCTTGCTCGATTTTTGGCAAAACATGTACACCCTTATTCACGCTATTTAACATTTAAGCAATTGTTTAGCCATACTTAAACTGTTGCTTATAAATTAAAACATTAATAAGGGGACTACTATATTCCTGAAAACTAGCAGATCTAAAATTCCACGTTTCGCCCCATGCCGTAAAAGGGCGTAAAGCAAGAAGCTTTCTTGTCCGAGCTTACTTGAGAGACCTCGGTAATGAGCTAATAGGATAAAAGCAAGTAGGATTATGCACAAGTACCTAAACTTAAAATGTGTATTTATCTTAGTCCAAAATTAATTAAGTTTGGTAAAAAGCAAATCTTTATTTTTTGTCATCCATGTTTACTCTTAAATTTTCTACTGAGAACATTGAAACAGTTACGAATCTACAAATCCCAATTCGACTAATGTCATTCGTATAAAAAGTCATTGAATATAATTGACATTAATCACAGCTTGGCGCCCTCAAATCGGAACCCGCGGCCGGAAGTCGGAAGTGATAAAGTTCAACTGACTTTCCGTAACAGACGGTCGCGCCACACTCACGCAACGCTCACCTGTCGCTGACCGATCAGACATGAAAATTGTTCCAAATCAAACATAAGGGTTGGGTGCTAAGCTTTTACTGTTGATGTGGACACAGTACGAGGCGAGTCTTTTTGTGGACTTTAAGGGATTTTAAGAGTTCATTATTATTATACTTCCAGCAAAAAAGCTAGAGCGTTGATATAAATTTACGTATTTTATGTAATCAAATTTCATTTATTTATTTAGTAGTGACAAAACTGAAGTTTTTTAAAATCTGAACTATTATCTAAATGGTATTATTATTTACGAGTATTATACTTTTAACTAAGTTTTATGATCGATTCCGACGATATCAAAAACTCTTTTAAACCATAGTGCTGGTATTGTAGAAGACGATATCCCATCTTGAACGCGTAGAGTTATCTTTACGATTGCAATTTTAAATTTAATGACCCTATTTATGTTGATACGCATCAACTCGCTACGAATATATACATATACTTAATTTTTCAAACGATTTTTGACTGTGACAGATTATTTCACTCTAGCTAAATATAACATACAACAACTTTTTATCTAATTGATTGTAATGTTACATAAATATAAACACGTTCGAGTCTCAAAATCAAAACCTCATTTGCACACTTTCTTCATTATTGCGGAAGCAATAGAACCCTTACAATTTAGCTAAACCATTTTGCATTGAAAAATTTCATCATTATTATTTTTAGCACTATTTGTCATCACGTGAACGCATGACTGTCGAAACATATCCAGTCTCTACAACTCTTCCTGTTTGCCAGAGCCATAACCCTTATCCTCCATGAATGGCATGTCGGGATTGTAACAACATTGAAATCTTCAGGAAAATTTTGCATATCTCAAGAATAAATATTTTGTCATTGGCTGACTTTTCCAGGAAGAAAATGAAAATAATATGTCAAATAAACTATCATGACTTTTTGATGCTAAACCATGGACTTAGGAGGATATGTGGTCGCTGTGCTAAACTCATAAGATGCTCTTTTTAAAAAAGACTTGGGTTCAAACAAGGTTTAAACTTTGTTACGTTATGCACACATATATACAATCAAATTGACGTCATACATATAACTCAACTTTCATACAAAAGTGGGTGGTCACGTGACATGTTCAGTTATGAGTGTTCCTGTTTGTACATTATTAATGGATTTTCCTTTGTTACAGTTTTTACGAAATGTTCGGCGGTGATTTCGAGGACTACTGCGATTTCAATGAAAGCGTCTGCAGCAATGATTCTGGCTTCGAGAGGTCCTTCGCTGACTCGTTAGCCACGCCCACCTCTGCCAGCTGCACCCCATTGAAACACAACACCCCTGACTACGGGATATCTCTCACACCACACAAAGACTCCAATGTAAGAAGAAAACTCTTCAGTGACGATTACGAATTTCCTAATCAAAGCCAAGTAGATGTAAAAGTTTTTTCAGAAAATTTAAATGTAGATAATACATCAACCCCAATCAAGGGTAGAAAGCCAAAGGACCCAAACAAGCCAAAGAGAAAATATGCGAACGGAAAGAACCGAGTGACAAGATGTAAGAGCCCATCACAAATAATGAGGATTAAAAGAAACAGAAGAATGAAAGCAAATGACAGAGAAAGAAATAGAATGCACATGTTGAACGAAGCTCTAGACCGACTGCGGTGCGTGTTACCCACATTCCCAGAAGATACCAAATTGACAAAAATTGAGACGCTTAGATTTGCACACAATTACATTTTTGCTTTAAGCCAGACCTTAGAATCTTTAGATAATATTAATTCTGGGAATATTGCAACTGAAGGACTCAGCCTAAATTATGAAAAACTACAACATTACTCTATAACTGGGGAGAAGATTACCAAAGACGCTTTCAGAGACATGTTTTTATTGCCGAATAAAAGTGATGATTTCAATAATGATGGCAGTTATAGGAGTTTCCAAGGATTCAGCAAGCCTTTCCCAAATGGGTCTAACTTCTTGCAAACATCTGAAGGTGTTCTTATAAATGTAGGAAATGTTACAGTGTCTGTTAATAATACGGGAGGCAACTGTATTACATCCACTACAGGCAGTGGATTCTTCACGCATCCCCAAAGCTTTGGAGACGACTTAAGTCAACCAAACTTTTACCATAATCAGAGAACAGTTGGAGCTAACAATGGCTATGGAGAACCATACGATTCTGATGTACATAACAATACCGAAGGATACTTCAATCAAACTAATTATGAAATATTTAGGAATGCTTTCGAATCTGCCAAGAATAGAAAATACCCAAAAAGTAACGAATTCTCTCCTAATTGCAATAATTACAACAATAATGCGTATGCACATAATGAAAAATATTATTACGGTGGAGATGTTGATTTTTGTCAAACGAATTTATATTACAATCAAAAGTATAAGGACATTTATAATATTAATAGGTCACCTAGTGTACTGAACGCTCAAATATAAAAAGTCAATTATAGATTTAAGTATTGCATTTTGTAAATGAAAACTAGTCATATCATGTATGTACAAAAACAAATATATTTTTATACCGTAGATTTAAGAAAAATTGTGAATTTATAGGACAATAATAAAATTGAGAAATTGTATTATTTTCAGTTGGAATTACCAAAGTTTACTAGTCATTTTTGTAATGGTCAAAATAAAGGAATATATTTTACATCTAATTATTTTTTACTCTCTAATCATTTTTTAAAAGATTTAATCTTTCTACCTTCTCAACGCAAATAAAAGTGAAATCATTAATTCTCTCACTCTGTTTAGAATTCATCTATACAATGAATGCTAAACAGAGTGAGATTCAATATTTTACCCAAATACCCCTATGCTGGGAATCGTAACCAATCTTGATATTTGAAAGACAGTTCTCTGGTTTTCTGTAGCATGAACAGTCTTAGCCACCTTCATATTGAGTGAAGTACGTCTGTCCAGCAATCGGGATACCTTCCTCCTTCGCTTATCGTTAAAATAATAATAAATCGAAAGTCAAATAATTCACTGACCTTAACAATTCAAAGTTGAACTGAATTCGCACTTGATTTACCAGCGTGTAATAATAAAAGCAAAAACCATGAATATAAATCAAATTGGAACAATGGTGGCTAAAGAGCGAAAAGTTGTGAATGCGCTAGCGCACCCCTGCGTACGCATTGTTCTGTATTTAGAAAAGCTACTGGTGCTTCTGATGACTTTACAGGATATTCGTCCTTTACTCCTTGTAACAAAGTAGAAATTCCTTCTGTAAAATGTCCACTGGCAAATTATAGGGGCACCCGTTTTGGGTCGAGTTACGAAAACTAATGTTTGCTTTGAAAATTCGTTACGGCCTGTTTTGTTATGAACGTCTGTGTTTGCTCCAATGATTTGGGTGTCATGTAGTTTTGTATGGCCGTTATTACGGCACATCAAACCGGTGAATGATTATGGTCTTAACTGTTCGGGGAATAGCACATTTACTCAGATCCTATTTTTTTTAGGTTGGCGATCTGGAACTAGGTGGCACTTGTACATTTAAATTTAGTTAGTTATTGACAAAAAAAATTGACAACTTTCGCATTAGTAAAACCCTGGTTGGTTATCAAATGTGTTGTCTTGAGTTTCACGGCGCTTCCCGGTTTTGCAATCGATTCCACGCACCATAACTTATACCATATTAGAATATTCAAATCAACAGCCACATTTCGTCCACTGCTGAACATAGGCCACCTTCATGTCACTCCACAGAGTTTGGGTCTGGGCTTAGGGCCATCGGGCCGCAGGGCGCCCTACGCTCTGCTTGCCCGAACGAGGTCTGCACTCTAAGACACGTCTGTTTCCTACGGCAGAAGTGACCAGCCTATTGCCACTTGAGCCCGCTAATCCAGTGGGTATCCTATGGACTATGTAGGTTATTTTCTTCTTATGGATTATTGACACGGATGTGATTACAAGCAGATACTATGGCCCAAATTAACATGTAGTATCTATCAACATGTTTCCTAGCGTATTATTTTAAGCGAGGACTAAAGGTTCTTTAGTCCTCGCTTAAAATACTTACAATAAATTAAAATACTTAGTTTAAAACTGACGCTCCACTGTAAAATAAAAAGACACATTCGTTTTAAACCACTTCTAATCTAAGTTTAAGATTTGAAATAGAAATGTAAAGACAACTTTATCACACCAAGGACCGTCACACCGTCAGTTACACGTAATTAAATTTAGTGACACATGTGACAGCTGCCTACTCTAACGTACCAGGAAATTAAATTTTCGGTAACATTAAATCAAAACTCCTCTTACCAATAAAAAACTAAGCAAAAAATCGGAAATTAGCAAATTTTATTTGGTGTTAAAAAGGCTAATGGGTCTCTTAATACTAACTTTTTGTTTTGTTTTTATACGTGGTGGTTAAAATCCATAATTATAAATATTACTTAATGCAATTAGGCATGAAGCTACACAATATTTTTTCAGAAACTTTATTAAAATAACGCTGTCGTTTTATAACATTTTCTTTTTCTGTTGAGTGTAGTTTAATTTCCGTTCTTATCAATTCAAGTTTTTCTAACGGACAGGGTAACATATATTCGTAAAACAGAAAAGTACCTACATAAAATGATATTTAATATTTTTGCACCCGAAAAGGTGACACACAAATCCTTTCTTTGTTTTGCTAGCACCATGCCTGATTATTTCACCCCAACAATGGGCATTGGGCATACAACGCCCGTGTCCAATGTCAATGTAGCCACGACGAATGGATTATCACAGCTTTGGTGAGGCCAATTTAGGCGCACATCCACATGAACAATGTAGATCTTATTTTAATAACAATAAAGTTGAAAATATAACACATTTATATGATAATTTTGACTGTAATTACTGTAGTGTATTAACTACACTGAACAGCAATGATAAGGGGTCCCTTGGAAAATCTTCAACATGTTCAAAAGTATTTGATCTAGCTTTATAAGTTAAAGACTCTATTAAGGAATATTTAATGCCACGTAAAATGATATAAAGACAAATTCCATCCCTTTTTATAATTGTAAGTATCAAAAAATTTTGTCAATTTTGTATCAAAAAATTCAAATCGTTTATGTCTCGTTAGTTTTAATTTGTTGAATGTTGAGCAACGAAAGCGATTGATGAAGGAAAACTGCACTCGGCAGAGATGCGAATGTTGCGATGGATGCGTGAAGTCACAAGAATGGATAAGATCAGGAATGAGTATATTAGAGAAAGTTTGAAAGTAGCACCAGTGACAGAAAAGATTAGGAGCAATAGGCATGGTATGGACATGTGATGAGGAGGGATGAATGTCACATTACAAGAAAGGTGCTGAGCATGGATGTGGACGGACCTAGAGTGAGAGGAAGACCAAAGAAGCGATGGATTGAATGCGTGAAAAATGATATGAGAATAAAAGAAATGGATGCTGAGCTGACGAGTGATAGAGGAGAATGGAACAAGAAGACATGTTGTGCCGACCCTATCTAGAGTGGGAAAGAGCAAGACGAAGAAGAAGAGATTTTTTCATTGCTGTTCAGTGTAGTTCTGATTATAATTATTTTTTTTATATTACAAATAAGTAACTAATTTAAATGTAAACTTACAAAATACTGTAAAATAGTCCCACAGTAACATGAGTTGTTTTAATTACGCATTAGTTCTTGTTCAATACTATGAATGGGGGTATTTGTTTATTGTAAAATAATATTGTGGTAAACGGTTTGGTTACAGAATTGTTAACGTTTTTATTATTACTGAGTTATGAAATTTATTTTGTAACTGTTTGCTTACCCAAATAAAATTAAAAAAATAATTATTTTTTAGCTTTCTGTAAGTCAAAAAGGAAGAATTTTGAGATTATTCCGTACTACGAGGATATCCTTTAAAGACCTATTGCACACAATAAAACAAATCTCAGCATGAATAAGAGCTCTCATCACTATAAAAAATATAATTAATTTTGCTATTAGTAATGTCGCGGTATAAACCATTGTTGGACCTGCACAGTGATTCAAATCGACGTATTTAGCGGTATCTCCCCACTGCATCGACCATTAATGAATGTACGTCGCAATTTTGCGAATAACCGCTGCCACTAATCCTACTTTTACGAAATTTCGACTCATTCCCCTATTCGTCGAGAACCAATCAGGATACGCGGTAAACCATTAATCTCTAGAAGCAATTTATTCTTGCATTCTGTTTAAAAATATGTGATTTACTTAATATATTAAACTTGCCTTTTGAAATGGAGACTATTATTTCAAGCACTTTACATCATAATTATTACAAACTAGCTTTTGCCCGCGACTTCACTCGCGTAGAATAGTTACTTTGAGATAGTGTGATGGTATGTAGCCTATAGCCTTCCTCAATAAATAGGCTATTCAACACTGAAAGATTTTATCAAATATGAACAGTAGCCTCAATTTGGTTGAATTGAAAATTTACTCCTACTCTATTATTAGAAGCAAAGTTCATAGTTCAAAGTTCATTTTTCTGGAAACGTTATTAATGTTTTTTTACATTCACCAGCATGGCATCCGTTCCATGGGAATATCGGGATAAAAGGTATGTTCTTCGTTCTTTCTCAAGCTCTAGACTATCTGTGTACCAAATTTCGATTAAATTGGGTCAGTAGCTTTGTAAATAAATAAAGTCACTTTCGCATTTATAATATTGGTATGGATGACACCTCTAGAGATACACCGGAAAACGAACTCAAAACTGGTGGTAGCTGGTGACAAGCAGTCAACTTAGCCGTATATCCTACACTGTCTACAGTATTGACACTAGCCATGACATTAACATACGTGACACAAACACCAACCCTAGTCCCATTCTCCATCCCATGAAGCATTGGTACCTTACTCAACAGATTAGTGTTACAAAAAAAGTCTGTGAATTGCAATTTTGCCAACAAAGCAAATGAACGCAGGCAGCTTGTAAGACTAAGTGGTCGCAGTTAGCGATAGTTCCGTCCACAGTGCAGACGCTTCTTTTTATTGCAATATTGATGCGATTTATTAAAATAAATACAGAAATATACCTATGCATTTCACATTAGTTAAATAAATAAATCAAAATGTATATAATGAAAAACGTTTTTTAACACTTTTTTTTAATATAGATACGAGTAGTGTCCCTTATTTATTTTTAATTAATAAAGACCTTTTTAAAAAACTCATCCGAGCCACATGTTAAGTATCGTATGTCCAAAATCCTAACCGCGGGCTAATTGCTATTTGTCCGACCTTGTACAATCAACAGCAGGACAAACTATACAGAGCTGTCAAAAATACCCAATTTATTTTCAACCATAACACCCTTAACACAAAGAGCAATATCAATTGTGGTGTTTTGATAATAAAGTAGTATGTACTGGCTGCTGTTTAAAATTCATCACGTCACCCTGAGGGCAGTTTTAGTTTATTTATTCAGTTAAGCCAATAACGGAGTTTGCTTACACATCTTCTGTAAAGAAACTAAGCGTGCTTTTATTGGGTTCGGCTTTTAGTAAACATTTTTAAAGCCGGCGAATGTTGGACATTTGCTAAACAATGGTTTTAATATTATGAGATTGTATGATAGAATAAAACGTCGTCAATGTATGGGAATTTCGCAGGCGCAATTTTGGTTTTGTCGAAAAAATTAAAATATTCAAATAAAGTAAATTGTTGTTTGCCAGTATACAGAGGTCCTAAATATTCAAAATCATAATTGAAACAGATAAAATAATTTAATTTAGATCATTTTCATGACTTTTATTTTTATGTTAAAACTTAGATTATAATATTATACTGTCAATATCAAAACTAATGTGTACAGTAGGTGTCCCAGTAGGTGATCCCTCGCTTCATAGTATTTACTTGAGCCAATAAAATCGAATCTGTCATTTTGTGCGCTTAATGCCGAAAGATGAATCGACAGGGCCGCAAATTGGCTTTACAGCTGACATTTATTTACAAAATGCTTCACAGAATAATATGACTTTTATGTCGTTTAACTAAGAATCAATTTCGTTTACTACCAGAGTTGGTAACCATTATGTATAGACCTCTACGGATAAAACTGTTCGATGATAATTGTTCGCCACTGAAAGCTTTGTCCAGCTACTTAGAGTTCAAGGTTTATCGGTCATACATGGTTTTGAGGGATGCAGTTTTTGTCACTGTTCAAATATTATAAATTATTGATACTGTGGTTTCATTGTGGAGTTTCAAATATTGATTTGAGATTTATGAGACAAACATTTAAATTTTTTTTATACTTACTTACTTAAGAAAAACTTAATTTTATGTATCAATGTGTTCAATTTAACGGTACGTAAGTACATAATTTAAACGTACAAAAATTTTAAATCATAATAACTAATGCAAATAAAGAAAAGGAGAAATATTTCAACAATGTGATTTTACGACAATTTTACCAAAATCTTCTCAAAATCCTTCTACGCGTAATTTTATCAGTCTCCACTCGAATATTTCTTTAATCGTCGAAATTAAAATACAAGCAAAGCATGTGATACCTGTAAAGTGCATTTGCTTACAACTACACGATATGGACCACAGTATAAGTCATACAAGCCGGAATTACTGCAAAATCTTTTAGTATTAAATCTATACCTAGACTAAAATTCAATCAATTTACATATTAATGGAAGCGCACTACAATTTGGGCAATTAATTCGGTATCAAAAGAACACTCTAACCAATACAATATTTTTCTTTCATTACAAATCTTTGCCCTCAAAATAGTCTCTACATAGAGTACCCTAAAGTCCATTTTCCCTTAGCAATGATCAGAATAGAATTCGAAAAGTTATTGTAACATTTGGTACAGTTTGTACCCCACCTCTTGAGGTTGATTGAAAACTTACTGGAGTATTGTTTGCTTGTAAAAATAACAACAGTGACGTCACTCAAGTTGAGAGTGCATCTGTAGTTTGCTTATATTATATCGAAAACGTTTGAATACCGAAGATAATTATTTATTTCAGGTTTAATCTCATCATGGTAAATGAAAATTTTATTCGAAATACAAATAATAAGATTTCTTTTTTTTTGCCTAAAGCGTAGTAGATCTTTTTAGACATGGACACAACTCAATGAAAGATGGTGTACTTTTAAATCTGTTAAAAGTACAGTGCAGACAATTTCTTGGGGCAGCAAAACTCAGGATATTTCAAAATTAAACGCTTACAATAAACTGAGACTTTTCTTGGATAGCTTTGGAAAAGGTTTTACTATAATAATGTCGAAAACTTTTATGTAGGTACGCAATATGGTGTAATCCACGCACATAAGCGTGCATGTAGTGTGGAATCACTGTTCTTTATAAAGCTATCATTTGTCGCACTAAATATCAATTAAGCATACCAAAATAAACTTAGAAACACGTGCCAACACCTCTTTACCACCAGTCCGATTTCTGATAAGTTATTTAAAATAATAATGGAAAGTGTATATTTCGTGGGCAGTTGCGTGCACGTGTGTAGCAAGTGCGAAAGCGTGGCGGCGCGTGCCGGCCGCGTGGCGATGCAACTAAAACTATTTTGATACGATAAAATGGTACGCTTGTAATGTGGGTATTATTAGGATTGGTTATTGAATAATTAGTATTAGTAAATAAATAAAAAGCTTGAAATAATACTCACACTTTTGCATTTGTTGCTGCGTTGTCTCTATGAGTACTTTTTCTTTTACTTCGTGTAAGCAGTTTCAGAAATCGACGACAAGTGTATCTGTTTCGCGCTGTTTGACCTGCCTAATGGTTACTGTGGTTAGACGCTCATAACAATTTGGGCATTACTCATCACTTACCCTGAAAAGTAAAGAACAGGCAAAGAATAAGTATTAACAGAATAGGAGACGAACCCCTATGCTCCCAACATGTGGGTCTCATAGCTATGGCAATATTAATTATCGCAGATACATAACACTGATGAGAAATGTTATTTAGTTGCCATTTTCTATAAGGTAGAGATGCAACAAAGTAGTTTATAGGTGTGAATATCAGATATTATTTATTTCTTCCAAGACATTTGGCACAAGAAACTTGTGACGAATCACTGTAGTAGAATCAGGCATATGTTTTTATAACAATATTTTTTTCCCTGATTATTTCCATAAATGATAAAAATAATTCCCACGTTTATTAAAAAACTAAAAAAATCACTTCAACAGGCCACTTAAAACACAATTAATAATCCTTGTTAAAATACCATTTGTGCGTACCTAACCCTGTCATTACTTTAAATATATTGTAATTGTTGATATTATCCCACTTGATATGGTCCGTGTCACTTTTTGGTCACAAAAATGGTTGAGTGTCATTTTAGGGATTCGCAAATAGATCAAGTAGTCATTTCACCGCATATAATTAGACCCTTGGGTCTTATCTTGGGTTTCAACAGACTTCCGTTGTGTTTCATAGAGAGTTATTAACTCCTCTGCCTACTTTTTCTGACATAGGCTAAAATTATGTTTAATAAGGAAATATATCCTTGCAATATTACATTTGTAAAGCGATCACCTTACAATGATTTCGGTCGCGTGTTGACCAGTAGGTTGTCATCTGCAGAAGCGTGCAGGTCGCGTGGCGACACTTTAAGACTAATATAATTATTATGGGTTGTTTGGGGTTTAAACATCCGACAAATGCGTGATTTGATAACCCTTAACGCATCTGTCATAATATAAATTTGAGCTTATGCAACATTCTTATTTCGATAAAAAACTGACCTCGTAACTAGCCTATAAAGGTGACACTGCTGTGCAGATGCCTTATTACACGGAGAAAAACACAAGAAATATTGGACCAACACACCACGAAACTGCTGCCAGCGGCATCGTGGTGTGTTGGCCAATGCAGTAGCGACCTGGGCCATCGTCTTTTCGTGCCTTTCAAAGCACAGAGGAATTCCAGCTCTCAGAGTTTTACCTGGTGAGAAAACATACGCCTACAAAATATTTAATGTAAAAAATTAAATGAAGTCTTTATTCTATAATACCGTAACGATATGTATACTTGGTGGTCAATCTAAGCTTCTGGATACAGAGTGTGTGAATGATCAGATTGTATTGAGAATTACAAACTAGAACCTTAAATAATAGCTTATTTCCAAGGAGGCAGATGTGGGTATTAGAATATTTATATTTATTTATTTACGCTTTCCATTGCCAATAATTACAATTTGACAACCATTAAATTTCTTAATTCTGATTCTTCACGCGTGGGAGTCGACCCGCCTCCCAATACAACCGTGAAATACCGCACGTATATTTACTTTGCTTCATTTAACGCCTGTTAGAAACTTATGAACGATTTGCTACAGTTTGTACCTACTTTTGTACTGATTTAATGAGAACATTTTATTTAATAATGTTATGTTTACGTAGCGTAGGTATACCTACATCCAATTTTCCATTTATTTGTGAAAGACTAAAATTGATATATTAGGTCCTTACATATGAAATTGGCGTTTTGTATGGAGATTTTGGGGAACTCTGCATTTTCCATACTAACATTTTTTCAGTTTTCTTCACAACGACAAATCCAAAGATAATAATATTTGGCATGTATCATTAGACAAGCTTTAGATATATGTGTGATATCACACTTCTTAAAAATTATTTATCTTTTTTTATGTGAATGCAAACAAATTATGTATTCGGAAGGCACTGAAAAGGAGTTGTCTCCGTGTCCAATTTTAACACAATAAAACTTACAACGAATTATCAAAACATAATAAAAGAGTTCGAAAATATGGTCTATTTTTAGAGGAGTTAATTATTTTTTATGAATACTCTGAAACTTAATAGTTACGAACAAAATACTAAGAGAGAATAAAAACACCAATTTCATAGGTAAGGACCCAATAATTAAGGCAAGGCGGGGAACCTTGGTTTCTGTTTGCTCTGAATATTGAAAACATAGCAACTTATTTATAATGGTTGGTCGTTGGTTGAGTGATCATAACTTCGTGATTTCCCTCTTTTCATGACTTTATTGTTCTAGACGTCATTTACAACTGATGCTGCCTGTCTTCCTCTAAGCAAATGAAAATGACAGCATCGGTTTTAAACCAACTCGACTAACTTCAGTCCACGTTTTAGAATAAAGCGGTAAAAGTCAATGAATAAATTTTAAAGCGCTTTCCTTGAAAAATATGCTTAGCCATTACACATACCAATGTTTACTAGTGCGAACATTTTGTAAGGGTGTTTTAAAGATAAATTATTAGACCACAATCATGGTTTTTAAATAAAGGCCTAAACCCCCTCCTCAAAAAACGGAAGACAGGTAATGCCGATAGTCCCAGATGATCACGCCACACGGCTCATGTGATCTTCTATTCAGGGAAGCCTGTGCCCAAAAAAAGGGGCCTAAATAATATATTATGCTGGTGGACTGACTTCTCTAAGCAAGGCCTGGCAGACTAAATTGACAAATAATTTAAAAGCAACTTGCGTAGGTACCTCTACTCAAAATACATAAATTTTGAAAGCAATTTCGTGGGTCTATAAAATAAGTCGGAATGCACCATTGCACTCAAACAATCTGACCGATTATGTTGGTGTCAAACCGTTTACCCTTATCGAACACCGCCATCTGTCGCGATGCACCGCTGCACCGAGCACAATACAGTTCATTCATACACCGTTTTTTATCTAAAAAATGGATTTTGCTACAAAAAAAAATTATTACGGAAAATAGGTCGGTGTTAGCTTTAAGTGGGGTGCGGCTGGGGAAAAAATATTTATTTTTTAAGTATCCAACGGGAATCCTTTACTTTTCCGGAATAAAAAGTATCTAAGATTTTGAGTACAGTTTTATTATAATGTACCTATAGATGTAATCGTGAACTCAAGTATGTGCCATTACATGCATTATTTACTTGCTTGCATTTCTTTTGAACGTTCCTATATTAAATAATAGCCTTAGCCTGTATACCCACTGCAGGGCACAGGCCTTCCTCATGGAGAAACACATGAGGCTTACCGTGCCTTCCGAAGCACAGAGGAGTACGAGATAACAAACTTTTAGTCACCCATCCAAGGCCTGACCATGGGGAAGGTAGCTTTGTTTTCGATATCGAAAGCCAAAGCGCACTAACCACTATGCCACCGAGTTCGGGCAGTATAGTTCCCAGTATTTAAGTCCTTGGAGGAGGAGTATATCCATCAGTGGTCGTCTCCCAGTTAATATAACCTAATGATAGCCCGGGACCCCAAATAATGTGCCACGGAGCTCGGTATATAATAGGAAATTGACGTTTTTTTCTCTCTTAGTATTTTGTCTGTAACTATTAAGTTTTAGAATATTCTAAAAAAATAATTACCTCCTCCAAAAATAGACCATATTATTTTTGAGCTATTTTGGTTTGTTTTGATATTTTTTTGTAAGTTTGATTGTGTTAAAATTAGAAACGAAGACAACTCTTTTTAAGTGCCTCCCGAATACATCATTTGACTTGCATTTACATAAAAACGATTAATATTTTTTATGAAGAGCGATATCACACATATTGCTAAAGCTTGTCTAATGATACATGCCAAAAAGTTATTATCTCTGGATTTGTCGTTGTGGAGAAATCTGAAAAAAAAATTTAGTATGGAATATGCAGACTTCCCCAAAATCTCCATACAAAACGGCAATTTCATAGGTAAAGATCTATTATTAATTATTAATAATTCCCAAATTATAAGTGAGCTCAGAGATAGGTGCGCTGTGGGAGTTGACCTTATATCTAGCAGAGTAGTAAAGCGTTATATACACCTTTTAACGGCTCCAATCGCGCATATCTGTAATATGGCGATATCTACGGGAGTCTTTCCTTCGGCATTCAAAATAGGACAAATAAAACCTATACATAAGACAGGGGAACGGAGTCTAGTCGATAACTATAGGCCTATATCCATCCTACCTACCCTCTCCAAGATTTTGGAACGTATCATGAACAGGAGACTTGTGGATTTCCTTGAAAACAATGACTTACTTTCACCGTCCCAATACGGTTTCCGTCGCGGTAAATCTACAAATGACGCTGTCCATAACCTTGTTCAGTCCATCGTCAGTACCCTGGACAGTAAGAGGAAGTGCTTGGTCCTCTTCCTCGACCTTGCGAAGGCATTTGACACAGTTTCAATTCCTCGTCTTCTTAATAAGCTGAATGGGATCGGAATAAGAGGTCTCCCCTTTAGACTTTTTGCGGATTATCTCTCAAATAGGACTCAAAGAGTAAAAATTGGTCACTGGGTAAGTGATGATGCCAGGGTGACCTACGGGGTGCCTCAGGGAAGTATTATCGGTCCGACGTTATTCCTTGTTTACATTAACGGCCTCTGTCACCTGCAATTGCAGGGTGGTAAGATCTTTGCTTTTGCAGACGATACTGCACTATTCTTTCAAGGTGACACCTGGGAAAATGCCTTTAACCTCGCTCAGTTGGGATTCGACGCCGTTCACAAGTGGCTAAACTGTAACATGTTGACGTTAAATGTCTCTAAAACGAAATATGTAGCCTTCTCCCAAAAACCAAGCCTGACCTCTCTGCACCGCTTTGACATTACTGTCCATAAATGTACTCCCATTGATCTAGTTCCTTGTTCATGCCAGACACTGGAGAGAAGCGACTCTGTGAAATATCTTGGTATCATTCTTGACCAAACACTCTCATTTAAACCTCATCTTGACTTACTGACAACAAGACTCCGCAAATTTATCTACATATTCAAGTCACTGAGGCATGTCGCGGACAAATCAGTTATTAAAACTGTTTATTACGCGCTATGTCATTCCCTTTTGGAATATTGCATTCCTGTATGGGGAGGAGCTGCCAAAACGCATATACTGCCTGTAGAAAGAGCCCAGCGCGTGGTACTAAAGGTTGCAGCTGGCTTTCCATACCGCTTTCCCACTGTGGAATTATATAAACACTGGGATATACTGACAGTAAGGCAGACATTTGTCCTGAGAACCATTCTTAAAAAACATTCTCAGCTACCTTATAACCCTGAGTTGCGCAAGGACAAGCGAAGGAAAAATACTGTATGCCCCTTACCATGCACTAAGACAAACCTAGCACAAAAATTCTTCTCTTTTATTGGCTCATTTCTCTATAACAAAATTAACACCATCCTTCAAATTTATCCTCTTAATAAAAATAGCTGTAAACGTGCAGTTTCTGAATATTTAAAAACTCTTGACTACGACACTACCGAGAAACTAATCCTCCCATTCCGATAGCCAATAGACATCCTAGCAGTTGGTATTATATTGTTTATGAATCCTATCACACATCTTACGCGTATTCGCAAACTTCTCACACCCGCCATTCTTACACACACGCGCACACACACACATACACATACACACACACACACGCACGTCTCCTTGGATATCGATTTTATTTATATTTATATCTCTTACGGTGTTTTAATGTTTATCATAGTTAACGTTTATCGTACCAGTCTGTCTGTTATCCTAGGGTGGGGCCTGGTGTCCAGTAGCACAGATTTCTTACCCGAAATCTATTTCAGGCGCCAGACCCTCACAAATTAATATATTACATATGTCATCTAGATTTAAACCTTATTCTATGTATCTAATTTGTGATGGGCTAATAAATACCTTTTTGATTTTTTGATTTGATATTAACATTCGTTGGAGCGTAGATAGTTGACCAAGTCTCTGTGATCTCAAGATCCTCCTGTACTTTGAATGGCGGCAGTAATCTTTTCAATGCACATTTGGCCAACATGGTGTCAATAAAGTATAAATTCCATTTGTGTCTCTCATATGTGTGGTGTATAGGCAGATGATGTAATCCATATTAATATTATAAATGCGAAAGTAACTCTGTCTGTATGTCTACATGTCTTGTCTTCACGTCAAAACTACTGAACTGATTCAATTGAAGTTTGCTACACAGATTATAGTCTAGAGGAGGGACATAGGCTACTTTTTATCCCGATTTTCCCATACAAACGGGTACCGCGCGAGTATAATCGTGGCTATCAATATCTATCTGCTCGACCGAGTATTATGTGACATATCCCGTCAAAATGTATTTTCATTTCGAATTTTAAATATTCTCGGCATTATAAAATAATGACACGACAACAGAGATTTATCACCATGACAACAATTAATCAGATGACACTGACAAGAAATATTATTTTAAGTAATAATTAGAGGTTCAACTATTAATTATCAATATTTTGATAATAAGAGATAGTAATGTAATGTTGAGCACTTTGTAAAAAAAAATGCAGTAATAACAAACACAAAATTTTTTGTAAACTTCTATCGGCGTTAAATTAATATCTACGCGAACGACGTCGCGGGCACAGCTAGTAGTACATAATTAAGCGCAGTTTGTACCCAGAATATTTTATTCGGCTACATAAACTTAACCTAAATCTATGAATAAATACTAATGAAGGTCAAGTAACAATGTCGTAACTCTAAAAATCTTTTGAATATTTATATTTAGATCCGACATTGTACTCTTGAACTTCCGGTCAGATGACTAAAAACAAAGATAAATTTCAAAAAAATGTTATATTTGAACCATATAACAAGAAAGAAAGAGAAAGCGATTGACTAACACTTGTAACGATATTTCATTGACAGCACCATTCGGCACCCGTAAAATTATCTTTTCGGACATTCGATATTACTTTAAAATCGTTAAATATTTGTAGTTTAAACTATTGTACGAAAAATGGTTACTTGTGCTGTAGTTGACTACGGTGCTAACCAAAAAAATAAACCAGAAAATTGTAGTTTTCACAGGTAAATTCGCACTAAATTGTAAAAGCAATAAAACGTTTATTTAGAATGTGTTAAATATTAAAATGTGTTAATTTTGAACTTGACTGTAATACTAAGATCGATTGGACTTGGATAATTCCTTCACTGCTAGTTAATTTGTGTTCGTAAATATTAGGTCCTTACCTATGAAATTGGTGTTTTGTATGGAGATTTTGGGGATGTCTGCATTTTACATACTAACATTTTATCAGTTTTCTTCTCAATGACAAATCCAGAGTTGATAAAAATTATTCATCGATTTTTATGTTATTGCAAATCAAATGATGTATTCGGGAGGCAGTTAAAAATAATTGTCTTTGTGTCTAATTTTAACACAATTAAACTTACAAAAAATTATCAAATTAAATAATACGAGTTCAAATATATGGTCTATTTTTAGAAGAGGCAATTATTTTATAAGAATGTTCTGAAACTTAATAGTTACGGACAATTTGCTAAGACAGAATAAAAACACCAATTTCATAGGTAAGAATCCAATATAAATAACTATTAATCCATACAAATGTGCCCGGGAACCATTAATTTTTAAAATTTATCAATATTAATAACTATATAATAGATTATCTATCAATAAAACTTTAAGCCTCGACATTGACCAGCCAAAGACTTCCAAAGCTCCCAAAGGGTCCCATCTCGGTGCTCTCCACACAATGGGCGCACCTGGCACTCTTGCGCACCCCAACGCGGGCGCCCTAAGATTTAATTACTGCAACCACTATTTATTACTACTGTTTACTTTTATTGCATTTTATACTGCGAAATTGTGTAGAGAAAGACCGTTTATTATATTTATGTAGAATAACTGAACCAAAAAGTTAAAGAAATAGCAAAGTTGATTAGGAAGCGAGACTAGATTGAAAATATTGAAGTCTTCAGGATTGGTCTTTATAGCATAACAAATCAAAATAACGGAAATTTCTATAAAATTCATAAGTTTTTATTATTTATTTAACAAAATAATAAAACCTTGATTTTTAAAATATTTTTTTATTTTACTTAGTTTTTTTGTGTTTAAGCCAAAGTACTCGTTAAGACGATTCAAACTTGATGGCATTGTCTCGTTGAATTACTGATTTCCTATGGCCACCTTCCAGCTCCATCATCAGATCAGCTCCACGTCACAACAATATTGCATTGTCATCCGATTTGAGCTCAAATTTATCATGCATGTGTATGCATGCTAAATTTCAGCTCAATTGGTTAAAGATATCTGCTACAAAATTGACTTGCGAGATTTCACCCGAACATACATACATTCAAAGTTAAATAAAAGCTTGTAAAAAAGAATAGGCAGCAAATAGAATATCTAAATAATATTATTATTACATTAATTAACATTACATTAATATATCAAAAATTCTATTCCTCACCGAGATGAAAAACGTACCAGAATATAGACCTTATGCTCAGCAGTGAACGATAACGAGTTAACAATAGATACCATCGGTTACAAAAGTGTCATCTGTATTTACAATAAGGTTTTTAGTAAACAGATTTTTTGTAACAACACGCATAAATACGCACCTATATGCGAGATTACTTAAATAATTAAAAAGGAGAAGGCTAATCAATTTTATTGTATAAAAATCTCGTTAACTTGTTATTTAAGTATGGTGAGCGGATAATTATAGAACTCTATTGCCTTAAAAATACAAGAAAAACACATTTAATTAAGGTAGAACACGTCATTTCGAGGCAATTGAAATGCGTAAAGATACTGGCTTTATTAAAAATACAGTTTAACGCACACATTAAACTTCTGATCATAGGTGAATAAAAGCGTATAAGTTATTCATCTTTTTATAACAACACTTAACTAGCCCAACTTGTTGCTGCTTACAGCTTTAACGTCCAAACAAATTAATAATAATAATAAATAAATATCTTCAGACATTCACACATATCAACTAGCCCTATTTTAAGCAACTAATGCTGCTTGTGTTACGGATACTAGATGACGGATAAATATACTTAATATTGGGTCCTTACCTGTGAAATTGGTGTTTTTTTCTCTCTTGGTATTTTGTCTGTAACTATTAAGATTAAGAGTATTCCTAAAAAATTATTACCTCGTCTAAAAATAGACTATATTTTTGAGCTCTTTTGATTTGTTTTGATAATTTGTTGTAAGTTTAATTATGTTAAAATTGGACACGGAGACAACTCTTTTTAAGTGCCTCCCGAATACATCATTTTATTTGCATTCACTTAAAAACGATAAATAATTTTTATGAAGTGTGATATTACACATATTACTAAAGCTTGTCTAATGATAGATGCCAAATATTATCTTTGGATTTGTCGTTGTGAAGCAAACTGAAAAAAAATTAGTATGGAAAATGCAGAATTCCCCAAAATCTCCATACAAAACACCAATTTCATAGGTAAGGACCTAATAGATTTGTACATATCAATATTCAGAAATAATACAATACATATAAAACATCTAAGACTGGAGAACAAATGCATGCAATTCACACAAACATTTGCCCCCACCAGGGATCGAACCCAGAACCTCAGAACCTCTCGAGATGGCGACGCCTTGAGACCGGCGTAGAGACCACTCGGCCACGGAGGCCGTCAAACAAACATAAAAATTATTATCATTAACAGGCAAAATGTGAGTGTGAACACTTTTGCTTAGAAAGAAAGGTAAAAGAAAGAAAAACATTTATTCCGACACAGACACGAGACATTATACGGACATAAAGAATATATACATAGCTATATTACACACAAACAAAGAAAAATACAGGAATACATATTAAATATCTATTTGAAACTGTCTCACGGCTGTGCCAAAACAGGTAGCCAATTCAGCCTGATGTCAGGTTTATGAGTCCTGACGCTTATTTACTATTGGCATCTTATTTTTTTTTTCTTGACATTTGAATGAAGTTAGTAATACTTACTAAGTAATGTATACAAAAAATATATAAAATTATATAACATAATGATATACTAGTAAATTTTACATTAATCTAACTACATACAAGAGAAAAATATATTTAAACATATATACATATATATATATCATTTTATACCACTACATACCCTATTAAATACTATATAAATAATATAATACAATATACCTTACCTCTATTAGTATCTAGGCGTGAAGATATAATAATATTTGTTTCGTTTTACCTTACAATCAAGAAAAAAAGCTCAAAAGCATTTACAAAAACGGTACATTTGCTTTGACAATTAGTCCTCACAAGATGCTGTTGTTAATAACCTTGCAGTTTATTCTTATTAGATCTACAACTGCTTTAACTTAAAGCATATAATTAATCATGAACTAACTAGACCCTACTTTTGCGTCTATCCCGAAAATCCCCTGACAATCCGCAGGGAATGATCATGAATATCAAACGGGCATCGCATTAGGGTTCCGCAGATATCTGATCCGGATTAAACCGGTAAAAAGCAGTCATTATTCCGCCTCCGTGGGTAGAATGAGATTTTTTATTTTGCCCACACCTCGCGGCTTTGTTGGCGCTGATTGTCACTGGACTGGATGATTTGGTTCTTTTATTGTAAAGAAATTAATCTGGACGCCAGCGCGTAAAATTCGTGGATGGACAAATTCTACCAAACGCGTACAGAGAGACGGTATGAGTTCAGTTAGACCTTCGCAAAAAGGTTTTTTCAATTAAGTATTAAGTTGACTTTTAACCTTAAGCCAAGGAACTGAATACACGACTGTTAGTGTAATCATCACACTAAACCAACATCCATTTTGCCCGCGTAGGTTTTTGAAATGAAACTTTTTTCATGACTAAAGAAGATAACTAAAGAATATAATTCTAAGTAACTTTATTTGAATGAAAATAACGTTACTTAGAATATCTATCACTTGTTGGTAATTTCTATCATATTTTTATTATCATTCCCGAAAGTTCAAATTATTTAGTGGAGAGCTTACATTTGTAATCCGAACCGTCGAAGATGGTATCAGACACATTAGTGATTGTATTCGAGATAAAAATCACATATCGAGTAGTTATCAAGTTCTCGAATCTACCCCTCACTACTCGGTGACAGTTATTTGTCACAGTGCATAAACGAGATGGCTTTGATTGTTCGACACTGCTCTACACCTGCATACAATGTATATAATATTATTATGAAAAAATACTACCAATAAAACCTCTATGCTTTAAAGACTTCGTTGGGAGCCTTTTTAACCCTATCAAAGCTCGTGTCATCTTCAGGCTAATATAGTAAAGAAATATAGTTATTTAAATTTTAATGAATTAATTTATTAATTAATTCTGCATCTATCAAATACAAATAATATCTACCTTTCAGATCGTAAAAGACTATTAAAAGGAATTGACTGTATTTTATTTCAGTAGCTTAAATTGCTAGAATTATAATAGATACCAAAAGTATAATTAACTATGTTATTTTCATTGAAATATTATTGGTTTTATAAAAAATATTAGAACAATTTATATAAGGCCAAATTAACTTTGGTGAATTTCTTTTAAGACTAATGTATTAGGTTTTTACCTATGAAATTGGTGTTTTGTATGGAGATTTTGGGGAATTCTGCATTTACATACAAATTTTTTTTCAGTTTTCTTCACAACGACAAATCCAAAGATATTAATATTTGGCATCTATCATTAGACAAGCTTTAGTTATATGTGTAATATCACACTTCATAAAAATTATTTATCGTTCTTAAGTGAATGCAAATAAAATGATGTATTCGGGAGGCACTTCAAAAGAGTTGTCTCCGTGTCCAATTTTAACACAATTAAACTTACAACAAATTATCAAAACAAATCAAAAGAGCTCAAAAATATAGTCTATTTTAGACGAGGTAATTATTTTTTAGGAATACTCTGAATCTTAATAGTTACAGACAAAATACTAAGAGAGAAAAAAAACACCAATTTCATAGGTAAGGACCCAATATTTATTTAAGCCAGCAAATACAATAAATCAAGTTTTTTATTTTATAAACACGTAATGTCGTCACGCTCAGCCGCGACCAACACGACCATTGTCACGGCAAAACCAAGGAAAACACCATCATTGTGATGCAAAACCGTAAGTGACAGCTCTCGAGCCCTTTACATCAATTTGAATATTTAATTGCGTGACATTGTATCTGTTGTAGGGTTAAACAAACTGACTGTAAGTTCATTGATTCGACATAGTGAGATATGGTAATCTATACATATAATAACACTGTAGAGGTCGAATGTCTGTACTTAGAAAAAAAATACTTAAAACCAAGTCAAAGTAAAAAATACCAAAAATGATTTTTTTCTTTCTTTGTTTGTCGGTTTGTCTGTTTGTACGGGCTAGTCTCCGAAATGGCTGGACCGATTTCACTGAAATTTTGCATGATGCTACCTTATATCCCTGGTCTGGTCTGGCCTGGACTCAACATCTTAGATACTTTTTATTCCCGAAAATTAAGGGGTTAGGGATAGTTAAAAAACCATAGGAACCGCGGAAGATGTCGCGGGCATCAGCTAGTTTGGTAATAAATTTTGTTGAGAGCATTTTGCAATGCACTTACAATGGAAGCTGGTGGTTTTTTGACCAGATTTAAAAACGCTACAAATGTTTTTGTACAATTAACTTTTTGATGCACAAATAAAATAGCTCCTCCTATAATATAATAGTACATGTGTGTTCCCTTTTTAATCGACCCGGGTCCTTCAAAGGCATGAAGAGGTACTACTTTCCGACAAGGTGAGGGTGAGTGCTGCGGTGTGTTTCTGCACCATTTAGGTAAGTACCTTTCCACATAACAGCAGCAGTTTTACGCCATACTTGACTTCCTATAAAAAAATCTGAGTCACAACTCAAAAACGGAAAAGACTAGTTTCCTCTTAGTTTTTATGGAACGTATTGTTTAATAATTTAGAGTTATTTTTTTACTTTATATTTATTTAAAGTAAAAAAGTATTTTTTATGATCTCTTTAATCTGAAAAATCTTTTAAAAAGCTTTTGTTATTGTAATATCATTGTCTTAGGGTCCGTTTTCTGATCCGTGGTCACTTAAACCAGTAGGTTAAAATATGGACCAATGGCGAAAACGTAAAAACTCACCCTAAGGCTGAGTTTTTTGATCCGTAGTTAGTTACCTCAATAGTTAAAATCTACCAATAGCGTTAATGGAAACGCCAAAATGTATGACTTCAGCTTGAAAAATTGTAAAATATGCGATGAAAATTCGAAGCAATATATATCAGCTGTGCCGGCAACTTAAACTAAAAGTCATTTAATCAAATTGGTATCATCAAATACACTTTTGACAAGTCAAAATAAAATAAATTATAATTATCCTAAAATCGGCCAGTTCACTACCGGAAGGCCTTGTATAGAGAAGATACAGGCAAGAAACTCTGCAAGAGTTCCATCCTCCCTTTACATCAATATGTTCTACAACCTAATAAAATTTACGTGTATTATACAATACCCTTAATCACAAATGTCATAATTGACCTTGATGCTGGGTTTAGTAAAGCCGCCTTTTAACTAACGCCAGCATCGTGTTGTGGTTAGTAGTATTATTCAACTTTATATATATTTGAAAATTCTACTACTATTGGACAACTTGACCACGGATCAAAAAAACTGATCGTGTTATGGTTAAATTGTCTATGATTATTTAGCTTTAGTTAAATTATAAAATTCGACCATTGGAAAAGCTGTCATATCACGACATCATACATTTTCACCATTGGTCTATATTTTAAATTACTAGTCAACCTGACCACGGATAAAAAAACTGACCCCTATTTAATTTCCTGATATGGTAGAGTATACAAAACTATAATATACCTTTTCCTATCTCGGGTCTCTAAAATGTGCACATTACAAGATTCGATTTGTTTAAGAGTAAATTAAAAAATGCGAATATTCATGTAACGACTTTTTCTATTCTTTAAATTCAAGAAGATATATATATATAGTTCGAGAAAATGAGACCAACAGGATATTTCTATAATTCCTTAACGAGCACCGAACAAAAATGCAAATTAACTTAGAAAGTACACGAGAGGGTTCCGTTCCCGCCCAGCGGCGGGTCATCGATCGCCATTGTGCGTAATGGCCCCAAGTTGTGGCCCCAACGCGAGACCCTCGCCTAGTGCCCCACTTGCAACGTACTTGTCACCCTTCTAACGGATTTCACCACACACCAGAGCATTTTTTTTTTATTTATGTGTTCCGATGACAATTGAATTCTTATTGAAGTCTTGTTGTAAATCAAGACAGTTTTTTTTTGTTTGATTGAAAATTTTAATCTAGAAATATAGTAAATGATACACAAAAATAAATACATAAAAAATAGAAATACAAAAATAGAAAAATTATATGTTTTTTTTTATTTATGTTTATGTGTTCCGAATTCAATTAATTAATAATTCAATTGTCAGAATTCTTATTTTACAGTATTGTGGTAAATCAAGACTATGGTTTTTTTTTATTTGATTAAAATTATACGTACAAACAATAGAAAAGTGGTATAAAGTTGGAAGTGTTAAGAACTGATGAAAAAAATATAGTGTTTTATTTTTAGTGCCACTAACTTCTCAGACACGGTAGTGGGCAAGAATGTAGTGGGGGTGGCTGTTGTCGAATTTAGTCACGAAAAACAACTCTTCTCAAATAATAACTTGACATTGCCAATTGGCACATCAAAAAGTTCGTGGCACTGTACTTACGTATTTAGTTAAAAATAACATGAAATGATACGGTAAGGGAAAGGATACTTAAACATGTATATGATATACTTATACATAGATATTCTATGTACTTAAAGATACTTTCAAATAAAACCTCATTGGCCGCTTAATGAATTACAAACTTTTTTGAAATAAATTTTCTACTGGCCGTTTGAAAATTTGTAGACATGTAAATTCAAAAATGGAAGAGAAGTAATATCCGATCCAGCGGCCCATCAGACGGCCTCTCAGATTCGCAATTTTTTTCCAAATTTTAGTTCAGACAAAATTTTTGTAAGAAAAATCTTTTGATTTTATAGTTTTTTGTATTTCTTTTCACACCAGCTTATACAAAATTCCTAGTGATCATCATGGTAAGTGTTATTTTTATAAGTATTTCGTGTTTGTAGTTTACCGTTATATTTTGTAGGCGTCCCTTGGTGGTAAGTACCATTTGGGCTATTATTTCCGCAGTTGTTTCAATACCTAATATAAACTTGTTGTATCTATATTTATTAGAAATATCGCAATGTTCATATTTACAATGACTGCAAGATCAGAGGTTTAACATTGTATTTAAATTCTTTATTTTTAGCTTGATTCGAATCTTATATATTGGGGAATATGTGTAGAAAAATTTAGTTCAAAATTATGCGTCAAAAACTGCTGCGATTATTAAGTCTAGATAAGTATCGAATGTTTTGAATGCTGTAAGTAGTTAAAATTTGCCGATGTAAACATATTGTTTTAGTTTCAAGATTACGTATTCTACTGCCCACAAATTATGCTACTTATTGGAATTATTTTAGAATTTCGTCTTATTCAGTGGCCATTTTGAATGTCGTCATATTGATTGACGCTACTATGACTCTTTGTTAAATTTTTTTTGATTGTGACAATGAAATTGTCACTTTTCTATTCATTTCTTACTGCATGGAAGGCAACGAAAGGAGAATTGGGATAACTCCGCCTTGCGCACACCTCTAATTTTTTTAGGGTAGGCGGGCTCTAGTCAGTTCGGGTCAGCCACTTAACGTCTGAGAGTGCAATCTTTCTGTAACCATGCCATGAAACTGTCACCAATCCAAGTACAAACCTCACGAAAGATAACTTAACTGTCGTGATTTCATAAAACAATTTGTTTTAGATTTTTTCTAATGGGACCCAGGCAACTTTCCCTGTGTGTTTCATTATGATAGACCTGCTGACCACTGGACCAGCGGAGTGAAAAAAAGCCCAACCTCCTTCTTAATTAACTTTGTGAGAGGCTCACGTCCAGCAGTGGACATCTCGGGGTTGAATGATGCTGGTACTGGTGATGCTAGTTACTGTTAGTGTCATATCTGTAGTAAGAGGAGTAAGGCAAGTCAATAACGTGTTGTGTTATTGTACGTGAGCAGAGGGAGTGCATCTCGGTGCACGTGGGGCAGGCGGGCGTGCAGATGGGCGTGGCGTGCTGGCAGCTGTACTGCCTGGAGCACGGGATCCGGCCCGACGGCACGCTGCCCGCCTGCGACGCAGACCCTAACGCCACTGACTCCTGCTTCAACACCTTCTTCTCGGAGGCGGACAGGGGAAAGATGGTGCCAAGGGTCGTGATGGTCGATTTGGAGGCAACAGTTATTGGTAAGATTATTCAAATAAAAAATCCTGAACCACTTAGGAATAAGACTTAGTGCAGACTAATCGTTGTCAAGATCACGGGCCTGTATCCAGCGATGGGCGTCTTTTAGCTGAAGGGAGGACATCCACACCAAGCCGGGTCCACTGTACCATCAAGCAATTTAGTTTAACAAATATTATATTAATTTTCTTATACCTACGCTACTCATTACTTAGAAGCTTTATTCTGTATCTTACGAGGAACAACAATGTTGTAAATTGACATGTTACGATATTTTTTGCAAGCAATATTTAGAAAAATACGCTGAACGTTTCTTGCGCAATTTTTTCTCCCACAGCACATAGCTCGACGCAAAGCAGTGTGCAAAACCTGTCGATTTAAATTTGATCTTTAGTTTTTGTTATTCACCGTCCCCCAGACGAAGTCCGGTCCGGTGAATACCGTCAGCTGTACCACCCGGAGCAGCTGATCACGGGCAAAGAGGACGCTGCGAACAACTACGCGCGCGGGCACTACTCCACCGGCCGCGAGATCCTGCAGCCCGTCATGGAGAGGGTCCGGAAGCTGTCTGATCAGTGCACAGGGCTACAGGTGAGGACTTGTGGACCTGACTTTTGTGATAACGTGTGTCCAGTTTTAAGGTGTTGATGGTAAAAGTAATAAGTAACGAACATATTTAAACAGTGGCCCTCTGTCGTCACGGACAAAGAAAGGCACTCATTCTTTCTACGCTTCTAGTGCATAGATTTCCCGCCCGGTATACGTAGTTCGTCCCTCATACGACATGGGTTCCTTCAAGAGGCGTGAAAAAGCACTTGATGGGCCAGCAAGGTGAGGTGGCTAGGGCTGCTGTTCTCTAGCTATTGCCGCAAATGGACTCTCCTAATGCTTACTATCAGGTGAATTTGAGTCATTTCTATTCTCTTTATAACAAAAAACTCCTTTGTGAAACCATGTCTCCGTCAACTCTGAGGGAGAGGTTTCTTGCAGGGTTTCTTCGTGTTCCACTCGTTTGGTGGCGGGACCGGCTCCGGGTTCACGTCCTTACTCATGGAGAAACTGTCAGACGAATTCGGGAAGAAGAGTAAGCTGGAGTTTGCCATCTATCCAGCGCCTCAAGTAAGTTGATATATAATATTTGTAGTAATCAATTTACCCCCAATCTATGCATAATATTTTGCGAACCAATAAGAGGGCAGTTGCATTTAAAATTCCAGAGCATGGCGGGAACGCCTATTGTCCAACAGTGAGCGTATCTAGACTCAGGTTTTTTCCTGGGATATCATGAAAATTATCTCACGCTTGGTACCATATCTGTGCGCAGTGCTGATCCTCAGAACGCTATTTAGATTGTAACTTATCGGCCATATAGCAACTTAATATTACAGAAAATTCATACAGAAGATTTTTTTAAGCTTTATTACTATTATTATAAATTCTAGTCTGACGCTTTCAGGCGATTTCACCTAAAACCCCACATTGATACCTACCGCTTACAAGAACTCCGATATGCTTAGCTGTAACAACAGTAACAATAAATCTACACACCCCTATCTATTCTCAAGCCTGTTTTGTATTCGTGTAAGCTGTGGTCACAACTCATGATAGTAGCGCGGCTCCCGACAGGTGTCGACGGCGGTGGTGGAGCCGTACAACGCCGTGCTGACCACGCACGCCACCATCGGCCACTCAGACTGCGCCTTCATGGTCGACAACGAGGCCATCTACGAGATCTGCCGGCGGCGGCTCTCCATCGAGCGGCCGTCTTATGCTAACCTCAACAGGCTCATCTCACAGGTAAACTATTAAAGGTCTTGTCACGTAAGATGATTCCTGTGCCGCTCTCCATCGAACGGTCTTCTTATGCTATACACTACACGCTTATCTCACACGTATATCGTTTATTCAATTTTGTTTACATGCATCGTAAAGTGTAGTTACGAACGTCCAGAAAGAAGTGTGAAAAGAAGATTTAATGATCGATCAAGGAAAGAAGTAGCTGCAGAGGTGACTAGGACTGCTTTTCATTCTGTTGCTCTAGCTACTTTAGCACAAGGATCAAATACGAGAAACACCAAACGCAAAAAAAATTACAAGTTGCAGTCATGTAGACACACGGAGACCTCGACCTTGTTTTCTTTGTTCCGGCTTTAAAGTTAAGATGGGCAGTGTACCTACTGTCTTGACAAACGGGTGTGATCTCTGCAGGAACAAGAACATGCCATTTTATTTAACTATCTCAGGTATGAATTGCGCCATTTGCGATTAGATGGCTACTCTGCAAGTTTGACAATCAATGATCTTTTATTAACAAGTGATGTTTTCGTCAGGTGGTGTCTTCAATCACAGCGTCGCTGCGGTTCGACGGCGCGCTGAACGTTGACCTAACGGAGTTCCAGACGAACCTGGTGCCGTACCCGCGCATACACTTTCCGCTCGCGGCCTACGCGCCGGTCGTCTCCGCAGATAAGGTGAATTAGCTGACAGATATTTACTCCCTCACTAATTTAATAAATTCAATATAAAGCTACATTTAGTATGGAAATGTAATCGTTCTTACCACAAAATGAAAATATTATGAAATGTAATCTTAGTACATTTTACACAAGCCAATAACCATTTATGCCTCTGAATCTCAATATAATTCCGACTTCAGTAATTTGTGAGAACGTAAAAATATTTTTATGGAATAACGCTTTGAATTGCTTATCATTACAAATGATAGAAAACTTAAACTATACATGATCGATTATAACTGGTTTGTCCTTCATCTATTTTGGGTCAGAAACTAAAATAGTATGTGTACTTTTTGAGGCCGTAATGTTTTTGTTCGAAATACCAATGAGTGCTTATGTTTAATAACGATCTTAAACCCTATGGTTTTTATTTTTAATGGAAATCACCATTCGGTAGTTGAATAATAACGTGGAAAACCCATAACAACGTCTTAGTCGGAAGACATTTTTATTGACAATCACACACAGATTTAAACACTTTCTACATACAAAAGTCACATACAAAAACAAGATTACGAATAAACCAGCCTGGATTAATTAACTGGCCTATTACAGCCTCCAACAAATTTTTATGTGATCAGTTTGTTCCAAAATTCTTAAAGAATCTTAATGACGATTCCATAAAGCAGGCGTACCACGAAGGCATGTCGGTGTCGGAGATCACGGCCGAGCTGTTCGAGCCGCAGAACCAGATGGTGAAGTGCGACCCGCGCGACGGCAAGTACATGGCGTGCTGCCTGCTGTACCGCGGCGACGTCGTGCCCAAGGACGTCAACGCTGCCATCGCCGCTATGAAGGGCAGAGCCGGCATTCGCTTTGTGGATTGGTGTCCTACAGGGTTTAAGGTATATGACTAAGGCTATGTTAACTTCAATTATTTTTGATTATTTAATAAATAAATGTCTTCAAACATTCACACCTATCAACTAGCCCCATTTTCGGCAACTAATGCTGCTTGTGTTACGGACACTAGATGACGGATAAATTAATTTAATAGATAAATTCATATTAATATCCTGTATATATATAAACATCCAAGACTGGAGATCCAATCCATCCAAGACAAATGCTTGAAAGTTCATCACCCAAACATTTGCCCCCACCGGGAATCGAACCCAGAACCTCTCGAGATGGCGACGCCTTGAGACCGACATACAGACTACTCGACCACGGAGGTATTTGTTTACTTGCCCACGTAGGTGAAAGGTGGAAATGTGTTAAACACCTCTGCTTGCCTCCTTTGTGGATAGAGGCGTGATGATTTTATTGTTATTGATGTCCCCGTATAACAATTTTCAATGAACTATACAACTTATCTCATTAACTCAAGTGGGAATCGAACCAGCGGCTACTCTGTACACCAGTCGTGCCATTTATCGCTGCCTAGATTCCAAATGCATACCTATAAAAAAAATCCTATATATTATTTTGCCTTCAATGCCTCCACGTACAGTACCCAGCAAACTTCTTGAACGTTTACGCAATAACCTTTTTTAAAAAGAACATTGCGCGAACCGCCATCACCACGACTACATTTATTCAAGAAGTTGCGATAGTACGATAGATAAGGTCTTGCTTAATCTGGTATATTCTGCCGTGTGGTAACCAACCCATCTCTTCCCTTGAGAGTCGTAAAAGGCGACTAATGTACTTAGAACTGCACAACCATCCAACAGCTTATAGCGGCGACGGGCTCACCACCTCTCACGCTGAGTGCAGTCACTGCTCGGTGAAACGCGGACTATGGCAATGTACTGCTTTTGCGGTGCTTTTTCCGAGTCTCTGACTAACCCTTAGGGGAAAATAGTCGTGATTATATGTATGTATGTTTTAACCACCTCTCTGGTCTAGTGGTTCACACCACCGGGTGTTGATCGGGAGGTCCGGGTTCGATTCCCCATGGGGGCAGAAGTTTTTCTGCTCGGTTTGGTTTGTGGTAGGGCTTCTAAGCCCGCCTGGCTAGCTACCACCGTCTTACCTAAATTTTTCGCCATAATATCGATGTTTTAAGCATTGTTGTGTTCCGGCAATCAGAGGTCAGACAGCCAGTTCCTCAGTTATTGAGGATTGCAGGTGAAGCTCGCTTCCACCTTCGGCCTTATCGTCACTTACCATCAGGTGAGATGAAGGCCAAGAGCTTACCTGTTATATGTAAAAAAAAATGTAAGTATGTATGTTCTCCAGGTGGGCATCAACTACCAGCCGCCGTCGGTGGTGGCGGGCGGAGACCTGGCGCAGGTGAAGCGCGCGGCGTCGATGCTCAGCAACACCACCGCCATCGCCGAGGCGTGGGGCAAGCTCGACCACAAGTTCGACCTCATGTACTCCAAGCGGGCCTTCGTGCACTGGTCAGTAGTTAAATCTATATATTAGGTCCTTACCTATGAAATTGGTGTTATGTATGGAGATTTTGGGGAATTCTGCATTTTCCAGCATACTAATTTTTTTTCAGTTTTCTTCACAACGACAAATCTAAAGATAATAATATTTGGATAATAATATTTTAAGACAAGCTTTAGTAATATGTGTAATATCACATTTCATAAAAATTATTTATCGTTTTTAAGTGAATGCACATAAAATGATGTATTCGGGAGGCACTTAAAAAGAGTTGTCTCCGTGTCCAATTTTAACACAATTAAACTTACAACAAATTATCAAAACAAATCAAAAGAGCTCAAAATATAGTCTTTTTTTAGATGAGGTAATTATTTTTTAGGAATACTCTGAATCTTAATAGTTACAGACAAAATACTAAGAGAGAAAAAAAAACACCAATTTCATAGGTGAGGACCCAATATAAAATATTACTGATAATAGTTATGTATCAACACACAGCCCGAACCACTGGACGGATCGGGCTGAAATTTGGCATGCAGATAGATGTTATGACGTAGGCATCCGCTAATACAGGATTTTGATTAAGTCTACCCCCAAGGGGATAAAATAGGGGATAATAATGATAATAATAAATGGTTCCCGTGAGATAGTTAAAAAATCATAGTAACCCAAAGTCGTGGGAAACGGCTAGTAATATAATAAATAAGAAGCTCAGTTGCGGTAGTGGCTCATATGCTTCGGCTCTCGATATTGAAAACAACGCTACCCCAAAACTTTGTGATCTCGAATTCCTCCATCCTCCGTACGGCACGTTAAGCGTTGGTCCTGGTTGCTACTATAACTGTTTCTACCAACCAATCCGCATTAAGCCAGCTTTGTGGTGCTTTAGCCCAATACTCAATGTTTCTCCAGGTAGGAAGCCTGTGCCCAGCAGTGGGAGGTATGGTTGGTCATTCAGCTTGAGCCAAACTAGAGAACAAATCAATATCGAGTGCTCCAGTTCGCTTAGTATTAATAACGAGGATTATGAGAGGTGATTTTTTCATTCATGATGATTTTCCATCAATATTGGATAGAAGCTTTGGATGTGATAGAAATTTTCACCGTGGTCAATATTTAATTTCTACGATATAAACGTTAACCTTTTCCTGGCGTTTTGTTGCCATCTCGTAATATCAACCAAACATTATTACGCAAGCGATGTTCTTACTCAAGTGATTGTGCCCAGCAGTGAGATGCACTTAGGTTGGTGATGACGCTACGGGACGTCTATAAAACCGCTCATGGCCTACAGTTTACATTGAAAAGCTAATCAATCGTTTATCATTTCCCAGGTACGTAGGCGAGGGTATGGAAGAGGGCGAGTTCTCGGAGGCGCGCGAGGACCTCGCGGCGCTAGAGCGCGACTACGACGAGGTGGCCATCGAGACGTCGGACATGCAGCCCGGCTGCGACGACGACTGCTGACGTCACCGCGCCGCCACGCCCCGAGGACTCACCGCCATCGTGATCTCGAGGAACCCCTGCCATCCCGGCTGCCAATAAACCAAGCAAGTGTAATACGAAATTTCAAGACTGAAGAGTCTAGTCCCGAAAGCATCCACTCACACTTCAGATGTTCTTTCTCCCGAGGTCTGATGAGAACAGCAACATGGCGCTTAAAGGCAATTGAATATTAATCATGTAATGTTTACGATTTTGTGACATTTTGCTGTAAGGAACACGCAGCGTTGATAGTGCTGGCTTTAGAGCCTTGAGATAGTCGTCCATGTGGCCAGCTCGCGTGCATCCATGATGGCGGCACGGAGCGTCGCCGCCGAAGCGGACGCCCCAAAACCGCGGCCGCATTGATAATGTTGATTATTGCAGTTCAGTGGAAATTAATTAAAGGTTCGAAAATGTCCGCCGAGGTCGGACGATGCGAGTTGCCTCCAGCGGGACCGCAGGCGCGGCGTGCCTGGTGCATCCCTCGCCGCCGTTTCTCCTTCCAGCAGTCTTGCGTCGTCTATTTTTTTCCCTTTGGAGTTTTGCTAAATTTTTAAGCAAATACTGGACGGAGAAACTTGACAAGCCACTATCACAACCCGTGCATTTTAGAAGTATTTTGTAGCGAATCGCGCAGTTCGGAGGTTGCGACTTTTGTATTTTGTAAGTGTAAATGTGTAGTATTTGTGTCCTGTTTGTGTTGTAAAAGTTTTAAAAAGTTTAACAGTGTACCGTCTGATGTCCGCGTTTTAATAAACTGTATTTTATTCATACAGTCGTTTCTCTCATAAAGTAGAATAGAAATAACACTTCAGTTACGTAATTCTAACATTTATTATTGGTAAATATTCGTACACAAATCTATCAGACAGGTAACAATTATATATATTCTTAGGTTTGTACATTTAAATCTAGTTATAAACCTCAAAATGTTAATTCATTTAAAATACTTTTGACATTTCGTTTACATAATATAACATACAAAAATAATTTAACTTATTGGATAAAAGATTCCTTTCTATAGGGCTTAACACAAATATTTTATGACACAATGGCCTCTCTATTTTAAACAAATGTGTATATTGTAATTGATCTTACAAGCTAGATATTACTATTTCAAGCCATACTCACTCTTATTACAAAGGTAAAACATTGATATTTAAATGACTACTAAAGCGCATATAATAGTGGTTTGAACACACATGCACATTTACGTAATTTGTAACATTTTTTTGGCTTATTCCTACAATACAATGCACTCTTTCAATAATTGTAGTGTGATTTTTATCAAAGTGCCTATTACTACTTATTTTTTCTCTTAAGTTCTCTAAGATCAGATAGTTTGCTAGACAATTCCATTGGTTTTCTTTGAAAAGAAGGGGTATAATTGCCCCATACCAATTTGGTTATGTTTTTGGTTATCATTGTTTCTATAAATAACACACCAAACTAAGGACAGAAATACACGAATAGTGGAAATGTTTTTTTCGAATCATGTTTGATTTTAATCACTTAACTAGGGTATTCACTAATGGTAAATTTTTTAAAATCTAGTGGATCTAAACGAATCAATCGTCTCACTCCAATATAATATCACACAATAAAAACAATAACATTGATATTTTTCAACAATACATAACAGCAACGAGCATCACATTGTTTGCACAATTTATTATAGTTACCAAATTAATGCTTAAAGCACTACTATATAACTAATAAGAAAAAAACTTAAATTTTATGAAACTGTCTTTGGGAAATTTGAGATTGGAGGAAAAAACTCGAGACAGTGTCTATAATTTCGATAATCTTGAATAATTATTAACGTAGATAAGAAAACTAAGATTTAACTTTTCAAAATAATCTTGCATACAAAATCTGACGATAAAAATAACTTTGTCAAGTCTGTAGATTTAGGCCCGATTTTTCAATCCTCAGATAAAACTAACTGTCAGTCAAATGATAGCTCTGTCCCATTTCTTTTTATGACTTTAGAAAGTGACAGTGATAGTTTTAAATGGCGGATAATTTTATCTGAGGATTGAAAAATCGGGCTTTAGTATATGTACTCTTGGAAGTCTAACATTTCGTTACAATTTTTGATTGTATGGTAGACCCCGGGTAAAAATGCGAGTAAAAAAAGTAATTTATTTATCTAGTGCATTAACGTACTAAATAGTGTTTTTGGAAATTCGTCTATTCCCAGTAAAAAAAACAGACCATTACTTCTTTTCCAGTTCTGGACTTTCTTCACTTCCTGCATTAATTTCGCTCTATTTGCATTAAGTATTTTTGTACTAAGCACACACCAATTACGAATTCAAGTCCCACGTATATATTTAGCAAGCGAAGGCGTGTACTGAAATTTTATCCTTTGTTTTATGGACTATTCACACTTATTCAGCTTCATTCCGTATTCAACATGCAGCTTATTCAGCTTTCCGCGACTGTTCGTAAAAAATCATATAAAATCATCGTTTCACATAGAAAAAACGCTGAATGGAGCTGAATAAGTGTGAATAGTCCATAAAACAACGGATAAAATATCAGTAGTGTGAGTAGTACTTTAGGCTACATTCAATTGTTCATTAATATTTTCTAATACTACCGAGTACCCAAATTAACCTTATGTTTTCATCCAAGATCCAATATTTGAGATCCTATTTCTAAAAATCAACTACACATCTTCATTAGGACTATTATGTGATGGTATTGTAATATCACTGATTGTACTTTGAATTATGACTGAGCCAAAATCCCCATGTTCCCAGTAGGAACTACTTATTTTGATTTAGTAACTATGTGAGGTCTTTAGACTACATTGTAAGCCATATGTACAATCGTATAACGACAGAATGTGTAGGTCTATTGCTCCCATCACATAACGTTTCATATAACTTTTGTATTATAAGCTTTATACTATCGTTCTGTCAATGATTGATAGCATTCTTTGGCAAGGACACTACCAGCCTCGGTACTATTATAGTAGTGCAGTTTCCAATTGACGACACTGGTTACCGATGAAGATTATTTTGGATTAAATTGTATAGTCAACATAACATTCTCATTTAGAATATTATTTTATTTCTTATTACTCACCTAAATCAGGAACTCACAAAAGGTGGGCAAACTTATAAATTTTTAAAATGCAACTGAATCATAGCTAATTTATTTGGAAATCCATCAATCACGTGGAAATAAAAAAAACAAGTTAGATCGAGCATATGTTATTAATGGTGATGAAGGTCATTGCTGGGTTGTTTTTTTATTCGAAGATGGAAATTGTCATTAGAGAATACTCTCTTATTTCTTTTAGTGATATATGAGACGTCAGAAATTTTCTTTGGCAGTACAATTTAAACCAAATCAGTTAGGTAGTGTAGTTAATTGCAAAAGGTAGCAGTACTAGTAGTTCTTTCAATAGTGACTTTGCCAAAGAATGGCTGCCAGACGGCAAACCTAGCCACTCTCCTCCGGCACGGAGTCGGTGGCCCACAGGAGCACCTAGAGCTTCCTCGGCGGCGGCGACTCGGCCGCGCTCGGCGTCAGCGACAGCCGCCGGATGTTCGGCTTGTCGTACTCCTCCATTGACATGGCCCGGGACATCCTCCGCTCCACGCCGGGAGGCGGGAGCGATGTGAGCAACCCTTGTCCTTGGCAGAAGAGGAGCAGTGACTGCGCTATCTTCGCTGGCTGCGAACAAAAACAATTTATCATAAAGCTAAGTTTTTTTATACTCCTTCATCGAGCTTCAAAGTAATAGACAACTTTGAAATAAGTATTTTAAACTTTCTAGACAGATTTAAATTCAAACCTCTCGATTGGTTCGTGAACATTAAAACAGCATAGGCCTTAAGATTAAGTTTGTGTACTGGAAAAGACCTTAAGACTTTTTTGAAGAGAAAACAGAAATAAAAGGATTTTTTTTTTATCCAATCATGTGGTTTCCAGCCCAATCGGGGTTGGCGGGAAAAATCGCATGTGAGATCGGACGCCGGTTTTGTATTTGAAAATTAAATTGCATTTTTTTTATATTTATTTTGTTATTAATATTGTTAGCCTAATAAACGACAGTAAAACTAAGGTATAAATAAAAAAGGTAGCATTCACATAGTATTCATAGCATTCAAAAATCGATGGGGATTCGAACCCAATACACCAGAAATGACGACAACTGCCATGAAAATATTACAGGTTAGGTTTAAAGAGTTTTATTATCACATATGACAAGATAGTTCCATATATGATAACATTATTGGGTAGAAATATAATTATTGTGTCCATTGTTGAAATTTCTTTGAGCCTATTCCATTAACGAAATGTGCGTACAATTTATTCACCTTGGTATTGTATAAAAAAATAATATTAAAAAAAATAAAATGCGTTTAAATCCGTGTTTGTTGGTTGTCTTAACATTCAACTTGCAACAGGTATGCTGATTATTATATTATAATGAAACAATTTTGATAAATCATGCTTTATTTTTCAATTTATTAACCAATATCTGTAATAAATATATAATATCACTTATTTAGACACCTAACACCACCATATTACATATTAAATCCGATCTGTATTTTATAACAAGTATAAAAATATTGATATATTTGTATTAAACGCAGATTCATTGAAAATTAGTTAGGTAACTATGGAAATGGTAACACTCAGTCTTATTTTTGCACCTTACAATAAATATTATGAAATATATAACTTAAGAATACTACTGTTAACATATTAAATAATAAAATATCCTCAGATAATTACGCAACTTATGCTCCTTGTGTTACGCATGGATTAAGATTTCTTTCGCAACACCAAAAATCCTGCATCCTAAATTTGTGGTGTAACGGATATTAGAATCACGGATAAATATATTTGATAATAAATATAAATAATCAGATAATACACAATACAGATTATTAACATCCAAGACTGGAGAACAAATACCTGTATTCTTCACCCTCAAATATATTCCCCACCAGGGATCGAACCCAGAACCTCTCAAGATGGCGACCCCTTAAGACCGACGTACAGACCACTCGACCACGAAGGTCGTCAATTTAGTACATTCTAAAATAATAAAGACAACAGTTTTTTTTAATTATTCCTATCACAATATAATTCCAACAATTACTCGTCATCCTTTGCCAAAAATATTTAAGTAATATTAAATACATCTGAATTGTAATATTAAATAAACTTATAGCAAGATTAGGCATTTTGAGCTTAGGTTAATACTCACAACCCTATTAAAAAATAAGAAGATTAAATAAATAAATAAATAAAAGTAACTAAAATCACCCATGACCGTTAGATTTTGCAGTTACACCATTGCCATTTTGCAATAGTTTTTTTGCAAACCAATTTATTCCATTCTCATTTAAATCTTTATCCCTAACATCTGTAATTTTAGTTTTTGGTAATAAATCACACGCGCGTAATTCTTCGTCCGTAATTTTCACTAATTTGATCGACTGTTCCCAGAGCTGTAACCACATTTCTTCATCATAAGCAGCTTTTTTAGCTTTTGTTACTTGCAAATTCTTGAAAACTTTACCGCTTGACTTCGCAACAGTATTACTAAGGCAAACGTAGAGAGCAGTTTGACATCCTTCCCAAGGATGCTTAAATAGGATCGCTATTATATACGTCAGTATCTTTGAAAGGCCCAAACCTGATCTGTTGAATATAGGTGTCCCAACTGCTCCTGGGTCCACAGTGTGGACGATTACATTTGAGCCTTTGAGCCTTCTGCTCAGTTCATGAGTAAACATTACGAGACACAGTTTACTGTTTCCATAAATCCTTATTTTCGACCAATAATTCGTTCTGTTTAAGTTATTCAACTCAAATTTAGCCAAGTTGTGCAGCACAGATGATGTGTTCACTATCCTTCCTGGTTCAGAAGGTGTTCCAGTCTTCTTTAGAAGAGGTAGGAGTAAAAGGGTGAGTAGAAATGTTCCATAATAGTTTACTTGCATTATGAAGTTCATGCCATCTGATGTAAGAAAATCGCCTGGTGTTCCCACGCCGGCATTGTTCAACAAAATATCTAGTCTGTCTTCCGTCTTCAAAATATCTGATGCGAATTCTCGTACAGATTTAAGAGAGGATAGATCAAGCAGTTTGAACACTACATTGCTGCTTCCAGAACTTTTTTCAATCCGCGCTTTCGCTTCAAGTCCTTCGTCTTCGAATGGACAAGCTACTATGACTCTGCCTCCTCTATGAGCAAAGTCTGCAGCTATCTCCAGTCCCATGCCGCTAGTCCCGCCAGTGACTATAGCAGTCATTCCATTGAGGCTCTTCTTAGATTTGCACATTAAATTGGTATTCTTCTGGTAAAGTCCAACAACCATTCCGCCGAATACAATAAACTGGATTATGAAGAGAAACATGGATGTTTCGAAATACAAGCCCACTAGTAGTACACTAATAACAACGATTTCAATGAAAGCTGAAGTACTCAGAGTCATTTTGAAGCAATATATTTTATCCCTTATAAGTTTAGGTTAACGCAAGTCACCAGTTATGTTTCCGGCATCACGACATGTATTGATGGCTAGAACCGTGTTTTTGTTTACGCGGAGGCTCGGTGAAGCACGCGGTCTGACTGGTTCTGCTTTTACTTTCGTTGCTTCGTGCAAGAGCGGACGCTAGATTGCGACTGATGGTAGGGTAACCGCAGATAATATTATAGGCAGAAGGTAAGTAAGTGTTTTTTTTTTGTTATAAATATAGCACCTATCAACTAGCCCCATTTTTAAGCAACTAAATGCTACTTGTGTTACGGACACTAGATGACGGATAAATATATTTAATAGATTAAGGCCCGATTTTTCAATCCTCAGATAAAATTATCCGCCATTTAAAACTATCACTGTCACTTTCTGTTTACGCCCATTAAAATATGTACAATTAAATTCTTTATTAATATTTGGCTGTGTGGAAATAATCCTTTCCTATTATTCCCATGTTTCCATCCCTGTTTCTACCCCTCACCCCGCCCCCGCTAACGAGGTTGGCAAGCCTGTCGACGCTCGCGACGGCCGTTATTGCAACCGCCGCTCACGCGCCAGTGCTGGAATGAAGAGGAAGCGTTAAACACGCGTACACCGCCGCCGCATCAGCGCCGCCGCCCCTTTGTCGAATTTAGTATAATCCGTAATAAATAACTGTGGTGAAGTGCTAGTTACAATAAAAAAGGGACATTACGCCTAGTGAAGTGCATCCACGGGAAGGAGATCTCCTCAAACGCCGACTACAGCAACTGCAGGTACCCATTTCCTTCTCTTCCTAGGTTCCGCCACCCACTTATTATTGTTTAAATAAATTTACAGCGTCGCCTGCTCATTTTGGTCCAAACGAACCGGATTTTATAAAAATAATTTCGCTTGCTTTAATAAGTAAATTACGTATTAAAATAAAACCGCTACAACAATTCAAATAATAATCGCAAAATGCCTACTAACCCAAGTACTAGTAAAGCTAGCAAACCCGCAGAGGAAACGTTCGACGATCGGGAATATAAAAGATTATTAAATAAAATTGAGGTTTTATACCAACGCGCACAGTCAATTTACGACTTAATACCCAATACCGATGACCACATTTCCATTGAAAACTTTTTAGCAGATTCATTTTCTATCGATCTAATTCGCAATGATTATTTAAAAACAGTCGACGAATGCAATGTCTTATTGGCTAATAATATTAACGCGCCTATGCCAAATTATAACTTAATAAATTCGTTCGATCAATTATACTCCCGCATAAAATATAAATGCAATCAATTAGATAACCTAAATAAATCTAATATTTCGCCGGTAATTAAATCGGAAAAGGTCAAATCTCACCTCAAGTTACCCCGTTTAGAATTAGCTTCATTTAATGGCGACTTTGAAACATGGCCGACATTTTATGAAACTTTTAGATCGGTCATCCACGAAAACTCCGATCTTACTAAAACCGAGAAATTGCAATATCTCATTGGAAAATTAACGGGCAAAGCTTTAAATATTTGTCAAGGGGTCGCCCCCACCGGGGATAACTACGACAGCATTTGGGACGCATTAATATCGAAATACAACGACAAACGTGTATTGGCCGCATCATATTTTGACAAATTGTTTAATTTAGCCGCAATTAATGAGTCTTCACCCACCGACTTGGAAAATTTTATAGATAAATTCTCAGCCATTACATCCGCATTAAAACAATTAAAATTAGATAATCTAGAAGATTTTATGTTTATTCATATCGGTTTAAAAAAGGTAGGATTGAGTAACGTAAAAGAATTTGAAACCATGACTTCTAAATCTGACAAAATGGCTAGTTGTTTAGAGTTCATTAATTTTATTCGTAATCAGGCGCAAATATTACAGCGCGCTTATGATGCCTCCAAAAGTAAGGGTCAACACACACTATCAGCACGCCGGCCCAGTAACACTAATTCATTACCAACTAAATCTACTTTCTCAACATATCGCTCGCAAAATAACAATGTCAAAACCTTTGTCAGTTTAAATAATGATCAGAAATGCGTTTTTTGTAATCAATCAGATCATCTCCAAGTTTACCTATGCCCTAAATTTAATAAAATTACACCCAATGAACGCTTCCAATTTGTGAAGGATAATAAAATGTGTGTCAATTGTTTAAGTATGAGACACAGCCTTATCAAGTGCAAATCGAAATCTCGCTGTCATAGTTGTTCGCGTAGCCACCATTCATTACTGCATTTTCCGCAAAATAATCTATCGTCATCGAATTCTCCAAGGAGGAGTAATAATGAGTTTAATTTAAATTCTTTCAGTCAAAATGACACGAGTTCCGGAAATAATTCCGAAAATGTTTCACCGCCCGCGGTAACTTTGTGCACGGTTAGTGAGAGCGCACCCTTACCGCAATCGCTCGCGTCCTCGTCGTCGTCTCGGCTCGCTCTTTCGTCGGTTCTGCTCGGCACTGCTCAGTGTCACGTGGTTGACGCTCGCTCCAATGTTGTTGTGTTACGCGCCATATTAGATAGTGCATCTCAGCGTGATATTATTACTAACAATTGTTGTAAAATATTAAAATTACCTATTTATCCAACCAAAAATAAATTTGTTACGGGTGTAGGGGGGTCTTCTAACCCTGTTCTAGGTGAAACTTGTCTTACTATTCGCTCCCGCTTTGATAGTTCTATTGAGTTTGTTGTTCGACCTATTGTCGTTAAACGCATTACCAGCGCATTACCTACCGCAAAAATTGACATTTCTAAATTAGATTATTTGGATAAATTAACGCTCGCGGACTGTCAATTTTATGAACCGTCAGGTATCGACCTTATTTTAGGAACAGATTTGTTCGCTCGCATTTTACGATCCAATACAGTATCTCGCGCCGCTAATGAACCTGTCGCCATAGAAACAGCTTTAGGCTATGTAATTGTTGGGGAGGCTCCAATCCTTGATTCGACCTCTAAGTGCACATTATTGCAATGTCACTATTCTATGGATGACAATAATACTAATAATAATTTCGAAAATAATATAACTCGGTTTTTTGAGTTAGAAAATGTTCCTTCGCCACCTAATAAATTAATGACGCTAGCTGAGCAAGAATGCGAGGATATTTATTTAAATAGTACTCATCGCGATTCGAATGGTCGATATATAGTTTCGTTGCCGTTTAAGTGTGATCCATCAGTATTAGGAGATTCGCGAGGCATGGCAGAAAGTAGGTATTTATCACTTGAACGCCGATTATTAAAGGTTTCCGAAGTTAAATTAGAATATGATAATGTATTTAAAGATTATATTGATAAAGGTTATTTACGTTTGGTAACTGAGACCACTACTTCTGAAAATACGCAATATGTGATACCACATCACGGCGTGATACGGCGTGATAAGTCTACAACAAAATTAAGAGTAGTTTTGAATGCCAGCGCCCCGACATCTTCGGGAAAGTCACTTAATGACTTATTATATATTGGACCCAATTTACAAAACGATTTATTTAACGTATTACTTAACTTCCGTTTGTTTCCAATAGCACTAAACGCTGACATTCGGCAAATGTATTTAAGAATTTTAACTAAAAAGGATCATTGGCGTTTTCAACGCGTGCTGTATCGGTTCGACACAGCAGGTCCTATTAATTTGTATGAATTCACTCGCGTCCCGTTCGGCTTATGTTGCAGTCCCTTCTTGGCAATACGAACTGTACGACAGTTAGCTACCGACGAACGGAGTAGGTTTCCTTTAGCAGCTCCAGTAGCTGAAAAATATCTTTTTATGGATGATTTATGCGCGAGTTGCGAGTCTTTAGATAACGCTAAACAATTGTCGACACAATTAATTAATCTTTTCGCTTCTGGTGGTTTTGATTTAGTAAAGTTCGCAAGTAATTCACCGCAGGTAATGTCGCAGATTCCCGCTACACATCGGGTGTCGGAAGCTATTGAATTCCACCCTGATAATAATTTAAAAATATTAGGTATGCATTGGCTGCCGGTGGAAGACGTGTTTACATTCAGTGTGAATCCTGAACCGCGCGCTTGTACTAAGCGAAACATTTTATCAACCATTGCCCGTCTGTGGGACATAATGGGTTACGTCGCCCCGGTGACATTATTAACTAAATTAATTATAAAACGCTTATGGGTCGAAAAGTGTGATTGGGACGCGGTGCCTTCAAAAGATATTACAGTTTTGTGGCGTCAAATCGAATCAGAACTATCTCTTCTTTGCAATATTAGACTACCGCGGCACTTAGGTGTTAACGCGAGTAACTGTGTCATTTCAATATTAGGATTTGCCGACGCTTCTGAAAAGGCGTATGGTGGAGTAGTGTATCTTCACGTATACTTTCCTAACACTAATAATTATGGCATAAATTTAGTTTGTGCAAAGTCCCGTGTAGCTCCAATGCGTACAGTTTCCCTCGCGCGTTTAGAACTTTGTGCGAATTTAGTACTTGCAAAATTAATGAATAACGTTATTCATTCTTATAACGATCGCTGTCAAATCAGTAACATTTATGCATTTACTGATAGTACTGTTGCGCTCGCCTGGATCCATTCGGAACCCGCGAAATGGCAAACCTTCGTAGCGAATAGGGTGGCCAAAATTCAGGAATATTTAAATGCGTCCTGTTTCTATCACATTCCGGGTAAAGAGAACCCCGCTGACTGTTTGTCGCGAGGCCTGACTCCTTCGCAGTTGCTAGAACATCCTCTTTGGTTCCATGGCCCGAAATTTGCGCATAACCATAGTACTGAGTGGCCTGTTCACACATTTAGTGTGCCCATGAATTCCGAAATTCCGGAAATGAAAATTATTTCAATGGTTACTACCACTCACGATCATATTCAGCTTCCTTTATTGTATCAATTATCTACGAAAATTTCTTCTTGGGGTAAATTACTTAGAATCATAGTTTACATTTTACGTTTTGCTAAAAAATTACCTGCTAAATTTGAAATAAGTCATTTGGTGACAGCAGAAGAATACTTAATTAGAGATTTGCAAAGAGTACATTTTTCTGACATAATTCGTTTCTTGGAAACAGGTAAAAAATTACCTCCTGCTTTCCTACGCTTAAACGTTTTTTTGAAAAACGGGATAATTCGTGTAGGGGGGCGCTTATCGAACGCTAATTTGTCTTATGATAGTAAGCATCCCATACTTTTACCTAAACGCGACGAGATTATAAATCTTTTAATAGATTACTATCATCGTAAATATTTACACACTGGACCACAATTATTAATGTCACTTTTGCGACAAAATTATTGGATATTATCTGCTCGTAACATAATTCGCAAGCGAGTGCACCAGTGTAATACGTGTTTCAAGATGAATCCTCGAAATAACTTTCCAATAATGGCGGATCTACCACCATGCCGCGTGCAAGAGGCCAAAGCCTTCTGCCACACTGGCGTTGATTACGCTGGGCCTCTAAGTATTATTCCTTACCACCGTCGTGGGGTGCGTGCACAAAAGGCGTATATTTGTTTGTTCATCTGCCTAGTGACTAAAGCGATACATATCGAGTTAGCTTCAGATTTAAGTACAGAAGCGTTTCTAAACGCTCTTAAACGTTTTATCTCACGCCGTGGTCCGGTGTCCGTATTGTATTCTGATCGTGGTACGAATTTTATCGGTGCAAAAGCATACTTAGACAATTTATACAAATTCTTAGATTCTTTGGAATATCAAGACAAATTCGCTAATGAATTACGCGACAATCATATTGATTGGAAATTTAATCCTGCGTCAGCCCCACATTTTGGAGGTTTGTGGGAAAGTAATATTCGAACTATTAAAACCCATCTGTCTAAAATAGTCGGGACGCAACTGCTTACGTTCGAAGAAACCATGACAGTCTTATCTCAAATAGAAGCGCTGTTGAATTCTCGACCACTGTCAGTATTAAGTAGTGATCCCACAGAGCCGCTGGCTTTGACACCCGCTCATTTTTTAGTAATGACTCCTTTAAAGTCACTTCCTTCCGAAGACTTCGTAAATCAGAAATTTGACCTTCTTAAAAGGAAACGTGTCATTGATAAATTAGTGCAAATGTTTTGGAACCGGTGGAAAACCGAATATTTGAATACACTACAGGTCCGTAATAAGTGGTTCACTCAGAATACTTCAATTCAACCTGGAACTATTGTCCTATTAAAGTCTGATAACAGCGCTCCCTTAGATTGGCCGTTAGGTATTATCGAAAAGACATTTCCAGGAAAAGACAATGTGGTTCGAGTAGTGGATGTCCGAACTAAAAGTGGCCTTTATCGTAGACCCGTAGTGAAGATTTTTCCTTTGCCTAATCAATAACCAACCATAAAATTTAAACTATACAGTCCACTTAATCATTGTAAAATACCTAATGTTATCTACATACTAGTTTAATTAACTAAATTTGTTTCATTTAGAAAACATTATTAAATAAATTATTAAATCCGCATAAACTTACATAAACCGCATAAACTTACATAATAAATTGCATATTGTCTTCATGACATAAAATAGTATAATAAATAACAATAACACATATTCGCTTTGTTAAACCATTAATGAGAGGCAATTATTTTTCGCTTTTCGTTTATTATTTTGACAGCACCCGGAGTCCTGTCAAGCGGGGGGGCATGTTTACGCCCATTAAAATATGTACAATTAAATTCTTTATTAATATTTGGCTGTGTGGAAATAATCCTTTCCTATTATTCCCATGTTTCCATCCCTGTTTCTACCCCTCACCCCGCCCCCGCTAACGAGGTTGGCAAGCCTGTCGACGCTCGCGACGGCCGTTATTGCAACCGCCGCTCACGCGCCAGTGCTGGAATGAAGAGGAAGCGTTAAACACGCGTACACCGCCGCCGCATCAGCGCCGCCGCCCCTTTGTCGAATTTAGTATAATCCGTAATAAATAACTGTGGTGAAGTGCTAGTTACAATAAAAAAGGGACATTACGCCTAGTGAAGTGCATCCACGGGAAGGAGATCTCCTCAAACGCCGACTACAGCAACTGCAGGTACCCATTTCCTTCTCTTCCTAGGTTCCGCCACCCACTTATTATTGTTTAAATAAATTTACAGCGTCGCCTGCTCACTTTCTAAAGTCATAAAAAGAAAAGGGACAGAGCTAACATTTGACTGACAGATAGTTTTATCTGAGGATTGAAAAATCGGGCCTAAGGTTACTCAAAGTTGATTAAGATTTACTTGAAATTGGATTTTTCTTAATTATTATAAAGTACCGTAAATGAAATTGCCTACTCCCTGCAGTGTATGTATTATAATAGTTCATTTTTAATCAGTCAAAGTGATTTGACAGTTTGAAATGTCATATAGCTATAAATAAATGGAAACATCTTTGGCTAAATTATATTTCAAACTGAACATTTAATTTTGAGTAATTAAGAAATAGATTAATTATTCCCAATAAACAAATCAAAATCACTGACGCAAAATGACATTTCAAACTGTCAAATTAGTTAGACTAATTAAAAAATGGACTATAGGTACAAATAATGTAAGCACTAAAAAGCGATTTAGGAATCACGGAAGTACAAATGTTTCCCCCCATTCTTACCATTGAGTTTAGAATAAATGAAGAATTTTGCCACTGTAGCCGGTGTATGGTATCAGGCTTGATTACATAGCATAGGAGTCATCTTCGGAGATTTAACCGTGTTAATAAAATGTGTGTGTTAAGTTGTTAAATAATATATTAATGGTATATCGATGACATCATAGTATTCTCCAAATTACAAAGTGAATCGCCACTATAAAGTGGTGATTCTGCCTCACCTATTGACTGTGGCAGTCGAGTAGCTAGTGGTGAGTTAGGTAAGGTGCGTGCGAATTACCGGCGCGGGCGGTTGCAGCATCAGTAGTTAAATTTAACCTTGTTAATTATACACATAACCGAAAATTAAGGTGGCCTGGTGGAATGGTAGAAATTACTGTACAGCAATAAGACCGCCTTATCTAGTGTATAGGTTTTTTATTATTTTATTTTGAATCAAAAAGTTATAGGTAGTTACAATCTTCCACAATCATTACAATGCACAAGAAATCTAGATAGATTTATTTAGTACATCAACACGGTCATCGCCGAGTGTTAGGCCCGTATTACAGAACTGTTAGAGAGGGATGGCACTATTGTTCCCACACAGCGCCATCCCTTTTTAACTGCGCTCAAGCAGAGATCTACGCTTGAGTTTGGTTCTGTAATACGGGCCTTACTGTTATTGCTATCTATAAACTATTACAATGTGAAGAGAAAAAATCTATATAATTAAAAACTCCATATTGTGTAACCTTTGGAGGAGGGTAGAAGATATAAAATTAAAGTTATTTGAGCGAAGCAAATTGTACGCTAGTGAATAAAAGAAAAGGTTCGATTCATTTCCACTACAGCTACCTGCTATACCATATACATTATTATTTTATTTATTTTAGCGATTAAGAGATTTCAGTATGTATGATTTCAGTATGTGTAAGTATGTACTTTCAGTATGATTTCAGTATGTGTAAGTATGTACTGCCTACTTTAATTTATTTTTTAATTTGTTACCAGAATAATTGTACAAAAGTTATAATTTGTTTTTTTTTAATTTTATTTTACAGTTTTTTTTTTTTGTTTTTTCTTATACTTTTTTTGTGATGCTGTAAAATAACAGTTAGGTTGCGTTCCAAACTATTGTTTTTTTTATTAATTTTTTTATTTCTGACGTGGAAGGAGGTTCCTATTCGCATTGTGAAAAGTAACGCGATCAGTCTTTTTTATCTTCTTTTTGTTGTCTCCGATCCGATTGTAAATTCTACGTATAATTTTCAATTTAATTCTTCTGAATATTTATAAATAATAATTGTAAGTTAGAACGCGTATATATAATATTGCGTGTTTTATGTATTTGTGGCCACAGCAACATCTACTGCTTTGATTTATTTTTCAAACATTGTATTATTCCCAGAATCTGACATGAAATTTTGTGGATGTATGTAACAATAAATTCAAGCCATATAATTAACACCACTACGATGATATATAATTATGTATCGTTATGAAAAAATTAAACGAAATAATGTTATGGCTACTTAAAATTCATTTTAATGTTGTAATGGGAATACATTTGCATTTTAAAATCTATAAGCTGGTATCAATAAAATATGTTTAAACAGAAATTTAAAAAAAATACCTACCAGTTTCGAAATTGTTCCTCGCAATGTGGCAATAAGGTCTTAATTCCCATATCAATATACCGACTTATTCCATTTTACAAAAATATGATATAAACTTTGACACTATTTGCATGGTTTTTGTCACATTGACATTGATTTAATATCTATTTTTATAATTTTGTTTTTATAACATAACCTATGAAATGAAATCATTTATTCTGCAATTAGATTTACATGAAATACTTTTGCACGTCAATATTTTTTTTCCTACTAGCATTTCGACGTGAATGGCCTGTTGAGAAGAAGTGCCGCAAGAAACTCAACAGTTAGCCTTTTTTAAACAGCCATAATAAACAAAAGGAATTTAGAACATTTTAAATATTGTCAAATAAGTTTGTGCAGAGGAGCAAATTATAGTAGCCACGAATTTTTATCTTTAAAATAATCTTCTATCTTATAATACCCCTTTTTCATTAAACAGCTTTTAACAGTTGACTTAAATTTATGCAGGGGCAAGTCAATAAAACTTTGTGGCAGCCTATTACACATTCTTATGTTGATTCCTATAAAACATTTAACAGTCTTGTGAAGTCTGAGGCTTGGAACTGCGAGCTTATGCTTATTTCTGGTGTTGAGGCTATGGCAGTCAGAATTTTTAAGGAAAATATCATAGTGTTTACGTACATACATAATACAATCAAAGATGTATTCTATCATATCATCACGCCTCTTTTCTTTCCCCGAAGGGGTTTTCCATTTCTCCCACCCACATTTCGCCAGATATGTTATGTAACAGGTGGCGAGCCTGGTGCATTGCACCGGGCACAATGTGAGGCAAGATTCACAATGCGGCTGTAAAATCGAACCCGTGAGGGCTTTTAGCCCGCCTGGCTAGCTACCACTGTCTTACATAAGCCTATCTCCTTAATAACAATCATATAAAGCATTGTTATGTTCCGGCAATTAGATGTAGGATAGCCAATTTCTCAGGAATACAAGTGAAGTTCACTTCCACCTTCAGCCTTATCGTCACTTACTATAAGGTGAGATTAATGCCAAGAGCTTGCCTGACAGTAAAAAAAATATCAAAACTACTCACAGTTTCCGACAACACGTCGCCTGCCTTGTCCACCTTGAGGATGGTGACCTTATCCTTGTCAAGCTCCTTGTACATCTTCTCGACGACGGTGGAGTAGGGGCTCAACAGCCCGGTGATGAGCAGGATGTCGGGCTGGCAGCCCTTCAGCATAAGGTCTTTGCGGCTGGAAAACGTGACAGGTTTAGTAAGTAATGTTTTCCTTATTAATATTTTAATACATGTGTACAATACCGGTAGGGGGTTAAATGGACCCATTTGGAGAGTCAATTTACCTAAAACGTATACCTCATAAATGAATACGTAAATTAATACCTCATTGAAAAATCTGAATATCACTGCAAGACAACAATAAAATTTTTATCAGTGTGCAAAGCCCCAAAAAGATAATAATAGACTACAAAAAAAATTTAAGTGGTGCGTTGCTGGCTTCATGACCAAGCCAATAACATTAAAAAATAAGACAACAGGCTTAAATTACAGCTTGTTGACGAGTAGCAAAAACGCGAACTATTTTTTATGTCTTCTCGACACAGTTATGCATTTACATAGATGACACACATTTTTGAACATGCACATATTGCGTGTGTTCAAAAACCCCAACCAAACGTCGGGGTTGGCCCCTGCTAACTAGACTGCTTGCGCCCGAATAGCTGCAGAAACTAAAAATAATGCCTTGTTGTGTAATAATTAACTGGCGACATGGCATCGACAGCAGCGGTATTTGTCAATGGATCTCCCGTTTAAAAATTACAGCAGTGACGTCACAGAAGACGTTAAATGAAACCAAGCGTGTCAACAGTTGACACGGTTTCAATACAAATCGTTATACTTGCGGTATCTATGTAAATGCATATCTGTGACTGCCGAGCTGCATTCTACTGCTAACTCCAGATTTCTGACGTAACCTTTGAATTATTATTGTATTCTGTTTCTATGAAACTTAAAATTATTATCCTATTTCTATGGAGTCCCACGACATGCTAGAGAGTGACAGCAATACTGACTTGATGAACGCCTTGACGTACTGCTTGATGTTGTGCGTGTTGAGGTTGCCGCGCAGGCGCGAGCGGTACTCCGTGAGCATGCGCTCGCGCTCCGCCGCCTCGCACGAGTCCGACGACATTTGCTAGAGAGATAAAGACATCGCTACATTTCATGAATCTTTTATTTAAGGGACAGGGAGAAATCTCAACTAATCTGGGAAGCTATACAATGAACTGATAATAGTCATAGCGATATTTTATTCGCATGTTTAGCCATGTCATTGCTGGTACATTGTGGAGTTTGTATTTATATCCCTGAAGTGGAAGTCGTGCATAATCTCTTCTGCATTGATAGAGTATAGCTAACCAAAAATAAAATACTTCTCACTATAATTTTACTGTGAGTTACCCGTTATATCAGTTAATATCGCATAAATCTTATTATCTCATTTTTATGACAACAGGTTCTGAATATAGGTATTCTATTGAAAACTTTTTAATGATACAACAATGTGAAAAATATTAAAATAACACAGCAAGCATTTTATTTTGATATTAACTAAATCTAATGAAATCAAAGCGTATATATATTGGGATTAGATTACGAACAGACACAAACAAGCGATAAAAGCTTCTTCATTGAACACTTCACTAATTAAAAGCTAGAACACAAGTAAGATAGCAAGCAAGCAACAAAGCTAAACTAAACAAATCTGTAATTAATATTGGGTCCTTACCTATAAAATTGGTGTTTTTTTTCTTAGTATTTTGTCTTTAACTATTAAGATTCAGAGAATTCCTAAAAAATAATTACCTCGTCTAAAAATAGACTATATTTTTGAGCACTTTTGATTTGTTTTGATAATTTGTTGTATGTTTAATTGTGTTAAAATTGGACACGGAGACAACTCTTTTTATGAGCCTCCCGAATACATCATTTTATTTGCATTGCATAAATAATTTTTATGAAGTGTGATATTACACATTACTAAAGCTTGTCTAATGATAGATGCCAAAAATTATTATCTTTGGATTTGTCGTTGTGAAGAAAACTGAAAAAAAATTAGTATGGAAAATGCAGAATTCCTCAAAATCTCCATACAAAACACCAATTTCATAGGTAAGGACCTAATATAAATCTTGCTACAAAAGCCAGCATTACACCATCAAATTAGCAGAGTGTGAATTCAACATGATACAGAATGCATCATAGATACTGCGCCACGCGGGTGACGGGACTGGAGTCCTTGATATGTAGGCAGTCGTCCACATTGCGCGGCTCGTCGGCAGAGGGCTGAAAGGCCTGGTCGCGTCTGGCATCGGTGCCTACATGAGATCCCGGTGCCGGCATATGCGCGGAGGAGGAATGCTCCCGGGGGGCTTAGTGGGTTCGAGCCCCACATAACCCTTCCCAGACCCAGAAGATCGGGGATTGGTTAACCTTTACCCCGGGTAAAAAAAAAAGCATTATAGATACTACTTTGCTTGTAGACAGACAATATTATACGATAAGAGACTAGGTCAAATAGAACTCTGAATATTGGATAGGGTAATGTAACTTCGACTAATACTAGCTGAAGCATAAAGCTGCCTTTTCATAATAGGACGAAGCTAAGAGAAGCTCGATACGTATAAAAAATTACTAAGCTTCTCCGCAAAACATGGAAAAGTCAGCCTTTAACACTACAGTAAAGTAAATTGAATTTGTTAGTCATGTTAGAGGTTACTTCTAAAATAAGAAAAAAATCACAGATATAGTATGTTTGATTAATATTACCAATCAACTATCGCCTTTTTCGCCTGGATTGAAAATGTTTCCAAAGTAAGAGAAATTCACAACTGTAATTTCTCTAAATTGGAATGGTAGAAGAATATCCCTCGTTTCCTCACGGTCATATTATTTTTATTTAATCATACGAATATTCCACTTTGAGATGTCTTTCAAAGCTTTTCTGCTCTAGATTTTATCATTCATCATTCATTATCATTCATTTTATTATCAATCGAATTTGAAAAATCAGAAAATACTCCTAATACATTTCTGCAAATAATACATTTCTACAAAATTACTGCATTACAACAATATAATACTAAAGTGGACACTCAAAATATCGTAGCCAATGCATTACCCGAACATTAGTAGCTGTTAGCAACAAAAATTAAGAAGAAGTACCTGGTAGCGGTAATGAAGATCCTCAAAACTCACGTGTCCAAACTTGTGATAGATGAGGAAGTCCTCTTCAGATTGTGAGATGTCGGTGCCCTTCCACCGGGAGAAGCGGCTGCGAAAGGCGTCGGAGACGGAGGAGGTGGAGGCGGTGCAGTTGACGAGGATCAGGCCGAGCAGCCGGCGCGGGTGCGCCAGGCCGCAGCGCGCGAGGACGTTAGCACCCGCGCCTTCACCCAGCCCGACGGCGTAGCGCACGTGCAAGAAGTCCAGAACGGTTATCAAGTCTTCGCCCAGAGTTTGGAGCGAAGGGAATTGGTAACTGTAAAGTAAAAAATTGAGGAGCTTATAATAATAATAATATAGCCTTTATTGCTGAAGTTACAGTTTTTTTGTATTTTACATGATATTTTTATCTATATCTCAGGCCTTCCTCGGCCATAAAGGGACTGCTACTATTTTCAGGTCGTTCGACCATCGCTTGCGTTACCGACCTTTTACGTGTTGTGTATGCTCTGGTAGAGTAGGGAGGATACATGAGTTGAATAGTTTCCTCTTTATACCTATGGGATATTGAGTGCTTTTTAAAATATCTTTCAAGGACCAGAACCTTTTCCACGAGTTTGTTATTCTTCGATCAATTTCTGTACTTAACTGGTATGGCAGTGATAAAGTTTGCCCCGAGTAGATGTAGAATTTTACGAATTCTATTACATCATCTTTCGAGTAAATTTGACTTTCATCCCTGTTGGTTATTATTTTTGTTTTCGACTTATTCATGGTTAGGCTTACTTTTTTACTTTTCTGGTCAAGATCTTTTATCATTCTTTGGAGTTTATCTGGCCAGTCCGTAATTATTACTAGATCATAAGCAAATTTGACATGATTTAAGTTCACCCCATATACGAACATACGAGATCATTCTAGTTCAGATCTTTGAAAACCTCTTCAAAGACAGCAGAGTAAAGATTTATTGCTCCTCAATAAAAAATAATCCTGAATCAAAAAAATTTGGAGCAATCAGGGTGACGTCATTTTCGCCATCTTGGGTGGAAGCGTCTACCCAAGCCCCCTCAAAAAACGGCGTCACATGCTTTCATATCAAACGCACCTGTCATTACCTCCGTTATTTAACCTCCTGGTTTTAACCTTGTTTTGCGTGTAGGCAAATGCATCTTTGTCCCTGTGCATTGAGCTGTGCACGCATCGCCCTTGCGGGATCGTGCCAAACGCAAGGATCCAGTAAAGGCAGTCCTGACTACCCAATAAAATTCCTACGGCGTGAACCGGGCTCTTTTTCAAATACTTTTCACAGAGCCGTAGCGCTATGAAGCCTAGGAGCATATATTATTATCTCAACAACATCTCTGCCACAAATTACTTTGTATAGGTATATAAAAGTAGTACGACTTAACACCCAACATCATCAATCTTGATTAATTGCTCATTTATCACTTGAAGTAAACAAAATGAATACTAACGAGTCTGGCAAGTCCGGGGAGTTCTCCTCGTGTCCAGGGACGTCCACGTGGATGAAGCACGACCTCTCCTTGATCTCGCTCATCGCGGGGCTCGTCACGAAGTCCACCAGGGACGAGTCTAAAAAGCATAAAGAATATAAGAGCTACTTAATTACATGTGGAGTTTGGAAGGACTGTTTTATGTGTAAAAAAGACTGTAAATTTTACAAACTACTAGCGACCCGCGATTACCCCTTTTCTGCACACTACTTTTCGTTTTAAAGAATCTGACCTGTGATTTCCTGCAACCATAGCATTGTCAATCACTTAACTTTAACAACTCAGTCCGGGCTAGCAGAAAACTAATTGCGAACTTGAATTTAGAAGTTTTGTGTAGGCCTACGAAAGGTATGTCCGAGTTTGTTTGTTTTTTGAGGGCTCGGGAATCGCGGGTTCTATCCCACCTCCAGTACCAGTGAGTTTGGATAAAACTTATGAACAGTTGATTGTGAATATCGCTTGTCTCACATTGTGCCCGGTGCATGGCAAGAGGCTCGCCACCTGTTACATGAGGACTTAACATAATATATGTGTTAGGTTATGTTCTTTTTTCACCTTAAATTATGATACATTTACTCAAAAAAATCACCGTTGAAGCTCTTCTAAAAATTATCACTCTCGTTTTCAAGTGCCCATGCAAAATTTTACAACTTACAATGCTTATCGACGTATCATTCACAGCATGCAACATTTCTTCAAGAAAATGTATAAAATTGTATTTGTTATTTCAAGCCTTGCTTAGTAGCTCGAGTACTGTAATTATATGGTCACTATTAGAATAACCACAACCTTGCTAAATAATTTGGTAAAACGGGTTATCGGTGGTTATATACGGCGAAGAGTATTTCAGTCGAGAAACAACATGTAACTTATGTCTGACTCATATACGATTGGGGTCATTGCAGAAACTATTTTTATGCACTTCAACTCACGAAATATTATTATTACTTCATTATGAACTAGCAATTAAAAATCAGTGTTAGAACAACAATAATTAGTCTGAACTATAACATGCTGCCCGAACAATCAAACGTAGTTTAATATACCGTTATTATGGAAACGTAGTTTAATATACCGTTATTATGGAAACGTAGATTTCATGTTTATTCTTCTCTAATAGTGTGCATTCAATAGTATTGCCTAACTGATGGAAAGCTGTCTGCTACTGTCAGGCGTCTAGAATTTGATATGTAAAATAAAAATTTTTTTTTACGATTATTAAGTATTATTGCGCCTGTACCATCGAACACAGTGTTGTTAGCACTACACACAATGAAATTAATGATAATATTTAAAATTGATTATAGACATTAGGATATGAGAAGAATGCGGGAGGAATGAAATGTGGGAGGTTGTGCTGTATTTTTTATTTTTAGTTTTTTGTAATTTCAAATAGATTTTTCCAATAGAGTCCATGAATATTTGACGCAGTTTAAATATGACATTATTGTTTAAGTATGATAAATGGAGCCACACTGAATGTACGGCTCGGTATGTAAATAAAAAAATACATAGGTATTTCTACTTACGGTTTGTTCCAAGATCGTGGACTGTGAGGAACACGCATCGCTTGTCCTGCTGGCTGAGGTCACCCTGTAAGTTTTAGGATTGTTATTAGTTTAGAAACTAAAATTCCAATATATCTTTAATTAAGTGGGGTGAGAATATGATGAGGATAAATAGACTAGGGAGGCTATTTTCGCGTGTAATGTAGACTTCGATATAAGTCTAGAAAAGATGGTGGTGGTGTTACGGCCCATAATTATGATTTCGATTAGTTTGATTTCAAGTAAGCTTTGATATCCGTGTAATTTTAAATTTAAAAAGTTATCTTCTTAAAGTAAAAACAGCTCGAACACTTCTAGAGAATATCATAGTTATTATAGATTGGAACATTATTTAATATGAGAATAGACCAACATCAATCTACAAATAAAAAGAATGTTTGAAATTGATTCAATTGGATACAATAATACATCCACAGGTAGTGCCATACTCAGAGATTGTGAAACCAAGATGGGTGTTTACTTAGCAATTATATTCTGAGTAGCTTAATTAGAATATTACTTATGGATTGTGAAAGAGGCCCTAAATAATAAAAACTAATGATTATACGTAATCTAGTCAATGACGTACATAAAAAATCTATTAACTATATGAAAATGAGAAAAAGATTCAATAAAAATATAAAGAAGTCGCAAGTCTATTGTCTATAAAGAAAGTGAAAGCAATGTTGATGGATCCTGAGCACCGACCGCCGGAAGCAAGCCGACGCGTGACGAGAACCATGAAGCGCTAAGCTAACTGGGTTAGTTTACTGTTTGGCATGTTACACCCACTACCACTACACATATTATTAAGTAATTTCAAGTATATCTGAAGATTGTTATTACTTTGACACCTCCTGATTACGATTCCCAATCTAAGCCATGTCATGAACTTTAAGAACTTCTAAGTTATGAACCACGAAGTAATAGATTTCATTTTTATTTTTATCATGCGTACTTTTGCAAAGAACAGAAAATTTCGAGCGTCTGTTTTAACGATAAAATCAAGATATTGAGCAGGCATTGTTTGCGTGCTTCACCTTTGATCACTTTGTTTTCGATCGGACGAGAAAAATGAAAAAATGAAATGAAAAATGCTTTATTAACAAAAATCCTTAATATTATGGTAACGGGGTTTTCCGGTAAGTAATCAAAGATACTTGTGATGGGAATGCCTCGCTCTTCATTCACAGGTGTACATCTAGGATTTATGGTACCCTATTCATTTAAGTAAATCATCAAATTAAACATTTTTTTTTCAATGACGAGAGTGCGGTCAAACGCACTCAAAACATCCAAAAATTTAAGACACATTTTAATTTGTATTTTCCTGTTTTCTTAATCAAGCTCCCTCGTAACGCTTCGTTTTTCTTTTGTTTTCTACACACTTACGTCAGATTGTGATTCCTTGTACAGTCGAGTACAAAAACATGTATACACATTTTGAGAGGTGACAATCTTTATTTCCTTCTGGTATGAGACATTTACTGTCAAAAGTCGTTACATATTTTTGGAGGAGACTGTACCTAAAGGACTCTAGTCACTCTACCTCATCTGATGATACTAAAAAGTAGAGTTAATAACGTCAGAAGATGTTACAGGCCTTAAATTATGTTATGATTTTCGACATCTCTGGACCAAATTACAATTAGACTTTAGTGAAAACAAAACAATTTTAGATTTGTAAATTTTCCATGTATTTAAAGTAACCATATGTTGACCAGGAAAACTCCGGAAACTTCTGTCAGAAACTTCATATTTCCATTCGAGTATTTATGTTTTTAACGGAAATTATGATCTCATTTCAAATACTGCTTCATAACATTAGCAAAGTATTTGTTTCATGTAAACAGGTACAAATTGTTACAAATTACATCATCGTTCTTAGTATATACCTAGCTTAGTAAAATTACCGGTTTAGTAAATGATCTCTGTGTTTTGCATCTTTTTTAGTAATAGTCAATTTTGAAATTTTGCTATATACCTGTCAGTCGATCGATTGTCAACTACTTTATAAGTTGACAATCGATCGACTTTTAATTGGCATATACATGCGATGAAATAAAAAGACTAGCAATTTAAAAATTAATAATATTCGGATAATACCCACAAATACCTAATATTAATATAAATTGAATCTTGTAAATTACTCTTCATAAAGGAATACGTAATTGACCTCTAAGGGCCGGCGCTCACTGCCGGCACGGCTCGGCATGTCATGGCAAAGGATTTTATAACTAATTAGAATTATATTATATTCAGAATCTTGCTTTAATAAATTAATAATGATAGTAGAATTTCATATTCATATGTCATTTTTTCTGTTACTCTCTGAAGTATTGGCATATCTATAAATATTGCCAGCGGCAACGTGAGACAATCCAGTCCTCATTTGACTTGCTGAACTGCAGCTGTCTGAACAAAAAGAACTAACTACTGAATAATGAACCGACCCATCTTGCAACGAGTACTAAAATTAGCAATTGTTATTTCTGTTAACTACTTGAACTATACTGCAAAAACACCTCCTTTCTCTTGTGGATTTGGTTTCTTTCTTAGTTTTAAATGTAGTTTTAATAAGTTCAGTTTATTAAAATTGCAATATTTCATTAGATAATATTGTAAATATTAAGGAGATGAAACTTTTATAATAAACTTTTTAAGGTATACTCTACTCAGATTTTTACCTTAAAATGTTTATATGAAAAGTAAAATGCACTTATTATTATGGAAGAGCGGATAATATTCAAAACTATTTAAAAGATTGTTTGAACTCGTGCATTTTAATGATCCAAGCTTAACACAACCAAATAACGGGCAAACATGTGTTTATGTTTTTCTGCTTCTTCTGGAGTACTGTCACTTATAAAAATATTTATACAAATTATACAGGTGTTAATCTTTATTCGCTTCTAATGATACTCTAGAAGTATTATTAGTGTGTATATAATACATGTGCACGTGACTGTTCACAATAATATTTTTAATATGAAGGGTCTTCTTTGTCTTTATTTTTGGTACATACATACATAAAAGTCACGCCTTTTTCCCAAAGGGGTAGGCAGAGATTACATCCTTCCACTCGCTACGATCCCTGCATATTTCTTACGCTTTATCAACTCTGATTATAGTCGTTATTTGTGGTTAGCTGCATAATAATCCGCCAACTATGAATTGTTTGACATTATAAACGATTTGCAGGAAATTTGAAACCTAGTTTAAATCTTGATTTTGTCAATTTTTGACATAAGAGCCACAGAAAAATTGACAAAAAATGAGGAAATCGGTTTTAAATCTCGACTTAAATTTCCTGCAAGTGGACCTTAGAGTCAACTTAGTTCTGAATTGAACCTCAAATTTCTATCAAATTAAGCCTGCCTTGTTTACGAAGTACTTTCAGTCTTTGCTAATGAGAAAATCCATTGAAACCTTAGAAGGTGCGGAAGGTTCATTGTACTTGAACTAATTAGAGGTTTCTTGGAACATTTTATCTACGAATATGAAGAAAATTAATGGCAAAAGTTAATGAATATAGACGCTTTAATGTCTACACCAGAGAAATACAGGTACATCAATGAAATTGGATTTTAAGAGAAAAGTAATTTTTTAGGCTATATATTTCTTATTGGGCATTTTAAGTCTTTTTTTTATATAGATAGATATAGATAGTACATTTTAAGTTTAACCCAATGCGGAAACTGTAAAGTCTCTGGCAGATCCAGTTTTGTGTATTTTTTTCATAAACTAATGACTAAGATATTGATCTATTGAAATATAATTATCTAATTAAAATCTTTTCATTCACAGATTATTATTTTATATGACGAACAAAATTACAGAAATATCTGGTTTGTATTTGTAGACTAATAAAAAACCTGATTTTGATACTAATTTACCCATCAGCAAATGAGATTAATTAAGAAATATGAGAAATAAAGTGATTAGCAATAAGTGTGATAAAAAAACGAAAAAATTGTAAACACACGTTAATAAACCAGCAGTGTGTTTAGTAATCGCTATTGAATCTACAATGAATAAGCATTAATGAATTATTAAACGTAGTCTAAAGCCAGAGAATAAACTACTTACCTGGGCATGTTTGGGGATATTTCCCTGTTCGAAGCATGCAAAAAAATTTTGTTAACAAACCATCGTATCTCAGGCAATTTATAAAAAAAAAATACATACATATAAACACGACTATTATCTCCTAAGAGTTAGTCTGAGACTAGGCAAAAGTACGGCGAAAGCACTTCAATGCCATAGTCCGCGCTTCACCGAGCAGTGACTGCACATGTGCGCAACGTGAAAGGTGGAGCCCGTCGCCGCTATAAGCTGTTGGATGGTTGTGCAGTTTTAAGTCGCCTTTTACGACACCCAAGGGAATGGGTTGGTAGTATTCTTTAAACAAGCCGCTACCACAGGCCTCAAAAAAATATTTGTATTGTAATCATAATAGCCAATTCTCAGCCAATTTATTGAATGAAGGCATTGGATCCTTCCACTTATTATGTTAATGAAATGGCTTTCACAAGATTGATTTCTATTGTTTTGCCAATTACCATTATTAAAAAAATTACTATTTTGCTATATTTATAGCATAGATTTTATTTCAATGTGCGCCTAAACGAATTATTTCGTCTGTGTAATCATAATATCTATCATAATATCGCTAAAAGGCTGGATTGTTTCTATGCATGGATTTAAACCCATTGCTAGTTAAATTATTTTATACTGTGTTATGGGATGAATTAGCTATTTTGCTGTTGTAGAGTAACCACAAGATATTATCATCACGTATTTTATCATAATCGCAGCAAAATTGCTTTGCAACTGTGATAGTGACTTGAATTACTTAAATTCTAACTTAACATCAAACACAATCACAATGCAATCTATCGTCAGGTACAGACGTACTATTTATGTTGCGATAGTGATTGCAGTTACATAAGCATATCTTCATCCTATATACATTATCTTAATATAGTATACCAAAGAGAGTTAAAAACTATACCTGGACATGAACGTGTATGTCGCCGCTCCGATCCGTACTAACGACGTATTTCTGTAACAAGAGGAGATAGCGTTTAGAAAATTATATTATATTAGTGGAGAGATATTATGCCCGGACTACAGATTGTATTTAGTGATACGCAACATCAGCACCTTTAGAATAAGTTAAAAAATATATATTTTTTAGTTGCGTTTACCACTTGGTAGGCGCGCGAACCTTTCGGTCCGCGTTATTAAAGCACGATATTCTGTCGGACGCCACGCGAGCCCATCGGTTCGCGCTCACCCAGACCACTTCAAAAATAAAGAACAAGAAAATGGAACTTGCCATTTGCTTGCCTGTAGAGGGGTGCGTTTTTTTCTGTCCTGCCCTGTTCCCTGTTATTTGGGGTCGGCGCAAGATGTCTTGTTCTTCAACTCTCTTCTATTACTCATCACATCATCATTCACACAATCCATCCATCTTTTCTTTGTATTCCTCTCCCCACGCACCCATCCACTATCAAATCCATAACTTTCCTGGTTACATGGTCATTCTCCCTCCTCATTACAAAATAAAGATAATAATACAATTTTTTTTTATTATTTATTTCGGCAATCAAGATTTAATATAAATACGAAAAATTGGTGTATAATTTAAAGATCTAGTATATAACGTATTTATTGGTATGTGGTATTAGAAGCAATCAAAGCCATAAGCAAATCTAGCGATAAATTAAATCTCAGGAATTAGACCTCATGTTATCAATGATCTAAATATTTTTTTTATAATACAACCAGTTTATTAAGTTGAAGGTCATTAGGTATTCCAATAATCATAATTCATAACAGTCATACAGGCACTAGGCAAACATATAGAAAAAATATGATTTTATGAAGTTTTTATTAAACGTGTGTTTAGTTTTTAGTATAGTGCAAATTACCAGCATGATGGCATGAAAATTAAAATGAAAACCCCTTACTAACTCCAGTAAAAAGAATAAATACTGATTCGATTTGGGATTTTGAACGCATGTTAATGTAATTACAGCTACGAATCAATAGTCATTAACAAAATCTCATTAAAAGTGTATTGACTGCTGTTGAAGTACGACTCGTACTAAATCCACAACTTGTCGACACAGTTAAGTGTGTCCCAAATGTTGGCATTGACAGAAACAATGATGACGAGTTAGATCGCTGACGTATGAGTTGGCAATCTCCATTTGCTTGTCCAATTGTGCTTTCATATGGAATACGCTGTTACTTTCGTGAGCATCAGTAAATTAAGCAGTTCGTCCGTTTGCGTCAGGCTCTTGACCGAAATGGCTACCTATATGCTACTCTTTGCTTTGTAATAATTTTAAGTAGGTACACGCAACTTGTTTTTCTCTTTGTGCACTTCTCCTGTCGCAGGTGGGTTGGAAGAGATATCTTATAGATATAAGCCCTACCTATTGTAATTTTATTTCTTCATTGTATATTTCTTTCTTTATTGTGTACAATAAATTATTAAATAAAATAAATAAATAAATATGTTCATAATCTTTTCTTCATTTCATTAAAAAGTTATCATAACGACCAGACATTTTGAATTTAAATATAAAACACACTTCTATTATTTTTAATTACATTAATGAGACTTTTTAAGAAAAGAACTCTTCAAATTGTACAAACGAAACGTTGTTCATGACAACTCTTTTTCTGAAGACAGAAATCTTATTTCAAATCTGCAATTGAAATCATGATTGCTAAAATTTTATACAGAATCTGTACACATAGCTAGAATCTGTATACATAACGTCAGTTTTTGTAAAGCAACACATACGCATTGTCAACCTAATGAAAAATAAAGTTTCCCAATAAGGAAGCCCCGTGGGATAAAAAGCTTTGAATTTTGATATGCTATATTTTGAAATATGAAAACACGATCCCTTCCTTAATGTGATTTGAGTGACATAGGACTTTAGGTCTCTTTAAATACGTAATATTTAAATACGTATTTCAGGCCTATAAATATTATCCATCTTTACAGTATTAAAAAACCCTACGAAAACATTTTTTTTTTCAACCGATGAAGAATAGAATAATAGTAAAATAAAAAAAAAAGGAAAATACAGCTGACCACAAAAGAAATGTAATTAAAAAGAAATTTATAGTCTTATCCATAATATAATTAAATGAATCTGCAATGTAGATTTTTCTTCCAGGGAGGATCCTATCTGCGAAATACTCTCGTCTTAACCTAGTTCCGTGGTAATCCGTCCGAGAATACCCGCAGGCCGTAAAGAGGCACTAAATATAAATTTCACCATTATTGTCACGGTTGACATTTTGCGCTTCCACTGCAATGCCATTTCGTGAAATGAGTAGTGTTTGTTGCCTTGATTCTATTCTAAATGTTGTGTGTGCGTTATTTGTACCTCTATTATTTAGATCATTATGCTATGGTCTATTTGTAAACTTACTTATCAACCTCCATTGGTAGTGAACCCGTTAAAACAATTAAGATCTTTTTATAAATATTGGTGTAAAGAAAAATGTATTTATTAAAATAAGCTATTTTGCGTACATTTCGATAAATAAAATTTGAGATTTAACCACGATTGAACGCCCACGGCTACTTGACAGGCTGGCTTGCTCCTGGGCTCGGATCTTGGTAGGGGTATATATGATATGAATGCAACTCTCTCTCTCTCTTTATCCGTCCTCAGCCTATGTACGTCCCACTGCTGGGCCACAGCCCTTGCTCATGGAGAAACACATGAGTTGGCATCGGCTGTAACACCACGCTGGCCCAAGGCGGGTTCGAGGGTAGAAACACTTGCTACAGCGAATGGGCTTGTGAAGCTCGGAGGAGTTCGAGATCATAAAGTTTGGTCACCCATCCAAGGCCTGACCATAGTGACGGGAGCTTTGTTTTCGATATCGAAAGCCAAAGCGTCTCATTATACTTTAGTATATTTCAAATACTCACTATACATAACTTTCATTATGAGTAACCTAGTATCGACCGGATATGCGGAGTGAAGCTAATTGAGTGGATTAATAATTATGTCAGAGGATGTTTTTGAGCAGCATAGGTGACAATATATTATTATGGTAAAACTAGCTATTGCCCGCGTCTTCGTCCTTCCTAAAGAAATAGGCTATTCAACACTGAAAGATTTTTTCAAATTGGAACAGTAGCCTCAATTGGTGGAATTGAAAATTTACTCCTACTCTATTATTAGAAGCAAAGTTCATAGTGGCGTAAATTTTTCCTTAATTTTTCTGGGAGGCGTTATATTTTTTTACATCAACCCGCATAGCATCCGTTCCCACGGGAATATCGAGATAAAAGGTAGCCCATGTCCTTTCTCAAGCTAGACTATCTGTGTACCAAATTTCGATTAAATTGGTTCAGTAGTTTTGTCTTGAAAGCGAGACAGACAGAGTTACTTTCGCATTTATAATATTAATATGGATAGGTTATCGTGCGGGAAGTGAGGCTACAATGAGATGAAAACTAAATAAACGATACATTGAATATGGGACACAGTAGAATAGAAGTCATATACATAGTGCCGACCACATTTAAAGTAGGACCAGAGCAGGAAAAAGTGGAGAAATAATATCATAACTACATAAGTTGCTTGCTTGAGGATCTCGGTTGCGTAATGGTAAGTCGATGTAGCTTTCGATATCGAAAACAATGCTACCTTCGCCATGGTCCTGAACTCCTCCGTGCTTCGGAAGGCACCTTAAGCCGTTGGTCCCGGTCGCTATTGCAACCGATTCTATCCACCAACCCGCATTGGTGGTGTTACGGCCTGTACTCCTCATGTGTTTCTCCATTAGGAAGGCCTGTGCCCAGCCGTGAGATATACATATATATGAGGACGAATGATACTCGATAAGTTTTAGTGTAATTAATATGAACAGTTATGAAACCTCAAAATATTTATCGAAGAACCAAACAGTTTCAATAACAAAATTGAATACATTGTAATTAAAAAAGACTAACAACAAATTCCAAAGTAAATCGAAATACTCCAACACATTCGCATATTTTCAAGAGCCTGTGTAAGAATGTTGGTAATGATTGTCTCAATTCAAGAGTTCTAGTTCACAACTGTAATAGACACAATCCTCTAAATGCGAATCTGCGCACGGACAGAAATAGTATCAGCGGCATTATGGTGTCAGTCATCGTTGCATCGCGCCTGTTTAATGTGCATTCAACTTTAAATTGACCAGGACTGTGTGAGTATTGTAGTTATTATTAGAACAGAGGAAGGATATCGCAATTTACCTTTGAATGTAAACGTTATTATGAAATATCTCAAAAAAAATTCTAATAGTGACAATAGTGAAACAATCTTTTCAAATGATTCTACACTTAATACACTATTGCTTGACCACGAAATCTCCTGGAAATATTAATACAAATAAGTTCTAAGATGTTTCGAAAATTCCTAAACACAAATCAACAAAAGGATCAGGTTGATCGTAATCATCAATAACTTCGTATTTTGTACAAACGCTATAGTATAGTTTTATTGATGGCATATGGATCATTAGTCCTCTCATAGAATAATATTGGGTCCTTACCTATGAAATTGGTGTTTTTATTCTGTCTTAGTATTTTGTCTAAGTATTCCTAAAAAATAATTACCTCGTCTAAAAATAGACTATATTTTTGAGCTCTTTTGATTTGTTTTGATAATTTGTTGTATGTTTAATTGTGTTAAAATTCCGAATACATCATTTTATTTGCATTCACTTAAAAATGATAAATAATTTTTATGAAGTGTGATATTACACATATTACTAAAGCTTGTCTAATGATACATGCCAAATATTATTATCTCTGGATTTGTCGTTATGAAGAAAACTGATAAAATGTTAGTATGGAAAATGCAGAATTCCCCAAAATCTCCATACAAAACACCAATTTCATAGGTAAGGACCTAATATAAAAAACTTTCTTATATACTTCACCAGCGACGAATTGTAGAAGAGAATGGCGCAGCAAAATATTGCGCCATTCAAATAAATATAATAACTGTTAATATGTGTGCAAGCCAAAAATGGGTACTAGTCAAGCGGCTCAAGAACCCACAATAAGAATGATAAAGTTTATGTCCGTGTCATATTACTATATAACGAAACGTCGACTATAATTTACACTCCTACGAGCGCTAACAAGATCATCAATGATTAATGGTTATTGAGGAACTATAATTACTAGCTCCCGACAGAGAGAGGGGTAAGCATGTGCGTGACGTGTTACATGGCTTAGGATGTGTGCACGATATACTTGTACAGAAGTTATGAGAATTAATACAATGTCATTGTAGTTAATAGAAGGCGGATATTTCAGGGGAGAAGTGGCATTGAATGTCAAGTAGTTGTATTGCGAAATAAAAAGAAAAAGAAAAGTAGAAATTGTCAAAATTATTGTTCCAACGCTATGGAACTTGAAAACAATTTTGTCACAAAGGAAAGCTCCGTTCTGAAAATAAATATTTTCATTTCATTTGATTCCCTTCCGCACCACATACTAATATTGGGTCCTTACCTATGAAATTGGTGTTTTTATTCTGTCTTAGCAATTTGTCCGTAACTATAAAGTTTCAGAACATTCTTATAAAATAATTGCCATATAGACCATATATTTGAGCTCGTATTATTTAATTTGATAATTTTTTGTAAGTTTAATTGTGTTAAAATTAGACACAAAGACAATTATTTTTAACTGCCTCCCGAATACATCATTTGATTTGCATTAACATACAAACGATGAATAATTTTTATCAAGCGTGTTCACACACATATTGCTAAAGCTTGTCTAATGATACATGCCAAATATTATTATCTCTGGATTTGTCGTTGTGAAGAAAACTGATAAAATGTTAGTGTGTAAAATGCAGACATCCCCAAAATCTCCATACAAAACACCAATTTCATAGGTAAGGACCAAATATTCACACAATCGACCTATATTCCAACCTCATATTTCTTTCATTAATTCTCATCTACCCATATCTTCTTGTACGAAGCATCACTGTAGAATAATTCAATCAACTCACTCAACCCCTTGCCATAAAACTTAATTTATTCAAGAATCAAAAGCATTTATACATTAGGAAAGTATGAAATCGATATAAGCACTTGAAGCAAATTGTGATATTGAACACTCGAATTCAATTACTGATTGTTTCGCTCGAGTAATCGCCAACATAACGTTACTTAGTAAACAATTTATTTTGGGATGTGCAAATTTGTAGTTTGTATTTGCTATGAAATCAAGGAAGCAAAATCTGTAGCTGTTAAAGAAAAACATTAATTGCTAGTCCAGTAAAATTAGAGATACAAAGTTAATGAAATCGGCAGTAGCGATATTATGGTTAAAAATTTCTCTATATAAATGCAATAAATCTAAGTTGCAAATCGATTCAACTTTTTGGAGATATTTGTATGCCTAGTTGAATTTAAAAAGGGGTGGACCATAGTGATGAATAGATAAGGAGCTAGGTAACTTGTGTGACTTCGATATTGGACACTAAGCTACTAAAGGGCTACTTTTGTTACGCTTGGACCGAGAATGGGTACCCAAAAACTTTATGATCTCATTTTCTACGACCTTCAAAAGTTCAAACCACAAAAAGAATGTACCAACTGCTTTTCTTGCCTAGCATGTCGTAAAAGGCGACTAAGGGCGTATTGGGTCTGTGATCGTGTAGGCGATGAGCTAGCCAAACCCAATTCTTGTATAGCTAAATGTGGTCTTAAGGAACATAGTGCTCCTTGGACTCTGACTACCCCTCCGGGAATTACAGGCGTGATTGCGCAAATGCATGTACTACGTGTGTTCGAATACCCCGACCAAACGTCGGTTGCTAAGTCTACTGCGTCCGAATTCGTTCAGTGATAATCGGTGGAGGAGCATCGGCAGCATTGGTATCTTTCAATCAATGGACGTTAAAAAGTTGGTCTCAACGCTTGGTCTCAATAGAAATCCTTATATTTTCGTTATCTTTGTAAATGTATATGTATAAACTATCAAACGATGAGCGATGAGTAGTCAACGGAGGAAGGTTTACTCCCACCTAGACATTCTCGAGTAATCAACCTTAATAGGCCGGTGTAACCGTTTGCTGGAACACAGACGGATGCCGATTATCGAATAAAGATCGGGACTGAAAGACTGCTCTATGAACTCCTTGTAAACAGAATGATATTTGGGCCTCGACGGATCGTAGTCAACATAGATAAAATTAGAACTAACGTCGCTATTTGAACGGCGTGTGTCTTTGCACGTTGCTTTTTTATGTCTTGGCCTTTTGTCAATTGTATGATCAACTCCTAAATTAGGTTCTCTCACGAAAAGTCATATATATTTACATACTAGCATCTTTCCGAATAGGGTAGGCGGGGGTTACAACTCTCCACTTGCTGCGATCTTGGCACATCTTTCGCTTCCACTATCTCCATACACGCCCTTCACTTTGCGGTGGATTTGACCTGGTCCTTTTCCAGAACGTCGCCAATTCGGTCAAGGTCCGTTCGCGTAGGCCGTCCACGTCCAATAGAACCACCTCCACCTCCATATCCTGTCCTCAATCTATATACGTCCCACTTCTGGGCACAGGCCTTCCGCATGAAGAAACATATGAGGAGTATGGGCTGTAACACCACCACGCTGACCCAATGCCGTGGATAGAAACAGTCGCAAAAGTGACCAAGACCAACGGCTTAACGTGCCTTCCAAAGCACGGAGGAGCTTGAGATCACAAAGTTTTGGTCACCCATCCAGGGCCTGACCATGGTGAAGGTAGCTTTGTTTTTAATCGAAAGCCAAAGCGTACTAACCTCTACGCCACCAAACTCTACTACCTCCATATATACGTAAACTTATTAGAAATGATCTCTTTATAGTGCCCCATTCCCAATTCTATTGGGGTCGCCGCGACATTTCTTCACAACTTTTTACTTATACTTTACTTATCTCTTTCTCAACTTTTCTACACAAAAATTTATCATCCTGCTCTTACACATCTATCGATGATTATTAATAAATATTTTCATACACTCACACCTATCAACTAGCCCCATTTTAAGCAAGCAACTAATGTTCCTCGTGTTACGGATACTAGATGACGGATAAATATATTTAATAGATAAATACATATAACTATTCAGATTTTATATAATACACATATAAACATACTAGACTGGACAACAAATGCCTGTATTCATCACACAAATATCTGTCCCCTTCCACCCAGAACCCCGCGAGATGATGACGCCTTGAGACCGGCGGTCTGTACGCCGGGCTCAAGGCGTCACCATCTCGGCACGACCACGGAGGTCGTCTTACTATTACTTTCTTTTAAGGTCCTAAATCATCATATAACTGTCTCATGTGTAAAATTAAATTATCACAATTATAATAAGTAATATTTCTGCCCATATAAGTAAAAAGCCCTATTAAAAAATAAACTATTTCAATCCTTTAAATACCTAGCCTCGAAATTTCATTCATTTCGGCGAGTTCCTTATCTTAATTGATTTTTAAAATATCCCGTTACATTTAGAACCGTAATACATTAATGATAAGGATCATGCTTCGACACAAATCACGCAATCCATCTCGATAGCCTTCATTTGCCCCAGTATCCAAAACCATTCATTAAGAGGAAAAGAGCAAGAACAAATAACGGTTTCGATATAACGGCAGACCAATTTGTTTCAAAATCATGAACAAAATTTTCCCAATGTTTTTGTATAATATTATATTATGAAAGTTTTATATAAACTAGCGTTAAATTTATCGTCATAAAGCCTAAACGAATAATAACATTCGTAAAGGATATTGTGACAGGATACGAAATTAAATTAGCTACTGTATAAAAAAACAATTAAAACTTGTCTTCAGACGAAGTTTGCCGATTCGGCAAAATGATATTAGGGTGGGTTATTAATCAATTGTTTCGATAGTTCAGACGAGTACAAAACATGTATAATACATATTTTAGTAGTGACAATCTTTATTTCCTTTTGATAAGAGTCATTTAGTGTCAAAAGTGGTTACTGTACAAAAACCCAAAAACCCATAACGCTGCCTCTGTAACTCTATTAGAGTAACTTCCTCAACTCTATCTACAATTCCCCTACTCAAGTATTCTATACCTCATTTGAAACAAATGACGATCCCGACGCGTCCACGATATTTCATTGCATATACTTACACTTTCTGACCTTGTACACCCTTGCGATCAATTCGCAGAATTAGGGCTACAAATCCTTAGGGAGGCGGTTTTCCGGGACGGAGGCTGTGACGTAGGCCCGTGTTCGATCTAACATGGAAATGGCGCGCAAAGGGATTACTTACTGGGAAAAACAATGAGGGAATCCTTTTATAAAATTGCAAAAGAAAAGTCTTGGTTTGGTAGGTGTGAAATTACACATGAAGAGATACAATAGACTTGTAGGAAAAAGTGCTACGAAAATGTTCTGATCAACATAGAAAACAACATAAATAGTTTCCTTGACAATTTTTAACGTAAATTCGTAGTAGCTATTAAAATAAAACATTCTTTGTATTTTAGTCTTCAATAGCCAAGAATCACCTAAAATATGGGCTTCATTTTACTACTTCATTCTTTTTCTACACTAAAAAACGTAAACAAAAGCTAGTATAATACAAAGACTAATGGCCTACAGAATCAAAAGTCGGTCACTTATTTTATTATTGAAGCGGAAGACTGAAACATTGGCGAATTATTCTTAGACCGCTCGATGCGCTCAGTTAAAACGGCCGACCTGCAAGCAACTAAATTAACTACTTCGAGAAAAATACCTGACGGCCTAATTCTGTGTAGAAAGTACTAGACCCATCGAGACTTAGAGGTTAGGATTTAATATTGAGAAAGGTCGGAAAGTATTTGAATACTTTCATAGTTTATAAATTAACCACATTCATGGCGGAGTGTCATATGATTAATTTATAAATGAAACTATAAATGAAACCGTATTTTTTTTTCTCTTTCACGTAATATTGTAAAATGTTTATAACATTCATAAGCATGCGCTAAGACGCATCTTAACTGAATAAATGATTTTGAATTTTAAATTTTGAAACAAACAACAACTTTGCTAACCATGCCCGTTCTAGCAAAAAAAAATATAATTTAACTATCACTAATGTAATTATTTATCTAACTGCTGCTCTAAAAGGAAGATGAGAAGAAATTTAATAATGAGTTCACGTACTACCTTACATAAGACCAATTTATTCAGCGTAAAACATTTCAAGAATTTCCCAAAAAGCGTCAAGAAGATGAAATAAACTTGGGTAATAATTCCGGTTTCAGTGTATAGCTTTATATACCAACGTTCACGACTCGACACAGATATTAGGTCCTTACCTATGAAATTGGTGTTTTGTATGGAGATTTTGGGGAATTCTGCACTTTCCATCCTAACATTTTTTTCAGTTTTCTTCACAACGACAAATCCAAAGATAATAATATTTGGCATCTATCATTAGACAAGCTTAAGTAATATGTGTAATATCACACTACATAAAAATTATTTATCTTTTTTAAGTGAATGCAAATAAAATGATGTATTCGGGAGGCACTTAAAAAGAGTTGTCTCCGTGTCCAATTTTAACACAATTAAACTTACAACAAATTATCAACACAAATCAAAAGAGCTCAAAAATTGAGTCTATTTTTAGACGAGGTAATTATTTTTTAGGAATACTGTGAATCTTAATAGTTACAGACAAAATACTAAGAGAGAAAAAAAACACCAATTTCATAAGGACCCAATATTTTTACATGGTAAAAACGCAACACACACATTTTCATACATCATTGTGCTGGTCCAATTGACCGTTGGTCTGGTTGCTATTGCAACTAGCTTATGGTGCTTTTGAAAGCATGGACGAACTCCAGAACTAAAGTTTTAGTTATCACGGTACCAGTTTTAGCTAATACAGTACCAATACCAGGGCTGCTACTAGGTGTTTCAGGGTTTAGTGTTTGGGCAAGTGTAGGGTAGGAAGTCATAAGAGCTGCCATACGTTGATGACATTAGGTAAGCTAGCAGTGGTTGATCTCACAGTATTCGCCCATTCCCCCGATGGGCGTTTCTGCGTAAAGCTTTTCCACAGAGTAAAAAAAAAAAAAAAGGCCAGTACAGAGTCTCGTGATCCGACAAGAGGCTTTGACTACATAATTGTGACTGTTTAATCTGTTAACAAATTTTAAAGCAACAACGATCACAACAGTAAAAGAATACGATTTATTCGTAGGTTTAACACGCCACAGTGACGTTGGTCGCTGTGGCATTATGTTGACCTCGCTATGGCAAACCTAGTTGACCTGTTATCCAATTTTTTTTAATTATGTATTTGTATTTATCTGTTGGCCAATAAATGTATTCTTTCTTTCTTTTAACATTTTTGCAAATATACTTTTTTTTGTGTTTTAAAGATTTGAAGCCCATTTCTACTTCAAAACCTTTCCCCTAAGTTTGAGATACACAAAAGCGTCAATAAGGACTGTAACAACGATCGCTTTGGAACCAAACAAATATTGTTTTATTTGCTTCAGTGAAAACTGCGGCGGGATACACTGGCAATATAAATAGAACAATGGAATGGCTTTCATGTGTAAGCAAGATATTGAGTTTCTATAGTACATAATAGCAGTATCACGATAATAATTTTAGGAGTTGAATAAACTATTAGTGACATGAAGGGCGAATTCGAACAAATTGAGATTAGTAACACGGGAATAGTAATACCTGTGGTAATACCAAACTCAGCTGAAACGATTGGTCGAGTCTGCCCTGTGTCAAACTAGACATTGACACATTAGTGCGCGAAAACTGCGTACTCCGTTAAAATAGTATTACTCGCGTGTAGCCAAACATGAAAAAACTAGGATAGCTAATCGGCTCCGCCCTTAAGGCAGATTCGACCAATCGTGTGAACTCAGTTTGGTATTACTATTCCCGTGTTACTAACCTCAGTTTGGTCGAATTCGCCCTGTTTTTCAAAATAGTGAAAAACCACATGTCGTTCACATACAAGGCCTCAACAACAGCAACTAAACTATCGAAGGAAAGGGAGAACACACAATATTTCGGCTCACACGAATTCTATCCCACAACATCACGGCTTGCGATGTGGGATCTAGACTATCAATTAGACGTCTTATTATATTATGATACATCGATGAGTTCCTATATTTTAAAAGAAACAATGTATTAGCAGCTGTTACTTGCGTACAAAAAGTTATATTTATCCGTTAATCCTAAACAAAAAAGCTAAAAGGAGAAATATTGCTATTGCATTCAAAAAAGCTCGCAGTCCGTTGTTACAGCTCATAATATAATTAACAGAATTGAAATTTAATCAAGAAAAGATGAGAGGTCTCTTAGATGTCGCAGGCAAACGAATATCATTAAAAGATAATTAGAGAAACAATGGTATGGCATAAATTAGCGTAGTGAAAATCTAACTAATAATGTTCGAATAAAGCGAATCATTTCTGAATAGCCATCAGTTTTGTTTCTCGGAGAAAAGAAATAGTAAGAGGTACTTGTTGGAAATATGATTTTGAAAAAGATGGATGAAAATAGATTGCATATGGCCGAAATGTGTATATTAAGATGGATGTGTGGAGGGACGAGGATTGATAGAGTGAGGAATGAGTATATCAGGGGATGTCTGAAAGTTGCTCCAGTGATATAGAAGTTGAGAGAAAAGCGGCTATCGTGGTATGGACATATTTTGAGAAGTGAGAATTAGCATGTAACGAGAAGAGTTCTGAATATGGGAGTGGATGGTAATGCAGGGAGAGGAAGACCGAAGAAAAAATGGATAGATTGTGTGAATGAAGACATGGCTAGAATGGAAGTGATTGTTGATATGGTGTGTGATAGGAGAGAGTGGAGGCAATAGACTAGCTGCGCCGACCTCAAACGAAATTGCGAAAAGGGCAGGCTAATGATGATTTGGACCACATCAGGACACATTGCCGATTTATTTCATCACTAAGATTTGCCACTTAAACTTAAACTTTTTAAATTAATAAGCAATTAGTCTTGTAAGGAAATCACTAAGGTACTAAACCGAATTCCACGCTGTAATCAACAAGAGTTAGTTAAATAATATTGAGTTACAACAAATATCCTGATTAGATTGACCTTATACCCTAATTTTAGAGATTCCGGCATATAAAGTTCACGCTAATGTAATTGTTATAATTACCTTCATCTAAATTTGATACGATCCACTCAAAGTATGTAAACACTACCAATTTATCGATAGCACTGTCTCGATGTCCAAAACTAGTACGGCTTCAATCAATCCACTAATGAACGCCCGCATCATCAGCCTTGCTTATATTTCAGGGCTGTCACTCTAATAGGAAATAATCTAACATTAAAACAAGATAAGCAATCACGAACCTACGAATCTAGGAAAAATAAACTTTGAAGTAATGACTTCATCTCATCTATGTAAAGTAAGACTGGGACTGGGACCCCTAATATAGCATAGGGATACCTTTCCATTGCTATGCAAGTAGCTATGCTGTATGTGAGGAAAAATAGACCCAAAGGACGACACCATTTTGCGAGTCACGTGAAACGAAGTTATCCCATTTTTTCTATATTTCCTCGCACACGGCTGCGAAACAGCCCTGAAAACCTTAAAACGTCGACGGCCATCATAATGTCGGGTTATAAGGACAACGCTGTGCTAGCAGCAAGTTTCTTTTTATGTATCGTGCGTCAAAGAACTGTGTGAAAGTAGTTAAGAGTACGAAGGCCTGTATCATAAAGAAAGGTGAGGTTCCCTACGGGACGCGGGATGTGACCTGCGTACCCCATTTAAAGGTTTTAGTTCCGTTGAACCCAGTAATGTCCCAATTGTTAAACGTCCTTAACATTCTGTGCCACGGTTGCCTCTATTAGCAACTTTATACCGACGAAAATGTATTGAGAAATAAGTTTACGATTGTGTTGTAGTTTTACTATCAAAAGTTGTACGAGAGACACTGAAGCAGACTATTTAGCAAATTTATAGCAAGACTTTTTGGTGAAAAACTTTTGTTGAACTTGAAAACCTTCTTTACTGCCAGTAAACACAATGAGCTTTTGCTTCGCTGCCAAGGGTAAATAAAATACGTCTAAAAATAAATACACATAATCATTCGTTTAGCATTTTGGCATGAATGGCGTTTGCACTGTATTTAAGGCACGGCCTCAACTACTAGTTTAGACGCGGTCAGCTGATGATATAATATTAAAGGAGAAAGCTCAGTAATTTTGGCAATGTAAAATTAAGAGAAAATATTCTAATATATCAAATTCAAATTTGATGGTTTTCTAAGACTCCGATCAGTACCCATCGACCAAAAAATGAGCTTATCTTATCGTAAAAATAGTTCTAGAATTAAGGCCAAGATAAAATGATATGAGTTGTTGTTTATGAATTAAAAAAAATATGTTCATTTAAAGGAAGGGTAAAGACTTTCTGAGTTTCTTGCCCGTTCTCCTTAGAACAAGCCTCCTAATTGGTCTAATGAATGGATGGTGTACTTCTTCTTTTTCACGAAATGTAAAATGCTTTTAACATTAATAAGCATGCGCTAAGACGCTAAGCTGAATAAATGTTTTTGAATTTGAATAGAACATTAGTAATGATCTGGAAAATGCTACACAATGCGACGCAAGATCCCACACCATAATTATGGTATAATAAACTAATAAGCATCTTATATTAAGAAGATTTGATCCAGTCTGTCCTTGTAAAGGAAAAGTTGAACGTTCTGCGTAAACAAGACCAAAGACCCAAGTCTCCTATGTTAAACCCTATTTAAAAGTAAAATAAATGGCGATGTACTAGGTCAATAGCTGTCAACCCTAACTCAATTACCGCCCAGGGTAACCGACACCCGGGGCTGTACTATCGCTAACAGATCCAGCTGAGCACGTTATAGCTAAATTAATTCTTATTACAACGCAGTAAGATAATAAACAGTAAATAAGGCCTGGAACTTACTATTCCCCGTGCATATTCCGTAGTATCTAGCTACTAGTAGCTAATTCCCCGAATGTTATTAAAGGCTTGATGAACCAGACGGGATACGTTGTATTGAAGGCCAGGAATTGATAACCGCTTTCGTAGGTATGGGATGAGGATAGTTAAGAAGATTGTGGTTCGATATATACAATAGACTTCTTACTAACGATTTAAGACGGCACTATACTTCTACCCTCAGCTGGGATAACAGTTTCATCTTCTTTTTTCTTTTTTGTCCTGTCATAAGATTGAGAACACAATTTTATTATTTGGGGTCGGCGCAACATGCCTTCTTCCACTCTCTCCAATCACTCGTCAAGTCAACAGTCACTCCCATCCTCATCATATCATCATTCACACAATCCATCCATTTTTTCTTCGGTGTTCCTGTCCCTAATATCCACAAAAGAAACAAATTCAAATTCATAATATTCCTTGTGACATGATCATTCTGTCTCCTTATTCCATACCAGGAAAGTCGATTTTCTATCAGTGTATCAGCAATCGGAGCAACTATCAGACTTCCCCTAATATATTCATACTGTCCATTCTCGTCACACCACACATCCACAATTAAAGAAATACTAAGGAAACGCTTTATTTAAAGTTTTATTCAATCTCAGTCTAGAGTCCATATCTCTCTAATCGGCTACTTTCATTGTAATTATAGTAAATATACAAACATTGAGTCGCCACGGTAGGTAGTGAAAATTATTATTATTTTTTTTTGTTGAAAAAGGTCAAATTTCAAATATTAATTGTCGAGAATCCTCATTGTACGATAAAGTTTAAAGGAATGCACAAGTTAAAAATTAAGACCCCTGTACCGGCCAAGTAACTTTTCTTGTTAACTTCTAAGATTGAAGGCGGCACCGCGTTGAAGAATTACGACATTTTTCAATTAATTTTTCGAGACAAGGAAAAAAGGCTCATTTAAGGGTTTAAAAAAAGATTTTAAGAACTAGAAAATTGCTAATTTAAATATACGTGAATTCAGAAAAGGGATAACACCACCATAGAACGGTGCACGCGGTGCCAGGTATAGATTTTTTGAGGAATAATAAGTATTCTTCAAAATAAAGCAATTGATAGAAACCTATACAATAAAAGAAAAGTATAGTTCTTGTTCTATTATTTACAATATAAAATGAGTACATAAGCTGATAATATTCTGCAAAGAATGAACCTGAATAAGATGCTTACATTCTGAGAGTTCAAAGAAAAAAGTTTTTCAATTTCATATCTTTATCAATAAGGAGTTGTCAAAGTTTGACGGCGGAAACTTTGACAACATGAAATTCGGAAATAAACCTTATTATTCTTGAGCCTTTGTCTTATTTATAAATGCAGCTAAAATAAAAGCAAATAGGAGTTTTTGGCGGCATTCAACTATGGCGGACGTGATTTTTATTTCGATAATTGTAATATTGTACGGAGTGGATATTGTTACGTAAAATCAGTGTAGTTTTGTGTAATAAGTGTCTGTGATGATGTGCAATGTTGAGGATTATCGAAATAAGCGTCAAGTGGTGTGAAAAGTGATGAGTTTTTTATCGTGGTAATCCACCTCATCCAAGTAGCATCACAGTGTCTGTCATCGATCGTTTGACGCCAAACTCTCCCAAGATGCATTGAAATGCATTACACTAGCATTTCAATGCAAACTCTTGAAGATATATATATTGCAGACATGGCTGTTTGGGCTTCGTTCCCTTTGCCTTCCCTATGGGAGAATTTTACAAAAAAAAAAAAAAAAAAGCAAATAAAAACCGGCCAAGTGCGAGGAGGACTTGCCCACGAAGGGTTCCGTACCATTATCCATAAAAACGACAAAAAACGTGTCTTTGTATTGGGGTCCCCCAACATAAATAGCATCATCATGCATCATCTGTTAAAATTCAACTGTCTATCACGAAATAATTACAGCTTAGTACAAGACAGACAGCTAAGTCCTAGAAATACGGTCTTGATTTACCCTTTAGGTACGAATCCCTAAAAGAATTACTTGAGTAACATCTGTATTGTTACACATAAAATATTTAACATTCCAATGTCACATAGAATCGCTACGAATTTCTATGAAAACGTTTTTGTTAACAATTTCCTCATGTAACATTTTACGAACTCTTTTTATGTAAGCAATTTTGGCCAAAGGGTTAGCAGAAATGCTTAGGGTTACAATATAATTTTTAGTGACGTTTTGGTATCGATAATGGTCGCCTGTCGATAAAGTAAAATTACGAGAATCTTCTGTTAAAAATTTTCACTGAGATGATAAGAATTTGTGTGATTTTGTGGATTGTTTATCCTCTCTAAATTGATCAATCCTGCGCTCCTGTTACTTTTTTGGACCCTGGCCATTCTATAACTATTAAATAAAAGCGAATTTGAACGCTTGGAATTTAGAATTAAGTACTTATAACGGGATTTTCTTCTTTGCCTTTTTTTGTATTTATTATGCACAGACACGTATTCCAATGTTATGTTTATTTATAGATATTAAAGGCACACGCTACATCACTAATTAATGCCCTTTTTCTTCCTTCGCGTTACGCTCGTTCAACAGTACTTTTATAGTCAATAACAAGCTCTTTGAGGCTGGAGATTCGCTGTTATGAACGCACATAACTATAATGATACTAACATGAATAGAACCCGCATTACTTTAATGCGATGGGATCTTCCTGCGTTTTGACCTGACCGTATTTTGGATATGAAAATGTTAAATATAAGGAAAGGTATTTTTAAGGAATCACGGTATCCCAATGGATCTATTTTTATGTTATGTATATGCATAACGTTAAGCTATTCGATTAACAGTAACATCATTAAAGTAACTATATAAAAATCATTATATATAAATAAAAACGTGTTCTAACGAAATATTACAGATAAATCTTTAACTCCTTGGGCACCGCGATCCAATAGGTTCGCAAACAATAGACATTTCTGGTGGTATCTATTTTTGTGTCCGTTGACTAGTTACGGAATAAGCATTAATATAATATGAAATGTATTTTTACTTCTCAGTCAGCAATTCAGCGTATTTACGACATGGTGTTGCCTATAAATATCCTTATTTGAGAATAAGAAGAATTATTTTCGCGTCAGTGAACCCTATTTTATCAGATACATCCATCCCTTCCTTCGTGAAAAATAACGTTTGTTGTTTATTATTTCTGTACATTTTTTCGTGTTTCAGCAAATAAATAAAAGAATATACCTATTGCATAATTATTTAATGTATTTCAGATTTTCAAGCTTATAAGTTTTATTACTCGAAAGCCCCCGACTGGGTTGGCACCTTAAAGTGTTGTTTACCTGAGTGGGTAAGGTCATAAAATCGCATTGAGCATGCGTTAAATTGAGAGGGGTCTCGTCTCTTACGCATTATCATAATGCCTGCACTCTATTTTGGTTACGAGTGGTTTACGCCCAAATTACGAACTCCTATCGACTACGGGACCAGAAAATGCGTTTTTGTCCTGCGTATTAAAAACCAGTTTTTGTCTGATTAATTCAATTTCTTGTACTATATTCCATCTCTTCGAGGAGCTCGGTGGCGTAGTGGTTAGTACACTTTGGGTTTCGATCGAAAAACACAGCTACCTTCGCCATGGTCAGCCCGTGGATGGGTGACCAAAACTTTGTGATTTCATACTCCGGTCGCTATTGCGATCGTTTCTACCCACCAACCCGCATTGGGCCAGCGTGGTGGTGTTACGGTGCAAACTCCTCATGTGTTTCTCCATGAGGAAGGTCTGTGCCCAGCAGTGGGACGTGTATATAGGCTGAGGACGACAATTCCACTTATTTATTACTGGGTAGGTAGTTAATACTTAAACATCGAATACTCCTTAACAACACTATTAATGGCTAGCCACTTAAGCCCGATCTTACTTCCCAACTTTTGCCACAATGCAGTTATAAGATACGTTCATTTGCACTAATTGTTGAGGAAAGTAAACAAGATATCGACGTTGTTCGGCGAAGTACTAACAAACTAGTTAGGGTTAATTTTATTCATCATTGGGTGCATAAACCTTTATATCTAGAGAATCTTTATTAAGCTGTTGGTAGTATTGCATCTGTTTAATTATCATTGCATATTGGATTCGAGCGATCACATTTTCATATAACATATATTTCATATACTTAATATATCATGCAGCAAAACAGATTTAGGTTGGCGGCGATATAAGAATACTAATAGAAATTAAAATACAAAACGTATTGAAACATGTTTTGGACTTAAACCAATATCCAAATATATGCAAACAGATGTACAGATAGATTCTTCAGTAAAAACCCAGGAGAAACAGTGTGAGGCGAACACCGTAAGTATAACCAAAAAATTCCGCCCTCAAATACTGACATTGAGAGACAGTATCGCACAGCCTTTCAAATAGCTTTTCTCATTCTAGAAAGGGACGCTAACCGCAAAGATAAGTTCCTCAGTTCCTATAATAAAACGAAGCGATCTCGGATGTAAATTTCTGACAGGGTCGTTGTGAGCCGGTAAAGGTCAAAGGTTCCACAGTCCTAGGCTTGGGACATGAATACTGAATAGAACATCAACTAAATCGAAATAGACAACTACCATGACTAAGTACCCGTTGTGTAATTTTAATTGTAAAACTTCTAACTTTAAGTGGCGTTAAGAAATGTTAGTTAAGGCGAAGAGATAGGCAAATATTCATAAATGGGGTGATTATGGTACAGTAGTCTGGCAAAAATACAGCACTTCTATCCCAGTAATATCAGAATTACGCCAAATGCTCATTTGCCTTACCTTTCGCCTTCTATGGGTAACGTAAATAGCGCCCCTAGCGGGAATTACTAGAAATGAGAAGTGTTTTCTAATGAAATCTTACTACGAGTACTGATCGGTTTAGCTAACTGCATATGTACTCAAAAATAACTCGTAACCGTTTATACAATATTTTGTGAAGTTTTAGAGCGGCAAATATGATAACACTATATACGGACCAAAAATTGATATACAACTATACATTACTCAAAAATCTTTAAATCAAACATAAATACTCTATAAATTACCAAAACCATAATTCATACCTATAACCAATTAATTATTTAATTTTCACAATAACTATATTTTACAATCACTCACACTGAAATCCTAATAAAACATCTATAATACAAAAAAAACAATCATTTTCAACAAAGTGTATTCAATAGCACCGCGTTGAAAACAGTATCAAAAAATAGCTTATTCTATAAAAAAAAAACAAGAATTTTTGACTCCCAATAGGTTCACAAAATACGTCATCATCATTCATCACAACATAATTTCTTCATTATCTATATATATACCCAAAAGTGACTTCTTTGTGACTTCTTTCTGACTGACATTGTGATCTATCAACGCACAGCCCAAACCAAGCCCAAAGCTGAAATTTGACATGCAGATAGATGTTATGACGTAGGAATCCGCTAAGAAAGGATTTTGATTAATTCTACCCCCAAGGGGATTAAATAGGGAACGAATTTGAAACCGATCGGGCTGAGACTGAGAGAAAATTGAAGGGTTCCCGTGGGGTAGTTAAAATACCATTGTAACCGCGGACGAAGTCGTGGGCAACAGCTAGTTCATCATATTGATCGAGAAGCACATATAAAGTCATTTCGTAAAAGTTAATGAAGTGAAACGCATGTGTCAGGATCATAGCAAATGGAGAACGGTAATCTCTGCCAGCCACACTGGAATACAGAGATAACAAAAATAAACATACCATTACGCCTGGCCTTTCGGGGACCGAATATACTCTTATAAAGTCCTCGGAGAAAAAAATGCCATCGCTTCTATAAGACTTTCTTTAATTTATAACACCATTTAAGTTTGTGAGATATTACGTATATTTGTTATGTATTTTGTATTTATCAATTATCTCTAATTAGTATTTATATCTCATCAATTGAAGAATAGATAAGCGAATAGTAATTTTCTCGAATTCATAACCAATGGTAAAGACGAGGCAGTTCGCGTTTGAGCAGTATAGTTTTACAGAAATTGTATTTGCAAAAGACCAATTAAAGTACGTATGGTGATAGTTCAAAAAGTACAAGGATGAAATATTGATCAATAACAGATACTTAACATAAATTTATTATTACTGTTATAAATAACGTAACGTAAAAAATATCGACAGGTGTATGGGCCGTAACGTTTTCGACTGAGGTTTGGTTGTGGTAAATACGTTCGTGATTAGCGCCATCGGGGCCCAATACCGTGTTGTGGTTAAATTGTCAATGATTATTTAACTTCACTTACGTTTGAAAATTCGACTATTGGACAAGCTTGTGACGTGGGGCCCAGTTCGGGCCCCACGTTGGGCGCCAGTGTGACGGGGAGGTAGTAAATTGATGAGAATGCACTGGGTCGTCACTTATAGGTGTATATTTTATATATCAAAACTAAGGCATTCTGGAACAAGATAATTTTAAAAAGTAAATAACAAAAACACGCAACATAAAATTAGCAGATAAGTATAAAAATAGGTCTACTTACAATAGTGCCTTTGGTTGGATTCTTTGGGCATTACAAATTGCTTTCATAATTATCTGGGCATAAAATCATTATAATATATAATCTTCAAAATAATTCATAATCATATGATATCATTATCATAATAATTCATAATAAACATTATGTATTGTAGTTTGGATCGAACGTTGGTAGAGACCAAAACAATGAGGAGACAGCACAGACAGACAGCGAATCAAAAACAGAAACAATGAGAAAATGGCCAGGAAAGAGCGCAGCGCGCAGAGCGTTACAAGCTGTCATATCACAACATCATACTTTTTCGCCATTGGTCCATATTTTAACCTACTGGTCAACATGACCACGAATCAAAAAACCGACCCTTAGTGGTGCGATATCTAATAATAAAAAAATAAAAAATAAAAAAATCTGTTTGTAAGCGAGGTTCATTATGAAATGTAGGCTTATGTACGACATCATTGTTTATCATTGTTAGGAATACTTAAGAAACAAAAGCCTTTGTGCTTTCCCTTCCATTTTGGACGTTTTCATTCTTGTGCTTAAGCACAGTCTAGTACAAAAACATGTATAAACATTTTAGAGGTGGCAATCTTTATTTCCTTCTAATAAGAGTCATTTGCTGTCAAAAGTAGACAATGTTTTTGGAGTCGACTGTACATTCATATATATTTGTACTTAATGAGACAATCACGACTGAAGAACTGAAGTGAAGAAATATAATTAATAGCACTTATTAATAATATTTGATTAAATTACTAATTTAGGAAAGGATTTTCAAATATATTTTCAATCATAGTCAAAAAGACCGACGTACTTAAGATTCGTTTGAACTCATTTACGAATAGTTAGTAACGAAACTACATTACACAGCATATTCATGAATTATTTGTAAATTACGATACGATAATACTCACAATGGAAGAAAATATATATTTTATTTTATGATGTTTTTTATCCTAAGCTCTATAACACAGAAGAATAAATCTTAATACAAGAACGTAACGTACTGTTTTGGCTGATCAAAATGAAATGTATGTTAAAGTCTCGTCCGGTAAATCTAAAATCCTATCATGATCTCACTTGATTGTAAGTGACGATAAGGCCGCGAAGGTGGAAGCGAGCTTCACCTGTATTCCTCCTCCAGACGACCTCCGTGGTCGAGTGGTCTGTACGCCGGTCTCAAGGCGCCGCCATCTCGAGAGGTCCTGGGTTCGATCCCCAGTGGAGGCAAGTGTTTGGGTGATGAATTTTCAGACATTTGTTCTCCAGTCTTGGATGTTCATTAAATATGTATAATATTATATATATTCTGAATAATTATGTGTATTTATCTATTAAATATATTTGTCCGTCATCTAGTATCCGTAACACAAGCAGCATTTAGTTGCTTAAAATGGGACTAGTTGATAGGTGTGAATGTCTGAGGATATTTATTTATTTATTTATTTATTCCTCAATTCCTGTATTCAACAAAATAAACCAACCATAAAATTGGTGTTTTTTTTCTCTCTTAGTATTTTGTCTGTAACTATTAAGATTCAGAGTATTCCTAAAAAAGAATTACCTCATCTAAAAATAGACTATATTTTTGAGCTCTTTTGATTTGTTTTGATAATTTGTTGTAAGTTTAATTGTGTTAAAATTGGACACGGAGACAACTCTTTTTATGTGCCTCCCGAATTCATCATTTTATTTGCATTCACTTAAAAACGATAAATAATTTTTATGAAGTGTGATATTACACATATTACTAAAGCTTGTCTAATGATAGATGCCAAATATTATTATCTTTGGATTTGTCGTTGTGAAGAAAACTGAAAAAATTTTAGTATGGAAAATGCAGAATTCCCCAAAATCTCCATACAAAACACCAATTTCATAGGACCTAATAAAACAAATGAGGTTTCAAAATAAACCTACACACAAGTTCACACGAAAAATTCGTTATAAGTTCTTCATATAATTTCTACAAACAACCTTGAATAAGAATTCACTTTTTCCTAGCTGGGGCGAGATGAATGGTTCAAAAGTTGTGAAGTTATTTGCCTCTCGTGCCTTTGAACGCTCGCTACGCAATTTGGAATCTCCTTTGCTACTCGAGATTCATATTCAGCACTCGTAATAAGAAACGATTTTGCTCAAGTACTGAATGCAATCCATATTCATCGATCGATTTAAACATTATTTGATAGTGACAGTGAAATACTTTGGCTTTCGTAATCGAAAATATTGCTACCATGGTCAGGCCTTGGATGGGTGTCCAAGACTTTGTGATTTCAAACTCCTCCGTGCTTCGGAAGACGCGTTAAGTCGTTGGTTGCAGTCATTACTGCAACCGTTTCTACCCACCAACACGCATTAGGCCAGCGTGGTGATGTTTTGGCCCATTGATACTCCTCATAAGTGGCTCCTTGAGGAAGACCTGTGACCAGCAGTGGGACGTATACAGGACGGATGACAGAAAATAACAAAAACCCTATAAAACACACACTAGACTTCACACACCTGTGGCGGTTTGGCTGAATGAGTCCTCTATTAGATAAGTCCTCTTGTGCCTGTATCTGTTGTGCAATAAAGCAATAAAGAGTTTAATAAAGTTAAGTAAAGTTGTTGTAATGTTATGTAATAAATTATTTTTTTTTTCAAGGAGATTTTAGCTTTTGCACGACTTTAAAGTTATCAAGAAATGTAAAAGTTAAACTTGTTGCCGCCAAAACAAAATTGAAATACATACTGCGAAAACTTTTTCCAATGAACAAAAGAAAGAGAATCGTAAACCTTATCCGTAAACGTATTTCCGGCTTATTTCCGTAAAAGCCAGCAAAGTAATTTAAAATATTGAGCTTTTACAACCGCATTTTAATAAATAATTGTTTCAATTTGGGAAACGGAGTTGGACGATACCATTTACCTTGCTTAGAATGAAAACACAAAACTCAATAAAGAAGATAAAACGAAGTATATCTTTGAAGTATTTTATTATCACTAGGTTTTGACCAATATCGCCTGACGACAGGCGAAGATGAAATCTACAATGGAGCACTTGTCACCTGATGGTAAGCAACGACCGCAACGCCAATGGAGTCACAAGTGCGTTGCTAGCCATTTAAGTGAAAATACGCTCTTTTCGTGAAGGTTTTCATATCGTACCGGTCTGGAAATACCGGAGGCGACAATTCATTCCACACTTAGGGCGCTCGCCCATTTTCGGCGGCGATTTTCTCGCCCATCGCTACTAACGCGTGTTAGCCGCATTTGCAACGCGCTTCAGTAGCGATGCCAACGCGCTACTGCATCGCGACTGAATCGATGCAAACGCACTACCGTGTCGGATGACATCAGGGAGAGAACAGAGAACAAGGCAAGAGCAAGCACAACATTGAATCGCGACAGTATCGCGTTTGCATCGCGCATGAATGTGACTGAGCGTGGGCGAGGGCACACAGCTAGCGACCGCCTAGCGATTGTATCGATGCCGACGCGCGACAGTATCGCTACTGCATCGCAAAAAAAGTTGCCGTGGGCGAGCGCTCTTACCTGAAAACTACCTATTCATTTCGAAGACCTTAGATTATATCTATCAGGCAACACAGACTCCAACAAGAAGTTCCTCTTCTTGGAATCATGATAAGAATATATTAAGAGTCTCCCAAAATTTTTTTAAGGAAGAATCATTTGCGTCATGATAGCTTTAAATGTAAATAATTACGACAAATTGAATTTTCTCTTGCGTTCTATAAATTACTTACTTCAGGGAACTCAAGGACCCTCGTAAATTTTCATTTCTTTTAGGTAAGAGGAAAATCCAATTTTAGAAGGTAAAAATGGAACAGCACCCGCAAACCATAGTACTTTATTTATTCATAGAAAAATGTAACCGTTTTCTTTTACCACAAACAGACACATGTCATAGATAAAACGTGTGCTTTTCTTTTCCACATATAATTCTGTAAGCCCTGAACTTTTTGGTTTGTATGCTGGTGGGGGCTCGGCTTGGGGTTGTGGGATGAATACAGAATACAATAAGTAGTACAAGTTTATTTTGAATATTCTAATATTACTATAGAATAATTATTATTATGTATAGATTTAAAGATTAGTTATTTTATGCGAATGTAAACTGTGTTACATATTTAATGTTATCGTGAAAAACAGGATATGAAAAAGAAAATGTACAGTGGAGGGCGTTGAAACTTCATGGTTCTAAATCAATATACTATAAGCTTGGATATTTTACCGGATGTGATGATAAGGATGATACCCATCCGTGGACAGAACTTGTATAAAATAAAACAGGTTTAATTAAACGGATTTCACGCGTCCTTTTCAGTGGAACATTATTTTTATCTTTGACCCGACGTTTTAACATTTCCACCTGTCGTAGTCACGAGCAGGAAATCTTACTGAATATCTGAATTGTGTGCTATTGTTATCAAATCAAATCACATTTATTTGCAAATACAGGTGATACAGAGGTGTTACACTATGGTATTAAATCCAGTACAATTCCATATTTAGCCTAATGGCATGCAAAGTTAAAATAAAATAAAATTACATATTCAGCAAATTGATAAATGATGTCACATTATTATTTATTATTATATGCATTATAAAATATTTATTACATTACTAATTATTTATTCGTTACACTATTACTACCACATATAAATTTCAAGATTACAAGTGCATTATTACCAAGTCATTATTACATCTTTTCATCACCAAAAAATTCCATAATATTATAATAGGCCTAAAAAATATATATAAAACTATTCGTTAACTTATTCTTACCTCTCAAACAGATCCTCGATCCTGGTCCTATATACACAGGACTTCCAAATGGAGAAACACATGAAATATGAAATATCCACAACCCGCCCAATGCGGGTTGCTGGGTAGAAACAGTCGCAATAGCGACCGGGACCAACGGCTTAACGTGCCTTCCGAAGCACGGAGGAGCTGGAGATCACAATGTTTTGGTCACCATCCACGGCCTGACCATAGCGACGGTAGTTTTGTTTTAAATCGAATGCCATAGCGCACTATCCACTACGCCACCGAGCTCCTCCTCGTCGATGAAACAGATCAATCATTCTTAAATTATAACATCTTTCAATACATTGTTCCCTCACCCACCATACATTTAACCACTTTATCATCAGAAGTGACGGCGATGAAGTACCTAGTACATCAATCACTTTTAATAATGTTTAACCTGAGGTTATTTGCAAACGAAACGAGACCGAAATAGAGTATCGAATCACCTGTCTCGTGTTAACCCGAAACAAACAGGATGAACTCATTATGTGTTGTGTTTCAATGCGATTATATACGAATAATCATTTAAGGTGACAAGGATTTTTTTCACAAAAAAATCATTCGGAAATGATAAAAAATAAAAACCTATGTATGGATATTTATTTTATCTAATGTAAAAAATAATAATAAAAATACTTAAAAAGCTTCTAGCACCAAAATTCAGGTACCCCTTAGCATAAGGATTTTTTTCCTTTGGACGTCTATCAACTAGGCTGCCTGTATAAGATATCATTTCTTGAAGAGGTAGTGTGGCGTTGGGTTCTGCCAATAATTAGAAATTATATTGAAGAACAATTTATTAAACAAGATAGTATGATATTACAGTAATCAACACGACCATAGATTATATATAATTATATGTGTGACAGATAAAATCATGTTTATAAGTATAGACTAATAAGACAGGTTGTCTATACTTTACATCTCCCTTTTTTTACTGCAAACTAAAAACATTATAAAACTTAAAATTAACTCACAGTTTGCTTTACAATCTAAATATTATTAGTTGTGTATAATTTACAATACATTATACATAACAAGACATTACTTATTTTTAATTATGTATAACAAACAATTATTATTAAGGAAATTAATATAAAACTTACATTGTAGGTACAGCACAATCTATTTATAATTATCAATATTAATATTAGTCAATTTAGTATCAATAGAAATATTATTAAAGATCAAGTCTATTTATTGGCTTAATTACTCTACCAAATCTTGATGATCTTGGTACTATAGCTGGTTGAGCTCCATTAGAATTCTCAGTATGATTGTTAATGATTGGTGATGAATGTGTTGATACTGGTAGTGACTTGGGAACTTCCAGTGATTGAGTTGGTACTGGGTTCTGTTGTGTTTCTGCATCTGAATAATTAGTTTCAGGCACAACGACTCTCTTACTGGTTATGTCTGCTTGTGTCTTATGTAAATGACTAAAGTTTCTTCGTAAGATTTGTCCTTGATCTGTCTGTATGATTACCGATCTTGGCAGACTTTCTGGCTTTTCTATAACTTTCGCCCCTTCCCATTGTCGATGAGAAACTTTGTGTCTGACTTTGTCATTTACTTCATAATGAACTGGTTTAGTAGTGTGTTTGTTACTATAATTAGCTTGTTTTTCTCTTAGTTTCTGAAGTTCAGTTGTAACTCCTTGTATTATTCTTGGTTTTAATAGTTTGTCACTTGTAGGAATTGTAGATCTAGTAATTCTGCTAAAAAGTCTTTGGTTAGGTGAACCTAAGTTGTCATTTCTTGGTGTATTTCTCCAATTTAATAATGCTAGCTGAACATCTGATTTGTCAATACTGCATTTTCTTAGTATGTTTTTAGCTGTTTGAACCGCTTTTTCAGCAAGTCCATTGCCTTGGTGGTGATGGGGACTTGATGTGACATGATTGAATCTCCATTCCTTTTGAAAGATCTTGAATTCTCTAGACATGTATTGTGTTCCATTGTCAGTTTGAAATTCTTCTGGTATACCATGTACAGAGAACCACTTTTTGAGTTGTTCAATAGTTTCATATGATGTTTGAGTCTTTAGTTGTTTGAAATCTATGTATCCAGAGTAACTGTCACATATTACAAGGTAAGTTTTTCCTTTAAATTCAAATAGATCTGATGCTACTATTTGCCATGGAATTGTAGGAATCTTTTTAGTTAACACAGTATCTTTGGTATTGTTTCTTTGTGTTTGTTCACAGACTGAGCAGCTTTTAATTAGTTCTGTTATGTCCTGATATTGACCTTTCCAGTAGAGGAATTGCCTTGCTCTCCTTAAGCAGCTTTGTATCCCAAAGTGTCCATGGTGAATACTCTTTAGCATTCTGGGTATTTGTGATTTTGGGACTACTATTTTGTCACCTTTGTAAATAATACCTTTATAATAACTTAATTCTTCTTTAAAATTAATATAATGATGTAGTTCATTAGGTAAATCTCTGACGTTTTCTGGAAATCCTTTTCTTATGGTCTCTTGTAGTAATTGTAAGTGAGTATCTTCTTTTGTAGCTTTGGTTAATTCTTCTATAGCATTTAATGACATAGGTAATAAAATTGCAATTTTTAAGTCTTCTTCTTGTTCATATTTTAAATTAGATGCATCACAATCTCGACTAAGAAAATCTGCTAAGGGTATTTCTGTGCCTTTTTTAAATATAACTTTTGGTGAGTATTGTGCAAGATTGAACATTATGCGTTGCAGCCTCGCTGGTGCAGACTGTATATTTTTCTTAAAAATTGTCTCGAGTGGTTTATGATCTGACTCCACTGTCAGTTCCTTGCCATAGACGTATTCATGGAACTTCTTACAACCAAACAGTATAGCCAGAGCTTCTTTCTCTATCTGTGGATAATTTTGTTCAGATTTGGTCAGTGCTCTTGCACCATATGCTATTGGTTGCCCTTCTTGGAGAAGTGCTGCTCCTATGGACTTTGAGCTCGCATCTACAGTAAGTGTTACAGGTTTGTTAACATCATATAATCTTAGTACTGGAGGACTCTGAAGTACTTGTTTTATTTTATTGAATGCATCTTTATGATAAGTTTCCCATATAAAACTTGTATCTTTGTGTAGTAAATCTCTTAGTGGATTTGTTAGTTCTGACATGTTGGGAATAAATTTATTTAAATATGTGATCATCCCTAGTAATCTTTGTAGCTCTGTTTTATTTGTTGGTGTTCTCATTGCTTGTATAGCCTCTACTTTTTCTGGGTCAGCTTCTAGTCCATTGGCTGAAACAATGTGTCCCAAGAATTTAATTCTTTGTGCTTCAAATATACATTTATTTTTATTCAGTTTAAAGCCTGATTTATTTAGTGTTTGTATAACTTCACCAACAGTTTTGTGTAGTTTCTCTTTGCTTTCAGCATGAATAAAGATATCGTCGATTGACACTCTAACGTTTTTAAATTTACTAAGTAAATTTGTCAATATTTCTTGAAATATTTCAGGTGCTGATGAAACACCAAAGGGAAGTCTCTTGAACGAATACCTTCCCCATGGGGTCGCGAATGTAAGTATTTTCTGTGTTCTTTTAGACAATTTTATTTGCCAAAATCCTTTTGTGCAATCTAGTAATGCAAAAAATTTTGAACCTTTAATGTCAGCTGAAATCTCTTCTATAGTGGTAAGTGGGAAGTGACGTCTCAAAATGTTTTTGTTTACATCTGATGGGTCTATACAAATTCTTATTTTGCCTTTTTGTCTGACAACTACCATTGGGCTTACAGCAGGAGTAGGCTCTGTTTCTGGTTTTATGACATCTAACTTAACCATTCTGTCAAGTTCTTGTTTTACTTCTGCTCTTATGGCATGTGGAATTCTTCTTGATGGCTTTATTTCAAGTTTTGGATTCTCGATCAAGTCTATATCATATTCGTAATTTTTGTAACAACCTAAGCCTTCAAATATGTCATGTGCACTTTGACTTTCTTTTAATGTTTTGACTCTTGCTATCAGTCCTAATTTTTCACAGGTATCGAGTCCTAGTATTGGAGTAACGTTTTCTTGTACTATTTTAAATATTATTCTTGTTTCTTCCTTTTTTATTTTGCATAGTAACTCTGTTTCTCCTAATACAGCCATTTTGTCTTCGGTGTAGCTTATTAAGTTTTTTGTTCGACTTGCCTTCATTTTAGCCTTTGTTTTGTCCATCAAATATTTAGGTAGTACATTGCATTCTGCTCCTGTATCTAATTTTGCTGCAAATTTCACATTATCAACTTTTATATACTCCGTCCAATTTTTCTTTTGTCCAGTATTTATATAAGATACATATGGATCATTTTCATTTTCAGAACTTGAGTTTTCTTCTACTAAATTCACTTTATTTTTCTTTTTATTATTATAATATTTTTTATTACTTCGGCACATCTTTGCAAAATGTCCATTATTATTACATGTTGAACAAGTTTTATTAAATGCTGGGCATTCTCTTGATTTATGATTTGTACCGCACCTTTTACAATCAAAACTATTCTTATTTAATTCTTTTCTGATTATTTTATTTTTCACTATTGATATTTTATCTGTTTTATTTTTATTTTCAAATTCGTCCAATTGTTTGGAGGCTTGTTCACTTGTTTTGCAAATAGATATGCTTTTTGTTAGGTCTAATTTTTCTTCTGTTAGTAATTTTTCTCTTACTTGATTAGATTTGATTCCGAATACTATTTTGTCCTTCAACATTTCGTCAAGTAAGCTACCAAATTCACATTTGCTTGCTTGCGTTTTTATTCGTGTCAAAAACTCGTTGAAATATTCGTCTTCATTTTGTTCGATTTTGAAGAAGATATACCTTTCGAAGGAGATATTCGTCTTCGGCGCGAAATATTCCTTGAACCGGCTTTTGATGATTTGCAGGTTGTTTCGATCTTCGCTAGTAAGATTGAAACTGTTATATATTTCGATCGCATCTGGGCCTATGACAGCCATAAATGTAGCTGCTTGGACTTCGGCTGGTTTTTTGTCTAGTTGAATAGCGGTGGCGTACCATTCGAATTGCTGCAACCACGTTTTCCAGCTCGTCGATTTGTCCGAACCAATTTGTAGGTTATTTGGCGGCTTAATACCAGATACTGCGTCGTTCGTAGACATTTTACGAGTTTTTCACTTTTTTGTATTATTCGATACACTTCTGACACCATGTGGCGTTGGGTTCTGCCAATAATTAGAAATTATATTGAAGAACAATTTATTAAACAAGATAGTATGATATTACAGTAATCAACACGACCATAGATTATATATAATTATATGTGTGACAGATAAAATCATGTTTATAAGTATAGACTAATAAGACAGGTTGTCTATACTTTACAGGTAGGCCGAAAAATTTTATCTGTTACAAGCAGCTCTCAGTGATCTGTTTCTGTTACCCTGCAAATATCACATTATAAGGCGCGCCATATTCAATAAATTTTTAGTGAACTTTTACTCAAACTACCTGCCCTAGTAGAACCGTACGTATTTCGAGATTATCTATCGATATGAGTCCGAACTATACTGACTGTTACGTTTAATTTTTTGTGTGTTACAGGCTACTCACACTTATTTCTAATATCATTTTCAAGCGTTTTAATAAGTACCTCTTATTTTCATAATAATCTCGCGGGAAAAATTATCTCTAACAGCCTAAATACGAGGTGGGAGTACACGATCTCGTTGATAATGTAAGAGTCATTAGGGTGAGATACACTTGAGTAGTTAGTGGCTTACGTCTAATGAGGGCGTGTTTATAGTGCCCGTTTAGACAGGCTTTCTTCGGCAAGAGGTAATTTTGTTACACTTTACCTAAAAGGATGAGCGGAAATTAAGCTAATTAAAAGGTGATAGCTGTGATGTGAGTGGGCATTACTTGATTACATAATCATTAAAATATTTATTAGGCGAAATGTGGACTTAGACATATAAAATAATCTCCTTAATTCATATTAAGATATTAAGTTTCGTCAGCAATTTTATTCGTATTTTAGGCCCACTTGGAGAATGTTTTAAACCTAGTTTAAAACTAGATTTTGTAAGTTTTTGATATTTCCGCCATATAAGAATTGTCAAAAAATTATTAAATCTCAGTTTGAGATTCTTTGTTAGCGGTACATTCCGGGAGCTTTTAATTCAAAAATGTCGAAATTATCAAAAAGTATACATCTCTTAAATTTAAAAACACTGATGATTTGTGGGACATGTCAGAGAAAATTGTAAAAAATATTATTTATATAATTGCCCCTCATCTAGCACAGATATTCAACAATTGTGTAGATAAATAAATTAATAAATATCCTCAGACATTCACACCTATCAACTAGTCGCATTTTAAGCAACTAAATGCTGCTTGTGTTGCGGATACTAGATGACGGACAAACATATTTAATAGATAAATACATATAAATATCCTCAATATACATAAATATATATAAACATCCAAGACTGGAGAACAAATGTCTGCAAATTCATCACCCAAACACTTGCCTCCACCGGGGATCGAACTCAGGACCTCTCGAGATGACGACGCCTTGAGACCGGCGTACAGACCAATCGACCACGGAGGTCGTCATTTGGTTTACTATTAATAATTTGCAACTCAATGAAAAAAAACAAAATGTGTTAAATTTATTTAGCCCAACGTAAGAGAGTTTGCTACAGATATCAAACTGAATACTGAGCCTTTAAATTTTTTGCAATCTACCGTTTCTAGGAATCACCTTAGATTCAAAACTTCAACTTTTGGCTTCAATGGGATCCTCATATTACCACACTTTGTAGCAGGTTAAGTTTTGCGGCTTATGCTCAAGGAAAATAAAACAAATTGGTGATATTGTCACTGACAACCTGAAACCGTATTTAATTTACGGAAACGAGCTTTATGATCAATTTACTTTAAGGAATCGGTAAAATGACAGTAGCTTCACAATACATTTACAACTGTATAATTAATATTCACAAAAATGTTAATTTGCACTCCAAGAGAAAAGATGAACTTGGACATGATGAACTATTTTTACTAAAGTTTAGATTGCGTAAGGGTTTTAAGACTTATAGGCGAAGGTATGCCTACTTTATTACATCAAGATTCCAAACAATGTACTGGAACTACCATTTAGTTCGTTTAAAAAACCTATTAAGAATGTATTGATTACTAAAGGAATTGTATTAATGATTATTTAGAAGTTGAAACTGTTTGGTCTTAAATACTAATATTAATTTTCTTTTCTCTCTGTTTTGTGATGGAAGATGTTACAGTCTGCAAAGGTCTTTGTATGATGTTAACAATAACTATTTCTCTTTTTTGTCAATACATACTATAAAATCTTTCAAAAACGTTTATTTTATTAAAAAGGGAGGAAACAACTTGCTTGCCCGTTCTAGAAACAAGGCCTCCTGGTAGCTAGTGAAGGGTTGGCATAATTTGACATTCATAAGACCTAAACTGAATAAATTATTTGACTTTGTCTTTCGACAATCAAGATAAAATTGACTGCATTTATTTGGATGCAATTGTTCTTGCGTAATACGCGTAAAAATACAGACAAAAAATTTAAAACTATATTTTTTTGCTGTTGCTCTAATTATGATTAAAATCTATTTTCTCTTGTGAATTATTTATATAGGACCAAGGACAGATGACATTATGGTGCATATTTATTATTTGGGTACATAACAACTGTATCTTATGTGACATGATTATGTATACCTATTTCGCGAAGAGCGAAGTACACGCCCTGCCTACGAAGTCCATGCACTTTGTTATGAAAATTATTTTCGCCAGTGAATAAAACAATAACATAATATACATAATAAACGGATAAAGAATTATTTTACCACACATGAAGGTGATCTTAAACAAACATACTAATTAACTCATATTATAGTCTTAAACTGTACAATATAAATATAGGAAATAGATATTTTATTTTGATAAGGGTATGTGTATCTTTTATTATCCATTTCAATGAAAAACAAAATTAAACTTGCAAACATTTCAATGTTCATTCACAAAACAAACAATTGTGCGTAATACCAAAAATGACGCCAGCGTAATACGCGGGAAAACAACGAAACGACCTTACAAAGAAACTTTGACCTTCCCCCTTTAACATACAACCGAAATTTCCAAAACGCTACCCTGATACGGAGCTACGCAATCAAAATACGCAGATGCGAAAACGTAGGTCGCAAATAAAATACGAAATCGTGAAATAAAAAATAAAAGAAAGATATTTTTCTCTCGAGATTTAAAATTGGAACTGGAAAAACAGTTGAAAGACTCACATGTAATCCCTTCTCGTCGGAGTCTCCCATAGTTAAAGTTTGCTTGAGAGTAGGACTCGGGTGGCTTAGACCGCGGGAAGACGCGAACTGCAAGCGCGCACAGAGGGACGCCCGGACGCGCACTGGGATAGCGTCGCGTTTTCGACCGGAACCGCTGCGTTCTAAGGCGGCAAGCACCGACCGAGATAAACAGTCATGTTCATGAAATTTTGTCATTTAGGCGAGCGAATAATGAATATTTGGAAATAATATTACTGAGGGCATAGTTTTTTTATGTTTGGGATTGCTTTTACCAATTACTTAATATATAATGTATAGTTAGCTTTGTTTCGAGTTAAAAAAATGTTTACACAAAAAACATGTCTAAAAACAATAATTTTTGTATGTCATTCGACGAAAATTAGACGTATATGCGTCGAATGACTTACAAAAATTATTCATCCACTGAGTAAAAATTTAGCTTGAGGATAATTTTTTCCTGCAATAGTCAATTACTGTATTAAATATTTCCTTACGTTTTGTAACAAAGCATTGAATGTGTATTATTAGTTTTTAAGTAATTCTACTGCAATTTATAACAAATGTAACAAATTTAATGAAAATAAACAAATAATGTACTAAAAACATAAATATCATGTCCATTTTGTCCAAAGTGTTTACCAACCCTTACTGCTTTCATAAAGAGTTCACCAACATTCAATGCATTTAAAAATAAGTAATTAATAATTATCAAAAATATTGTTTAGTCTAAATGCACCCCAAGAAAAAATTGATTGATTATTATACCGAGGACATCGCTAGGAAGTGTCGAGTTGAAATGGCGAGTGATAGAGAAGAATTTAAGAAGAAGATTACGCGTCGGGTGGCAAATAAAATTGGGAATAGGCAAGGATATATAGAAATGCATCAATTTGGAATGTGCCCTTACTATTCATTAGGGCACGTACGTGAGATCTCTCTACGTGGAAATGGTCGGCAGCACGTACTCATTGCTGTTGTTGACGTCATCACTTGTTTTATATTTCGTTCTTGCGTTGGCGCGCTAACTGAATGATGTCTAGAATATCGTCTCATCGCCAGACTAGGTATATCCTTACGTATATACGAAGAAATAGAAAAAAAAATTTTTACAAGGAGACACAAATGAGAACTATAATGCCATCACGCTGCCGCGCTGGTCCAATGCGAATATGCGGGCAAAAAGGTACCGGGACGAACGGCGTAACGATCCTCCTGAAGTACGAAGAACAAAGTTTTGCCCACCCATCCAAGGACAGAACTTAGCCTAAGAGAAGGTGTTAAATGTCTTTAACCAAAGCAAGCCACATAAGTAAAGAAAAGGACCAAAATGCCACTAAGTTCACTGAACCCCATTCATGATGTCATTATCTATTGGTACTTTTGACCTGACTCAGGTAAAAAGTACCCGAAATAAGAGAATAAAAAAGAGATCTGTAGGCCTAGCACGGGCCGGGGAGAAAAAGTCCCCGGAGACAAAATTACTCATTGCCTCTCGCTTCCGCGCGAACTAAGAAGCGAGAGGCAATGACGATTTTTGTCTCTGGGGACTTTTTCTCTCCGGCCCGTGCTAGGCCTTCTGTAATAGTAGAAGATGACGCGTAAGAAATATGCAAGGATTTTATCAAGTGGGAAGAACTAGCACCTGTCAGTAACAATTCCAATATGGGAAAATTTACATTTTACTTTTCGAAGCGCCGCTGAAATTCGATGAACAAGCTGACCACATAAAGCAATATCGCTAAAAGCCGTTGTTTCCGGAAGTCACTAGCTATTTTACATTATTGAATTAATCTAATGAAGACAACGAGCAAACAAGCGGCCTACTTACAAAACATACTTTGCAAAACAAGTTCGTTACTACTACTGCTGAGGATTTTGTTTGCATAACAATAACAAAAACACTAATAGCATTATCTTCTACACAATATTTTGACATAGGCTTAGGTTTAAAGACACTTATTTTTATTAAGACATATGCAACATCACATCACATCACTAACCTGAGAATATTAATAAATAATCATTCCATAGATACACACATTCGTTGACATACAGTAATAATTCTTTCTAATAACTTTATACAGGAAGATTTAAAACTAAATTTTGTAAATTTTTTTCTTATGAGCCACAGTAAAATTGTCAAAAGAATACTAAATCTAGGTTAAAATCTCGGCTTAAATTTCCTGCAAGGCGCCTTAGTCACAACCATTTTTACTTATCATAATTACTAACTATTAATTATAATATCACTCCTTTTTTCTAAGGGAAGGTGTAAACACCCACTTTTCGCCAGATATGTCAAATCCCCATGTAACAGGTGGTGAGCCTGTTGCCATGCACCGGGCACAATGTGAGGCAAGCGATAGTCACAATGTACTAAGTTTTATTCAAACTCAGTGGTACAGGCGGTGGGATCGAACCCGCGATTCCCGCAGCCTTTCGAACCAATGATTATATATTAAATAATATCAAAACATCAACTACCTATATACTTACATCCCATCGCTTTTCACAAACTTTCCAATGGAAAAGAAATAACGAAACACAATTATGACAAGTATTGTGATCCATAACACCGCCACTCTGCTCTAAAGTGGATTTGTCATTAAAACAGTTCTAATAGCAACAATAATCCTACAGAATCGATATTGCAATGTCGCGGTCCCAACCATGGTAAATTTCGCTTAGTTTTCAATATACAAACCAAAGTTTTCTCGCCACTACGCCACCAAGCTTCTTTTTAATACAAATAAAGTAAATATAAGTTCTTTTAATCACTATGAATGATGATGTTTAAATAAAACTGTTGACTTTTATACTAATGCAATTTTAATGATGCAACTAATAGGAATCGCGTATATAACTGGACCCTTAACTTATTAAATTAAAAAAACTAGCTAATGCCCGCGACTCTGTACGTGGTAACTATGGTTTTTTAACTATCCTACCCCATAATTTTCGGGAACCCTTTAATTTTCGGGAATAAAAAGTATCTAAGATGTTGACCAGGGATATAAGGTAGAGCATCATGCAAAATTTCAGTGAAATCGGTCCAGCCTTTCGGAGATTAGCCCGTACAAACAGACAAATCGACAAACAAAGAAACAAAAAATTCAAAAAAAAACATTTTTTGGTATTTTTTCATCCCCCTGACTTGGTTTTAACCATTTTTTTCTACGATTTTTTCTACCATATTTTTTTCAGTTTTATTATATGTAAATTAATCAAATACTTTTGTAAATTGCATCAGCCTTTTCTTATTGCCGTTGCGTTGTACTCTCTCCACCTTAGATTGCCTGGTAAATGTGGTTTTAAGCGACAAGGTAGCCCTATGTTTCTACCTTCGGACTATACATTGTGATGCGGGACTTCATTTGTATGTGGTCGTTTCACATATTTCTACCAAACGATTTGCCTCAACATTCCTCATCCGAACTTTCAAGGACAAGAATAATCTTCCTGCGTCCTAATCTCCGAACAAACGCAATTAATCTTCAAGGCTGAAGGCGATATGATGGTTATACGCGCTCAAATTGATCTTAAAAACATATAATAAACATATAAGTGTAAAAACTTCAAGATTTAGGTTTTTTTTTCAAAGAGAAAGCCAAGAAGTCATTACAATGAATTAAAAATATCGGTTATAGATAATGTTTTTTTTGTCTTTGTATGTAATCAAGACCTTAAGTCCATTCTTTTCCCTTGAAAAAATACTAGTTCTCTGATTGTACCAACTATATTCGATGAAAAATACATTCGGTATGAACTTAATTCATTTAGCAACTGTAACTTTGTTAACTTTATTACTTCCCAAACTCCTAACTTTTAAAGGTTATTTATATCACGAATGTAATCAAAGTAGCTCTTCACACTAATGCTATAGGGACAGGCAATCCCGCCTTGAAAATAGACCTCTACAAAATGTCACAGGATGTTTTCCCTAATGACGTCATGAAAGTACAATGACCTTCACAGGAAATGTAGCAGTTCTCTTCTAAAATGAAGCTTATGTCTTTGAGTTAGGGATAATGGAAAGACAGCGTTGCCAGTACATTTTCCCTTTAATTTCATTGTTGTAACTTAGTCATGTTCTACCGCGAACTGCCTGAAATAATAGCGTTAGGTGTTACACGGAAAATACACACTTGAACTGAGAAGCAGAAGGTAAATTTTGCTACTTCGTGAATTATTAAATTTAAACATAGTAAGGGAGGTTCTCGAGATACAGTAAGGTTTAGTTTTTAAAATAGCATCCTGTTCTAATGTTGGATTTTGATATTTATCGAGTTTTCCATACTTCGAAAAGCTTGTTCATTAAGATTAAAGTCGCCAATCATTTCTAAAACCAAAACGCAGCCTTGTACACCTTAAGCGATAATGTTATTATGTGTCTAGAAAAATATTAACGGATTTTGTTGTAGTACTGTACCAGTAGAAGCGAACGTTGCAATTAGACGACCCAATTACTCTTCAATTGGATGAGGTGGGCTCCGGCGAGTACATCGACATTTATACATGTAATAAAATTATACACGGTGTACCTACCAACATTTTTACGCGTATATAATATAACTTTAGAGTTAAAAGCAGTTTTCACAGATATGTAGTCTCTATTTTTCTACTGATCCATTAATATTTTTAACTAATTATTTAAGCTCAACAAAATGCGTTTATTTGAGTTAAAAGTAAGTCCTCAGCCTATATACGTCCTTCCTTATGGAGAAACACATGAGGAGTATGGACCGTAACACCACCACGCTGGCCCAATGCGGGTTTATGGGTGATAAAATGAGAAGAAAAAATATACTGTACTGTACTAACATATTTTATGAAATCCCTATATATACAATCATGTTTTTCATAGAGTACAAAATCATTAACGATTTAGTTAAGAGCGAGATTGCCTTGAATTGAATTCTTTGCAAAGTCTTCGGTTTTTTCAGTTTTTGCATTTCCGTATCATAATTATTTTAAAGTAACTTTATTATTTTCGCCATGGACATTCAATTTTAACCACGCCACCTAGTTTTGATCCATGAAAACTGAATGTATCGGCATGGTTTCAGCGGCGGAAGTTATTTCGATATTAGCACTACTTCCAGCGTTTTCCGCTACGCGCCGCTGCTAGTCAGGTAAAATCATTTGAATTTTATTAACATTGATTATTACACAGATTTATTTAATGATTAATGTTTTGCACTTGGAAACATTATTATGTATAATATTCAATACACTCATAGCGAATTTTTTTATCATAAATCTCAAAATTATATTTCAGTAAAAAATTGCCATTTTTGTGGTAACGTGTAAGGTGGTTTATTTCAGCTTTAAAAAAATATATTATGTAAATTTGCCGTTATTTTTATTGATAGAAAAATTTCACCTCTGATTCCACCAATAACAACTATTCATTAAATAAAATTCGTATTCATTTCAAAAATTCTGTAAATCACCCATTTCTTTGTTACCTTATCATGTGTGTAACGGTTCACAAACAAAAACATATTCAGTAAATAGATATAAAGAAGACCTTTACTGCAATAAAATACTAGGTGCACAGTATAAGTTACTATGTCGAGGGCAAAGAAAAATGGCATCTCCGCAACAATTACATAAAAGTGCATCATTGGGGCCGACATGTCAAGAGCCGAGCTTCCTGCGTCTGCGGCGTGTGTCCGGCTGGCAGAGACTAAGCATCGCAGAACTGACAACTTTTGACTGAGGTTGGTACCTACTGTGCACACTGTGAGTGGAATCAAGGTTATATAGGTATCCATCTAAAAATTATACTTAGATGCCTGACAATTACTACGAGAGTGTAAAAACAAAATGTAACATACCAAAATTTAAACAAAAAACTCCTAATCATCATCATCATTTGCCTGCTCTTTCCCAATTTCATATGGTATTGGGACAACGTGGCTTCCTCTTCTATACTCCTCTACCACACGCCATATCAACATTCACTCACGTCCTAGCCATGTCCTTATTCACACAATCTCTCTTTTCTTCGGTCTTTCTCTCCTGTATTACATTTCAATAGTGTAATATGAATGCAAAAACATAAACAGCTATTTTTTCAATGCGTTTTTTCGACGATAACACTTTTTTAAAAAGAAATTCATATTTTTTTTGTCAACAATTATGTTACTACAACAGGAGGATTTTTCTGAATTTTCTAAGAAACTTCAATTAAAAGCTCCAAATAAACATCATCAAAGGCCTGTTCATAATTATCAAGTAATTTATTGGGGAACATTCTTAAAATGTTTTTTTATATTAATTTAGTATACAAATAGTCATTATTACTTACGTCGAAATTAATAATTAGCGAGATATACAGTAAAGATATAAAATTAACAATTCAATGAAAACTTACCAGAATAAGATTGAGTAATCTGCATGGGTAAATATTTCTACCTGTAGTTACACAATTTTTTAACGAGTCCTAAAAATATATTTTTTTTAAATATAACAGGTAATCTCTTGGCCTTTCGTCTCGCCTGATGGTAAGTAACGATGAGGCCGAAGGTGGAAGCGAGCTTCACCTGTATTCCTCAACAACTGAGGAACTGGCTAGCTACCACCGTTTTATCTAAATTTGTCGCCATAATAACAATGCTTATAAGCTAGCCAGGCGGGCTTAGAAGCCCTACCAACAACCAAACCGAGCAGACCCCTGCCTCCATGGGGAATCGAACCCCGGACCGTTATTGAGGCGGTTAAAATCGATCAAAACAATAATGTTTGTTATGAACAACGTGTCTATACCTTATAGTCTTTGACAGACATGCCGCTCGTAGGTATAATAATTGAAGGGGCTCGGCGTGTATCTATTGTTGGCACAGGAGACATATCTCTAACGTAATGGCCCAACGTAGGTGGTAGCCTATATGTTATATCATGGGCGGGCTAATAGGAATAGTAGGATATTTTTATTTATAGAGTCGATAGTTCGAAACATATATTTTAATATTTTCTTTGAAAGAAAAACTTACGCTACGTTAACCGAGTTGGTAAAATGGTTAACCTTGTGCAAGAGATCGTCGATTCATTCCCCGACTGTTAATTTATTTAATATCCCAAAATACAGCATTTTCCTAATATATAGATAGTGAGACAAAAGCCAGAAAGGTTTGTTCGCTTTCTATGTTCATCGATACACTTAGTCAGATTTATAAGTAGGTAGGTATTTCTTCAAACAAAACAATTATTGAAGTTCATAATGTCAATGAATTAAGAAAATGTTTAATAGGATTTGCTATAAGGTTTCAATAAGTTAGCGAACGCAAATGTCAAATTCTATAGATTATTCAATTGTTGACATCGATAGGGATTATCGAAAGGCACCTAGGTCCTGATAACTCTAGATAAGAACGTATTTACCCAAAACCAACAGTCAAAATCGTTTTGGCTCATCCACACCGCCCTCTCTGGTCTAGTGGTCACCCCACCGTGTGTTGATCGGAGGCAGAAGTTTTCCTGCTGGTTTGCTTGGTGGAGGGGCTTCTTACCCCACCTGGCCACCTACCACCGTCTTAATAACAATGTTTTAAGCGTTGTTGTGTTCCAGTCAGAGGTAAGATAGACAGTTCCTCAGTTGTTGAGGATTACAGGTGCAGCTCGCATCCAATTCGGCCTTATCGTCACTTACCATCAGGTGAGATGAAAGTCAAGAGCTTACCTGTCGTATATAAAAAAATACTCCATACTCTCGTACTCGCGTACTCGTGTCGCCTCATAGAGTGTGGATGGACCGTAACGATTTCGACTGTGATGCGCTTGGTAATTAGCACGATCGGTGCTCTTGTGTAGGGAGCCATGTTTATTTATTCTTGACTGGCATCACACGAGCGACGATTAGTCACCGTTGAATGACCTACTGTTTTTGTTGAATTTAATTAGTCTTAATAATAAAATCATTAGTAAGGCTTCGTTTTTAACTGTTAGGAGAAGGTTTATATTGTATGTATTTTTTAAAAAAGAAGTATCTAATAAGTAATCAATACATACACATACATTAAGATTTCTAACCCCCAAAAGTATATCGATATTATTTACAGTTCTATAAATACCTTTGGAGGATTTTTATAAAAAAGGCACAATTGTATTTATTAGGTTCGACTCCAATTATGTATGCAAATGTTAACATAAAATTAAGAGATGTTTTCATGTATGATACGTAGGACTTCAGAATAAATTGTCATTATACTAAATAGAGTGCAGCTTTAAATATACTTATACAATTGACACAAACATGTCAAGAAATAAGCCTTTTACACACTTAATTAAATAGCAATAGATCTAATTATCGTAAGCCTCACACCTGCTGGCGGGCGTGTGGACAGCTGTCAAATGTATCAATTCGAACCTCTGTTTGTAAACAGCGCCGTAAATCTGCGCAGACGCCGCTTGACATAAATTTTACAAATCATCATAAATTATGTAATTTCTTAAATAATTTGCCAAAGCTGTGTACAATTGTTATTGGAACTCAGATTTAAAATGATTTTTATGTGCTAATTGTTATTTTATTTAAATGTGTTAATCTGTTTTCTGTTATTGTACCTAATCTGTTTTCTGTTATTGTACCTATGCAAATAAAATAAAATAAATAAATAAAATACAGTAAAGACAGAATAGACAATAGAGAGCCGATACTTGTAGCTGGAAGCATTTTTTAATAATTAATTTTACAAAGTAAAGGAAAGCAAAGACGACTAGCAGTAAGTTTAGTACGTCTCAATCCAAGTTGCCAAAAAGGTAAACAAAACAAAGGTAATGTTTTATCTCTAAAATGTTTTGTGATGACTGTAGGTAATTGAAATCAATTGAAACGGACAACAATTGTTACCGTTAATTATATTTACGTGCCAATGTCCATGTAAAAAGTGTGATTATTGAATAACAAATTCGGTAAGTCGGCTTTTTTGTTTACCTTTTTGGCAACTTTGATTGAGACGTACTATAGCATGGGACCTGACAGTTTCGAATAGCTATCTGAGTTCGTCAAAAGCCCAAGAATTTTTATACGACTGAGTTAAAAGAGAAGCACACGACACGGCTGTTGTCAACAACAGACCTTTACCGACTCATGTCATCTTCATTTTTAGTTAACCATCGTTTTTTGCACTACCCCTAAACAATTCCATGAATGATGGAAGTCTATGAATTTTCTATCTGGTAGCAAACCTGTTTAGAATTGACCAAGTAGTTTTATTTTTTTGTGTTTTTTTTCTTACTTTAACAAAACGACCTATTAACATCGCACTCCCTTCATTTTTCGATTAACTATGATTTTATATGTTTTAACACAAAGCATCGAGATAATTCATATAAAAACTATTTTCATACTCTTGGTTCATAAATATATAAAATTTTATTATACTTGTTTAGATTAATAGGAAAATAAAATATAGCTTTGTCGCTATTAAACGCTTCTGAATATGAGTATCTGGGTTTATAGCCGAATCTTGTTATTGTTAGCTTGATTATGAGCAGAGAGGGAACATTATTGAGCGCATATTACATATGGTGTACTTTTATACTTTCCAGGATTGTGCTTATTGCATTAGTTCAAAATTAGTTCACTTGTTTTTAATTTTAAAAATATGCTTGTTGTGCTGTGATAATTTAATTTTAAATTACTTTTCGTGCTTTTCGTGCAGTCTCTTTAAGTAAAGTCCAAAGACAAGGATACACCGAAGTTATCTCTACAATGGATAAATATTAATATTCAAATATATTTTCTTCATAATCAATCATACAAAGATTTAAAACACAACATTTAAAACACAAATCATATAGAACACAAAGAATATTTGAAAACGTTTTGTAAAGCACATTAAAAGCACAAAAAACCACTCATCAATTTCACATCAATTAGTGTTTGACAGAAAAAAAATATTTCTTTAAAACCTGTAATCATAAAAAAGGCGTTTACTTCGCTCTTATTGCGTACACAATAAGATCGAAAACTCTTGGTGGAGTATCGATAGCAAAGCTTTAGTAGACGAGTGTCTCTTAGCGCGGGCGGTGCTAAATATAGTGACATTTTCTACGCTATTATTCTATTTGACAGCGCACGCGCCGACTCAAATAGGCTTAATGAAACAACTATCGAGGTTATTGGCTACTTCACTAGCAAATTAATGGGTGAACTACGCAAATTGTTTTAAAGTATTTCAATGTATTTAGAACGATAGACGTAATTTGTCTCTACATTTATTTCAATACAGCGGTATGTTGAACTAGGCTAATGTCAACATTTCCTAAATGATTTTCAACAAACAACATTCAGAAAAGATTGAGAAAATTTGCCAGTTTTCATAGTACGACCATACAGGACCTAGACGATTAAGATATATGATACCATTGGCCAGCGTCGTAAAGTTAGCGGTTATTTGCTGCTCCTCATATTCTTTCCAGGTTAGTAGCCAAATTAGGGGACACACGGAATTGCTAAGAGGCTAATTTGCTAAGAGGAGCAATGTGGTGTAGTATACTTGCTTGTATTTTGACAAAAACATTCTCTTAAAAAAAACTTACATCATCAAAATATATAAAGAAATTTAAAGTCAACATTGTCTTACAAATATTAGGTCCTTACCTATGAAATTGGTGTTTTGTATGGAGATTTTGGGGATGTCTGCATTTTCCATGCTAACATTTTTTCAGTTTTCTTCACAACGACAAATCCAAAGATAATAATATTTGGCGTGTATCATAAGACAACCTTAAACGATATGTGTGATATCAAACTTCATAAAAATTATTTATCGTTTTTAAGTGAATGCAAATCAAATGATGTATTCGGGAGGCACTTAAAAAGAGTTGTCTCCGTGTCCAATTTTAACACGATTAAACTTACAACAATTTTTCAAAATAAATCAAAAGAGCTCAAAAATATGGTGTATTTTAAGAGGAGGTAATTATTTTTTAAGAACACTCTGAAACTTGATAGATACAGACAAAATACTAAGAGAGAAAAAAACACCAATTTCATAATTTCATAGGTAAGGACCCAATACAAATTAAAAAAAAAAGATTGTCAGTATTAAATTATAAAGCATTTTTTTGACAAAATGACAAGTGGATTGCCTAAGAAAATGTATTATGAATGTTACAATTAATTAGTTTTGTACAATATAACACTGGAAATAATAATTGTAAAAAATAGGGATTATTGTGTTAGTTATTTTACTTATTCATGTAGCAACATACCTACTCTTATTCTTGTGCCCAACAGGGTTCAAAATCGTATGACAGCCTTTGTCAAAATTTTGGAAACAGAAAAAATTATTGAGTATTTATTATTATAAAATAAAGGTAACAGTTTCAACACCGTTCAACACATAATAAACGAACCTTGTTTTTTTGTGGTTGGCTTTTATTACCTCAATAAATTTTATTGGACGACTCTACGATGCGACTTTAGCGCAGGTACATTTTTTAAATAATTTATTTTGCCATCGTCCTTTGACACTATTTCTGATCTCAAATACTGTTTGCGATCAGAATAACAAAAGCCGACAATTGTTTAACGAATCATAAAAGTTTAATGTGCTATCTGGACCGAGATCAAAACAGACACCTCTGAGCTCTGAGAGACGTCTTTGGGCGGTAATAAGGCGTCAACGTTGATCGCGGACGCTATTACACGTTATACTCGATCAAAATTTTAAATTAGGCAAGAAAATTTAACCAATTACCATTTTCTTGAAAAAAGTATAATGATCTTTACTTTGACCGGGACACAAAAATAATGAACCAACTGCTTTTCTTGCCTAGCATGTCGTAAAAGGCGACTAAGGGCTGGGTACTGAGTATTTGGTACTGGGTCTGTGATTGTGTAGGCATGAGCTAGCCACTCTTTAACGATTTTTCATATGACCAAACCCAATATTTGTATGGCTAAATGTAGTCTTAAGGAACACAGTGATCCTTGGATTCTGCCTACCCCGATTACAGGCGTGATTGTATGTATGTATGTATCTTTATTTTCATTTAATCGTAGAACCTTTTGTAGTATTTTTTTATTTATATTACGTCATTGCAGTATTCATGTCAGTTTTAGCTCAGATTGAGGTCAAGAGCAATCCCCTTATCCTGTTGATGTTTACAAAAGTGTCTATGTGTGTGTGTGTTGTGTGTCTAGTGTCTATTGTAGTAGTAAAATATAAAAATGATTTACATAATATTTGGTTGCACAAAGTCACACATGGCTGTATGGGACGAGGTACCTTATCAGCTCCTACATAAAACAACATAACATAATCATTACGCCTCTTTCCCCTAAGGGGTAGACATAGGTGCCAGCACCCACATTTCGCCAGATATAATAACTCCCCATGTGACAGGTGGTGAGGTTATTGCCATGCACAATATTAAATAAGGCGCAATGTGAGTTAACTAAAACAAACAAACCTTCTCTTCTCTCTTCTCTTTAGCCAACATTAGTCCACTGCTGGGCATAGGACTCCCCCAATGTGCACCATTTTACCCTATCCTAGGCCTGCTGCATCCAGCATCTGCCTGCAGCGCATCACAGATCATCACTCCATCTCGCCGGAGGGCGTCCCACACTACGCTTGCCGAGTCGCAGTCTCCACTCGAGAACACGTCTACCCCAACGGTTGTCGGTTCTCCGACAGATACGGCCCGCTCACTGCCACTTCAGCTTGCTGATTCTGTGCGCTATGTCGGTAACCCTTACAAAAACGAAATGCCGTTCCCTTCTGCGTGTGTTGCCCCATACCCTTCTTTTACATAGATAAAACCTTCGTAAAAAAATCAAACATTTTTTGAGCTCAACAACTAACCTCTGAAAAAATCTTCAGTCCTTGATAATTTTATATAATTTAGATATTAGGTCTTTACCTATTTTTAAGTAATCGCAAATCAAATGAGGTATTCGGGAGGCACTTAAAAAGAGTTATCTATCTCCGTGTCCGATTTTAACGCAATTAAACTTACAACTAATTATCAAAACAAATAAAAAGAGCTAAAAAAATGGTCTATTTTTAGATGAAGTAATTATTTTTTAAGAATACTCTGAAACTTAATAGTTACAAACAAAATACTAAGAGAGAGAAAAAACGGCAATTTCATAGGTAGACCTATGATAAATGATTTCATTACATTAATAGAAGTGACAAAAACTGCATACTCCGTGCGTTTACGCATTCACGCATGTCATCGTAATTAAATGTTGCCAAAACACGCCTGCGCTCGAGCGCTGAAAGCTAGACTTCGTGTACGTCGAAATGGCTGGTTAAATAATAATCATATTTAACATTAAATCATATCCGAAATTGAAAATGGTTATCTTTATATTTTCATTGCAACCAAGGCTGATATTAACATACTCGCGCCTCTATCCCTAGACGCCTTCCTTTACCCGGAAACCTCCAGCAACGTTTCCCAATGGAAACAGTATAAAAATTTTGTGATAATTATAATACACTTCGCGTTTGTGACGTGAAAAAAAAAGGTACCAATGCAAAAAGCAATCAATTGGTAATCATATGAGACGCACTTTCAAAATAAAAAATTAAAAATACTGTCCTAATCCATACTAATATTATAAATGCGAAAGTAACTCTGTCTGTCTTGTTTTCATAGGCTACTTTTTATCACAATATTCCCATGGGAACGGGTACCGCGCGTGTGTAACCATGGTTATCAATACAATGCGGTTATCAATTCTCGGAACAAAGCATCCTGGTAGTTTTGTGAACGGATGGCGTAGTTTTTCTTTTTGACGAAATATTGTAAAATGTTTATGAAATTGATAAGCATGCGCTAAGACGCATTTAAACTGAATAAATGCTTTTGATTATGATTGATTTTGATTTTTGAATATCTGCTCGACCGAGTATTATGTGACATATTCCGTCAAAATGTAATTTCATTTCGAATTTAAGATTTCTTGGCATTGTATAATAATGGCACGACAACCAAGAATTTTGTACTCTATGATGGATGCCAAACTCCCATACAATAACATGAGGTAATATTTTGTCGCGATCAGTAGGTGTTCCCTCTCATTCTATCATTATTTATGAATAAAGGCTATCCGTGGGTAAATATGACAGGTGACACAGAAACTATGGATAGAAAGAGAAGAAGAGGATATCCCACGGTTAGCCTTCATTCATAAATAGTGATAGAATGAGAGGGAACACCTACTGATCGAGACAGAACATTGCCTCATGCTATTGTATGGGAGTTTGGCATCCATATAGAGTACAAAATTCTTGACGACAACAGATATTTATCACCATGACAACAATTAATCAGATGACAATGACAATAAATGTTATATTCATTATTTTAATAATAAGAGGTTTTAGTTCAACTATTAACAATCAATATATTGCTAATAAGAGGTAGGAATGTAATGTTGAGCACTTTGTAAAACATCAATGCAGTGTTAACAAACACACTAAAACTTTTGGTAAACGTTTATCGACATTAAATCAATAGCCACGCGTATGACGACGTCGAGGGCACAGCTAGTTAAGTAATAAACGACTGTTTTCATTGTAAAAATACTTCTCACTTTGAGTGACGTTATGAGATGTCAAAAATGTGAATTACTGTGAGTAATGTGATTTCGACTAGTTTCCGCAAGGGGCGCTTTTCACGTTTACTATACAAATTTTTATTTTTGACAATTCTTGTCAATCAAAGTGAGAAGTTTTATACAATGAAAACTTACACCAGAGCTAACAGACCGGCCACTCTGACGCTCACACTACGCGACAGATGTGTGGCGTAAGTGCGAGAGAAAATGTCTAGCGGCGCGGGCGCGCTTTAATAGTTTGTTTTCTAACGTTTACGACATGATAATGGGCCTCGATTTCGTAGGATGTTTCGTTACAGAATTTGACTTCTAACTACACAATGATATACACGCTGACACGCCGGTTTGTAACTAGTCGACGGGCACAAAACGAAACACAAAGGAAACATCTGTTGTTAGGGAACACCGGTGTTCGCGGTGCCCGCCAAAGGGTAACTTTTTATTTATAAAATGTAGGATGTTATGTTGCGGTGGAGTATTCCGTTTCTAGTTATAGGTAAGCTTTGCTAACATTGCAATAGTTATCTTAATACTAAAATTATGAGCAACGATTTGGGTTTAGGTCAAATGTACAATTATTTCTTATTTTGTGGCGAACACACAACATGTGCATAGGAATTAAGGAAACAACAAAGTATTAAGACGCACGTAAGAAAAACACAACGAATTATGGAAAAGAGGAAATATGAATGTAATAAAATATGGCACATACATAATGTTTGTGTGTACTGAATGTAAGACAGCTAAGCTGAAAAGAGACAGGGAGAAATGGTACATCTACCTATCTCTGTTTCCTGTAACCTACTGCAATATAGAATGTATCTAACTATACCTATAAATATAACAGAGAACTTTAAAATATCAACATCGGATTAAAGATTTAAAGAGATTATATCCTTTCGTTCGTCTACAGTGTTCAACCGGCCGTCAAGCAAAACCATTGTTTATATGATTTCGCATCTTCTGACGTCAACGGAGGCCCTGAAAAAGCTAAAATACGTCTTGACAGTGAAATCGGTCTAACATCACTTGCGGTCCTTGTGTCTACTAACTAGTAAGAATAATAAACAACGCTATTTTCTTCAGCGACAGACAAATGGTGTATGCTGCGAATATAATATTGCAACCGATCAAGAGTTTCGAGGTCTAACAGAGCGTCAATCTTAATGGTTTCTTTTATTTATTACGTTAGTAAACAGCCAGCCTGATAGAGTGGCTACAGTCGCCTATGGAATACATATGATATTTTTTCTACTGCTGGAACGAATGCATGACATTGCCGACCCACGATGTTACCCATCGAACCGGAACATAAATTACTACCTAGTAAGAAATGGCAACAGGCTCGCCACCTACTACATAAGGACCTAACATGTCTGGCGAAATGTGGGTGTTTAACACCTCTGCTTCAGGGAAAGAGGCGTGCCTATATGTTATGTTACGTAAGAAGCGGCTTAGTTAGACCAGAATTCTCCAGTGGTCCAGTGGTTCTCCACTCTCGCCACTTCAAACCAACCAGTGCTCGCTTACGAAAACGATTCGGTGGTACTGTACAGGTCATCAGCGCCCAACAGGGTCCTTAAAAAATTTAAGTCACCACATAAACAGTGGGTGGGCAAATCCCTGCATGTTTCAAACAACAATCTACATCTGTGTAATTAACCTTGCCTCAAAACGCCTCCATGTTTTACATTGTTTGGTAAATTAATGTGTTTGTGATTTACAACAACGTACCAAGAAAATGTCTGCAAATCTGGACATTAATTTCTATGCTGTATGTGTCACGCCTTTGTCTGGGTGAGGTAGAGATTATATATGGATATTATGCCAACAACGTACTAACATGAAGACGAGTATTATTTTTCATATGAATACTTTCTTTTGATTCTTACAAGAAAGGTACAAGATGCTACGAGCGTCTACGGTAACCATTAACATTAAACTTGTCTGTTACCTACCATTAATTTAAAAAAAGTTTTGGAAATATACGTATTTTTAAGCTAGCTTCTATCGCGGGCCTTGAGCGCGGAGACCGAATCCAGAAATTCCGTAACGAAAAAACCTCACGCTCCGAACGAAAAAACCTCACGCTGCCCACTCCGATGCGCAAGGAGGTGTGGCTTTGTGGATTACAACTGTTTTCCGCTTGGGGCGCTTTTTACTTTTTTCCATAGAGAGAGAGAGAGAGAGAGAGAGAGCGATACTGACGTACGTTTTTCATACAAATTGACTTTCATAACATAACTAAAAAGTCACGAGTTTTACAATACTAGGGGTGGTGACGTGAAATAAAAGGGGTGCTGATGGTTACGTAAATATGTACATGTCAGAATTTTATAATTTTAATCTTTAGACGTTTTAGTTCAACTATTAATAGTCAACATTTCCCTGCATAAGAGGTACGAATGTTAAGTTAAGCATTTTGTAAAAAAACAATAAATAAAATTATAATTGCATAAGTTGATACAAAATGCTATGCAATAGCTTTACCGCGGCAGTCCCCGAGTGCCACACGTCTTTTTTTTACTGGAGTATTTTCCTTTATTTTATTTTTTTTATAAAATGCTCCGCAATTGACTCCACACTACCTGATGATAAGCAGTAGAGGAGTCCATATGTTAAGAAAGCTAGTGTAGAATACTGCCATACTGGCCACCCTCAACATGCCGGCCCAAGAAATGCTTCTTCACGCCTCTTTTGAAGGAACCCATATTGTAAGGAGGAGGGAATACGTGTGCCGGTAAGGAATTCCACGCTCTAGCTGCGCGACAGAGAAAGGAGTTATGAAAAAAAGAAAATGCAAGAGGAAAATGATTGTGGGAAATGCATTTATTTTCGCACCCTGTGTACTTGCATCCCTACCAGGACTTTTTCTTTTTAAATGGCAGCTATTAATACTGACATAGAAGGGCGCAATCGGACTACGCCCACCCTACCAGGACTTAGACCTCTTGATTTAACTGTGATACAGTTAAATTCACGGTCGATGAAAATAAAATTACTCTGATTTTGTGTAGCATACAGTTTCTCATTTTAACATAGATTAAGTAAATATTAAAGTGTATTCAAGTGGCACGCATAATAAAATAAATGTAACCTAACTTGTTCCACGATTCAGATGACTCAACATACCTTAATAAACATATAATTTCGCTGCAAACATAGTTGCTATTCGTTGATGGCGTCCTGTAATAGCGGTACTGGCCACTAAATCTAATATTACATCGAAGTGCCCGTTCGTAACCTAAATTAAACGTAACAGTTTAATCACGAATTATAATTGGGGATATGTAAACTCGTCTGTATTTATATCCTAGTGTAACGTCACTTTACACGTCCCACAGCTGGACGCAGTCCTTCCTCATGGAGAAACACAGGAGGAGTATGGCCGTAAGCCGTACCACCACCTTACTGGCCCAATATGGATTGGTTGCAATAGCGACCGGGACCAACGGCTTAACGTGCCTTCTAAGGCACGGAGGAGTTCGAGATCGCAAAGTTTTGGTCACCCATCCACGGCCAGACCATGGCGAAGGTAGCTTTGTTTTCGATTGAAAGCCAAAGCGTACTTACTACTACGCCACCGAGCTCAATGTGGTATACGGAAATTACACCTTTCCACAAGCTACGATTCTTGCAAACACCTTTCAAATTCCTCATACATAAATCAATGCAGAATAAGAGTAAGATTTTACTTTTTACATGCTGTATCAAAGACTGCAAACGTCAACCACCTCGCAGGAGTAGCTAATAACATATTTGCAACGTTTCTTCTGTGCTATCGCGCTTTAAGGTTTAGGTTCTTTATATGTATTGATTACAACCACAGTCAAAGCGCTATGTGGATGTACTTGCTACAAGCGCTCGCGGCAGTGAATTTTGTTAGTTTTTTTTTATCATTTTTATTATTAAAATTTCCCTTTAACAAATGTGACTATGTATAGAGTTAACGATTAAAAGTGCTAAGTTTAGCCTATGAAATATAATTATTTTTTATTTTGATTTGATTATAGAGTCAATTAACCTATACTTGCTGATCATCTCATCTAATTTCTCCATTTGAGACATGTACCAATTGTAAATTGTCATTTTTTTAGACATATAACTGTAGGCTATAAAGTTACATAATATTTAATTCGATCTATACCGTGTCAACATAGAAAAACGTAGAAAAACCAACTAAGGAAATTTAAATCGAGGCTTAAAACTATATTTAGTGATTTTACGTTTCAACCATAGTAGAAATGTCATAAACTGACAAAATCGAGTTTTAAACTAGGTTTAAATTTTCCTGCAAGTGGGCCTTATACTTAAAGTCTACACAACTTAACTTAAGCCTATATTTTAATGCCCTTTTAGCCAGTTAAATCACACTTAAAGCTGCTGCGGTGCCAGTAACTATATTTCATCCTAACTTGTCCTTTGATAGACAATCTTTTTAACAAAATTCGCCATTAAGGGCCACTTGCAGGAAATTTTAAACCTAGTTTAAATCTCGATTTTGTAAATTTTTGACATTTCAGCCATATAAGAATTGTCAAAAAATTACTAAATCTATAGTACGTCTCAATCCAAGTTGCCAAAAAGGTAAACAAAAAAAGCCGACTTACCGAATTTGTTATTCAATAATCACACTTTTTACATGGACATTGGCACGTAAATATAATTAACGGTAACAATTGTTGTCCGTTTCAGTTGATTGATTTTGAATTGGTTTGGTTTAGTTTACCTACAGTCATCACAAAACATTTTAGAGATGAAACATTACCTTTATTTTGCTTACCTTTTTGGCAACTTAGATTGAGACGTACTATAGTTTTAAATCGCGATTAAAATTTCCTGCAAGACGCCCTAAAAATAATATAAAGAGGTCAAACTCAACTCAAATACCATTTAATCATATAGGTACAAACAGTTACACTTATGACGCGTCCAAATATAATTTACTAGGAACAAATTAAATATGACTTTATCAAAGGCAATCTATGACGTGACACGGTAGCTGAGTTGGTAAGGACGGGGCACTCGTTCAAGAGGCCGCGGGAATCGCAGGTTCGATCCCACCGCCTGTACCACTGAGTTTGAATAGGGTGGTATTTAAACAGTTAGCAATATATTCTAATTTTGGTCAGGAACGAAAGTACAATTGGTCAGCTAAAATTACTAATTGGTCAGCAACTTATGGACAGCAGTTATTTCAAATTTTTCAGCTATATAACTAATTAGACAGCAACTGTTTTAATGACACAAATATTGTTTTACGGGTCATAAAAAAATAACCTCAACTAAATATCGATCAGAATACATTTCCTAGGAATCGATCCTTGACCCATTGATCCTTTTCCTAGATTTTAAACATTTCCGGTAACATTATGCAGCCCAAATAATTATATTGTAGGTCAACAAATTATTTTGCTGCCTAAATAATTACATTGCTTATAGAAAATATTTGTTTGCTGCCCAAAAAATTTTTTGGGTGACCTTTTTGTTGCTGCCCAATAAATTGCCCGTTTGAATAAAACTTATGTACAGTTCAAAATAAGTAGTTACCAAGATTGTTTAAGTAATAGGACAAGTTATGACAAACAGATTATACTAGTTATAGTCCTCGTTTATATTGGGTCCTTACCTATGAAATTGGTGTTTTTTTTTCTCTCTTAGTATTTTGTCTGTAACTATTAAGATTCAGAGTATTCCTAAAAAATAATTACCTCGTCTTAAAAAAGACTATATTTTTGAGCTCTTTTGATTTGTTTTGATAATTTGTTGTAAGTTTAATTGTGTTAAAATTGGACACGGAGACATTTCTTTTTAAGTGCCTCCCGAATACATCATTTTATTTGCATTCACTTTAAAACGATAAATAATTTTAATGAAGTGTGATATTACACATATTACTAAAGCTTGTCTAATGATAGATGCCAAATATTATTATCTTTGAATTTGTCGTTGTGGAGAAAACTGAAAAAATTTTAGTATGGAAAATGCAGAGTTCCCCAAAATCTCCATACAAAACACCAATTTCATAGGTAAGGACCTAATATTTTTGGTGCCTTTGTTACTGGTTCATGCCACCGTAGTGAAGGGTAAGCTGCGGCAATTTACTCATGGTATCCGTCGAAGTAGACGCTGATGATGTATGAGAAAACGATAATGGCAAAAGAAACTGATATGTTATTAAAATTTGTAATAAATATTTTAGTGAAATAAAACATTTTCCCTATAATACCCTTGTTATCTCCTTGGTTTACACCATTAGTTCCCAAAGTGGCCCTAGGGGTCCACGGGAGAGTCCACTTGTTGTCTTCACATTTATGTCCAATTTTGGGAATATGGTAGAAATGTAGCTACACCCACAGGAACCAGATATATTTTGAAAGTGGTGTATGAGAAAAATAAGTGTGGGAGCCTCTGGTTTACACAACCAAAATACAGTCAAAACCGATCGATAAAGTGTCAATTTAATTTTAATATTATCCCAGCGTTTTGAACACATGTTATAGTCATGCAGTGACTACGAATATTTGGAATTGAAAAATATAACGAGCGAAACATTCCGCTAGTGACTTGTAGCGGCTGTTTTGCCGCTACCTAAACAATTATTGTTATAGTACTGTAAGTTTTCATCTTTCTTTCTTTCAAAATCTCAACTTTTTTAGTTGCGTTAAGAATGTCCATTTCCATGGGAAACGTGACTTTAAAAACATTCCGCTAGGGGCGCTTTTCATGTTTCCCACTGAAATTGACATTCTAAACACAAATAAAAAGTTACAATATCCCTGCAAAATACCTTAATTCACGATTTTTTTTCGCCAAAATTCAGCACCTTTATTTAGAATACACAATGACATGGTTTTATACCACCAGACCAATTTTATTTCCTTTCAATTATAAAGGATGAGCAATATTATTGAAGCAATTCACTGTTTATCAATGTCCTATACGAAGTTGTTGAGTGGTTCACAATAGATTAATTGGATGTGTATAATGTAAAATAGCTAATTACCGAAAAGAGTTTTAGCGATATTGCCATAGTACTGGCCATTTGAGACAACCCGATGTCAGATGACTTCACGAGTGTTTTATTTTTACAGTCAAGGAAGTTAGTTTTGTTTTAGTGCATTATGCGTACGAGTATTTTAATAATGTGATTTCGTTCCGGTCGATTTCACTGTCTCCAGATAACATCTATCTAGCCGACAGAAAAATTCAAAATTAGATCGTCCGTGTGGAAAATAGAACCAGTAGACCTGTAGCTATCCGTATGTATTCGTTACTTATTAACGGGTACTGCCTTCCTAATGGAGAACACGTGAGAAGTATGGCCATAACACCACCACGCTCGACCGAGACCAACGCCATGACGAACCTTCCGAAGCACGGGATCACAAAGATCCCAGATCTGACCATGGCGAAGGATTTCGATATCGAAAGCAAAAGCGAAGTGATAGGTGCAATATTTATATCTTCAGGCTCTCAATTATGAACCCCTGCCGATGTCACTTTTCCGAGTTCCGACAAGGAAGAATATGTATCTTTGTCAAGGTTGTCGAAAAGCAGACACACGAAGAATTTGACTTCACACTTCATGCGAGTACCTTTGATGCGTGTATTGACACGTTTGCTGTATCGTACACTTTACGCATACAAATACGGACAAAAAAACTTTAAATTGATTCGCTGCTCTAATGAGGTATAAAAAGTAACGAGTAACGTATCGATACGAAAGTAAAACTACAAAGTACAAATTAGTGAAGTAACGAATACATACAGATACGCTTATTTTCGTTACTTTTAAAGCTCTACCAGTTAATTTATCGAGATCACATCAGGATCTTATCTGAAGGTCGTAAAACCGGCCAAAGAAGTTTTATTATGTAATTTTGGTGTTAATCGCTGCCTACCCGACACAGGCATGATAATGACATGTTAAACAGCGAGAACATCCACTTCAACAGATACCAAGCCAGAAGCGTATGACAGTATAAAATACCTGGTTGCAGCAGTGTCTCGGGCATGGGACCAAATGGTAAATGTGGCTCACCGGAGTCAACGGCGTGGGGATGCTGCTCGTGCGCAGCAAGCTCAGCCGGCGGCGCTGATCCGCTGAGAGCGACGCGCGGCGGCTCCTGCCGACCCCATACCCCGATAACTCAGCATCCAGACTTAGACCCCGGATTAGGGACGGACGAAACATTTTTGATAGTGCAAGTAGACTAACTGGGTTTAAAAGCTGGAATTAAAGTCAATTTCTGGAAGTCGTAAGTTATGCACACCATCCGATAGCTTATAGCGGCGACGGGCTCACCACCTGAGTGCAGTCACTGCTTGGTGAAGTGCGGACTATGGCAATGGACTGATTTTGCCACTACTGTGTATGTGTTTTATACTATCCCCAATACTGGCATGCATCTATTCATCTAATGTGTCAATGTTTAAAATAAGATCAATGTTAAGTGGTAACACGTTCATGAATAAGATACAGACGTTCGATGATAGATGTCTGTCGAAATAGAGAGTGTAAATAAACAAGACGTTAATACAAGTTTTTCTATTTAAAAAAGTTTTTCTATTTTTTCTAGCAAATAAAGAATATTTGAATTTGTATATTTTGAACCTCCACACTGTGCTACCTGCTTATAAAATAAGTTGCGCATTTGCTCAAGTTCATCTTCTATCATGAATCTGTTGCAAACTCTAAAAGCTCATTAGTTAATTCGTCCTTTATACCTCCCACTGCTGGGCACAGGCTTACCTCATGGAGAAACACATGAGGGGTATAGGCCGTAACACGCTAAAATTTTATCAAATGAAGGGTCTTGAAGAGACACAGAAGAAGACTGATTGGTTAAAACAAAACTCCTCGTGCAAGTGGTAGCCGATTCTTACTGGTTCTATCCATGCCTATGTCACGGATATTCAATAAAATAAAATAAAAACCCAATCAATTTTGTTTGAAGGCAATATAATTGGTCGCTCTCATCCAAACTTAAGATTCATTCTGTAGAATTTATAAGCACGAAAATGGTTCCTATACTAAATGATACTATCTAATTGTTATAACACGATTAATTTTAATAGGAATTTGTTCCATTTACGTGGTTAGTTAACTTTAAACTTCCAGAAATTGATAAGTTGGTCGAATTCAAAAAAAAGAGTCGTCACGTCACTTTAATATTTAAGCATCGATTCATAATAAACAATTGACAAGCGGTTAATTTAGAAAACCCCTCCAAATCACCTTTTCCTTTCCATTACGAACACAAACACTTCGAGTTTAACACATAACTGTGTTCTGAAAGCACTCGCGATTGTTTCACAGTTCGCGGTGTCAAGAAACGGTTTTCCTCGAGAAAAACGCACGCACACACGTCGAAGAAAAGCTGTGAACTGAAATACTTCAGTGTCGTAGACAGGAGAAGAGTTGACCGTCCGCCAGCCAGTTGCACAATTATCTATCTGACATTTAAAATTGGATCAGCCAATGTGTACGATAGCGCGGGAGTAGTACTTTAAGTTTATTTAATGATTTTTTCTCTGTACAAATTAAAAATTAACCGGCCTTGATTAGGCTAAGATTATCTGGAAATAGTTCGTTTCATTACGGATCTCTTTGTGCTGCGGCTCTCTGTTAATGTGTTTGGTATGTTTTTAATTATTTCTGAGTGATATTTCTGTAGATGATGCTGCATTGAGTATATAATTTTTTTAGTAATATATATACTCAATTTTGGACTTTTTATAACAAACTAATTAAGACGTAACCTTATTAAGGTATTTTGTAATAAAGAAAATATGTCTTGCATTTTATGCTATATTTTTTATTTAGAAAAATATTATAAAGCTAGGTATTTTGACTTAAGGTTGCACAGTCCGCAAATTTATTCCTATTCGTCAACAAAAAAGCCCTGCTTCCTGGTGACATTACATTTTCATCAAAACAAATGTTATACACTATTTCAGTACAATGAACAGTAAAACATACACATAACGCTTTTGGCTCAAGTGCCCTGGGCACTGCCAGGGAACATGATCTCCGGGTAGAAGTCTACCAGATAGAATTTCTTCCGCGGCGACTCGCCAATACAAGCTTGAAGACTTTTGGTGTCATTCCCCCCAGAAATCCTGTGAACCCTTGGGAGGCACTTAAGGTGCAATATGATGGTGATGATAAAATATTATATGTTAATTATTGGAACATTAATTATTGTAAATATTGTAATTCCATTTTAAGTTTATTGCTAGAATATTAAGAATAATAAGAAGAATAATGCTAGAAATGAAATAGTGATGCTAGAATAATGCTAGAATTATTTGTGTAAATATGAAGTATTTTGTAATGTCATGATTTGTCTCTTGTAAATGTGCCAAATAAATAAATAAATATGTAACCTCATAACAAGCTGTGCTCGGACGGAATCTGTATGGTTTCATAATAGGCTTAACGAATTAGAACCGGAGAATACATTGGTATGTGTACAAGTAAGTAAATGAAATATTTATTTAGAAGGACATGGATATGAACAGGCACGATCTCAAGCTTTTATTAACTTCACAGATTTACATGGTTCCCTATCTGTTTGCATAAAATTTCAAATCAAAATCAAATCAAAAATAATTTTATTTCATAGGCTTAACATAGCACTTAAAATCGTCAACATTCATACATAGTCACATTTATTATACTTAAAGTAAATTTTAATAATAAAATTGACAAAAAAGACTTAAAATTCACTGCCGCGAGCGCTTGTAGCAAGTACATCCACATAGCGCTTTGACTGTGGTTGTAATCGATTTACAAGCATAATACGAATTGGCATAATGGAATCAACACTAAATATACTTACCCATAAATATTTAAGCATAATTAAAAATAGCATAACCATCTTAAGGCATAATTGACTATTCGCATAAAATTTTATAAATAAATATCAATATAAAATATCGATTTTGGCGCTTCGCCGGCCGCTGCCGCGGTACGCTCGCTTTGCTCGTTCGGCTTGCGCGTTGAGGGCACAGTTCTACCTAACACTCTTCCTCGCTTCGCTCGTCGTCGTACCCTATCAACTTTATTTTGTGCCGTAAACCATTATGCAGAATAATCTTATGGATAATTACATAAGACTAAAATTATAATAATTTAAAATAAATATTGTGCCAAAAGAAAATTATGCTAAAGTTATATTATACCAAACAACATTTTGCCAAAGTATATTATAAGGAAAAACATTATGCCAAAAAAAGGATCCCGATATACATCAGTGGATAACCTAATAATTAGTTCATTGGCAAAAATTGTTTGTTTGATATCGAAACTATAAAACATTCGACCAGGCCACCGAGCTCCAAGCATGCGATATGTAACCAACCCCACCTAGATAATTTAATGTGTCTTGAATGAATGAATTCGCTCTCACCGTCACAATACCTTCAGACTTGCATATTGCGATAGAGATAAAAATACAATCTCCATCTCGCTATTTCCAGTTTGTTGACACCCATACTATACAGCGATATTAATAATCGCACTAAAATACGAGAGGTACCAGCTTATTTATCTGCGAATGTTTTATAAAATTCAAAAGCATCGATACAAAAAACTTGAACATCAAAAGAGATATTTGTTATGTTTGTTTTCGCGGTGGGATTCATTCGATATCATTAGAATAAATTATTCGTCAAAATAGAGTGAGATGAGGCATGTATTTTTAACATCTATAACAGATTAAAAATAGCAATACAGTCCGACGTGGTTTTTATACTTCGTATGTTGGTTAGACAGAGTGGCGACAGCAAAATTATTGTTATGAGCAAAGCATATAACTGACAACAACCACGCACGCACAAACATATGTTTTTATTTCTTTGTCAAGCTCCGAGCTAGGTGGCATTGTGATTAGTACTCTTTGATTTAAATTGAATACAAAACAATCACCGCCATGGTTGCACCCTGGATCGGTCACCAAACTTTGCAATCGTAAGACACGGGTTACGACTGCTCATAGAGACATTATGGGAAAAATAGTCGGAAAAACAGGTGTCTAAAATATCGTGGCTTCGTCGTTATTTCATCTCGCTAAATATAGGGGCAGATTTGCGGTCGTGAAAGCCAACCTTCGCTAGTCGGAGAGGCACCTTCAGAAGAAGAAGAATCAACCGTAACCACTAAGCTCCTATCAAACCGCATTGGGTCAGCGTGGTGTCACGGCCCATAATCTTCACGGTGTTTCGAAACTGTGTTTAAATACTTATTTAGCTGGTGATTATAATAAATAAATAAATAATAAATATCCTCAGACATTCACACCTATCAACTAGTCCCATATTAAGCAACTAAATGCTGCTTGTGTTACGGATACTAGATGACGGACAAATATATTTAATAGATAAATATATAAACATCCAAGACTGGAAAAGAAATGACTGAAAATTCATCACCCAATCACTTGCCTCCACTGGGGATCGAACCCAGGACCTCTCGAGATGGCGGCGCCTTGAGACCGGCGTACAGACCACTCGACCACGGAGGTCGCCTATAATTATTATTGTAATTCTGTTTATGAATACAAACTATAAATCCGACATGACGTCCAACAATATGTATTGACACTATCCGCCACAGTTTTGTCCGAGCGTCATTCATCACCTGTCTCATTAGCGTAAACAGAATTTTTGTTGATCTTCAAAATCCCAAAATACAATCGGAATATGAGATTCTCACTAGTTTCACTGGTATTATTATTACCTGCGCCACTGGCATGATCAACATCACGATACGATAAGATCACGATACAAAGTACAATAATTAATCGAATAGTATGTATTACTGTGATAATTAGGTAAATATAATAGTAGATTAGTAGCCAAGGGCTGTAAGGCAGCAATTGCAGCCAGAGATATTTAGGCGCACGAGCGCAGCGAGGGCGCTTATAGTTCGAGGGTGCAATTGATGCTTACACCCGAGCTAACTACTCTGCTTTACATCTCGATTGTTAGGTAAGTGGAAAAAAAGGCATTACAAGAATAAATAAATTTATTTTCAAGAACTAAATTTAGCTTCGCCGTTCGATATTCAAAATTGATGAAAATAGCGAAGCGACCTCTTTTGTCACAAGAATAAATAAATTTATTTTCAAGAACTAAATTTAGCTTCGCCGTTCGATATTCAAAATTGATGAAAATAGCGAAGCGACCTCTTTTGTCATTGGGCTGAATGCATGATGTCTAGTGCCAGTAAGATGGTTAGATGTACGCGAACTTTTTAAAAGAGTTTTTTTTTTTAATTACTTACCGCCCTAGGGCGTTTCTAGCTACATTATTAACCTAGGGCGGTAATTGATCACTTACAACCCGCATCTGGGGATATTAAGGACCTACTTACCGAACATGAGAGATGTAAACATCATTATGAGCTTGTGTTATGGATACTAGATAGCGCATAAATCCAATGGTGAAGCGCGACTATGGCAGTGAACTGCTTTGCGGTGCTTATGCCTAGTCTTCGACTAACCCTTGGGTAATAGTACGTGATTATACGTATGTATGTATAAATAAACATGACTCGGTTTTTCTGTGGATGGGTGACCAAAACTTTGTGATCTCGAGCTCCTCCGTACTTCGGAAGGCACCTTAAGCCACAAGCATTTACAATTGAAATTTTCCACATAATATATTATGTATTTCTGTAGTCGCTTAAAGAAAAAAACAGAATAAAAAATATTGGATCCTTACCTATGAAATTGGTGTTTTTGTTCTGTCTTAGCAATTTGTCCGTAACTATTAAGTTTCAGAACATTCTTATAAAATAGTTGCCTCTTCTAAAAATAGACCATATATTTGAGCTCTTATTATTTAATTTGATAATTTTTTGTAAGTTTAATTGTGTTAAAATTAGACACAAAGGCAATTGTTTTTAACTGCCTCCCGAATACATCATTTGATTTGCATTAACATAAAAACGATGAATAATTTTTATCAAGCGTGTTCACACACATATTGCTAAAGCTTGTCTAATGATACATGCCAAATATTATTATCTCTGGATTTGTCGTTGTGAAGAAAACTGATAAAATGTTAGTATGTAAAACGCAGACATCCCCAAAATCTCCATACAAAACACAAATTTCATAGGTAAGGACCTAATATTTAGGGTAAACAATCATGTGATGTTTATAGAGTGATGTTACAAAAATGATATTTACAGTCAGTCTCCATGGTTAAAGAGAGACTCCAGGTTAAGAGAATAGGTAGGAGAATAGTACGTACATATACTACTGTTGTCAATGTCAATGGTACGAAATCCTTTGTGCGCGAGTCCGACTCGCACTTGGCCGGTTTTTCTTTACTTCCGCAATCATGCTTTTAGAACTTTTCATGGATTAGGTGAATGATTGCTGTAACGGTTTATGCGAAGATTTATCTAATCTGTACTGTATATCCATACATTTAAAAACCTCTTCCTTTTTTGAAGTCGGCTTATGAAACTGTAAATAATCTTTGATATTACACATATTTTGTCGTAAAAGCACAATCGTGATAGCTGAATGTCCTAAGACACCTTTCGTCTAAAGAATAATGGCAAAAATAAAATACGTGAACGAACGTCGCGGGCGCATCTAGATACTGTTTACCTATAGTATAGCAATTACTACATAAGTGATTGAGAATAAATGGAGTACCATTTATTCTCAACTGATCCAATTAGAAAACGATCTTACTATAGCCTCATAAGTAAATAACGGGGCAGGAGCATTTCAACGAAATTAGTTATTTAATTAATAAAAAAACAATGATCTACAACAATAAATAGCTATTACAGGCTTGACACTCCGAGTTGAATTTACACACTCTTATCGAGACAAACATATCAAAATTGTTTACTAACGAAAAATATATGGACTACATGGACATAACATAAGGTATTTTATAATATGTAAGGTAATAGATACTGACCCTCTCAATATTCGGCCGCCTCCGTCGAAAAAACTCGGACACACCGCACAGATACATACTTAAATACAAAACAAACTAATTATCAGAATTACTTGACATTTGCCCACAATCACCCACGAACGTGTAAAATCACACTGTTTTTGTAGTGGGGTATCTGCAAGCCCCGGTGACATGCGTGCGCGCCGACACTCAATAACTACTTACTGTCACTGATATACTTTAATGAATGGTCAGACAATTGTGTACAGAGTGTTTAAAAATTAACACTAGGTGATAGTTTTGATATCACTGAATATGGTACAATTTATCGCTAAGAACAGTCAAAATACGATATGAAAATTTTTCAAGATGATTTTTATGTGCAAGTTATAACAGACAGTTCACATAAAAAAAATGTTTTATGTTATCGTGATTATTAAGTCACCTAGCACGACCCTTTGGATGCAAAACCCAATAAAAATTTCGATAATAATGATAAATATTTCCTACACACTCAACTGCACAAATTTGTGTGACTGTGTGTTTATTATGAATTACCTGTCGCTAGCCACACACTGCGTCAGGTCCATGACATGTCGAAATGTAGGTGTTAATAAATATTTAGAATATATAGAACTTCAGAATATATACTTATATAAACATCCAAGACTGGAGAACAAATGCCTGAATTCATTACACAATAATTTGCCAGATCGAACAAGAGCTTCGAGACGGCGTACAGACCGTCGTCGTCCACAGAGGATAGTACAGGTGGAGGGCTGCAGCTGGCACGATATCAAATGTGTCATGGACTCGCACGGTGCTCCACAGTCACACTTGGTTCACTGAAGATCAATGGATCACACTGTATAACAGTCAAGTTAGTTGAAACCGCTTCGATCCCGCGGGAGCCGAACCGCTTAATTGTTGACAATTCCAAGTGTTCCAGCGCGTCTATTGAAACATATGGCTCGGCAAATCAGTCTCCAACCTGTCGTAAACGCGATTGCCTCATAAGGGATGGCAAATGTACCTAATTACATAGATACAACATTCATACAAACATAAGGTCTTTTTCCCACAGGAGTGGGCAGAGATTACTTCTATCCACTTGCTACGATCATAACATATTTCTTTTGTTTCATAAACTCTCATCACATTCCTCATGCTCGGCGACTTCGCGTACTTTTGACCATCTTCGTTCGCCTAGGTCTTAATTACACACATCCTCTCTACTAACATAGATAATACGTCTTACTGCTGGGAATAAGCCTGCTTACTTCAAAATGGTCCTTCCACCCTAATATCTGGAAAGAAATGCCATTTTTCTGACTTAATTAAAAAACTCCCCCTTCGTAAATGTAAAAAGATATTATATTTAAATTAAAATCTATGAGTACATACAATTATTAATAAATATTTTTTACCTATAAAACATCTCATCTCTACATTATACAAAGTGACAATTAGCTACCTAGAATTAGAACAAATGCGACATGCGTTACAGAGTTCTCTCTGCGTAGTACATGTCCTTTTTGTTATGGCAGTAAGCCCGCACGCTCCCCTTCAGTCTGTCCCCGGGCTTCGCCCTCACGACCACCACGAGGTGGTGGTACCCCGTGCCCCCACGAAGCAGGATCGGTATACCACCAGAGGTCTCGACTGCAATATGACTGAGCTGTTGATTAAAGAAACTTTTTTAATGTGCAAAAATATGTATAAGCTTTTGACATATAGGTAGGTAGGTAGAAGCGAGTAAATACTATCATCCTGTCAAATCGTCGCTGCGCGTGCTAAACCGCGAATAACCACTTGGTTGATAACGTGTACCAGTATCTGTGTTTTTTAAAACGTCGTTTATGTGAGGTTTTGTATAAGCCAATAGACGTTTAGAATCGGTAGGCGTGATATTGAAAATTTGTTTTTTTTTGTAGTTACGGGGTATTAACAAATTGCTCATACGCGGTGTCGCACGCGCAGCGACGAAATGTGGATTATAGTATACATATTATTGCACGTGACTGTACCAGTTCTTTTTTGATGCGAGGATGGTGGCTACCAAGCAAGCACTCCGCCTGATGGTAAGCGCCATAAACGCCAAATGTAGCAGATGTACAGATGATTTAATTAAACCACCCTTAGGTACAACCCACGCATTGTCTCTTCGCCATTATGTCGTGATTATTCGCCAGTGACAGTTCTAGCGCCGTACCGATCGCACGTTACACACGATCGCGTGAACCCGCGCCTAGTAATCAGTACGCGTTACCGAGATAAGTACATATTCGTTTTCTGTTGCGTATACACATCTACGAAATGAAGTGTGCTAAGTGCAGTGAAACCGTTACCGACGCAATTGAATGCAGTCAATGTCTAAATTCCTATCACTTTCACTGTGGGAAGATTGCAGAAACCAGTTATCGGAGAATGGGAGCTGAAAAAAAGGCTTCTTGGAGGTGTTTGCAGTGCCGAAATTCCTCGCCAAAGGCCGATGTAAACCAGACTGAGGTTCTCGAGGAGCTTAGAGGTTTGCGAGAGGAAATGGTTGTTATTAAGTCTTTCAAAAACGAGTTTCAAACACTAGGGAGCTATATCAACAGTTTTTCGGAGAAATTATCTAACCTTAACAACAAATGGGAAAGTCTCGAACTTCAATTTTCTTCGTTTGAAACTCGCATCGTGGCTGTGGAGTCCATGGTTCAAGGATATGAAACTAAATTTGATGAGATGAAAAAAATCACGTCTACCCTACGACAAGAAAATGAAATAAGAGATCAATTTAGTCGAATAAACAATATTGAAATATCTGGAGTACCGTTTGTAAAGGGCGAGAATCTCAATAACTTAATTTTTACAATCGCAAGTAAGGTGGGTTTGGCCTTGGATGCAAGAGATATAGATACGCATAACCGAGTGCGCCGTTTCGAGAAAAGTCTACTCTCCGGTAAGGTGCACAGTGAAACAGCGTCGTCTGTACTCAGACCCCCAGCAATTATAGTAAAATTTACTCGTCGTATCATCAAGGACCAGCTGCTGGCAGCCGTGCGCGCGCGCCGCGGCCTCACCACGGCCGACATCGGCCTAAACGGCCCCGCCACCAACATCTACGTCAGTGACCACCTTACTCCGTCAAACAAACTTCTGTTGAAGCAAGCTCGACAACTTAAAGTAGATTCTAACTATTCCTTTCTTTGGGTTAGAGACTGCAAAATTTTTCTTCGAAAAAACGAGAAATCGAAAGTTATTCGCGTCCAAAGTCAATCAGACCTTGCTAAATTGATTTCTATGTCTAAGTGACTTTTGTATTGTTCGTTTCCATATTATCCCCATCATTATTATTGTATGTCATCAAGTGCATTATTAGCAGAACATGAAGTACACATAATATATCGATTTTCAGAAATTGTATTAATCTTCTTCTTTGATAACATTTCTAAAAAGTATCTTTACTATCCTTCTTTCACACACCATATTAGTCTTATTTGTGGTAAGTTACAGAATAATAAAATTGTAAATAAAATACATAATGAACAATTCCACTCTAAAATTATATGTAACTGTCAGCTGGGTATAACATTAATTCCTTTTTATTTAATTAGCCGGCGCTATCGATAATATTAGTGGTTATTACCAAAACGTAAGGGGGCTTCGAACGAAATCGCATTCTTTTCTCGCTAAGTTCTCTTTGTCCAACTATGATTTCGTCTGTTTGAGTGAGACATGGCTAACAGCTGATTTTTACGATCGAGAATTTTTTGATAACCGGTATGTTGTGTATCGCTGCGATCGGTGTGCGTCACAGAGCGGGTCGTCGCGCGGCGGCGGGGTCGCCATCGCAGTGCGCGCCTCGCTGCAGTCGCAGGCGCGCGCGTGGCCGACGCCGCCGCGCTCCTCGGCCGACGCACTTTGGATAACCATACCTATCAAACACAACTCCTTGACGAAATCTTTAAATATAGCTTGTGTTTATATTCCTCAGGGTCCGAGGTACAAGGACGCTTTAAACAGTTTTTTCAATATCACTAGTCAGCTAATTAATGATCATCCTCAAGACTTGTTCTTAATAACGGGCGACTTTAATATCGCAGATGCGCAATGGTATAAGGATCCCTCAGGTAAATTATGTCTGGCTCCGAGCGGGATTCAGGTAGTGCAGATGTTAAGTGACTTCTTAGCCATTACGAACTTACGGCAAATCAATAATGTATTTAATAAAAACAATAGATTACTGGATCTTGTAATGTGTACAAACTATTGTGAAGTTGATCGCTGTGATCACTTGACACCTATCGATGCTCATCACCCTCCTCTGCAAATTGATTTTACAATGATAACTAGTTTGCCTTTATTATCTAATACATCCTTCAGATATAACTTTCGCTTAGGAAATTATGAGTTTATTAATAAGGAATTGCTGAAAATTAACTGGGTGTCATTTTTTGAATTACTAAATGTTGAAGAAAGTATTTGTAAGTTTTATGAGCTACTTAATGAACTGATAGATAAATACATTCCACGATTCAGAATAAATAGGTCTTCTAGGCCCATTTGGTACTCTAAATCATTGATTAAATTATTGAATGAGAAAAGGAAGTTTCATAAACGATGGAAATTATGCGGCAATCCACTAGACTATAACAGCTTTAAAATACTTAGGAAGAGGGCTAAATCATTGCAAACTGAATGTTATAATAATTATATTGATAAGTGCGAGGAACGAATTAAATTAAATACAAAATATTTATATTCCTATGTCAAAGCTTTCTTTTCAAATACAGGTTTACCTCAAACTATGCATTATAAAGGACAGGATGTGACGGGAGGAGAAAATATTTGCGACGCTTTCAATGATCATTTTCAATCTGTCTTTATACCATCAAACAATCATTGTTTTACACAAAATGATTTGAAACAATCGACCGATGCGCTTCTTGATATAAGTTCTATAGAAATAACAGAGGACATAGTTCTCAAACAATTTAATTCCTTAGATACTAATAAAAATGCTGGCCCTGACGGTATACCACCTTTATTTATTAAACACTGTCGTTTTTCCTTATCGCTTCCTTTAACTATAATCTATAATAAATCTATACACTCGGGCTATGTCCCTAAACTATGGAAACAAGCCTTAATTACCCCCATTCCGAAAGGTCCTATTTCAGGTAACATTGTGATGTATCGTCCTATCTCGAAACTTTGTCAATTCGCAAAGATCCTAGAAAAAATAGTTACAGTTGTGGTTATTGCATCGGTACGTAGATTAATTACCCCAGATCAGCATGGTTTCTTTAGAGGTCGTAGTGTCGATACTAATCTAGCGATTTTCACTGATACACTTTTGTCTGCTATGGATGACAAGTTTCAGATTGATGCTGTCTATACAGACTTTGCCAAATGTTTTGACAAAATATGTCACAACACTTTATTAACAAAAATTTATAAGTTGGGCATCCATGGTGATCTTTTTAGGTGGATCAAGTCCTACATAGAAAAAAGGAGCCAGGCCGTAGTTTATGCAGGTTACACTTCTTCATACAAGTCAATTACTTCTGGAGTACCCCAAGGTTCCCACCTAGGACCCCTTTTATTCATACTATATATCAATGATATAACAAATAACCTTTTAAACACTGAATGCCTTATTTATGCAGATGACACAAAAATTTATAAAATAATTCGCAATAAGGAGGACTGTCTACTGATGCAAAATGACCTTTTAAAGTTTGAAGCTTTCTGCAATAAGAACAGTCTGCATCTAAATGTTGATAAGTGCCAAATTATCACTTTTTGCAGAAAGGCAAACCCTATAATTTTTGACTACACTCTAAATGATAAAGTCTTGAAAAGAGTTTCCGAAGTGCGAGATTTGGGTGTGACACTTGATTCCAGATTGACTTTCGTTCCACATGTAGATAAAATTATCAATAAGGCTTTTAAGCAACTTGGCTTCATTCTAAGGGTTACCAAACCATTCAAAAAACCGATAGTCTATAAAATATTATACAATGCATATGTTCGAAGCCACTTGGAGTTTGCTTCGGTTGTTTGGCAACCTTGCTTCGACAAACATGCTAACAGAATTGAAAGGGTTCAAAAGAAATTTGTCAAGGCTTTGGATTTTCGAACTGGCAAAACGTATACTGACTATGAAACATCCGCAAAGTCCCATAACATACCGTTACTGAAACACCGTCGAGAACTTAGCGATATATCTTTTCTTTATAAGTTAATAAATAACGTTATTGATGCCCCTAAACTTTTAAAGAAAATCTCGTTCAATGTCCCCAATACGCATAAAAGGTCCTGTCGTAAAAGAGTTTTGTTTTCATACCCGGTTGCTAAAACATGCTACGGACGTAACACGTTCATTAGACGATCCTGCAAAACTTACGACGATAAGCTGTGTGAAATTGATATATTTAACTTAAATATAAAACAATTTAAAAGGGATTCTTTGGAAGTGTTATCTTCTGTAAACATGAAGTTGTGCTGATTGTTATACGATTATGCTTACATTATGTTTTTGGTGTTCATTTTCCCATGTGTGTTTTTTTCTGCATTTTTTATAGACTGGTTGTGTAGTTTTCAAGATGTGCATATACATTACTATGTATTACAGACATGAGACATTTTATGGAACTCTAGGTTTTTAAGTGTTCAATATTGTTTTTGTGAAATTGCTTTGTAAAAAACTGTTTGTTCCAAAATAAAGAGAAAAAAAAAAAAAAAAAAAAATTATCTAATAGAAAGTGTTATGTTAACAGAATAAGTACGATATTTGTTCAACGTTCTCTCCATGGGCTCTGGCGCCTTTGCTTACCACAGAAACTCGGATACAACAAAATGGTTTTATTCGCTGCGATCCTCTGCTTGTTGTATATCCTATCCCAGTCAGGCGGGCAAAATTCTAATGTGAAATACGGAACTAGTAGTAATTTGAATAAGAATAAGTTATAAAATTACTTTGTCCATTATATTTTTTAATACGTTTTATGCCGCAATAACTCACTCGAGTAAATTATTGCTAATGTAAAAATTCAGACGCAACTTACTTTGCAGTCGAAAATGCCTTCACAAAATACTTGGTGACCTGACAGCGTGGGATCAAAGTCGAACCTTCTCCTGAACACCCTCGTATCATTCGCCCTCCGTCTTCCTTGGTAAATGCTATGATATGGTGTGTGCACCAGCGCTTTGGCATTGGCACTATGCCTAACGGATGGCAAAGGCTCGGGATACTCGCGGTTGTTCATACTAATGTAGTTAACCCGACGATAATTTGGGCTACAATATAAATTTTTGTTAGTTCTTGGATCATTTAAAATTTTGAATGACATTCAATTATGTACTCAAATTATTTCGATAATCAATTACAGATTTTCTATAATTAATAAAATTAATACTTACATTATTCGTCTACCAAGACCGAAGTTATGCATCTTTTCATAAAAAAAAGATTGACTTGAACTGACCATTCGTATTTCTAAATATACGAAAACATTTAGTATAATGTATATTAGACAAGACTCCATAATTTTGTATAATATATCACGCATTCGTGTATGAAATGGTAGGTACAGCTTGTGCTGTTATATGAAATACATCAACTTTACGTAAAATATTGCACATCTGCGGAATGTAAGTATGGAATATTTATAGCGTTCTTTTTACGATCGTTTTTCCGATACGCCTTCAAGACTTTTTACCATATGGCAGTCATAAAATTTCAAGGTTATTGATTGAGATTTAGTTTGTCTACCTGCGTAAGTAATTTTTATAATTTAAAAGTTATTTCTGTTTGTTTATTTATCTATTAAACGCACTTCTAGGTGTGAAATTAAGATAGATTTATGGGTCAAAGATGTAGTCTCCTAATAATTACAGGGTTGCCTGGCAGAGATTGCTGTTTAGCAATAAGGCCACCAATTGCTTTTTTGTTATCGTATAAGTTCTTTGTATTATTATGTGCAATAAAGTATATAGAAATAAATAAATTACTCTAAAATTGTTAAGTATCTTGTTTACAAAATAAGAAAAACCACTGTCTGCATGGGATATTAAAAACGTTATACTTTTACCACGAAACAAAACGTAATGTTTGATAATATAAAATAAAGATATTGACATTTCCATCAGAGACGAATCTAAACGCAAACTGACAGCTCTGCTTGCAGCAGATTACAATTACATTGATTGGTTGTGGTAATTCGACTTGCATTTTCTTTCTAATTTCAATTTTATTTAATAAAAACTATGAAAGCACTACTCTTAATTCTGCTGTAATTAAAAAAGTTCTTTACATTAATTGGAGTTTTTCCCTCTTCAAACTAATCACTATGGATGGTAAGTTTCGTGTACTGGAAGGTGTAATTTCATGAGAATTATTAATGTAAATTTCCCTATTCTGTAATCAATAGGTTCTTCAGCAAAGAAATCTACCTCATTGGAGACTTTAGTCATTCAAAACATAACAAATCTAAATGAATTGAAAGCAAAACTAAAAAGTATCATTGACGCCGGGAAGGATTACGAATTCGACGTCTCTGCGTGCCTAAAAACCTTATTGACTAACTCAGACCAGGAAATTGTAATTCTAACAGTACAGGCTATCTCTGAGCTAGCGAAATCTGAGGAAAATCGGGAAACATATGCACACAAAGACATAGTAGAACCAATTGTAAAGATATTAAAGAAAGAAGTGAATTCTGGCAGAACTGAATTAGTCAAACAGTGTTGTAGAGCTCTCGGTAACTTGTGCTGTGATTGTGACACATCTAGAAGTATTATATTGGGTTGTGATGGTGTTTGTGTGTTAAAAACTGTAATAGAGTATGTTTTACAGAGAAATGAGTCAGCATATGACGAAATAAAAATGTTAGCTTGTAAGAGCTTGTTAAATTTTGCAATTGGCGGCCAGGAGTTTGCAGAATCATTGGTAAAAGAAAATTTAATAGAATTGTTGAACAAAATACTTGTGTTGGAGTTGGAGAAAGATGACATGTGTGATGACATGGTGTATACAGTGTTGTTGATATTGAGTGTAATAAATGACAATGACTCTGAGTACTTGTTTGATGATGAGGTCAACAAGTCAGTGCTGCAGGTGCTTCAAGAGACCACCAACGTTGAGATATCCGAGCTATGCTTAGAACATTTACATGCTCAAGCAGAGCATGGTAAGATTTTCTATCATATTTAATATTTTCATATTCAGTTCATATTACATTCGTCAACAGCCTATATACGTCCCACTGCTGGGACAGGTCTTCCTCGTGGAGAAACACATGAGGAGTAAGGGCCGTAACACCACCACGCTGGCCCAATGCAGGTTGGTGGGTAGAAACGGTCACAAATACGACCGGGACCAACAGCTTAACGTGCCTTCCGAAGCACGGAGGAGCTGGAGATCACAAAGTCTTGGTCACCCATCCACGGCCTGGCCATGGCGAAGGTAGCTTTGTTTTCGACCGAAGCCAAAGCGCACTGACCACCACGCCACTGAGCTCCTCATATTACATTACATATTACATTATATTTACAATTCTTGGGATATAATAGTGACCTTTTTCTTAACATAATTGTATGAATGTTAAAAAGTGTAAAGTTTTCTGCAACCTGACGTTGTAGTACCTATTTTTGTTTTATGAATGTTAGGCCCCCTTCAATTAAAAATATGGTTATTACCTATATGCTTAGTTGTGAATACTACAATACAAGAGAAATTGTTCATTTATTTATTTATTTGCTCTTAGTCTTGTAGTATGTCTCAATCCAAGTTGCCAAAAAGGTAAACCAAACAAAGGTAATGTTTCATCTCTAAAATGTTTTGTGATGACTGTAGGTAATTGAAATCAGTTGAAACGGACAACAATTGTTACCGTTAATTATATTTACGTGCCAATGTCCATGTAAAAAGTGTGATTATTGAATAACAAATTCGGTAAGTCGGCTTTTTTGTTTACCTTTTGGCAACTTGGATTGAGACGTACTATACAATGGTTATTGTGGTGGTAATAAATACATTTAATTTCAGATTCAGTAAAGTTACTGATAGCAAATGAAGGAGGGCTTCAATTGGTGTGTTCCCGGTTGGAGCAGCTAATGCTTAAGATGGATTCTGGAGACCTCAATACCGATGAGTCAGAAGTGGAAGCTGTTGTTAAGAAGGCCTGTGACCTGATCATTATTGTGTTGACTGGTGGTTAGTATAGAAACCCATCTTTGTTTTACTCCAAATCAAATCAAATTTTCAAATCGCAGACTGCCAATCTAGTAAGTAGTTCTAGATACGAAACCCAAATGGCATGCTTCCTAGAATTGCATCTGCAACTCGCACAGGGGTCAAGGACACTGCCAACCTGTGACTTATGAAATTAAGGATCATAAATTATAAGGTTACCTAAGGATTTAAAGGTAAAAACAGTACAGATAACAATATCGAGCGTAGATCTCGAACAAAGAAATACAATAAATTAAACATAAATTTTCAATGTGACCACAGATGAAGCAATGCACATCCTATACAACAACGGCGTGGGCGAGGTGTACATGACGATGGCGAAGTGGCTGGACTCGTCTAACTATGACTTACTGACCACAGCAGTTCTAGCAATTGGCAACTTCGCGCGCCAGGACGACTACTGCACGCAACTGATGGACAACAAGATATTTGATAAGTTGCTTGGTAAGGAAATAGGTTTTTTGCTCAATAATCTTGTCATGATACTTTTCGCGGGATGTCGCTAGATGCCGCCAGGCTGGTGGACAGTGGACGTCTCTAGGCTGATGGATGAATGGATGAATGAAATCCAATTCACCATGATTGTTCTTCACCAGACTTGTTCGAAGTGTACCACGGCTTCGCGGTCCGCATGCAGAGAGAGCCCAGCGCGCTCCACCCGATCGAGCCGTCGACTGTCACACGGATCCAGCACGCGGTGCTGTCGGCGCTGAGGAACCTGACCGTGCCCGCCGCCAACAAGCGCGTGGCGGCGGCGCGCGGCCGGGCCGCCGGCTTGCTGCTGGGGGCGCTGCCCCACGTCGAAGACCATCAGGTGGCTTACAAGCTGCTCGCCGCGATACGGATGCTGGTGGACGGGCAAGGTGAGTAGTCTTATGAAGACAAGTTTTAAATGATCATTCTTAATTCTTCTGCTGTTCTTAATCACATTATTTTATGTTATAGGTATAGTCAATTCCTTTAACTATTATGAATGTGACGTATGGGCGTAGAATGAATGGTGACGTAACAAAAGTGAGAGAACAAAAGAAGTGAATGCTGACACGAAGACAAAATTGTAATTTGCATCAATAGCAAGAGAATGCAATGTCGAATTCCCGAAATCACTTAAGTAAAAGGCGAAAGATTTACGTATGAGAATTATTAATTGTAGATGAACTAAGTAAAACAAATATGCAAGGTTCGTAGCGAGTGAAAAGAAGTAATATTTACGAAATAAAATGAGATATTGACGGTGGTGTACAGAGGGCGTAGCGTGTCAGTTGTCGGAGGACTCCTTGGCCCTGGCGGGGGTGGCCCGCTGGGGCCTCGCCCCGCACGGCGCCGGCGCCGCGGCCGAGGCGCCGCGCCTGCTGGCGTGGGCCGCGAGGCTGCTGCGGGGGAGGCGCCGCGCCCAGAGGCTGCTGCAGGTAACTGTGCTCGGCCTGGCGGGGGTGGCCGCGCCTGCTGGCGTGGGCCGCGAGGCTGCTGCGGGGGAGGCGCCGCGCCCAGAGGCTGCTGCAGGTAACTGTGCTCGGCCTGGCGGGGGTGGCCGCGCCTGCTGGCGTGGGCCGCGAGGCTGCTGCGGGGGAGGCGCCGCGCCCAGAGGCTGCTGCAGGTAACTGTGCTCGGCCTGGCGGGGGTGGCCGCGCCTGCTGGCGTGGGCCGCGAGGCTGCTGCGGGGGAGGCGCCGCGCCCAGAGGCTGCTGCAGGTAACTGTGCTCGGCCTGGCGGGGGTGGCCGCGCCTGCTGGCGTGGGCCGCGAGGCTGCTGCGGGGGAGGCGCCGCGCCCAGAGGCTGCTGCAGGTAACTGTGCTCGGCCTGGCGGGGGTGGCCGCGCCTGCTGGCGTGGGCCGCGAGGCTGCTGCGGGGGAGGCGCCGCGCCCAGAGGCTGCTGCAGGTAACTGTGCTCGGCCTGGCGGGGGTGGCCGCGCCTGCTGGCGTGGGCCGCGAGGCTGCTGCGGGGGAGGCGCCGCGCCCAGAGGCTGCTGCAGGTAACTGTGCTCGGCCTGGCGGGGGTGGCCGCGCCTGCTGGCGTGGGCCGCGAGGCTGCTGCGGGGGAGGCGCCGCGCCCAGAGGCTGCTGCAGGTAACTGTGCTCGGCCTGGCGGGGGTGGCCGCGCCTGCTGGCGTGGGCCGCGAGGCTGCTGCGGGGGAGGCGCCGCGCCCAGAGGCTGCTGCAGGTAACTGTGCTCGGCCTGGCGGGGGTGGCCGCGCCTGCTGGCGTGGGCCGCGAGGCTGCTGCGGGGGAGGCGCCGCGCCCAGAGGCTGCTGCAGGTAACTGTGCTCGGCCTGGCGGGGGTGGCCGCGCCTGCTGGCGTGGGCCGCGAGGCTGCTGCGGGGGAGGCGCCGCGCCCAGAGGCTGCTGCAGGTAACTGTGCTCGGCCTGGCGGGGGTGGCCGCGCCTGCTGGCGTGGGCCGCGAGGCTGCTGCGGGGGAGGCGCCGCGCCCAGAGGCTGCTGCAGGTAACTGTGCTCGGCCTGGCGGGGGTGGCCGCGCCTGCTGGCGTGGGCCGCGAGGCTGCTGCGGGGGAGGCGCCGCGCCCAGAGGCTGCTGCAGGTAACTGTGCTCGGCCTGGCGGGGGTGGCCGCGCCTGCTGGCGTGGGCCGCGAGGCTGCTGCGGGGGAGGCGCCGCGCCCAGAGGCTGCTGCAGGTAACTGTGCTCGGCCTGGCGGGGGTGGCCGCGCCTGCTGGCGTGGGCCGCGAGGCTGCTGCGGGGGAGGCGCCGCGCCCAGAGGCTGCTGCAGGTAACTGTGCTCGGCCTGGCGGGGGTGGCCGCGCCTGCTGGCGTGGGCCGCGAGGCTGCTGCGGGGGAGGCGCCGCGCCCAGAGGCTGCTGCAGGTAACTGTGCTCGGCCTGGCGGGGGTGGCCGCGCCTGCTGGCGTGGGCCGCCAGGCTGCTGCGGGGGAGGCGCCGCGCCCAGAGGCTGCTGCAGGTAACTGGCATCATAGTAGACGCAGGCATTACCGCGGTGGTCAAACATCTGCAGGTATTACCGAGGTGTATAATATTATTTGCTACAAGCACTCGCGGCAGTGAATTTTATTGAATTGGCAAAAAAACTCTTAATTTTTATTCTCAAAATATACATTATAACAAATGTGACTATGTATAATGTTGACGATTTTAAGTACAAAGTAGCCTATGAAATAAAATTATTTTTGATTTTGATTATATTTTTAAGCAAATACAGAACTTGTGTACAGTGCGCCATATATTGATTCAAACGGTTATAAATCGATCATTCATAAAAGATTCACCTTTTTATGTAAAATATGCCTGTAATTGCTTAAAAGGTCAATAATATCAGGTACCTCGATAATACCTGCGTTTACTTAAGGATGGGGTATTCTTACTGCACTAGACTTCGAGAGGACGACGACGCGTAGACAGGCTTCTACAGGTAAATAAGTATTCCGGATTTGTATGGGTGGAGACCCAGATACCCAATTGGCAATGCAGAGAATTCTACTTCGTTTAAAGCCCAAGTAACCATTTCAGGATACTACCCAGCGGCAAAGTTTGCATTTTTGATGAAAAAGATCCCTTCTGACAAATGTACCGCTTGTGATAAAATCGAAGTCGTACAGCATTTGATAATGGAATGTGTCAGGAACAGAGATGAGAGAACTTACTAAGAGACTTTCGCTTAAATCACCAGGATGTGGGCTTAGTACAAAGTATTTTGTGAGATCCTAGTTCAGAAGTAGCAAAAGGGCTATGTCAATTGGTGTTGGTCACACGGTAACAATACTTTCACATGAAACTTTACTTAGAAAAATAGTTTCATAGATTAAAATTAAGGATAATATACAATGTGGTTGACATATCCAATGGATAAAACCCCCTTAAAAACTTAAGATAAAAAAAAAGTTACCGTTAATATTTAAATTGATATAACAGTTGTACGAACCCTAGAGCTCCTTATTCCTTGCCCAAGGGTCATATAAAACTATACAAATATATTTACTTAAAAATGCTTACCCGAGAGGAGCTCGGTGGCGTAGTGGTCAGTGCGCTTTGGCTTCGATCGAAAACCAAAGCTACCTTCGCCATGGTCAATCTGTGGATGGGTGACCAAGACTTTGTGATCTCGAGCTCCTCCGTGCTTCGGAAGGCACGTTAAGCCGTTGGTCCTGGTCGCATTTGTGACCGTTTCTACCCACCAATCCGCATTGGGCCAGCGTGGTGGTGTTACGGCCCATACTCCTCATGTGTTTCTCCATGAGGAAGGCCTGTCCCAGCAGTGGGACGTATATAGGCTGATGACGATATGCTTACCCTATGTTTATTATTATTTCTTGTAGGTTGAAGGCTGTGTTACATGTTTGGTGAACATGCTGGTCGTGTGCCACTCCGTGATGCAAAACGAAGCAATACTCGCCCTTACGCTCCTAGCAATAGAGGCCTTGAACGTCAAGACATCACCAACTGAGGAACCGAACGAAGTCGACAGCGAAAAGAGCTATATTTCCCAGCTAATAAAGTCCGAAATCGGAAAGCATGTCGCTGTACTTATCGATACGAATTGCGCCAAAATGCCTAAAGAAGTTGCCGAGAACCTTCTAGCATTTCTCGATGTCACTTCGAAGAAGAACGAGTTAGCATCAGATTATAAAGATGCAAAAGTTCATGAATCCTTGAAGAAATTCAGCGAAGTAAGGAAAGATTTAAGTGATGATATTAAACTTTGCATCGATGCTGTTGCTGCAGCTATATCGATGAACGGTAAAGCAGATTAGCTTTTATTCTAAAGAAATAGGTAATATTATTGACTACACAAAACACCAAATTGTTGATTTTTCGGAAAGCTACCTATGTGCTTATAGCATAAAGGCGATTGTTGAATTCCACGTTACAAATTACTTTTAAATATCGCCTGCTGTGACTAAATACGTTTAAGATTAACTTTTGCTTAGAATCTTACTAAAACCTGATTCAATGTTGATAAAGGATTTTGATTCTAGTTTGTGTAATCGTAAAGTCTACAACGGAGTTATAGACTCAGCGTTGGCGGCAATACTAATTTGACAGTTGAAATTCGACTTTAATCCCTTCGTCATTTGTTTTAAATTGGTTTATCCAAAATCTTTGCATCCTCTACTTCAACAGGTTATAATAAAACAAATTTAGAAGTTTTTTTTTGTAAAATTCTCCCTATAAATGGACGGCAAAGGGAACTGAGCCCACAGCCAGGTCTCTCGTAATTATATCTTCAGTAATTTATATTGAAATGCTAGTGTAATGCATTTCAATGCATCTTGGGAGGGTTTGGTGTTAAACAATCGATGGCAGACACTGTGGTGTTACTTCGATGAGGTAGATTACCACGATAAACATCTTATCGCTTTTCACACTACTTCACACTATTTCAATAATCCTCCACATTGATCATTATTACTGACATTTATTACAAAAAACTACACTGATTTTACCCTGAAGATATACTCTGAAACAATATTACAATCACTGAAATAAAAATCACGCCCGCCATAGTTGAAAGGCGCCAAAAAAAAACAATTTACAAGTCTTACACCCAGTTGCAGAAACGAACTTTAAAATTTAATGTCAGCATTATCTCTAATGCTCCATTAAATTTATTTATTGAAGTGTCAAAAGAACACCTTAGCGTAGATTTACGTTGCACAATACGACATTAGCACCCTGTCAATGCTAAAGAGACATTAGCTACCTTAACTTTAATGAACTTTAAAGTTTTAATGTCTCATTAACAAATGTCGTCCTTAAAAAATCTTTGTGCAACTGAGTGTTAAAGTGTCAAAAATGCCTAGGAGGCTAACGTATCAAGCGTATTTTTACAGTTCACGTTGTTGCATTAATTTCAGCTTTACGCAAAGGAACTAAAGTCGAGTTTCCGCTGTCGCAAGCTTTGGAGTGTCGCAAGTCGCATCCTATCTAGTCATAGCTTAAACCTAATTAGTGGTTTTGCTAGAGCGCTCTTAAGAATATATTTAATAAAGAAGTTATAGCATTTAATGAATAAAGTAAATTATTTTTGAGATTCCTTCACGTATTTTTACATTCCACTCAGTAGTTCACGGTTCTAAATAGTGTAACCAGCCCGCTTAGCATGAACGCGGCATTATAGTTTATATCGGGGTTTTAACACGTTCAACTACCAAAGTACAATGGAATTTGACAATTGGGCGCGGTAAAAACGTGATAACTATCATATCACGCTGTTCATGCTACTTAGGCAAGTTAGAGCATGACATTTATTTGATTATGGTCGAAGATGGAGGTGGGGTGTGATGAGTGGATACCACCTTCGACAGTTATCATCTTGAATCAGCATGACCAAAAAAATACGATATAATTATAAGTTGATTCTATAATCCTTCGTGACTGTGACTCTTGTACCTGATATTGATTCGAAATTCATTCGAAAGGCTTCGAAAAATATGTGTTCCGGTGACCCATCGTCTAGACCGCATTCGCAGAGTAAAGAGTCTTTTATTACTTTACCTTAGCAAGGTGAACCGGCGTGCAAGAGTGTCCCAATCTTAATCGGTAGATAGTAGAGGTGCAGACTTTGGAAATATTTTTAAAAATAATACGTTGAATACACGCCATATTGATTTTTTAACGATTTTTGACAGTTCATATGGATAAATCATTATTCATATCGTATTTTGGTGGTCAGGCTACTACAGAAAGATTTAAAACATGGTAGACATTAAAAATAAAAGACAGCAATACAGCAATACTCAAAAGTACAATATATTCTCGAGTTAAGCATTAACGTAATTAAATTATGACTCTTCTCTTTAAAGATTTTTGATTCTAGATTATATCGCTTATACGTCTCTTTATAATATTACATTCTAGATGATACATTTTAGCTTCTATAAGTCTTTATGTACTTTTTATTGTGCATGTCTTGTATATTCTTATGTTTAAAGTTGGATAGTCAATTTTACTGCACGCTTTTATAATCCAACTATTAGCCGATAATAATATAAGTAATTAGTATTTTTACCCGATATTTTTAGTACATCTGACAGTTCTTCCATTTTATTTAATTATTAAAATTTAATGTTGCTGACAGTAAACCATAGTTACCTACGTTGACATTATAAACACATTATAACTTATAATATGTACTTGGCAGATAATTATGTTCAGAATAGTAGGAATCAGGTCCATAAACGCTATCGGAATTATAATGAAATTGTATGGAATTTGCGTTCGCATAGTCTTCAAGGAGGAGCTCGGTGGCGTAATGTTATAGTACACTTTGGCTTTCGATATTAAAAAAAAAGCTACCTTCGCCATGGTCGGGCCGTGGATGGGTGACCAAAACATTGTGATCTCGAGCTCCTCCGTGCTTCGGGAGGCACGTTGAGCCATTAGTCCCGGTCGCTATTGCGATCGTTTCTACCCACCAACCCGCATTGGGCCAGCGTGGTGGTGTTACGGCCCATACTCATGTGTTTCTCCATGAAGAACGCCTGTGCCCAGCAGTGGGACGTATAAGGGCTGAGGAGTTTTCAAACATTATTGTCAAATTATATTAAAAAGCGTAGTCTGTGTGGATCTTATCTTAAAACTTCACAGTAATATTAGGGCTCGGCGCAACAAGTTTTCTTATTAAAACGAAAAATCTTTAGTCAATTACGCATAAGAATATACAACGCGGCTATTAAAAACGTATTCTTCGTATTCTGATTTTAATAGTAGATTAGTAGCCAAGGGCTGTAAGGCATCAATTGCAGCCCGAGATATTTAGGCGCACGAGCGCAGCGAGGGCGCTTATAGTTCGAGGGTGCAATTGATGCTTACACCCGAGCTAACTACTCTGCTTTACATCTCGATTGTGAGGTAAGTGGAAAAAAAGGCATTACAAGAATAAATAAATTTATTTTCAAGAACTAAATTTAGCTTCGCCGTTCGATATTCAAAATTGATGAAAATAGCGAAGCGACCTCTTTTGTCATTGGGCTGAATGCATGATGTCTAGTGCCAGTAAGATGGTTAGATGTACGCGAACTTTTTGAAAGAGTTTTTTTTTAATTACTTACCGCCCTAGGGCGTTTCTAGCTACATTATTAACCTAGGGCGGTAATTGATCACTTACAACCCGCATCTGGGGGTATTAAGGACCTACTTACCGAACATGAGAGATGTAAAATAAATTGCATGCTCTTTACATTTACAAAGACGGCACTATTCTATACTCTCCTCAATACTTTTAAGATCCTATAGTGCACTTATTATAATATAGGCAAGCTTGATGAATATATAGTTTAAGATACATCATTATTACAAATAAAGTTCAATTGCTCCAGTTACTTACTGTATGGTGCTTAACATATTTTTTTATCAATACCGGAACCAATAATACATTAGGTATTTTATTCATGTATGTATATTTGACCATAAAATAGGCTAGTTGACTCATATCAAAAGCTATGAAAATGTTAAATTCACAAAGCATTTAGTACAAGGGTCCGAAATATACCAAGCTCAGTAAATGTAATTAAGGGGTTGCTGTAGAAATTCAATTTGAACATGTCTTATTTTTACTTTTTTGTTCATCTGCCAAAAACGCTATTTGCCATTTTCGTGAAATTGGTGAAGTAACGCTTCATCTAAACAATTACTACGCATGGCCAAAATCCGTGAAACGCCAGTCGCAACCAATCAAGCATGTATGTCGGCTGTGTCAGACTGTGTCACGCATGCGTACTGAATTATTTACCAATATCGTGACCTTTCGGCACAGATAATTCTTACACCATCATGGCCGAAGGCGTTTTTGACTGTCAAACAAAAACGTAATTTAAAATAAAAAAATTGATAGCCTCCAAAAAAAAATTAATATTATTTTTTATGGTAGTGGTTAACAGTAATGAATCCCAATAAAAACAGGGTTAACTAGCCTATTGCTTTACCACTTGACAAAAAGTTCCATCCAAATTGAGTTTCATTGACTCTTTAATAATGTTAGTTTTTGTCTTGCTTTGCTGGCCTGGATACTTTTCTTTCAGGCCATTTATTAAATTAAATACGTCTACACTAATGTCACTAGGCCTTAATAAGCAAAAATAGACCTTGTTTTGTGACATGATAACGACATTAACTCTAAAGGTGGTGAAGCAATTTTATGGTCGACTATACCTATGTAATTATGTATGTATACCAGCCCTCTTATGCTCAAGTGTCGTTTGATGGATTCGATTCGAAGAGTCAAGTCCTGTCTCACTCTAAGTCGCCGCAATAAAAAGAGATAGGTATAAATTTTACATGATTCGATTGTATTCCGATATTTGAGAATAGATTGGTGAGGCTGATCCTTTGAGCAGGACTGACTTATAATTCATTATATTTCACTCCCCATTTTAAAAGCTATGAAAATAATGTTTAATTCGCATAGAATTTAGTACAAGCGTCCGAAATATACCAATATATCTTATGATTTTATCTAATTTCAATTATAACTCCTCTGTGTTCAATTTTGTATGGGTGTTTCGATTTGTAAAATTTTCTAATTAATATCTTATTTTTTGTATCCCTTTTCCTATTTATATTAATGTCGTTTTAGCAGGCAAGCTTGTAAGTAAATACTTGCAGGCTCGTCAGATACATTTCAAAATTTCCTTCATTTTTTCCTTTTATTTATTTCTAGACTTTTAAAAGCATGTAATTTTTTTTACTTTAAATTTGTACATTTGTTTACTTTAAGATTGATTAAACATGTTATATTTTGTCTTTCATCACAAAAATAAAAACATGTTTCTTGACAGATTGTTAATTAATAATAACTATTATAAAACTGAAACAGAACTAGAGCTTCAACTCGCATGCAGTCTTTATGTATGTAGTAGATTTATTATATTTTATTATTCTTGTTAATGCACTTTTTATTAATTAATAAATAGTTTTATTGGACCAAAAATATAAGAAATTGTTTACACCAAGACGTCATTATGTATTGATCTTGTTGAAAACGATAATGGTTAACTATTATGGTTATAGATTATTTAACAATAGTTCAAGCTAAAAAATATATTATGAGTCAATTTGTTGTATTTTATTTATTTACAAACCACCCAATAACTTACTTATGATAGGGCCAAAAGTAAAATAGCAAGATAAAATTCATAGAATTATTATTTGTAACTATCACAGCACGTTACCCAGATATATCACTCTACAGTTTCATCTAGGTTCATGACGGAGCGGTCTTGAATAACAGTGGAGTGGTGGGTGATTGTCATACGGAACTTGAGCTCATCGTCAGATATTAAGTGCGCCTTCTGTATGGGACCTCGGTTGCCACAGCCAGCCACTGAAATTATTAAATATTCTTACGAGGTTCTTAAGTAATAACAAATAATAATATATAATAATAATAATATCCTCAGACATTCACACCTATCAACTAGCCCCATTTTAAGCAACTAATGCTGCTTGTGTTACGGACACTAGATGACGGATAAATATATTTAATAGATAAATACGTATAAATAAGCTGAATATATAGAAATATATATAAACATCCAAGACTGGAGAACAAATGCCTGAAAATTCATCACCCAAACATTTGCCTCCAGTGGGGATCGAACCCAGAACCTCTCGAGATGGCGACGCCTTGAGACCGGCATACAGACCACTCGACCACGGAGGTCGTCAAATGATTGTAAATGAATACTTCTGGAATAGTTAGCCTGTTTAAAGAAGTAATTCTATCTCTGAGATCCCAGTAACAACAACTTCCCTATATATTATCAAGCCTGTAGGCAGAAGATTTAACATACATACATATACATAACATCACACCGTTTTCCCTGAAGTGGGAGGCAGCGGTCTTAAAACCCACATTTCGGCAGATATGTTAAGTCCCCATGTAACAGGTGGCGAGCCTGTTGCCACGCACCAGGCACAATGTGAGGCAAGGGATATTCAATCATTTACAATGAGGCTTTCCCAAGAGACTACAGCATGGAGTCCTTCAAAAAGGGCGTGAAAAGGTTTTTTAAGGGTTTTTTAACGCGCTGGTGATGCCCTCGGTGTTGCAGGCGTCCATAGGCTACGGTGACCACTGCCCATCTGTGTGGGCCGTATGCTTGTTACCACACTAGTAGTATAAAAAAAAAAAAAAAATCACAAGGAACTGTACATAAGTTTTATACAAACTCATTGGTACAGGCGGTAGGATCAATCCAATTCCCGTAGCCTCTCAAACAAGTAGTGCCCTGCCTGTTGCAACTAGACTACCGCTGCCTTAAGATTAAACAGTTGATGAATATAATAGTCTAGCTACCTGGACATTTCGTTGAGCTTTTCCTTAACAACAAATTCAAAATAGCTTCTTTTTCATAGATGTGGCCACAAACTGTGTTCTTGACAGGATCTACTATTTGCTTTTTAGTAATAGGATCGATCTGTAAAAAAACATTATTAATTTGGTAAATGAAGTACCAATTGCAGGGTTTTTTTTCATTTACCAATGAAGGGCTTTAGAAGGTTATATTCAAATGGTTATGCCTTATAAAGAGGTAAATAGCATGCATCTTATTGTCAAAATAATAACATAGAAAGTGGATATAAATATTTTTTAACAAGACTTACAAGTTGATCTTGAGATTCTGTAATTGCTAAATCTGAGTCTTCTAAGTTTTCTGTAAGTTAATTGAAAAATTATTAGAGAATTGGTGTAACACATTAGTTATCAAAGATTATATAAAATAAATACTAACGTCTAACTGTTTGTTGGCCTTTCTGTATTCGTTTATTAAGTTCTGTCATATATGGGTGATTCTTTACATTAAGCCGTTTGCCAGCCATGTGACTGAGGTGAGAGGTAAACCTATCTTGTAATGTGTCCATGTTAGCTGTGTCAGTCTCTCTCTGAAATAGAATATTTTTAATATACCAAACTCTGACAGTGAAAAACAATGAATTGTCCTCAGAATGTGGTGAAAATTGTGTTGTTTTTTTTTGATGAACCAGACCTGATAAAAATACACTAATATTTCAGAAAAAAAATTTGGTTTTTGACTTGAACTTAACTTAAGTCACATTACTAGTATATTGTGAAATGTCACAATTCATATGAAATTGCAAGATGAGAGAAACAAATTACTTATGTATGCTATGTACACTATTAAGGCCTGCTGCCTAGTATTTATACCTTTAATCATTGTGTATTTTAAACTTGACATGGTGGTATCCTGTCTGTGTACTCTTAATAAATAAATTCCTAACCACTAACCCGAAGTTGTCATTGATATGTAGAATTTCATTCGTTTGTATACAATAAAGAACCAAATTACGGCCTAATAGCGAAAAGTACCTAATATAAGTATGAAGCATTAAAGACTTACTTTAGCCCTTTCTAAGGCCTGAATAGCAACATCTTGCTCAGCTTCCAAAAGGCAGTAGCTTTCCACATAAGATCTAAGCTTCGCAAACTCGGCATCCTTTTCGTCGTCTAAATATTTAGAAACGTTATCAGTGCACAAATACAAGCTCGTAATACACTGTTTTCTTAGCTCAGCTAAATCTGAGTCTGCCATTGTTACAAGTAAAAATCAACAACACACTAATATATCTTCAATCGATTGAAATCAGTATCAAGTAGATAATTAATCGAAAATAACTGAAAGTCCCAGAACAAAAGAAATAATTCTTAAAATCAAGAACTTGAACTGAGATAACTGATCAAAACAACAAACAAAACGCGGCATCAGATTCTGTCAGCTGTCACCACAGATTAGAGAGATATAACTGTCAAATTGATAATATTGACATGAAGGAACCAGTGTTGCCGTATCCAAAAATATTTTATAAAATTTCCTATAATAGGATTACCAAATGGTCGTAAACGAAGTCTCCTCGAAAGAATATCTCTACCTGTATATTTAATGATGCTCTTGCGAAATTTCCAGGTGCGTATGTATTTAAATGAAAAAAAACATTTGATAATATTTAATATAAATTTTATTTGCATTGTTAACATAAGTATACACTTATTTGGTTTATAGAAAATTAAATTATTGCAATATAACGTATTATTATTGTCAAAACGACATTATACAAATAATAATAAAAAAATACCTATAGGTTCTTAAATATTAAATCTTATGACAAACATTTTCATAACTTAATTAGGAATTTTTAATTGAGGATCCTGTCAATTTGGAATATCAGTTGAAACAGAAAACATAATACAAACAATAAAATTAATTATTGAGCCACAAGCAGCTTTACAGTATGTACTAAATATCTTACATTATTTTTGGGCTAGTATTATCTGCCTAACAAATAAATTAATAATGGACATACATCTTACTATTTTATTGTGGGTAACACCTCTGGTGTTACAAGCGTCCATAGGCCACCACTATCATAGTGGAAATAAAGCAGTACACTGACGCTTGCTTGACGCTGGCTAAATGCGTCTACGAAAGACATCAAAGTAAGGAAAGTAAGAAATTACATGAATACGCTGTTGTGGGTGTGTTTGTTCCTTTACTTCGTCTATACTTCCCGGTCTACCAATTGCTTGGGCCCTGAAACACGTAAAAACAAATTGTAAATATAATTTTTTGATTAGAAACAGATTAATACGTCTTCAACGAGTTAGAAACCAATTAAAATAAGATTATACGACAAAATACGGGACAGACAATTCAATGATCAATTTGACACATAAGATTAGTGTTGTCATTAAAAAAACTTATTTTAATTAATTTACCGCAACATGGCGAGGCTAGGCTAGTTAGTCATTCTGCATACAAACGTTCTGACAAGAAATTTACAGATCTTAAAACGTAACATATCTATTATCACGTCTCTATCCCCGAAGAGTTAGGCAGAGGTGTAAACACCCAAATTTCGCCTTATTTGTTACAGATTTTATATTTCAGACTTGACTGTACGGCATATTTCTGACAAATAAATTCTCCTTGCAAACCTGTCCATTACACCCGGCTTCTCCAGCCTAGACCGTAACGCCAACATGGCCCAACGCCGCCGATAGCTGGCGCAAATGCTCCTTCATCTCGGCGGGCGAGAGGCCGCGCCTGGCGCCGATCACCTTGAACGCGTTCAGGTACTCTAGCTCGGAGAACTGAGGGCCTTTCTCGCGGACTGATGATATTATTTCCTGTAGTAGAGAAACTTACTGTTAGGTTGTGTTAGGATATCGACTAACCTCTGGTGTTGCAAGCGTCCATAGGCCATAAGCTACTATCATAGTAGAAAAAAACGCACGATAAAAAGTTTTTTACGAATGTCTCTCGAATTAAAGTACGTAATTATAACGTTACCTAATTATATTTGCGAGTTTGAATCTGTTTGAGTCCGATCGGGAGGTCGGAGTTCAATTCCCCAGGGGGCAGGGGTTTTCCTGCTGGGTTTGGTCGGTGGTAGGGCTTCTAAGCCCGCTGGCTAGCTACCACCGTCTTACCTAAATTTGTCGCCATAATAACAATGTTATAAGCATTGTTGTGTTCCGGCAATCAGAGGTAAGATAGCCAGTTCCTCATTCGTTGAGGATTACAGGTGAAGCTCTCTTTCACCTTCGACCTTATCGTCACTTACCAGCAGGTGAGATGAAGGCCAAGAGCTATAAAATAGTAGATTAGTAGCCAAGGGCTGTAAGGCATCAATTGCAGCCCGAGATATTTAGGCGCACGAGCGCAGCGAGGGCGCTTATAGTTCGAGGGTGCAATTGATGCTTACACCCGAGCTAACTACTCTGCTTTACATCTCGATTGTGAGGTAAGTGGAAAAAAAAGGCATTACAAGAATAAATAAATTTATTTTCAAGAACTAAATTTAGCTTCGCCGTTCGATATTCAAAATTGATGAAAATAGCGAAGCGACCTCTTTTGTCACAAGAATAATAGTAGATTAGTAGCCAAGGGCTGTAAGGCATCAATTGCAGCCCGAGATATTTAGGCGCACGAGCGCAGCGAGGGCGCTTATAGTTCGAGGGTGCAATTGATGCTTACACCCGAGCTAACTACTCTGCTTTACATCTCGATTGTGAGGTAAGTGGAAAAAAAGGCATTACAAGAATAAATAAATTTATTTTCAAGAACTAAATTTAGCTTCGCCGTTCGATATTCAAAATTGATGAAAACAAGGAAACGACCTCTTTTGTCACAAGAATAAATAAATTTATTTTCAAGAACTAAATTTAGCTTCGCCGTTCGATATTCAAAATTTATGAAAATAGCGAAGCGACCTCTTTTGTCATTGGGCTGAATGCATGATGTCTAGTGCCAGTAAGATGGTTAGATGTACGCGAACTTTTTGAAAGAGTTTTTTTTTTAATTACTTACCGCCCTAGGGCGTTTCTAGCTACATTATTAACCTAGGGCGGTAATTGATCACTTACAACTCGCATCTGGGGGTATTAAGGACCTACTTACCGAACATGAGAGATGTAAATAAATTTATTTTCAAGAACTAAATTTAGCTTCGCCGTTCGATATTCAAAATTGATGAAAATAGCGAAGCGACCTCTTTTGTCATTGGGCTGAATGCATGATGTCTAGTGCCAGTAAGATGGTTAGATGTACGCGAACTTTTTGAAAGAGTTTTTTTATAATTACTTACCGCCCTAGGGCGTTTCTAGCTACATTATTAACCTAGGGCGGTAATTGATCACTTACAACCCGCACCGAGGGTATTAAGGACCTACTTACCGAACATGAGAGATGTAAAAAAAATTATGTCCGTGTGTATTGTTCTCACCTCGTGTCCCTTCGTCAGCAGCCTCAAGTACTGCGCAGCCCTCGCCAGCCCCCTGGGGGGTAGTCTTAGCGCGGCGAGTGCGTGACGTAACGTCGCGAGCCTAGCCGCCTCCTCCTCGCCAGTCGACTGAGCACCTTGCACTCGCCACATCATTCCCGCTGACATCATCTCGCCTACGCCGTTGAAAACGTACTGGAATAAAAAGCCCATTGAAAAAAAAAACAAGTTCTTCCCATTTTCATTTGGCACAAATTTTCATTCTCTTTCATTCATTACTAGCTTTTGTAGCCGTTCTCCTTCACGCAATCTGTCATCTTCGTTCTTTCAGGTTATGCTGTCATATTTTTATAACATTAACAAGACACTCGAAAAAAAACGTCTTATTTTATTTATACGATATCCGAGATAACTACATACATATACATACAATTATGTCGGCAGAGTCCAAGGAGCACTGTGTTCCTTATGACCACATTTAGCCATACAAAAATTGGGTTTAGTCAGATGAAAAATCGTAAAAGAGTAGTAACAAGTGGCTAGCTCATCGCCTACACGATCACAGACCCAGTACCCAATACGCACTTAGTCGCCTTTTACGACATGCTAGGCGAGAAAAGCAGTTGGTACATTCTTTTTGCGTCCCGGACCAACTCGGGAGTATTGGGTTGGTAGTATCATTTTAATAAGCCGCTACCACACGACGCTAAGGTTAAATTAAATTACCTAATTAAATGCTTGTTCTTAATAGTCTTAATAAGAAACAAAAAAATAAGCGTTAATCGAACAAAGTTCTCTAAACACACTAGTCGTTACTTCAAGCCAGCGTAACAAGGACCCCGCTCCAGTACTCACCGCTAGCGCGCCAGGGGCCAGTATCGCGGACGCGTGCTCGTGGAAGCTGAGCAGCGCGTGCGCCCTCGGAGTTACTTCAAGCCAGCGTAACAAGGACCCCGCTCCAGTACTCACCGCTAGCGCGCCAGGGGCCAGTATCGCGGACGCGTGCTCGTGGAAGCTGAGCAGCGCGTGCGCCCTCGGAGTTACTTCAAGCCAGCGTAACAAGGACCCCGCTCCAGTACTCACCGCTAGCGCGCCAGGGGCCAGTATCGCGGACGCGAGCTCGTGGAAGCTGAGCAGCGCGTGCGCCCTCGGAGTTACTTCAAGCCAGCGTAACAAGGACCCCGCTCCAGTACTCACCGCTAGCGCGCCAGGGGCCAGTATCGCGGACGCGTGCTCGTGGAAGCTGAGCAGCGCGTGCGCCCTCGGAGTTACTTCAAGCCAGCGTAACAAGGACCCCGCTCCAGTACTCACCGCTAGCGCGCCAGGGGCCAGTATCGCGGACGCGTGCTCGTGGAAGCTGAGCAGCGCGTGCGCCCTCGGAGTTACTTCAAGCCAGCGTAACAAGGACCCCGCTCCAGTACTCACCGCTAGCGCGCCAGGGGCCAGTATCGCGGACGCGTGCTCGTGGAAGCTGAGCAGCGCGTGCGCCCTCGGAGTTACTTCAAGCCAGCGTAACAAGGACCCCGCTCCAGTACTCACCGCTAGCGCGCCAGGGGCCAGTATCGCGGACGCGTGCTCGTGGAAGCTGAGCAGCGCGTGCGCCCTCGGAGTTACTTCAAGCCAGCGTAACAAGGACCCCGCTCCAGTACTCACCGCTAGCGCGCCAGGGGCCAGTATCGCGGACGCGTGCTCGTGGAAGCTGAGCAGCGCGTGCGCCAGGCGCGCTGCGCCGGCGCCGCCCTCGGAGTTCTCGTCGCCCATATCACTGCTCTCTTCTTGGCCTAGGTAGTAGAAGCATTCGATGCGGACCTGGGTAACAATATTTAGTATAAAAATACTATAGGTAAACCTACATGTGAAGATTTCTTACAGGTTATATTGGAATTGAAAGTGACCATACATTTTTATATGTAATAAATTCTTAATATTTTGATTTTGCAATAAAGTATTGAGTATCAACCAAGCTCAAGCGGCTGGCAATAGAATGTAAAAATGGAACGAAAATTACATACAAAATTCATACTGATACAACGCAGGACAGAAAACGACTTTTCAGTACGGGAAAATTACTATGGCCATGATTAATTTGTAGTCTGTTACCAGAAAATCTTTTTATTTTTGCTCACGCATCTGTAATTTCTGTTTATATTATATTCAGTATTGTTCTGCACAAGCTAAAGGACATTTTATTGTTTCATATGACATATTTATAGTACGTCTCAATCCAAGTTGCCAAAAAGGTAAACAAAACAAAGGTAATGTTTCATCTCTAAAATGTTCTGTGATGACTGTAGGTAATTGAAATCAGTTGAAACGGACAACAATTGTTACCGTTAATTATATTTACGTACCAATGTTCATGTAAGAAGTGATTATTGAATAACAAATTCGGTAAGTCGGCTTTTTATTTACCTTTTTGGCAACTTGGATTGAGACGTACTATAGATCATAATCCCCCATATAAAAGTTACCTCCAAATGCAAGAAGAGCAGGCACTTGTGCGAGATCTCCTCGAAGATGAGTGCGGCGGAGTTGATGTCCGCCGTGAACTTGTCGCCCGGCTTCAGCGAGGCGACGAGGCTCGGGATGGTTTTGATGTTCGTGCTCAGCCAGTCCTGGGAACAGGATCAACGGATGATAACAAAAAATGTATAGAGCTTGGTATCAGAACCAATAGCGATGAGAAGGTTATATTAGGTCCTTACCTATGAAATTGGTGTTTTGTATGGAGATTTTGGGGATGTCTGCATTTTACATACTAACATTTTATCAGTTTTCTTCACAACGACAAATCCAGAGATTGATAATTGATATTTGGCATGTATCATTAGACAAGCTTTAGCAATATGTGTGTGAACACGCTTGATAAAAATTATTCATTGTTTTTATGTTAATGCAAATCAAATGATGTATTCGGGAGGCAGTTAAAAATAATTGTCTTTGTGTCTAATTTCAACACAATTAAACTTACAAAAAATCATCAAATCAAATAATACGAGCTCAATATATGGTCTATTTTTAAAAGGAGCAATTATTTTATAAGAATGTTCTGAAACTTAATAGTTACGGACAAATTGCTAAGACAGAATAAAAACACCAGGTTCATAGGTAAGGACCCAATATATCATTTGAAAGGGCTCATTAAGAAAAAGACATTGAGGACGCTTGCTCCAACTAGCTGTCCGATCGAAGTTACATTAATAAAGAAATATCTTCAGACATTAACACATATCAACTAGCCCCATTTTAAGAATCTTATAATGCTGCTTGTGCAGTTATCTGTGAATATTCCAGTACAACAGCTGACTAGTATAGGCTGGGTATGATAAGCTTTCGTTGTGTATCTTGCAGGAGTAATGAATAAAATATAAAATGTAGAGACGTCTGTCAGAAAGTTTACTACAAATTCTGTGCGAATTAATATTTAGTAATTTAAAACTTTAGGGATTACGATTCGTTCCGTCAAATGTCGCATTTGGTAAATAACAATACGGCGATAAAAAAAAATGCGAAGTGAAATTAGACCAAACACGATTATGAAAAGTGAAATTATGCGAAATAAATTTAGGCTAACCAATTAGAAATTTAAAAAAAATTAGGCCACCCGATATATTTACCCCACTGAAACATCTGTACGAGACTAGCAAGTGTAGTGAGACCCTACTGACCATAGTCTCGCAGAGCAGCGCGAGGTCAGCCAGCGCTGGCCCGTCCGGTAAGATCTCTTTTCGTGTCACTGCGCCATCACCGAGACTCGAACCTAGGATCTCCGCTTCACGCTCGTATGCTTGGTCCAGTTCCTGTATGTAAAAAGGATAATTTATTATAGTGCGACAAAAACTAGCTGCTGTCCGCGACTTCGTCCGCGGTTACTATGATTTTTTAACTATCCCACAGGAACCCTTTAATTTTCCTGAATAAAAAGTATCTAAGATTTTACATATAAGGTATCACCATGTAAAATTTCATTGAAATCAGTCCAGCTAAATCGGAGATTAGCCCGTACGAACAGACAGACAGACAAAAAAAAAACAATTTTTTTGTACTTTCGCTCTTATATACAGACATTTGACCTCTACAGTTTTATTATATGTATAGATGTTGATTAGATGGTAAGTTTAGTATGTGACTCATCGGTGTAAAGTGCTGACGGAGCACGATGCTGCTGTTAATGTGGAATGTAGGTTGGCCCGCTGCTGTCAGCGCTGTTGTCTTAGTCCAATAGATAGATAGATAAAATTCTTTATTGCAACTAATAAAAACACGGACATATAGTAAAGAAAAAAATACAATGCAACACAGGCGGCCTTATAGCTAATAGCAATATCTTCCAGGCAACCTTTGGGCAGAGAGAGAATGAAAGAAAAGGTAGGTGTAATATACTTACATATATAAGGTGCATATATAAACTACTATATATAAATTACATAATATATAATATACATATACATAAATAAAATTACATACTATATCATAAATGCTATAAACCAGTTTAAATATTTGACTTAGCAATGTTCGGCTTGTGGATCTAACAGTGCGTTGCTATTGTTCCCAGTCCGCGTAAATGATCAGTTTGATTGAAGCATTTGAAGTAAAGAATGCATAATAATAACAAGCCTAATAATAAAGTTAAATAAGAAAAAAATAACAATTGTATAATAGACTTTTAAGTTATCTTATTTGTATAAAAGATAATGCAATTCGCATATTTTATAGTATATTTTTTGATTGTTGCAGTAAGAAGAAACAGTACACACTCATTTTGGTTATATCACTTTAGTATTGTAATGTCGCATAAATTTATCTATGTAAACGCTTGCATTCTATTTTTAACAAATTCTTTGGTAGTCTAATAGTGGGTAACTATTATTGGTCTTGTATTTAAATGTTTGTAAAATTTATTAATTTTAAGTTGATGGCTGTTGTTATTCCATATAAAATAAAATAAAAATAAAGAATACCTGCGCGCTAACAGGCGTGGCCGGCGCGGCATTGGCTGCGGCGGCCCTCGCTCTCAACACCGCTCGCCAATTGGGCAGCGACTGCAGGAAGCGCACGATGTCGTCGTCAGCCAACCAGCGCGCGGCGCGCGGGCCCGCCCCGCCCCCAGCACCTGAAGCCCCGCCCCCCGCGTTAGCCACGCCCACCGAGCTTGCTGGTACCAGCCGCGCGTGCGCCGCGCGGCATTGAGTTGCTAGCGCTGCTAATGCACCTGACAATAAACAATAATAAGAGATTTTACGTGATTAAATAGAGGACATACTGTTGTGTTCCCATTGGTAGAAGAGTCTTCAGCCCATACATGCCTTCCAAAACACGGAGGAGCTCGAGATCACAAAGTTATGATCACCCATCCACGGCCTGACCATGGCGACGGTAGTTTTGTTTTTAATCGAAAGCCAAAGCGTACTAACCACTACTCCACCAAGCTCCTTCTTTAACGAACGACTTAATGTGAGTAGCTTATAAGGTACTAGCTTTAGTCCGCGACTTCCTCTGCGTAGAATAGTTACTTTGAGATAGTGTGTTGGTAATTAAAAGGCTATATAACACAGAAAGATTTTTCAAATTCAAATTGGCCTCAATTGGTGTAATTGAAAATTTACTCCTACTCTATTATTAGAATCAAAGTTCATAGTAGCATAAATTTGTACTACTTTATTTTTCTGGGAGACTTTATTAAAAAATTTTTTTCATTTACCCGCATGGCCCCCGTTCCCATCGAAATATCGGGATAAAAGGTAGTCTATGTCCTTTTTCAGGTTCTAGACTATCTGTGTACCAAAGTCCGGATAAATCAGTTTAGTAGTTTTGACGTATCAGCGACATTTATAATATTAGTATGTAGTACATTTATAATACTTTTCTCGCCTAGCATGTCGTAAAAGGCGACTAAGGGCGTATTGGGTACTGGGTCTGTGATCGTGTAGGCGATGAGCTACTACTCTTTCACGATTTTTCATCTGACCAAACCCAATTTTTGTATGGCTGAATGTGGTCTTAAGGTACACAGTGCTCCTTGACTCTGTCTACCTCTTCGGGATTACAGGTGTGATTGTATGTATGTATTTATCGAAGCTAGTGTCCACAAGATAAAGGTTGCCGACCTGTAGTAGCGCGCAGCGCCTCGACGCCGCCGCACGCGCCGCAGCGGCGCGCCGCCAGCGCCGCCGCCACCGCCGCCTGCCAGCCCTCCGCACAAGATAAAGGTTGCCGACCTGTAGTAGCGCGCAGCGCCTCGACGCCGCCGCACGCGCCGCAGCGGCGCGCCGCCAGCGCCGCCGCCACCGCCGCCTGCCAGCCCTCCGCACAAGATAAAGGTTGCCGACCTGTAGTAGCGCGCAGCGCCTCGACGCCGCCGCACGCGCCGCAGCGGCGCGCCGCCAGCGCCGCCGCCACCGCCGCCTGCCAGCCCTCCGCACAAGATAAAGGTTGCCGACCTGTAGTAGCGCGCAGCGCCTCGACGCCGCCGCACGCGCCGCAGCGGCGCGCCGCCAGCGCCGCCGCCACCGCCGCCTGCCAGCCCTCCGCACAAGATAAAGGTTGCCGACCTGTAGTAGCGCGCAGCGCCTCGACGCCGCCGCACGCGCCGCAGCGGCGCGCCGCCAGCGCCGCCGCCACCGCCGCCTGCCAGCCCTCCGCACAAGATAAAGGTTGCCGACCTGTAGTAGCGCGCAGCGCCTCGACGCCGCCGCACGCGCCGCAGCGGCGCGCCGCCAGCGCCGCCGCCACCGCCGCCTGCCAGCCCTCCGCACAAGATAAAGGTTGCCGACCTGTAGTAGCGCGCAGCGCCTCGACGCCGCCGCACGCGCCGCAGCGGCGCGCCGCCAGCGCCGCCGCCACCGCCGCCTGCCAGCCCTCCGCACAAGATAAAGGTTGCCGACCTGTAGTAGCGCGCAGCGCCTCGACGCCGCCGCACGCGCCGCAGCGGCGCGCCGCCAGCGCCGCCGCCACCGCCGCCTGCCAGCCCTCCGCACAAGATAAAGGTTGCCGACCTGTAGTAGCGCGCAGCGCCTCGACGCCGCCGCACGCGCCGCAGCGGCGCGCCGCCAGCGCCGCCGCCACCGCCGCCTGCCAGCCCTCCGCACAAGATAAAGGTTGCCGACCTGTAGTAGCGCGCAGCGCCTCGACGCCGCCGCACGCGCCGCAGCGGCGCGCCGCCAGCGCCGCCGCCACCGCCGCCTGCCAGCCCTCCGCGCAGCACGAGAAGATCAGACGGTGCCGCGACCTGACAAGCGTACTATACATATTGGGTCCTTACCTATGAAATTGGTGTTTTTATTCTGTCTTAGCAATTTGCCCGTAACTATTAAGTTTCAAAACATTCTTATAAAATAATTGCCTCTTCTAAAAATAGACCATATATTTGAGCTCGTATTATTTAATTTGATAATGTTTTGTAAGTTTAATTGTGTTAAAATTAGACACAAAGACAATTATTATTAACTGCCTCCCGAATACATCATTTGATTTGCATTAACATCAAAACGATGAATATTTTTTATCAAGCGTGTTCACACACATATTGCTAAAGCTTGTCTAATGATGCATGCCAAATATTATTATCTCTGGATTTGTCGTTGTGCAGAAAACTGATAAAATGTTAGTATGTAAAATGCAGACATCCCCAAAATCTACATACAAAACACCAATTTCATAGGTAAGGACCTAATATATATCTTCCGACATCCACACCTATCTACTATAGTGCGCGTGGAACTACTGCGCGCTGAAATTGAAATCATTCGACAAAATTTTCCAGGACATTTTAAACGTCATAATGATCGGTATTAAAAAATCAAAATTTTCAGTTGCTTTTACTCGAAACTGGTAAATATACCCATTAAAAACATAAACCATAAAAAATTACATGTAAAATTTATATAAGAAAAATATTACATGAAATTCGATACACACTTTTGTTTACAAATGTACAGGTGTTTCATTCAATAACACAGCGCGACAGCTGCAACAAAATGGCGTTATTGCATTTTCTTACATAATGGTTCATTACGATTTTAAATGTTTAAATGTTTTATAGCACTAGAACCCTCCATAAAAATTTGTCAATTATTTTCGATTTCATGCTGTAGTTGGCCGCGCCTTAGGTATATGAGCGGTGGGAAGGAGGCGCGGCGCTCGTTGTCATTACTCAGTTCGGCGCCGTACTTCGCGACGGCAACACGCATTGAAAGTTCCGGCTACTTTAAACAAAACGCACATGAGATTGCAATAGCGAGACGAGCCACACCCTAAGGCGCGGCCAGCGAGTTCCGGGCGCACTATAGCCCTATATATTAAGCAGCTAAATATCCCGCAGGTGTTTTGGATGGGATCCTTATTTTTTTGCATGTTTTAGTCATAATTTACTTTGGCATAATGTTGTTTGGCATAATATTGTTTGGCATAATATAACTTAAGCATAATTTTCTCTTGGCAAAATATTTATTTCGAATAATTATAATTTCGAATAATGTTGTAACGTTATTCGTTACATAGACGCAATTCAACAGTTAAATTCTATTATCCATAATATTATGCCGCATAATGGTTTTGTTTATACAGATTGAATTTCTAAGTTTATACAGGATTGATTTCTGGGAAGAAATTATGTACGGGGAACTAGTCCGTCGTGGCGTGTGCATGCATGTGCCGCCACGCGTGCGCGTCGCGCATGGCGGCGTGTCCGCGCGGAGTGGCGTCGTGGCGTGTGCATGCATGTGCCGCCACGCGTGCGCGTCGCGCATGGCGGCGTGTCCGCGCGGAGTGGTCGTGGCGTGTGCATGCATGTGTCGCGCACGTACCCGGGCGCGGGCGCGGCGTGCCGCCACGCGTGCGCGTCGCGCATGGCGGCGTGTCCGCGCGGAGTGGTCGTGGCGTGTGCATGCATGTGTCGCGCACGTACCCGGGCGCGGGCGCGGCGTGCCGCCACGCGTGCGCGTCGCGCATGGCGGCGTGTCCGCGCGGAGTGGTCGTGGCGTGTGCATGCATGTGTCGCGCACGTACCCGGGCGCGGGCGCGGCGTGCCGCCACGCGTGCGCGTCGCGCATGGCGGCGTGTCCGCGCGGAGTGGTCGTGGCGTGTGCATGCATGTGTCGCGCACGTACCCGGGCGCGGGCGCGGCGTGCCGCCACGCGTGCGCGTCGCGCATGGCGGCGTGTCCGCGCGGAGTGGTCGTGGCGTGTGCATGCATGTGTCGCGCACGTACCCGGGCGCGGGCGCGGCGTGCCGCCACGCGTGCGCGTCGCGCATGGCGGCGTGTCCGCGCGGAGTGGTCGTGGCGTGTGCATGCATGTGTCGCGCACGTACCCGGGCGCGGGCGCGGCGTGCCGCCACGCGTGCGCGTCGCGCATGGCGGCGTGTCCGCGCGGAGTGGTCGTGGCGTGTGCATGCATGTGTCGCGCACGTACCCGGGCGCGGGCGCGGCGTGCCGCCACGCGTGCGCGTCGCGCATGGCGGCGTCTATGGCTGCGCGCGCGGCGCTCGCGAGACGCTCGCTCTCGCCCGCGCGCACGTAGTCCGTTATGAACGCGCGCAGCGAACACTCGCCGCCCCTGCAACGGACACAATACCATGTTAACTAACCTGTCGCCGCACTCGACACTAGCTCATTCAGGGTACACGCTCACTGCTGGACGAAGGCCTCCCCAAATGACTACGACAATAGAGATGTACTATATAGATAGTTAGTTTATGAATTGATTGATGGTAACGATGGTCGGCGATTCGGCGGCTCGATGTGCGCGCAGAGGGCCAGCAGGTGCGGCGTGTACCTGTGCGGCTCGATGTGCGCGCAGAGGGCCAGCAGGTGCGGCGTGTACCTGTGCGGCTCGATGTGCGCGCAGAGGGCCAGCAGGTGCGGCGTGTACCTGTGCGGCTCGATGTGCGCGCAGAGGGCCAGCAGGTGCGGCGTGTACCTGTGCGGCTCGATGTGCGCGCAGAGGGCCAGCAGGTGCGGCGTGTACCTGTGCGGCTCGATGTGCGCGCAGAGGGCCAGCAGGTGCGGCGTGTACCTGTGCGGCTCGATGTGCGCGCAGAGGGCCAGCAGGTGCGGCGTGTACCTGTGCGGCTCGATGTGCGCGCAGAGGGCCAGCAGGTGCGGCGTGTACCTGTGCGGCTCGATGTGCGCGCAGAGGGCCAGCAGGTGCGGCGTGTACCTGTGCGGCTCGATGTGCGCGCAGAGGGCCAGCAGGTGCGGCGTGTACCTGTGCGGCTCGATGTGCGCGCAGAGGGCCAGCAGGTGCGGCAGGGCGGCGTGCAGCGCGGCGGGCTCGGCCCTGCACACCATGCGGCGCCGGGCCGCTCTGCCGCCCGCGGATGATACGCTCGACGATACTTATGGTTTGAAAAATAAAAATAATAAAATAACAACATGATATACACAGTATCAACAAAACACACATTACGCATATCATCACGTTTGTGGATCCAATAATATTTATTCTCTCATAACCACATATCGCAAAATTGTGCATGATATACTCGTCATGTTGTGGATATGACTCCAAAACAAATGAAATAATAAATCATTTTAGTTTTTTTTCAGAAGATTTAAGTATATTTTGATATAAAAAGAAATAAACTGATAAAAGGCAAATGGGATTTATTTATTTATTTATTTTATTTAATGAAAAAGATATAGTTACAGTTTCACACATAATCAATACAATGTACAGGAAACCTAAATAGATTTATTTAGTACATCGGAACGGTCATTACCGATTGTTGCTGTTATTGCCATCTACAAGTATAAAACATTTCAATGTGTTAAAAACAATAACAGTTAAAAACTAAAACCGCATAATGTCACTTTTGGGGGAGGGTAGAAGGCATAAACTCAAGTTATTTGAGCAAAGCAAACTGTACGCCAGTGAATGAACAAAAAGGTGAGGTTTATTTCCACTACAGTTACCTGCTATACCATATACATCATGTTATAATAATTTCGTTAAATATTTTAGTGTACATTAATCTATTGCTCAGAAATAATATTTATATAATAGTTTCTCAATTTAGTTTTAGTATTTTTAATATTGATTTGGGTCTTAACATCGTTAGGAATTGTGTTTAATAAAAAGGGAACCATATAAGAAAGCTTTCTTTTACCATAAAAATTGGCGAAATTTGGAATCATCAATTTATTGGGATCAGTTACTCTTGTAATTCTACTTTGTGTGTATCTCCTTTGAAATTCCATATTATGGAAATTTTCCGTTAATATGGCATATTTAACTTTGTTATGTGATAAAATACTATATGGTCATCAAATAACTAAATTTTATGATCACGCCTCACTATACAAACCTGTGTATTTATGAGCCAAAAGTCTTTAAATCTCATATTATACGTAAATAAAATAATTAATAATTTGATTAACTTTGGAGTCACATCCACATTCTGACGAGTAATGACACAAAATTTTGCGAGCTCTGATTATGGCACATCTAACTGATAACTGATGAATTTACAAATACGAAACCAATTACGAGGATTGGTGTCTAAACTATGAGTGACAAAGGTATGTTAAAACAGAGCAGAAATTTCCTCACACAATTTACTTCGGCAACCGCCTTACAACTTGGTTAACACGCTCCGCCTATGCAACTTGGACCAGCGGGCTAAAATTGTCACGGCAAGCATCACGCTAAACGCCTCCCTTTCATTCGCGCATGAGGTTCGCAGCGAGATTTCGAACGACAAAAGTTACTCCAACTACTGGAGTGGTATATTGTGAATTGTTGTATACTCGGAGCTATGATTGAACTTTTTTAAACAATTTTATTATTTATTCTTTATACACGATGGACAATGGCCTTGAGGCATTCTTTACCAGTCAAAAGGCAAGCGAAGTGAGGAGAGCTAAAACGACGGGGCATTAAAAGTAAAAAACCACAAAAGCCAAGCAATCACGATGCTTAATAGGTTATGTAGATACCAATTGAGCCTCGTGATGTGTACAACATGTCGTATCTATAATTAGATTCATAAGTGTATCATGGTTCTTTAAAGTTTATTTCTTTCTTTCTTTCTTTTCTTTCAAAAGATATAATAAGATTAGTTGAAAATACACAATATACAGTTTTAAATTTGATGTCGTAATATATTATGTACTTATTTGAAGTTAGCCCCGTTCACACAATTAACAATTAGTCTATGAACTCACCGTTCAGCTTAAATAGCTTTGTCCGTCTTCTCTGCGGGCGTTTCTTCGCGAAGTAATCCGTTAGTTTCAATTCCGGGCCCGCTTCGTTCGCGGCGGCGTTGGTCGACCGCTCTGCGGCTAAGTTCACGCTCTCTATGTCTAGGTACTCGGTTAGAAGAAGTTGCATCTGAAAGGGAGTAAATTAAATAAATAACAATAGCATTCTTTTCCGAAATTGGGATTTTATTGACTTGACGAGTAATAGAGGAGAGTGGAAGAGGAAGACATCTTGCGCCGACCCCAAGTAACAGGGCACAGGGCAGGACAGAAAAAAACGCACCCCTCTACAGGCAAGCAAATGGCAAGTTCCATTTTCTTGTTCTTTATTTTTGAAGTGGTCTGGGTGAGCGCGAACCGATGGGCTCGCGTGGCGTCCGACAGAACATCGTGCTTTAATAATGGGGACCGAAAGGTTCGCGCGCCTACCAAGTGGTAAACGCAACTAAAAAATATATATTTTTTACAATGTTAACTTATTCTAAAGGTGCTGATGTTGCGTATCACTAAATACAATCTGCAGCCCGGGCACAATATCTCTCTAATAACTAATATAATATAATTTTCTAAACGCTATCTCCTCTTGTTACAGAAATACGTCGTTAGTACGGATCGGAGCGGCGACATACACATAAAGGTTTAAATAAATGGATATCTTCAAACATTCACACCTATCAACTAACCCCATTTTAAGCAACTAACTAACTAAGCAACTGCTGTTTGTGTTACGTACACTAGATGACGGATAAATATATTTATCTAAACTCATGTTATAATGTTCGAATAATGAACTCAATCTCGAACTCATAATGACATACTTTTTAACACAGATGATAAAAACGAAAATTAAAAAATTGAAACTGTAACATAATGACCATTATGCAACAGGTCGGACTCATTATGCAACACTTATTTTTTCTTAAAAACGCACAAAACTATGGCAAATGTTTTCCAGACAGCCAACAATTAATAAAATTAATTAATTTTTTTGCTTTTATTTCTTTGAATAATGAGTGTAGATAAAGTAGTGTATGTAACTGCACATAACTCGGTATTATGTGACAGTTACATAAACTACAATTTTAATCAATTTATCGAGTAATGGTAAAACTCCTAGAACAAATGTTATTTAAGATATAAGATGTTTGCTACCTCCTCTTGCAAGGCTGTTGATTCATAAAAAATAACCTTGAAAACCTTCAAAATCAGAAAATATTGGGTCCTTACCTATGAAATTGGTGTTTTTATTCTGTCTTAGTATTTTGTCTGTAAATATTAAGATTCAGAGTATTCCTAAAAAATAAATTACCTCGTCTAAAAATAGACTATATTTTTGAGCTCTTTTGATTTGTTTTGATAATTTGTTGTAAGTTTAATTGTGTTAAAATTGGACACGGAGACAACTCTTTTTAAGAGCCTCCCGAATACATCATTTTATTTGCATTCACTTAAAAACGATAAATAATTTTTATGAAGTGTGATATTACACATATTACTAAAGCTTGTCTAATGATTCATGCCAAATATTATTATCTCTGGATTTGTCGTTGTGAAGAAAACCGATAAAATGTTAGTATGGAAAATGCAGAATTCCCCAAGATCTCCATACAAAACACCAATTTCATAGGTAAGGACCTAATAGTTATTTTTATTTATTGTTTGCGTTATACTGTTGTCGAGATGATAACCAACTTACAACTTGCTGCACGGCGCTCCAGTAGTGCTGCTCCGTGTGCAGGCAGGAATCGGAGATCTTGTACTTCTGCAGGGCAGCGCGCCACAGCTGTAATAATCTGTACGATAGAAATTGAGTCTTGTGTTACTTGCTTCAAGAAACATTTTACGGCGCAATAAAAATAATTAAGGAAGTAATGTAAAACATTCAATACTGACAATAAATATATGATTGGCTATTTAAAAGTGGCTCAGGAGTTTCTTGCTGGGTTCTTCTCATGAAAAGCCTTATTCTTAGAATCCGGCCGCTTGTATCGATTACAACCACAGTCAATGTTCTGTGGTTGTACTTGCTACAAGCGCTCGCGGTAATGAACCAATGATGGTTGGTGGGTTATTTAATTGGTCCTACGTAATAATATAGGGCAAGCTTTCGCGTTGAGAATAGTTCGTGAAGCGATTGAGATAAAGAAATACAAGAATTTCAATCGGGAGGACGGGTTTAAATTGTCATCAGCGTGGAATCCAGTGAATAACAAGTGTACGCCGCGGACTGTACCTTTACAAACCAACCCAGATACTGTTAGTGTGGTATGCCGAAGTGACTGCAATATTAATGTGTGGGTAGAAGAGGAATCGCTGGACCGACCGAGCAGCCGACGCCGCGTCAGTTAGCTCGTGACCACGTTGGTGTGACCCAGCCGAAGCGTCGGGCAGTAAGAAGTATACTTCATAATATACGTCGCGTGTAGGCCCGTTAGGGTCCGTTCACACAGACCGGCTCGGAGAGGAGAGCAGATTTTTATCACGTTGAAAACAGATTTTTGAGTAATTGAAGTAAAGTTTATTTTTGAATGTGCACTTTTTTGTCGTGAACGCGCTTCGTGTGAAATAATAACAGAAGCCGACCGGCTCCGATTGCGAGTTCTTTCTCGCTCGCGCAGCCGATCGGCTCCAATTTCGATCCGATCCGCTTTCAGATCTCTTCCAGTCGGTCTGTGTGAAATAGTTGGCGGCTCCGCTCCGGCTAGTTCCGAGCGTAAACGATCCTGCCTGTGTGAAAAGAAAAATGCGAGCCGATGCTCTCCGAGCCGGTCAGTGTGAAAGGACCCTTAGTATTACTTCGATATCGATGTTTTGGAAGCAGCAGTGGCGTTGGTATCGGTCACTATTGCAACAGGGGGTATTCGAGCAGACGGTTCACCCAATTGAAAGCACCCAATTGAAAGTTATTACCGTCGTCCATGAACATTTGCACCGGAGGGGTCACAAATGCGTTGCCGTCCCTTAAGAAAGTTATACGTTCTTTTCTTGAAGATTTGAATGTCGTTACATCCGGAAATACCGCTGGCAACAACTGGTTCAAAAAAGGTTTAAAGAATTTATTCTCATAGAAAGATTACAATAAATCCACTTACATGAGAACACAATTATCATATAAGAAACAGACACCGTATAACAACATTATATAGTCCATAGATCCTTTACATAGCACATCCCAGGAACACAGCACACATGGCACAAGTCAGTATATGCATAAACCATACCATAGATACACACAATAAATCAATTCGTTTCAACTAAGAGGAATAGCAGTCTTGGAGAATATGATTGCGTAATTGAGACTTAAAACTGTTCAAGGAATCTACATCTTTAATATGGGATGAGGAGCTCGGTGGCGTAGTGGTCAGTCCGCTTTGGCTTCGGTCGAAAACAAAGCTACCTTCGCCATGGTCGAGCCGTGAATGGGTGACCAAGACTTTGTGATCTTGAGCTCCTCCGTGCTTCGGAAGGCACGTTAAGCCGTTGGTCCCGGTCACATTTGTGACCGTTTCTACCCACCAACCCGCATTGGGCCAGCGTGGTGGTGTTACGGCCCATACTCCTCATGTGTTTCTCCATGAGGAAGGCCTGTCCCAGCAGTGGGACGTATATAGGCTGATGAAGAATATGGGATGGTAATTTATTATAGAGAAGTGCTCCCTCGAATGCGATGCTTGTTTTTTTTTTGGTTCCACAGATTAATGCAAAAAATGACGCGAAAATCTTAAGATTCTGCACAGCCAACCAACCAAACTATGGGGGTGAATGAGACGTCGCGATTTGCTATTGCGAAAAACTATCCACTAATCCAGTTTTTCTCTACGTAGGATTTTCTACACTCAGCAGTAGTCGAATTAAAGCAGGTGATAATGTACGCTACAATACCTCTTATTCCTGGCAGCACAAGACTTGAATTCCTCTGACAGGCTCGCCACGAGCCGGGCCAGCGGTCTCCCCGTCTCTGTCACACTGTCCACGTCCGGTATCTCGCCGTCCTCTTCTATCTCCACATCGGGTTCCACGTCACCCTCTTCTATGATACGACAGGACACGGAGTCTATGACTTCTAGCAACTCATCTTGTATTTGGACTTTGAATTTCTGAAAATTATGAAAAAAAATATCTCATTTCAGTAACGGGAACTTTTAGAGCTTATTAGCTTTTGTTCATCCCCAATGCTTGACTTTTCGAGGACATAAGCGTAATAATATTATGTATTTTAAGCGTGGAGTGAAGTATCTAGTAACTAACAACATAACATATCATCAAGCTTCTATCCCCGAAGGGGTAGGCTGAGGTGTTAAACACTCACATTAAATTTAGCTTAGTTTTATGATAGCCTTTTAACAACACATCAATGAAAACTGTACTTTTATTATGTGATTCGCATTCAAACATAATGTAAATACATAATGAGGGAATAGATAAATAGATAAATCTTTATTCACTCAAAAAATCTCCATCACACACAAAAATACAAAAAGAGAGAGAGAGATATATATACCCGAAGAGGTAGACGGAGGAGCAGTGGGACACTGCTGGGCACAGGCCTTCCTTATGGAGAAACGCATGAGGAGAATGGGCCGTAACACCACCTCGCTGGACCAATGCGGGTGGGTGGGTAAAAACAGCCACGAGAGCGATAGGGACCAACGGTTTAACGTGCCTTCCGAAGCACGGAGGAGCTCGAGATCAGAATGTTTTGGTCACCCATCCATGGCCTGACCATGGCAAAGGTAGCTTTGTTTTCAATCGAAAGCCAAAGCGTACTAGCCACTACGCCACCGAGCTCCCGGACGGAGGTGTAGCAAGTCATTACCAACGTTTCGTGTGTTAGGTATATTTATGACATACTATATTAATATTGGGTCCTTACCTATAAAATTGGTGTTTTTTTCTCTCTTAGTATTTTGTCTGTAACTATTAAGATTCAAAGTATTCCTAAAAAATAATTACCTCGTCTAAAAATAGACTATATTTTTGAGCTCTTTTGATTTGTTTTGATAATTTGTTGTAAGTTTAATTGTGTTAAAAATTGGACACAGAGACAACTCTTTTTAAGTGCCTCCCGAATACATCATTTAATTTGCATTCACTTAAAAACGATAAATAATTTTTATGAAGTGTGATATTACACATATTACTAAAGCTTGTCTAATGATAGATGCCAAATATCTTTGGATTTGTCGTTGTGAAGAAAAAAAAATTTGTATGGAAAATGCAGAATTCCCCAAAATCTCCATACAAAACACCAATTTCATAGGTAAGGACCTAATATATGGGCGAGCTATTGCCATGCACCTTAATGTTAATCGGGATAGAACGACCTTTTGAACAAAAAAAAAACTTTTTTTCCTAACAAAAAGGATGTATAAGCTTGCCTCAGTCGCTTCTTTCAGTTGGTCCAACACTCCCAAAGCCTCCAGAGATATCATGACGGTAGTCTCGAAGGTCTTGTCTTCCTCAGACAGCGACGCTTCGAATTCCGGTGTTATGTCTTGAAGGTAGGCGTCTGTCACTTCTTCGCTCTTTGTTAGCTCTGTGGAAATTATGTTTGGTAAATTATTTGATATTTACACAGTGTCTTGCAGAGATATAAGTGGTGTTTTATCCGACAGGGACCAACGGCTTAATGTAACTTTCGAAGCAAGGAGTTCGAGATCACAAAATGCTGGTAGCTTTGTTTTCGATATCAAAAGCCAAAGCGTACTAACCGTTACGCCATCGAGCTCCTAAACTATCGTTGCCTCATTTATTGCCTCGTTGCCATTATTTAGCAATGCCGAGAAATTTTAAAACTCGAAATGAAATTATTATTAAATGTTACATAAAACTCGTTGAGCAGATATTGATAACCACGGTTACACTGGCAAGGTACGGGTTCCCATGGGAATATCGGGATAAAAAGTAGCCTTTGTCCTTTTCCAGGCTTTAGACTATCTGTGTACCAAATTTCGGTTAAATTGGTTCAGTAGTTTTGACGTGAATGCGAGACAGCCAGAGTTACGTAGACGGCGTCGCTGACGCGGCGCACGATCACCTCCACTAGTTCACCTTTGTGTGTGTAGTATATATGATACAGTACCAGCCAAGAGCAGCGCGGTGCGCCGCCTGGCAGAGACGCGGCGCGTGAGCGGGCTGCGCTCGCCGCGGTAGACGGCGTCGCTGACGCGGCGCACGATCACCTCCACTAGTTCACCTTTGTGTGTGTAGTATATATGATACAGTACCAGCCAAGAGCAGCGCGGTGCGCCGCCTGGCAGAGACGCGGCGCGTGAGCGGGCTGCGCTCGCCGCGGTAGACGGCGTCGCTGACGCGGCGCACGATCACCTCCACTAGTTCACCTTTGTGTGTGTAGTATATATGATACAGTACCAGCCAAGAGCAGCGCGGTGCGCCGCCTGGCAGAGACGCGGCGCGTGAGCGGGCTGCGCTCGCCGCGGTAGACGGCGTCGCTGACGCGGCGCACGATCACCTCCACTAGTTCACCTTTTTTCGCCTGCAAGGAACATTGGAGTGTCTAAGATGCTAAAGAGATGAAGGTTTATTTTTGTGTAAAAAGTAAAATTACAGATGTCTTTTAATATATTTAAGTAATATCTTTTTCTTGTTTGTGTTATTAAAAATATTTACGATGTCTGTTCATAAAAGTTGTGTTCACCTGTAATTGGCCCACATATCAGACTGAAACCCTGTACTAATGTATTTAAGACACCACACCCGTAGCCGTGCTGCGCTCACCTCGAGGTGCAGCCTCGTGGCGTGCAGCGCGTGCACGTGGTGCAGCGCGCGCGTGGCCATGAGCGCGTCCCGCAGCGTGCCGGCGGCGGCCAGCACTCGCCCCGCGCTCGTGAGCTCGCGCGCCGCTCGCTCGGACACCACACCCGTAGCCGTGCTGCGCTCACCTCGAGGTGCAGCCTCGTGGCGTGCAGCGCGTGCACGTGGTGCAGCGCGCGCGTGGCCATGAGCGCGTCCCGCAGCGTGCCGGCGGCGGCCAGCACTCGCCCCGCGCTCGTGAGCTCGCGCGCCGCTCGCTCGGACACCACACCCGTAGCCGTGCTGCGCTCACCTCGAGGTGCAGCCTCGTGGCGTGCAGCGCGTGCACGTGGTGCAGCGCGCGCGTGGCCATGAGCGCGTCCCGCAGCGTGCCGGCGGCGGCCAGCACTCGCCCCGCGCTCGTGAGCTCGCGCGCCGCTCGCTCGGACACCACACCCGTAGCCGTGCTGCGCTCACCTCGAGGTGCAGCCTCGTGGCGTGCAGCGCGTGCACGTGGTGCAGCGCGCGCGTGGCCATGAGCGCGTCCCGCAGCGTGCCGGCGGCGGCCAGCACTCGCCCCGCGCTCGTGAGCTCGCGCGCCGCTCGCTCGGACACCACACCCGTAGCCGTGCTGCGCTCACCTCGAGGTGCAGCCTCGTGGCGTGCAGCGCGTGCACGTGGTGCAGCGCGCGCGTGGCCATGAGCGCGTCCCGCAGCGTGCCGGCGGCGGCCAGCACTCGCCCCGCGCTCGTGAGCTCGCGCGCCGCTCGCTCGGACACCACACCCGTAGCCGTGCTGCGCTCACCTCGAGGTGCAGCCTCGTGGCGTGCAGCGCGTGCACGTGGTGCAGCGCGCGCGTGGCCATGAGCGCGTCCCGCAGCGTGCCGGCGGCGGCCAGCACTCGCCCCGCGCTCGTGAGCTCGCGCGCCGCTCGCTCGGACACCACACCCGTAGCCGTGCTGCGCTCACCTCGAGGTGCAGCCTCGTGGCGTGCAGCGCGTGCACGTGGTGCAGCGCGCGCGTGGCCATGAGCGCGTCCCGCAGCGTGCCGGCGGCGGCCAGCACTCGCCCCGCGCTCGTGAGCTCGCGCGCCGCTCGCTCGGACACCACACCCGTAGCCGTGCTGCGCTCACCTCGAGGTGCAGCCTCGTGGCGTGCAGCGCGTGCACGTGGTGCAGCGCGCGCGTGGCCATGAGCGCGTCCCGCAGCGTGCCGGCGGCGGCCAGCACTCGCCCCGCGCTCGTGAGCTCGCGCGCCGCTCGCTCGGACACCACACCCGTAGCCGTGCTGCGCTCACCTCGAGGTGCAGCCTCGTGGCGTGCAGCGCGTGCACGTGGTGCAGCGCGCGCGTGGCCATGAGCGCGTCCCGCAGCGTGCCGGCGGCGGCCAGCACTCGCCCCGCGCTCGTGAGCTCGCGCGCCGCTCGCTCGGACACCACCACGCCTTCGCTGAGGGCAAACACCACTTAACCCCAGAGCGCAATACATAATGCGGTCTACTCATATCGGGCTAATATCGGGGCAGTGGATGGGAGCGCCCTAAATCGCATCCTAGATCGCTCTAGATCGCTCAGTCTGTAGAGTAGCAGCCGATTTTAGGGCCTATTTAAGAGACGTGAGTAAACAAACTAAATTAAATGTATTTTTAAATCACCAAATGTGTGGACTGTAATATGATCCCATTATGGCCCTTTATTTAAATAGTTATACATCTTAACTATAACATATCATCACGCCTTTTTCCTCGAAGGGGTAGGCAGATGTCACACTCACATTTCGCCAAATATGTAAAATCCCCATGTAACAGGTAGGAGGAGTTACAGGCAGGAGTGCGATATTCACAATGAACTGTACATAAGTTTTATGTATTCAAACTCAGTGATACAGGCTGTGGGCTAAAACCCGCGATTCCCGTGGCCTTCATCTTATCTAATCATATATATTATGAGTTATATTTTAGTAACTCACATATCGGTCAGCATTTGTAGCGCGTAGTGGTGGGTGCGGGCATCAGCCCAGAGCCTCTTGAGGTCGTCGCGCCGCAGCTGCAGCAGGCCACGACACGCGGCCAGGCGGCCCGCCGCCGCGTCGCAGTGCTGGCCCCACACGCTCAGCGCTGAGCTTACACTACTGAACTTCTGTGGACGTTGCAAGACAATATTTTACCATTACGTAAAATATTAACCCCCTTATGCATAAACGCTAATAAGTTTTTAGCAACTGTTTTATTATGGTTAAGCAATTGCTTAAATATTAAATAGTTTATGAATAAGGGTGTAAGTGGCTAGCGGACTTACTTCTTTTTGTATCTCACAAAATCGCCAACTACTTTTAATGTGACTTTTGCAGGTTATTTTGCAATAGACTCAACACACTTTGTTGCTAGCTATCATTGGAAGTAGTTCCTTACACGGCGACATTCAGCAGCATACAAAAGTATGCTGCTGAATGTCGCCGACCAGTGTTCCAAAATTTCTGAATATTCCATTTTACTGTGGCAATCGCATCGCCTGGAAATCTACACTTTTGTTCTAAAGCAATTTTTTGTTGCCAGTCGGTGTTGAAGTATTGAATCCTTATTAACATTATAAATGCAAAAGTAAATGTACATCATTCTCACTTTCACATCAAAACTACTGAACCAATTTAATCAAAATTTTATCAAAATGAAACAGATAGCCTGAGAATGGACATCAGCTACTTTTTATCCCAGTATTCCCATGGAATGTGTACCATATTAATGTTTTCGGTGTTAACTTACAGCAAGTAGGGGTAATAAATTGGAAATTTGTTAAGGGTAAAATAAAAAAAAATTAAAACACACAACATGTAACACAAAGTGAAAGATTATCAAAATATTAATTAAAATAACCTTTTAGACCCACCGATAGAAAACTTACTACTACTAAACTAGAAGAGAATATGGAAACTTCCCAAACAAATGCCAAGGTTTGTAAATTACTTTACATTTGCATACTATCAGTTAACATTATATGAAAATAAATACACTATATATTTTTTTAATAGAAGTGTTTTGGGAGTATAAATAACACATAAAATATGCCTGTAGGGTCAGTGAGACAGCTTTATAAATATAGTCTGTCTCAATCCAAGTTGCCAAAAAGGTAAAGAAAACAAAGGTAATGTTTTATCTCTAAAATGTTTTGTGATGACTGTAAGTAAATAAAATCAATTTAAATGGACAACCATTGTTACCGTTAATTATATTTATGTACCAATATCCATGTAAAAAGTGTGATTATTGAATAACAAATTGGGGAAGTCGGCTTTTATGTTTACCTTTTTGGCAACTTGGATTGAGACATACTATAGTAGGCAAAGGGATCACACTATAGTTTACAATTTACTCAGTATAGCATAAGTTCTATTAAATGGGTCATTTAATGTATCATAATGTTTCGATTCTTACCTGCATAACATCCATAATCTCTTGAGCATGCTCTGCTACTAATTCATCCAGTTTGGCATCACTTTTTTTATATTCTTTTTCTAACTTCGCCCTCTCTTTTTCTCGCTGCTCGTTTGTTTCGCTGGCTGATAATGTCCGTATAACAGACATAAGAAGCCCGCTCTGAAGTGAAATGGCTTTTTATTAATAATATTTATTACTTAAAATATGTAGTAATCTGAAAGTTTTTAATCTACACTCAAAACTTACCGTTTCCTTTCCTTGTTTTACCCCTCGCGGGGGTTTTGTTGGAGGAGGTGAAGACATAATTAAGGTAATTATTACCAAATTAATAAATTAATTATACACCGCCCCTTTTAGTTTTTAACAATTTTGATTTACTCAGTTTTTCTGAAAAATTAATTCTGTCAACGTCAAATACGTCAATACGTCAGTCAGTTTCATCAAAATGCAAAGGGAATTAAAACATAATCCCTCTTTTCTGTGGAATGGAATTGTTTGGTATTAGGCTAGTTGACCCTTGGAATGAAATGAAATGAAATCTTTATTTGCTTTGGATAAGGTCTATTCCTAGCCTATTAGGCTAGTTGACCCATTTTTTTCATGGGTCACGTGACATTACATTTTTGTCATGTGACCCATACACTTCCTACACATTTTTGCTTAAATGTCAAAAACACCTTCGGCCCTGCGTTAGAGTAATGAAAATAATGTGTCATTCACATAATATTTAGTACAAGGGTCCGCAATATACCAAGTTCGATAAATATGAATAAGGGATTGATGTAGAAATTCAATTTCAATATGTTTTAATTTTACGTTTTTTTTTCATTTGCCAAAAACGCTATCCAGTATGTGTCTGAAACCCTGAAATTAGCTGAGTAACTATCGTTAGTTTTTGTAGTGATGGCTATCGGTATTATTTGGGCCCAATATAAAAAGCGTCAACTATATAGCCTATTTGCCACGGACACATTTCATATTCTATATACAGATCTCTTTTGTTATTAACATAGACATTTACAACTCTATTACTCATTGTCATCCTTTTATGTTATCAATATTGTCATTCTATTGTCTAGCATATTATACGCAAAATTAATGTTGAATAAAGCCAATATTTACGAATGGTTTGTTTTAAGCATGTATCAATTTATTCAACATTAAATATTATACTACGGAGCAATGTCGCTTGAATCTAAAGTTGCGGCGGCCCAGCCGTCTTCTCATATCTCTCGATACCTACGCCCCGAGCGTTTTGATGTGGATCCTACTACAACTGGTTCGGACCTGAAGTGGACACACTGGAGGTATTCTTTCGAAAATTTTATAACTGAAGAATCTGCTTCTGCGAATGATTCAACAAAATATAAACTTCTTGTGAATCATATCTCACCGACATTATTCAACTTCATTCGGGAATGTACTCAATATAGCGAAGCTATCGCAAAACTTAATGACATCTACGAGAAGAGGAGGAATATCACCTTGGCTCGGCATCGCCTTACTACTAGGAAACAACAGCCTGGAGAGTCGATAGCGGAATATTCTAGAGCGCTTACTTTACTTGCACACGACTGTCACTTTAAAGCAGTTTCGGCTAAGGAATATCAAAATGAAGCGATTTGCGGGACGCTTATTGCGGGTTTATCTTCTACAAAAATAAGAGAGAGGTTGTTAGAAAAATATGCCATGACCCTCGAAGAAACTCTGAATATAGCAATTGCATTAGAAAGTGCGCAACAAACATCGCATGTTCTAGAGTCAACCCCAATTACCGCTTACAATAATGCTATTGCCGAACCTACTTCGTCAGAACAACCACAAACACATTTAGCTGTAGCGAATCCACGGAATATCCGTCGAAGTTGCTTTTTCTGTGGTGGCAACATCCATCAAAGAATCAAATGCCCCGCTTACAACGCTGAATGTCAACTATGTGCTAAAAGAGGACATTTTGCAACTGTCTGTCGCAGCTCTGGGCATAAGCGGCAAGACGTAAACGTTGCTATTACTCCGGAAGCTAATCTCCAATCTCATGCTAATTTATCAACAATATCAGCGGCTGCACCTTCAAGTTTAAGCAAAGCCACTATACCTATAACTGTAAACAACCATCGTGCGGAGGCTTTAGTTGATACAGGCAGTTCCATTAGCTTCATTGACAGCAATCTTGCACGACTGATGAAGCTTAGGAAGAGGCCATGTAGACAAGCAGTAACTCTCGCTTCACTTAATAATATATCATATGTGAATGGCCTATGTCATGCTACGATAAAAATCGATCGTCACGTGTATAAAAATCAAGAGCTTCTTGTTGTAAATGACCTCTGCGCGGACGTTATCATCGGACATGATCTCCTAAAGAATCATTCCTATCATTCCTTAAGAATAACTCTCAGAATCGTTATATTTTAACGATAATAGACGAATACAGTCGTTTTCCTTTTGCTTTTGCTTGCAAAGATATGACATCTGGTACTGTCATCAATTGTCTCAAGCAACTATTTTACTTGTTTGGCATGCCAGCTTATATTCACTCCGATAGAGGAACTTCGTTCATGTCTGATGAATTGAGACAGTTTCTCACACACCTAGGAATAGCCTGTAGCAGAACTACCCCGTACAACCCTCGTGGGAACGGATTGGTAGAACGTTTAAACGGCACTCTCTGGAGGACGATACAGCTGTACCTACGCACAAATGAAATGGGAATTGACAAATGGGAGACCGCGTTACCAGTCGCCCTTCACTCTATAAGATCACTACTGTCAACCGGAATAAATACTACGCCACATGAACGAATGTTTAACCATCCACGGAGAACTTCAAATGGTCAATCAATGCCGTCTTGGATGCTTTCGCCCGGACCAGTTCTGATGAAAAAGAATGTCAGGAACTCAAAATTTGACCCAGCAGTGGAGGAAGTAGAGCTGCTTCAAAGTAACCCAGACTACTCATTTATTAAGTTACCTGACGGTAGAGAAACGACCGTATCAAACAGATCTCTGGCGCCATGCCCTGTTACCGAAATTTTATCGGACGAGTATTCTCCAGCGGATACCGAAGAAGACCAACCTGTCAATGACACCCCGGTGGACGAGTATTTTCCAGCGGATACTGAAGAAGATCAACCTGTAAATGACACCCCGGTGGACGAAAGTCCTCAGCCTCGCCGTTCTACTCGTGAACGTAGACCTCCAGTGCGTTTAGGAGACTATGTGTCGTCGTCTATGGCAAGGGGTGAATGATACAGATCTCTTTTGATATTAACATAGACATTTACAACTCTATTACTCATTGTCATCCTTTTATGTTATCAATATTGTCATTCTATTGTCTAGCATATTATACGCAAAATTAATGTTGAATAAAGCCAATATTTACGAATGGTTTGTTTTAAGCATGTATCATTAATCAATTAATTTTCCATATGGCTTCCATATGATTAGCCAGTGTCAGGGTTTGTAGGTTCGTGCTGTTCGTATTTAGTTTGGTTAACAACTCTGCTAAGTACTCTTAATTGGGATTGTGCAGTTACAAGAGAATAGTATAAATATAAGTAGTAAACATATAAAAGAGAGTAGGGTAAAAAGTCTGTTGAACCACCTGAAACAAAGAGATATTTTAAAATGTTAGTTCTATATTCATTTGTTGTATTCCCGGTTCCAGTATCGTCAGATTTCGGATTCATTGTTCATTTCATCTTTATTATTACAGGTCAGTAATCTTATTCTTGTTTTGTTGAAATAACTTTGCATTGTAAACTTTTTATTTTAAATGCTATGCTATGCTTTTTTTTTAATACTTTTTATTTTACTTAATTAAAGTGGAATGAGCCCCGGCAAAACGGCGGAGGAATCGGTTTTTTTTTTTTCAAAACTATTTGGCTGCATGATCATTGGCTTCTTGGTATCAATAAAATTAAAAACTGAAAGTTTGAAGTTTTCAACGTTTTCTTTCCTATCCTTAAAAAAAGAATTACATTCCTATCACTCAAGTTTTGAAAATAATATTTATAATTTTACCATCATTTACTATTTTGAAACAAATTATTCGTTCACCACGTAAATTAATACATCGATCTATTTTGTATTTGTATTTCTTTCCTACTGTACAATGGATTATTCAACAATTAGCAATAAAACAAATTACACCGAAGCGGAGGAGGTAACTAACGGTGAACTAAGTGAACGCTATTATTTACTCAAGAAACAGTATGAGAGTTTGTCCAATAGTTATGATGTTATGAAACAAGAGCTACATGACACTAGGCGAAGTTACCAGACAGCTTTGGATGTCCAGAGCCACCTAAATGCTGAGTTAGAAGGTTACCAAGCTGATGAAGGAAAACGAAAGAATGAATTGGTGTCCCGAATAACATCGCTACAAGAAGAGATATCTGCTTTGCGTGAGGAACGGACAGAGCTAGCGGAGAAGCATGCGAATGAAATAAAGAAGTTTGAGGGCGAAATAAAGGTTCTTAAGGACGAAAAACAGCTTATACAACGCCAGAGTCCGGTTCCAGATAATTCGGAGTTAGATGAGGCTCGCGCGGCTGTTTCTACTGCGTTGTCTGACGCTGAGACAGCGAAGGCGATGTTGGCGGCAGCTCGTGAAGAACTTTTGTCTTGGAAAATGAAGGTTGAGGAGCTAGTGTCAGAGATAGGAGAGATGCGAGCGTCGATGGAGTTGCGTAAGGAAGAGCTGCGGGCCGCCAGCGAGCGGGAGGATGCGGCGCTCGCGGAGCTGGCTGAAGCCAGGGCTATGTTACACCAGTACACAGACCCACAAGACATGCAACCTCATGGTCAGTGTGCATATTTATTCCTACACCAATGAGTTTCAAGTAGTTATGGTCTCTTTAGATAATATTCATAATCCTGTGCCATAGGCTGTTTTTAATATTATCTTTTTTTTTAAATATTGCAGCAGTAAAAGGAAATTCTTTATTTGCCGAAGTTGAAGACAGAAGGCAAGAAATGGCAAAGAATCTTATTCATATGAAACAAACAAACTCAAGGGTAAATAAAAAACTTAAAAAATTTTTTGCTTTGAAAAAAAATGGACAATCGCCAGCTTTACTAGAGGTTGGCAGAAAGTCACTAGAAATAAGCCAAAGACTAATCATTGTAAAGAATTGGGGTGAGCAGTGGCAGTCTTGAAAGTCTTAATCACGATAATGTTTATGAATTAAAACATGGAGTGGTAGACGCTGCACGGACGAAATTGAATATTGTAGAAGGCTGGAAATACATGGTGTAGACAGGTTTTACAAGAGAAAAATAGAGAAAATGAAGGCCTTTGCCCTGAGGCACACTGATGTGGAATAAAAATATTAATGTAGATTAGATTGTATTAAGTTTTTTTTTAAATTATCTGAATTAAGGCTATTAGTAATAAATTAATTAAAATAACATTGAGCATTGGTGTGCATTGGGGGAGGCCTCTGTCCAGCAGTGGACAGGATTAGGCTGATGATGGTGCCATGAAAATAAAACATGTTATTGCAGTTCCTCTGTGGCCAAGAGGGGCATTAGATAGGAACAGTAAAGGAGGTCGAAGGTGGCCTATGCCGAAAGGCATATAATTTTAAGAGATACTCTTACAAAATCAAAACATGTAGTCAATCTGTGTGGCTGTATATATCCCATATTGGTCCATTATGAAAATGTACAATTTATTGTTTTATAAATGATAATGAATTCAATATAATTATAATTGATGATATTTTTTGTTTCCATTCACATTTCAGCTCCGAAGAGAGTTGGCAAATAAACAAGCGGAGCTTGACACATTACTCCATGAAAAGCAGACAATCTGGGAGCAGCAGGCCGGTTCATCTGCTCACTATGACAAGGAACTTATTGGTGGGTATTTGTGTAATGCTATATTAATGATTTTATATCTTAAGTGCAAAAAATGGATGAAAATAGATTGCATGTGGCCGAAATGCGTATGTTAAGATGGATGTGTGGAGTGACGAAGATTGATAGAGTGAAGAATGAGTATATCAGGGGATGCCTGATAGTTGCTCCAGTGATAGAGAAGTGTAGAGAAAAGCGGCTGTCGTAGTGTGGACATGTTTTGAGGAGGGAGAATGAGCATGTAACGAGAAGAGTTATGAATATGTGAGTGGATGGTAATGCAGGGAGAGTGTTAAGGATTGTAAACACCTTTTATGTTAAGATGATAAGATAACTGGATGTTTTGATTGATTGATAGATAAAACTGATAGAATGTTAAAAATGATGTTTATTTGTTTGTTCGCACACGCGGAACGCTTGCTGTCCGAACGTGTACTGTTCTTACATTAATACAATTAATAATATTATAATGTGCAATTACAGGGAATTGATGACATCACATTTCTGTTCGGTTGAGACCGAACAGAGAGGAACACCAAAGAAGAGATGGATAGATTGTGTGAATGAGGACATGGCTAGAATGGGAGTGAAAGTTGATATGGCGTGTGATAGGGGAGAGTGGAGGAGAAAGACTCGTTGCGCCAACCCCAAATGAAATTGGGAAAAGGGCAGGATAATGATGATGATCTTAAGTACATTCACTGCAGAGTTGGTGCAATATTATCATGCTCTTCCATTCTTCAAAATGTTTTATATATTATATTTATATTATTAATTCTATTTGACATGATGCCAACAGCTTCTTTTTATCACCGCACCGCTCGCCATCGCCAGGGAATTCATCCTCACACGTTAGAACCAAAATGGTCGCGTACCGTGCGTTTTAGGAGGAATTTCCTTCCTCGTACGCTTAGGCTGTGGAATGAACTCCCTGGTGAGGCTTTCCCAAGAGACTACAACATGGAGTCCTTCAAAAAGGGCGTGAAAAGGTTTTTTAAGGGTCGGCAACGCGCTGGTGATGCCCTCGGTGTTGCAGGCGTCCATAGGCTACGGTGACCACTGCCCATCTGTGTGGGCCGTATGCTTGTATGCCACCCTGGTTGTATAAAAAAAAAAAAAAATCTGAGAGGTAAAAAATAATCTATCTTTTACCATAGCATAAGCTCACTAGTTTACATTAATAATTAATCACAATAATAAAATACGATAACATTAAGTCCTAATTGTATTCTTCCGCAGAAAGCTATGAAGATCGCATTACTCATCTCGAGGGGTTGTGTGAGAGGCAGAGGAGGGAGCTAGCTCGTTGGTTCGGCAAGCTGTGCGAGCCTACTGCCCAGGGCTGGCTTCCGGGTGTCATGGATCATTTGAAGTAAGATGGTTTATTGGATTAGACAATGGGGATTGTCTCATTTTTTTTAATTGTTATAAAGTGAAAACCATTTCGAGGAATAAGGTTGCTGATCGTAGCCTATTAGTTAGAATGCGAAAATAATCATGGATTATTAATATTTTAGCCTTTAAATGAATAACCTTCATTTGCCCTTCAAATGACGTCACTGTTGGCTGAATATCAGTAATGTGTTTGCTATGACAGCAATGACAGAAATGACATTTACAAACACAAGTGTCATAAGTCACAAACAACAAATTATAACCTTACATTGTAAGGTAAATACGATTTGTTCTCATTGTTTTAATAAACAAACGTTTAATAATTATGGAATATAGAAAGCGCTTTGTTCCTACCAGTAAGGTAATTATTACCAATGTAAGTTAATGAACCAAGAACTCAAACTCATAGCGTCGGCTTCACTTCGTAAAATTGCTCAAGATGCAAGCGAAGACTGTTCAGAATTGAACAAGTTACTTGAACAACCTACAAGCAGTAGCAGACCATTGAACAGAAAACGTGAGGAAATAGTAATGCCCAGTACTTCTACGTGTCCTACCATGCCCACAAAGGTAAAGTATATTTTACTGAGTAAAACAATGCTAAAGAAACAGTATAATTAATAGTCGCGAAGATATTTTTATATCTCTATATTATTGATAATTAACATTAACGTTTGTTTTACAGATGAATGTTGCAACACAGTATGGAATAAAAATGGTGCATAAGAGCACTAACTATATAAGTAGAAAACCGCTAACTAATATTGCTACAGTGGAAGTGATATCTTCACAAGACACATCATCTGTGACCACTCCTTTGTTTGGATGTACAACAGAGACTGAGGAATCTACAGTGAATGAATCAACTAAGAGTATCTTCCCATTTAGAAAAATTATGTTAGACACAGTATTTAAGAAACCAATAATGTATTTAGGATGTTTATGTAGAGAGTTATTAGACGTGTAAGAGAGTATGCTTTATTTAAACCTCACTCTGTAGTGAACTATCTGATGTTCTTGGTGGTTTCAAATAAAGGATCAGAAACACAAAATAACCCCTCATTTTTATTACAAGTCATCATTTAACACATGCCTTGTGTTCTAATTTATCCGTTATTTCCTCATTTTTCATGTATGTGCTAACAACTTTCTCTGAAGCTATTCTGTACTGTTTGTTCACTTCAAGTTTTTGGCTCCTCTTATTTCAGCATGGTTATGTTGGTTTGTAAACATATATTCCAAAATCATAACATTCTCTACTTTCGGCAGATTCCGTGAGTCCGCTTTGACAAAATTATTTCACGACATAGTAGTTTTTTCACGAAATAATAAGAAAACTGTTAATTCGCGTCGCTTGTGGTATTTTTACAGTAACAAAAATAAAAGAATGAGTGACACATGAGTGTTGACATTTGTTTGACGGCATTCTTTTTTCCCTTGAAGCAAAGGTATTACACAATTTTACGCCAACAGTGACGTCATCGTAATAAAACGATCACGTTTTTTCAAAATTCCGTATAAAAGTTATTACTTTAAAAATAACGAAAATATTGAAATTAGTTTCTCAAATTGATCTATTTTATCCATTTCAACTATAAAAACAGCATGTCGAAAATATTAGACAATCCCCATTCCCGTATCTGTAGACTTATTCCGCTCTCCTCGATTCCTCTTAAAAAAAACATTAAGTGCGGCAGTTCCCACGTGGATTATGAAGGTACCTGGTTTAACTAGTCTTCGGGCACAAAACGAGATTCAATAGAAACATCTATTGTGAGAACACCAGTGTTCGCGGTGCCCGCTAGGGGGTTGATGCCCACTTTCGTCCACTTAAATAATAAATAAAAATAAATATCCTCAGACATTCTCACCCATGAACTAGTCCCATTTTAAGCAACTAAATGCTGCTTGTGTTACGGACACTAGATGATGGACAAATATATTTAATAGATAAATACATATAATAATTCAGAATATACATAATATAATACATATATAATGAACATCCAAGACTGGAGAACAAATGCCTGAAAATTCATCACCCAAACACTTGCCTCCACTGGGGATCGAACCCAGGACCTCTCGAGATGGCGACGCCTTGAGACCGGCGTACAGACCACTCGACCACGGAGGTCGTCAAAACTTATTTATTATCTTTTATTAGTAAGAGCTACTGAAAGTCTTTTGCATTCTAGAGTAAAAATCCAAGATGAAGATTCAGAAGAAGAAGAAGAGGGTAGTTTACAGATGGTTCACGTCAAGAGTAAGTTCGCGGACAGTTACCTTCAAGACTACTACCGCCACTGGATTCCATTTGGCATGGACTCCTCGTGGTGTGTAAGCGACTCCCATATTGAGGGTTCAGAAAATGTAAGAGTGAATGTACATAACCAAGGAGACGGTACAAAGTCTTGTCCAAACATTTTTGATGATTACCAAGCCTCAATGATATCCTCTTGTGGTACATCGTGTTGCACTCCGTGTAGTCCTCTTCCATGGGAGGAGGAAAAGCCTGGTATAGTAACAAAGTTTTGCAAGAAATTTAAACAGAAAGCAAAGTCGGAACCAAATTATCCAGGAATCGAATGGAGAGTGCTACCAAAAGATTCTGTCGAAGTTTTCAGGAAGAGAAAGATTTATGCGCAAAGTAACAAATCTAACTGGCTTACTATAACCGATAGACCATATTCAGTTCCTAGTTTAGAGAGCATTGGCGCCCCAGACACTTTAATCGATTGTTCGAAGCCAAAAACAACTTTTTGCAAATCTGAGAAAAAGCAGAAATCGTGCAACAAGCATGTCTCGTTACCAGATTGTGACACACTGACCGATTCGCTGTTAAAACAGCTGGATTCGCCAACCCCTAGTGGTATACTAACGTTTAAAGGCAGCAATGTCAAATGCAACTCAAATGAAAATACGACTTGTCTTAAACACGCAAGAATTATCTCTAAGCCCACTAGCACAATTGAGGCACCTAGACATCCTTGTCAGGAAATGTCACCACCAAAATGTCCGCCTTGTTATATATCGCCGCCATGCAGGTCCCCATCTGCCTGTTCAAGTTGTGCTCAAGTTATTGATGTAGTTCCCCCTTGTGGGCCACCAATTTCGATTACTCTTTCAGACAAACCATCCATTCTATCTCCGCGACAAAACTTATATGAAACACAGAACCTCAGCTAATATACTACAGTCATATGAAGCAAAGAAAGCAGTTCTAGAGTTATATGCTGAAAAAACAATTGCAGTTAACGGCGAAAGAATGGTGGCTAAATTGCCAAAATTTCACTACGACGAAAATGATATCGATAAGGATTATGAAGAGTTTGCCCAAAGTACAGTTAGAGGTGTCAGAAAAAATATTGTAATGATATCTGTGAAAAGATAGTTATTTGTTTTTTCAATTTTTTTTGGAATGTGCATGTTTCCTTTGGAGAAATATAGTTTTGTATATTTTTTTGAGTACGATTAAGTTTTATTTATGTCTGTTCGCTTTCCGTCAAAAAAAAAAATTGTCGTTCATAGTAACACAAAAAAAAATTGGAAATGTAATAATTACAAAGCAAGATCCTTACCTAGTCCTTACCTATGTAATTGGTGTTTTGTATGGAGATTTTGGGGAATTCTGCATTTTCCATACTAACATTTTATCAGTTTTCTTTACAACGACAAATTCAGAGATAATATTTGGCATGTATCATTAGACAAGCTTTAGTAATATGTGTAATATCACACTTCATAAAAATTATTTACCGTTTTTAAGTGAATGCAAATAAAATGATGTATTCGGGAGGCACTTAAAAAGAGTTGTTTCCGTGTCCAATTTTAACACAATTAAACATACAACAAATTATCAAAACAAATCAAAAGAGCTTAAAAATATAGTCTATTTTTAGACGAGGTAATTATTTTTTAGGAATACTCTGAATCTTAATAGTTACAGACAAAATACTAAGACAGAATAAAAACACCAATTTCATAGGTAAGGACTCAATATTATAATGATAGATTCTCTAAAACTTTTTACCACATAATTGATTATCTTGTTTCATTCATACCCCACTGCTGGGCACAGGCCTTTCTCATAGATAAACACATGAGGAGTATGGGTCGTAACACTACGCTGGCCCAATGGGGGTTGGTGGGTAGAAACGGTTATAATAGCAACCGGGACAAATAGCTTAACGTGCCTTCGGAAGCACAATGGAATCCGAGATCACAAAGTTTTGGTCACCCATTCAACGTACTAACCATTTCGCCACCGAGCTCTTCAAATCTTCGTAATTATCACAAATAAATAAATAAGACTAGGGAACAAATGCCTATATTCATCACCATCATTTGCCCCCACAGGGAATCGAACTCAGAAGCTCTGTAGATGGCGTCAAACCATTTGACCACAGTAATTGTCTAGTAGCGGGCAGATGCCTTGATTTATTTTACCATTTACAGGTCTGAATGTGAACGACTACGTGAAGAAGTTCTATCTCAAGGAGCGACGCAACTAGCCAGCGCGGTCCAAGTGAGAGAGCTGCGAAGGAAACTCGCCCTTATGACCGCCGCCAACGCCAGACAAAACGCCAGTTCGCCACAACAACCAGTTCACGACAATAAGGCTGATATTGCCATGAAAGTTACAGTGCCTGTTAGAAGCAAGTTTACTCCAGATGATGTGAAGAAAAAGGTTTCTTTTAATTAGTAATGACATTTAGATGTTTAAGCAATTTAAGTATCATGTAGGCATATAAATATTTATACTGTGATCTTTGTAAATACATTTTTACTAAATGAAACTTAATTATTATTTATTCTACTTCCACTTTTAGGGGAATCTGCTTCCAAAAGGGGTATTATAAGTGTAATATCCTTCAAAAAGGGCGTGAAAAGGTTTTTTAAGGGTCGGAAACGCGCTGGTGATGCCCTCGGTGTTGCAGGCGTCCATAGGCTACGGTGACCACTGCCCATCTGTGTGGGCCGTATGCTTGTTTGCCACCCTAGTAGAATTAAAAAAAAAAGTCTTAATTTGTCTTTGGAATCATAGCTCTTATTATTTGCCATATTCTATATCCCCACATCCATTTAACAAAGAAAACTAGTGTTCTTTTTCATCCAAAAATGTAATAATTATTTACAAAAATATACATATATAAAAAATAAAATAAATGTTCACAAAACGTACATGATTGTCTGGTACCCTTATTATACGACGAATTTTTTATTCCAAATAACATGGGAGTCTGTCTGTGTCACACATGGCAACATTCTAGGAGGATTACCATTTAACTTTCTAGCAACACTGACGCAAAATTTCTTCGTTTTCTTGGAAATAACGTTCACAGAACTAAATATTGCTTTCATTTGCTTTATTTTTAATTCAAATCCATCTTTTCGCATTAATAACTTATATCCTCTTCTTATAGTTCCTTGAAATCGTTAGTGAATTTTGTTGAAGTGCTTAAGAAGTAACATTTGCATCTCTGGGCGGGGCTAAGTCTTTGAGAGCATGCTCGCGAGCATGCGCGACATGCCTCGAGCGCCGAGCATGTTCGCGAGCTTCCTTCTGAGTGCGAGCACGCAGTCTTATCGCTGCTGTGTCTTGAACACACTTTGAGAATGCGCCTGAAGCAACAGTTATACAACTATAGTAATTGAGGTACGGTTAGTAAAAAAGTACACCAACAATTTATGTTGTCTTTGACTATAATTACGTGCTTATAAAATGTCATGCATTTATTCTCATGTAGTTTTATAATACACTAGCTGTTGCCCGCGACTTCGTCCACGGATACTGTGGTTTTTTAACTACTTTCAGCCGTACGTGCCTACCGGTGCAGCTAGAGTTCGAGATCACAAAGTTTTGGTCACCCATCCACGGCTATACCATGGCGAAGGTGGCTTAGTTCTCGATCGAAAGCTACAGCGTACTAATCACTACGCCTCGACTACGGGCGGCGGTAAAGAAGCAGGTGGAGACCTTAAGGGTCCGGCGAACAGTGAATTTTTCATACAAACGTAATACCAAAATCATTTTCAATTAGAGAATATCTGGACAAATCATCGCTGTTATTCGGATTAAGAAAGTATTTTTCTATGCTTCTGTTAAAAAAAATTTGTTCAAAATATTTATAAACTTATAAATATATGCGATTATATTTCGTAAATTTTTCGACGTTTTCGGACATATTATTTGTTTCATATGAAAAACGCAATTAATCATTATGTAATTTTAACAGAAACATAGAAAAATACTTTCTTAATCCGAATAACAGCGATGATTTGTCCAGATATTCTCAAATTGAAAATGATTTTGGTATTACGTTTGTATGAAAAATTCACTGTTCGCCGGACCCTTAAAGAGTAATACCCACTGACAGTCTCCCAGCAGCGCACGACGTCGGCGGGCGTCTCGGAGGCGAGGTAGCAGTGGATGACCATGTCCTCGTTCTCCTCACACACCGGCTCTGGGCTGATCATGCTGGTCGCGCGCATCTCTATGCGCGCCGCAGTCGCGCGCATGTCATCTGCTGTTATACTGTCAACATATTATTTAGTACTTAGGGCTGAGACCGGCTGCCACATTCTCCCGAATATCCCTTGAAATCTCCTATTGACGCATCCCCGACGTAATGGTAGACCCAAACTAGGTTGGCAGACTGGGATCGAATTGGAGAATCGTTTCGCAGAATTACACCGCAAATGGAAAGCTCATTTAGAAATATTTAAGAAAGCCCGTCAATGTATCACACAAGAAGGGCGTCATTTGAGCAACTGTTGTAAACAAAAATAAATATTACGATAGCTTATAGCGGCTACGGGCTCGCCACCTGTCACGCTGAGCAAAGGTGTAGGTAGTTTCTGCTAGGTGAAGCGCGGATTATGGCTTGGACTGCTTTTGCGGTGCTTTCGCCTAGTCTCTGACTAACCCTTAGGGGATAATCGTCGTGATTATATGTATGTATGAAACGATAGTTTTAGAGCAGTTTATCCGTGCAAACAACGAACCGCAAGGTTTTTATCCCTTACAACGTTCTTGTAAGCTGTAGGACTTAACCTAAGACGACTTCGTTATATTAAATGTATGGGAGAGTTTCAACTCAATATTTTTAATATTACTACATTTATTTAAAAAAATATATGAATGTTTACTCATTGGATGGCGCACTTTCGATAACAGTTTAAAGTTTTCTTGTATCTCTTATATTTACGGAATTGTCTCCTGACCACACTTAACGTTTACACCCTGTAGGTATCTAGATACTGTTCATACATACATATAATTACGAATATTATCCCCTAAGAGTTAGTCAGAGACTAGGCAAAAGCACCGCAAAAGCAGTCCACTGCCATAGTCCGCGCTTCACCAAGCAGGGACTGCACGTCCCCAGCGTGACAGGTGGTGAGCGTCGCCGCTATAAGCTATTGGTATTGCTATAAGTCGTGCAGTTCTAAGTCCACTGGTCGCCTTTTAAGACACCCAAGGAAAGACATGGGTTGGTAGTCTACTGATACTGTTCATGTAATCACCCGTATCTCTCCGAATGGTTGTCATCCAAGGTCTTAAGCTTTTCCATGTAAATTTTGTCCTTATAATCCCCTCGTGGCTCTGCGTCGGACTCTGAGGCCACGGCCACCCCACCGGCCAGCGCTGCGTCTTCTACTAGTCTTTCTACCTGCAATAAATGTGTTTTTTTTTATAGTCAGCCCAGCAAATGACACCACCTTTTTTTTTTTTTTTTTTTTTTACCCAGAAAATCCTTTATGGATACCCAAGCCTCTGGGGCGGACTTGGGTTATGTGGGACTCTCCCGTAGGCCTACCCACTAAAAACTGGGGTTGATCCTTTCCCCCCATCAGTCGGTCAGACGGGAAGCTCAACGCACACGACCGAATGGCCGACCAAGGGGGGAAGCTCTGTCCGAGCCCGTCGGTTCCCCTCGCGGGGATAGATGACAATACCACCTGATGGTAAGCAGTAGATAAGTCCATGCGAAGGATGCTAGGGCAGCACCAAAGGATGCAGGCTTAGCGACCTCCATCTTGCTGGCTCATAAGATGTTTTTCATGCCTTTTTTGAAGGAACCCATGCTGTAGGAAGAAGGGAACACGTGTGCCGGTAGAGAATTCCATGCTCTGGATAAACGAACAAAGCATATATACGCTGATCAATTGAAATAGGTTAGAAACTATAAGCGATAGCGCTTTGCCTTTCGATATCGAAAACGAAGCTACCTTCGCCATAGTTAGGTCTTGATGGATGACCAAAACTTTGTGACCTCGAACTACTCCGTGTCGCTGTTGCATCGGTTTCAACCCGCATTGGGCCAGCGTGGTGGTGTTATAGCCCATACTCGCAATAAAATAGATGTATAAAAAAGAGAACGAAAAAAGACAAAGAGAAAAGAGTTTATTAAAATAGAATTTAAAGCGTTTTGGTGCTCTATAAAACTGCCGAAGAGGTAGGCGCAGAGAACCCACATTTCACCTAAACGTTCTATTATTTAGAAGCGGTAACCACTTCTCATGGAGAAAAATTTTCAACTATCCTTTTTTCTTTTAGAAAAAAAAAATGTTTTTTGATTATTCCTAAAGAAACTTTTTATTCATTCATTATTTCAAAGATATCAAAAACATTATCCTCCTTGGTTTTTCAGGAAATAGCCTAGGCAAAAGATGTTGATTCGTTGTAATTCGGATTTATCATCAATTGTGACCTTTCGATAAGTGATGCTATCATTCATTTTCATTTCTTCGCAAAATTTTGTCGTTTCTTAGGGACATGCTTTATACACACAAAATAAGAATAAAAATTTACGCTTTTCCTGTTTCTTTTGAAACGTGAACAATATTTTTTACATTTTCTCATCAAACAGTCATCTGTGTTTAAGAATATTAACAAAATAATCAGATGAAAAGTACCGAATATTCTGTTTCTGTTATTTTGATAAATATTTTTCTCATCTTTTCACAGAATTACTCTTGTACGCTAAGAATAATGTCATAGTCAATGCAATGAAAAGATTTGCGATGCTTTTGCCTAGTCTCTGACTAACTAACTAAATAAATTCTCTAACTAAGAATGCACCAGGAACAAGATCAAATAACAGTACAAGACATAGGAATAATTTAATAGGCGGCGCAACTTACACGGGTCGTGCCAAGAATTTGTAACGGATACTGCGAACCTTTTTAGACCTCTAATATTTTTAAGCCTGCCGCCACTTAAATTATGGTCTTTCAAAGAGGAATATGATTGCTATAATAATTTTAAATTTATTTGAATCCGTTTCAATGAAGTTTTACCTTTATAACTATCTAAATAAAACGGCCAAAAGCGTGTCCGGTCAAGAGCATGTCGGGCCACGCTCAGTATAGGGTTCCGTAGTTTTACATTTTGTAAAATTTATTAAAAACTGTTCAACCCATCAAGTTCAAAATTATTTTTCTAGAAAGTACTTATAAAGTTCTACTTTTGAGAAATTTTTCATATTTTTTGAACATAAATGGTTCAAAAGTTAAAGGGGGGGAGAAACTTTTTTTAAATTTCGGAGCGAGTATTTCAGAAAATATAAATTTTATCGTAAAATGATGTTAGAAAACCCCTATAATAGCTAACCACGAAAAAAAAAATCAGTCCCTACATTATGTGTATGGGCATCCCCCCTAATTTAATATTTTATTCCACTTTTGATTTTTGCACTTTGTCGGCGTAATTAATATACATATTTATTCAAAATTTCAGCTCTCTAGTCCTAACGGTCACTGAGATTATTTGCGGACGGACAGGCAGACAGACAAACAGACATGGCGAAACTATAAGGGTTCCTAGTTTACTACGGAACCCTACAAAATGCAATATCTTTAGTCTTTCCTTAAATTGCTCGGATTGCAGTGATTTTATGTAGCATTTTGGCTTTTGGAATTTCGATAATATAGAGTGGTTATTATTCTCAATAGTGCGCGGTATCGGCTTGCCCCCTATTAGATACAAACAAAAACAAACAAACACAAATCACTTTAATTCTAATAGGCTAAACTGGCACATAAGAACGTCAATATTTTACAATTTAGAAATGTATATAATACTCGTACGGTTATATTAGTTCTATATAATAATGTTCATTACCGCGAGCGCTTGTAGCAAGTACAACCACAGAGCATTGACTGTGGTTGTAATCGATACAAGCGGCCGGATTCCGAGAGTAAGGCTTTCATGAGAAGAACCCGGCAAGAAACTCATGAGCCACTTTTTTTTAAATAGCAAATAATATAATTATAATTACGTGGGATCTCTACCAACCCTTCGGGGATGGCAGTATCATTACCGATAAAAATGTAATAGGTACCGATTAATCCTTCCGCCAGGAGATTAATAAAAAATAGATTTAATTGAACTGCAGTAGGTATGTTTATTTTTTCAATATAAAGCTTGCTCGTGCGCAGATTTGTAACGATGAGTTTACAATGCGCAAAACGTGTTTGTGATTGGACCTTATGATCAGATTTTCTAAGAATATCGGCTTTGATATATACGGTAAGTAAATACGTACAGTATGACGTGTCACTATGTTCAAGGATAAAAAATCGTTTGTTTTTTGGTTAGTGCGAATATTTTAACCGCGGTCAAGAGTAACTACTATTGAGGTCTACTTCTCTTATCACGAGTGGTAGTGCCGCTTCAGGCACGTACAATTTTCTTTGTATAGAAATGGATGAGTATGTGCCTGGAGGAACGGTTTAGTGGGCATGCATTTATGTACAAAGAATATTTTATTTGTATGAAATGCTCCTAGCGTCGGGGTATGCTCTGGCGCAGACAGGGGGAACAGAAACTAAACTGTTTTAGTTTCTGTTGCTCCATTTTTTTTTTACTTTGAAAATTTGTTTGTTTTTACTACTTTTAATTTGGTTGTCGTAGTATCTTCCGCTCCCTGTCTTACTATCATTCGTCATTATTATTATCACTCAATATAATCATGCAATCGATATATTAGGTCCTTACCTATGAAATTGGTGTTTTGTATGGAGATTTTGGGGATGTCTGCATTTTACATACTAACATTTTATCAGTTTTCTTCACAACGACAAATCCAGAGATAATAATATTTGGCATGTATCATTACATTAGACAAGCTTTAGCAATATGTGTGTGAACACGCTTGATAAAAATTATTCATCGTTTTTATGTTAATGCAAATCAAATGATGTATTCGGGAGGCAGTTAAAAATAATTGTCTTTGTGTCTAATTTTAACACAATTAAACTTACAAACAATTATCAAATTAAATAATACGAGCTCAAATATATGGTCTATTTTTAGAAGAGGCAATTATTTTATAAGAATGTTCTGACACTTAATAGTTACGGACAAATTGCTAAGAATGCTAAGACAGAATAAAAACACCAATTTCATAGGTAAGGACCCAATATTTTTTCTGTTATCTACCAGTAAATTTAGAAAAATACTGAAATTGATGAAAAGAAACGAAATAGCATAGCCTACTTACCATTTTGTTAGATATACTGATGTGGTGTTCGTCATCTAGGTCGTCGTCGAGATCCCGCCTCTCGCCCGGGTTCTGGAAGTGAGTGGCTCGCACAGACTGCCCGCTGCCCATTGCTGCTTCTACTAGAAGACAATCATGATCATTTTTACTATCAGACATTGTCACCAGCGTATTACGTCCCACTGATGGGCACAGGCCTTCTTGAACACATACAATCACGCCTGTAATCCCCGAAGGGGTAGGCAGAGTCCAAGGAGCACTGTGTTCCTTAAGACCACATTTAGCCATACAAAATTTTGTCAGATGAAAAATCGTGAAAGAGTAGTAACAAGTGGCTAGCTCATCGCCTACACAATCACAGACCCAGTACCCAATACGCCCTTAGTCGCCTTTTACGAGATGCTAAGCAAGAAAAGCAGTTGGTACATTATTTTTGTGTCCCGAACTAACACGGGACCACATTGAACACATTCATGAGAACATTTACATGAGGAGTAGGTACGATCAGTAACACCAATACGCCATATGCGGATTGGTAGCAATAGCGAGAAGGACCACCAGTCTTCCGAATCTCGGAGGAACTCGAGATCTAAAAGTTTTGGTCACCCATCGAACCACTACGCCACCACTACGATTATAATCACGCCTTAAATGGTATAATCGTCTTAGTTTGTTCGTTTGCATTGTAGGTTTGAGTGTACTTCGACATGGTTTGATCAGTAAAAAACCACCTAAGAGTAGTAGGGCGCACATTTAAAAAAATCTTTAAGTTTATAGAAATAAAACATACCTTAAATTTCAATAGTGTGAATAGTGAAATCCTATGAAATAATAAAGAAATAACTGTAATTTTGCGGCATTTCTATCACAATTTCAATGACTTGGTCATTGTCAAAGAGTATATAATCAAAGAGTATACAATAACTACGTATATATAATTTCCAAAGATATTAAATACTACCTTCTATGAGTAATTTTTTAGGGACTTGGCGACTTGAAGTATACCATAGAGTCTGAAAGGAACTAGACATAGAGAATGTCATTTTGTAGCCAAGGTTTCTAAGAGCCAAGGCTTTTATACGTCCATACTTTTTGTTTTTGAATGTTGCATTATTTTACTTTTTACTCTAGTTTCTCAGACTTATTACTCGATTCGCACCCATGTACCAAATATCTCGTACGATTCGGGTGAATTGTAATAATTAATTAGTACAAACTTTTCTTTACGATGTTCGCACTAAGTGTATTCGCACTCTAGAAATAATGTATTTATTGAGGACTCGCACAGACGGGAAAGAGCGAGTGAGTCTTAATTAAAGATGGTGATTTACTTTGCCATCATAACATAAGTTCGTCGGAATAAGCACTCTCGCTGAAGGGTGGTTCCAATGGTTTCTTAGAGTTGTTAATTCGCAGGCGATACCGATTAGACCCACAGATTGACGGTATTACATGCGAGAGAGTCCGACATAGTTCTCTGAGTCTCTTTAAACTCAGAAATTCGTAAGGTATTTTCCCATAAAAACACAGATTTTAGTGTAATATCGTTTTAGTAATTATTTACCAAAGAGCTGCAGAATAATAGCAAAAGAAATTAGTTAAGAGTTTTAAATATAATTTTGAATAAAAAATATTTGAGACACTGCACAAGCCTACAAGGCTTATTTTATGTAGCACATTAATTATTAATTCAGATTTAAATCAAGCGTTTCAAAATCTGACTGCTCAAACCTATAAATTAAAAGTTACATCATGGGAAATGTTACACCAGACACGCGTTCGATAAGTAATGTAATAAAAATGCGCCTGGAGTGCCGCAGGGAACAATAATGGGGCCCTTGAGATTTATTTTGAAAAACTATTAATTAAGTTGTTTTAATTAGCACTTTTAATAGTTAAAAAGGAACTCGGAGAAACATATTTAACTTTGAGAATATAAGAGTGAGTGAAAAGATTTTATAAAACTCATCTCAACGCATAATATAATCTTAACACAAAGATATATCGTTTTATAGAAAGCACTACTTAAAAAGTAAGAAATACAGTAAGTAAGTTTATGTTATGTTACACAGAAATAGATCACTAACATATAAAGTAAGAGATGACTCCCGAAAGAGAGATTTAAAATCTGTTTCTCTAGTTTTTTTACCTAGGAATCACGTTTGTTGAAAACTAGACTTTAGTTCGTTGAAAACTAGGACTCTTTAATGAATAAGCTCATTATTAAGTTACTCGTAATATCTTTTCCTAAAAATTCTATTAAAAACTCTACAACAGCGAACTTCATTCACTACAGTCCTTTGTTTTATTTAGCATTAAATATTTTGATCCTTTAATCCCATTCTAAAAATACACAGACGGAAAAGAACCAGAGCTATCTTCAGTTTTCCCAGCCCGGTGCCTGACCCGATCAGCCTTGGCCTCTCGTGCTGCGATACGATCGTTCCAGTCATCATTAGCTAATCAGATTCCGATGGTATAATATTTGCATCTATTCCAACTGATTTTTTGTAGCCGGATATGATACGATATTTGAGATTTGTTCGGAAGATTTATTTGTTAGAATAATATCATCGAATCCTCGTGACGAATACGGATAAATTGGTCTATGAATAAATTGTAATGGCTAAACATAGTTGTTGTTTGTGAATAGTATTCTACTATGAGGAGCTCGGTGGCGTAGTGGTTTGTATGTTTTGGCTTTCGATATTGAAAACAAAGCTACCTTCGCCGTGGTCAGGCCGTGGATGGGTGACCAAAACGTTATGATCTCAAACTCCTCCATGCTTCGGAAAGCAGGTTAAGCCGTTAAGTTTCTACCCTGTTTCTACCCACCAACCCACATTGGGCCTGCGTGATGGTGTTACGGCCCATATTCCTTATGTATTTGTTTCCATGAGGAAGGCCTGTGCACTAGTGGGACGTATATAGGTTGAATACGACGATTCTGTTATATTTGGTTTTTCGCGCAGTTTTAGTTTGACTTTACATTCAAAGCAAAGACGCTACGAATTCTGTCCAACGTTAGTTATAGTCTGTTGAACCTGTACATTCTTATAAATAGATCTTAGGATAATATTGTTAGGAAATGGGATAAGAATTATGTTCAGGCTCATTAATTGTCCTAACTACCATAATTTTGATGAACCTTGCATAAATTCAAAATTGGATGCTTAAAATGAAGCAGGCACTGTTTAACTTGCAACGACAATATAAAAAAATATCTTAATTGTCAGTTAATGATTGATGAAAATAATATCCGTGTAACTTGTACGCTCATATTTGCGTCGCGTTTAATGGTAAATTTACACAAAAACCACATTAGACACTATAATCTTATTATTTTGTTGTTATTATTTTCTTTAGATAAATTATTTATGTATCGTCTTCGAAATTGTGAGTCACAGTGATTTACCAAACTTGTTGTTGGAACAACGTGAGGTCATCTACGAAATGTTATATTTAGGAAGTAGAATTTGAAGGGTTTAATAAATTATTGTTTACAACACCGAATACATCGTATTACACTTATTTGGTTAATATTGGGAAATAACTAATAATAATAGTTGTGAACGGTCTATTTGTTCTACGCCTTCCAATCTTTAAGACAAGACAATATTTTTATTGTTAATTTTTAATTGTGTCAGAATTTTTCCGTGAGATGTAAATCAATTTTGGAATTTTATATTCTCTCCTTTTTTTGCTTTTCCTTAATTACTCATCAAATGCCTAACATTTCATGGAATTTTGTTTAAAATAGGTATAATGTTTGATGTTGTGATTTAATGACGCAGAATGATTGATATCTATGCTATGCTACAATAGCATAGCATTGAAATAATTTAAAAAGGAAAATAAGAGCCGAAAAATCTTTTTGGTGAACTTTGTTCACTTGTAATGCATTCACAATTTTTTCTATTTCCTCGCAATAATATGAAAAGTCTTGAACATGATTCTGACCGCTAAACATGTTTCTAATCGCACTATCTAAATCAAAAATTCTAAATCAAGTATGGATGAAAATGTCAGAAGCAGCAACAAATCTTTGAGGATGCAGCAGTATTAAGGGACTATTCACATCCACTTCGTTCAGCGTATGAGCATCGAAAATACTAGTGTCGTACGGAGCTTGTTCAGCTTTCCGCGTCTGTTCAGCGGCGTAAAAAATATAAAAGTATACTCCGTGTGGTAGCGGCTCATCAAAAGAATACTACTAACCCATCTCTTCCCTTGGGTTTCGTAAAAAGCGACTAATGGACTTAGAACTGCACAACCATCCAATTGTTTATAGCGGTGACGGGCTCACCATCTGTCACGCTGAGTGCAGTCACTGCTTGGAGCCCGGACAATGACAATGGACTGCTTTTACAGTGCTTTTTCCTAGTTTCTGACTAAACCTTAGGGGTTAATAGTCGTGTTATATGTATGTAAGTATAAAATTCTTGTGAAACATAGAAAAACGCTGTATGGGAAAAGGCTTGACTTTATTAACCACAGAGGTTAATGTATGTACCTAGTACCTAACTTTCAGGCGACGGCCAGATCGAACTTTAAAGATAGGGGACGATCAAGTATTATTGCTGTGTTAAATCGTTATAATAAACGAAACATTTTAGGAGTAACAAAAAGTATGGTTTCACAACTAAATCAATGAAGCTATCTTTACCGGGGATTTCCTTGAACATTCTAATAGCAATAAAACTTTTGTCAAATTGAGAAACTCCTGTTTTTTGAAGTTGGTTAAAAAATACAATTGAGTACACCTGGAATGATCGAGTTCATTAAAGAAACTCAATGACATTGACACACAGACTTGCAAAGTTCTAAAAATAGTTATCCATTGCGTAGTTACACTACGTCATCGACAAAAGCAAAGACCATTTCGGCACTTAGTGGGCAATGTACGCGTGTTTATTGAAAATTGTGAAGATGACAAACAGGTTTGGCGCGGGGTGCGGGCCGTGACGTCATTGGAGGCTGCGTCGTATATATGAGATGCGCAGACGTCGCAGGCGTTTGTCTTAAGTAAAGTGAGGACTTGTGATCTATAGAGATGTTTCGCTTTGTGACCGTTCTCGCCGTTACGGTAAGTAATTTACCGTATTTAGACTAATATATTACAGAAAAAAATGTTTTGAAATAGACAATAGAAACGTTAAAACGTAAACGTAAACGTTGAAACGTTAAATAAAACGTTTAATTTGCTTTCTCAATTAAAAGTTGTAATGAAATGGAATCTTCGCTAAAGGACATTGAATAGAATCTTTTGATTATAACAATACAACTTTAATTAAATATATACTAATTAAATATATACTATATAATTTCAGAAATATCAAGATTATTATATATTTTTTTAAATATTTTTTCCAATAGTTTTCATTTACACAAATTTTAGCTATGTTGTTATCTTAGTAACACATGTTATTGTGTCAAAACTTATTTGAATAATTTTTTAGATAGACTAACTTAATATAAAAACATTTTTATCGAACGAAGTTTTCCTCTGTATTTACTTTTTGGATTTAGACCATAAGTTCCCAAAGTTCCATTAGACCCCTAGGGGTCCACGGGAGACTCGACGGAGGTTTTGTTGTTTTCGCATTTTCACATTTTTGTCGAGTTTTGGGAATATGGTACAAATGAAGCTGCCGGTCCACCGGAACCAGATAAATTTTGAAAGTGGTCTATGAGAAAAATAAGTCTGAGAACCTCTGATTTAGGCCTGTATTACGGAACTAAACTCAAGCGTAGATCTCTGCTTGAGCACTGTTAGAGAGGGATTGCGCTATTGATCCCACACAGCGCCATCCCTTTTTAACTGCGCTCAAGCAGAGATCTACGCTTGAGTTTGGGTCTGTAATACTGGCCTTAGACTGACCTCAAATTTTCTGTTTTTTTTTTATATTTGAAATTTTCAAAGGCTCTTCTGAAACACGAATGGTAAAAAGGTACGTGTCATTGAGACCTATGACAAACAAAACTAGTTTACTAGGAAGGGTTATAGGAAAGATGTGTATTTCCAGCACATCCAGAACACATCTTTTAAGTGTAAAGTAGTTTTTATAATACATGGTAATGAAGAATGGCTAAGAAGATGGTAAAGAAGTAGAGTGGAGAGAACTGTAAACTACTCTACCTACTTCTTCGTTACTCTATCAATTCCAAAAGTAATTTAGCACGCCTTTCTTATGAAGTCCCGCCTGACCCTCGTTAATACGCATTCTCTTCTTTATAATGGTCTCTTTTATTAATTCTAGCTACGAAACGTTTCATAGAATCTATTGATATCTAATATTATCTCGTTGAGAAACTAACGCATTTAATGACTGTAATTTACTGGTGCAATTTTTTTATTTAATCAACCTAACATGTTAATCAACCTAATAATTAGATGCTATGATTCTAATTTCGGTATTTTTTGTGTCAGATAAAGAAAAATTACGAAATATGTTATCTAAGTCTAACGTAAACGTCAGTTGCTAATTTCGTATATTTTCTGAGTTCTCGTGTTCTACACATTATTCTGAAGGCTGTAACGGTACACTGACGACATGCTATTCAATTCACGTCTCTATTTACATGTACAAGAACGAAAATAAAGTCACAACTTAAAAACTAAATTCTTCCGTGTTTAGTTTATGAGGAATCATCTCAAAAATAATTTCACACAATGTTTTCTATCCGCAATTTCATCCTCACTCAACAGTTCCATGTATGCAGTAAGAGTCTATTGCGGAAAAAGCAAATATTTTATAAAATTACCCGTGACTCGAGAAATGGAATATTGTTTACGAAAACGTCTACCCAAACTGCGTCTCGAACACAGAACCTCTGAGATCCATCCATCCATTCATCTGTCCATCCAAATTTAACTATTGCAAGAAGGGCAGTCTTACTAAGACTGATTTTATAAAAATGTTTGCTATATCTCTTACACCAGAGTGACTATGAGCTGATCTTTGTGCGACGAAATTATAAATTATATTATAATAAATATTATATTGTGCAGAAAAAGATGCTTAATTTCATGTTAAATGCATACAGGAGTGCATACAGGAATTTTGTATTAATTTTTTTTAATTGTGTCCTTACAGTAGATCATGGTCAATCAGTCTATTATTTTAAAAAATAATAGATTTTTTCACCATAGATAGATAGACAAATTTTTTTATTGCAACTGATAAATAAAAACACAGAAATATAGTAAAAAATAATACCATACCATACTGCATAAAACCCTACAGTTATTTTGTAAATGCAATTTTTTTTACATATTCGTTAACAACCATGCGTAAAAAGCATGTCCAATTTTTATTATTGTAGAAGTAATCCATACTAATATTATAAATGCGAAATAAACTGTATGTCTGTCTCGCTGTCACGTCAAAACTACTGAACCAACTTAACCGAAAAAACAGATAGTCTAGAGCCTGAGAAAGGACATAGGTTACCTTTTATCCCGATATTTAGATGGGAACGGATGCCATGCGGGTGGATGTTAATAGTAGATTAGTAGCCAAGGGCTGTAAGGCATCAATTGCAGCCCGAGATATTTAGGCGCACGAGCGCAGCGAGGGCGCTTATAGTTCGAGGGTGCAATTGATGCTTACACCCGAGCTAACTACTCTGCTTTACATCTCGATTGTGAGGTAAGTGGAAAAAAAGGCATTACAAGAATAAATAAATTTATTTTCAAGAACTAAATTTAGCTTCGCCGTTCGATATTCAAAATTGATGAAAATAGCGAAGCGACCTCTTTTGTCACAAAAATAAATAAATTTATTTTCAAGAACTAAATTTAGCTTCGCCGTTCGATATTCAAAATTGATGAAAATAGCGAAGCGACCTCTTTTGTCATTGGGCTGAATGCACGATGTCTAGTGCCAGTAAGATGGTTAGATGTACGCGAACTTTTTGAAAGAGTTTTTTTTTTAATTACTTACCGCCCTAGGGCGTTTCTAGCTACATTATTAACCTAGGGGGGTAATTGATCACTTACAACCCGCATCTGGGGGTATTAAGGACCTACTTACCGAACATGAGAGATGTAAAAAAATTTATAACGCCTCCCAGAAAAAATAATGACAAAACGCCACTATGAACTTTGCTTCTGAGTAGGAGTAAATTTTTAACTCTACCAATTGAGGCTACTGTTCCAATTTGAAAAAATGTTTTACTGTATAATAGCCTATTTATTGTGGTAGGCTATAGGTTACAAAACATCACACTATCTCAAAGTAACTATTCTATGCGGACGAAGTCGCGGGCAAAAGCTAGTAAAAAATACAATGAAAAAGAATGAGGAACTGTCACTCTTTAAACCATCAAAAAGGCATTTTTTCCTATATAAACTCGCTATTTACTTTGACGACCTCTGTGGTTGAGTCTATATGTCGGTCTCAAGGCGTCGCCATCACGAGAGATTCTGGGTCCGATGCCCGGTGCGGGCAAATGTTTGGGTGATGAATTTTCAGGCATTTGTTGAGTCTTATATGTTCATATATATTCAGGATATTTATATGTATTTATCTATTAAATATATTTATCCGTCATCTAGTATCCGTAACACAAGCAGCATTAATGGGCTAGTTGATAAGTGAGAATGTTTAAAGATATTTATTTATTTGCACTGTGCCCGGTGCATGGCGCCAGGCTCGCCTTCCTATTACTTGGGGCACAAACAATTGAGGCGAAATGTGGGTGACTACCTCTTAGGGTGGGTGATGAATGTATGTATGTATCTTACATAAAAAAATATAAAAATAGGAGGAGCGACGTTGAGATCATCTATACTTCTTGTAGTAGCGCCGACCGTTCACTGGATTCTAATTTTTTGAATGAAGTAATCTCTGCCTACCCTATAGGAGAAGAGCGTGGTTTTATGTATGTTTTTTATTATTATTTTTTTGTGGTGGATATTACTCGTCAGAACGTATTAAGTGTAACAAATACTGAAATAAAAATTGGTTCAGCCAATCGCGAGATAATTGCGTACAAACATACCTTCATACATGCAAGATCAAATTGAGGAATGTTTAGTATTATAGAAGTCAATTTTTTTTTCACAGAGGCGTTAAAATTATGTCCACTACGAAAATAAACAATACCTCTTTTATCCCATTACTCAGCATCTCCCAAGCAGGTAGTATAATAAATTTGTAAACTTTTATCTTGTTTTTTTTTTTAAGATATTGTTGCAATGCCACATAGCTGTGTTTCACTCATTTCCTTTTGCGATCCGGTGTGGATATAATGATTTATTGTTTTACTCACTCCTTTTATGGATTCTAGAATGTTTCGTATGTGAAAATTTTTTTTATGTGTATTTATTTAATTTTTATCATCAGGAAAAATATTCAATTATCTGATCTTCTTAGATAAATTGCCTTTACGTTGTCAGGTCGCGTCCCGGTGGATTTATTTTTTTAATCATTATATCTGAAGTTATTGATTTTTATACATAGAATTGGTGCATTTCTAATAGTTATTTAGTTTATTCATTTTGTATAATTATCTCTCACTTACCGTGTATCTATAACATAAGCATATTTACCTAGCTGTTTCTTCGGGATAGTCGATTGGTTACATATTATATTTATCTAGCTACTTACACCACTTAAAATAGGCGCGATGATAGAAAATTAGACACACTCAATTTGGTATTATTTTTTCTATTTTTATAGCTATAAATGGTTAAGGTATTCAACGGAATCTACCTTAAGAGTTTAATATTGATGTTACAGTATCAGAACCATAAAAGCGCTATACTTTGGTAAAGTAATTACAGTAATTAGGTTTAAAAGGATATAAAGACTTAATTTCTTATTAAAATTCTAATCTGTTATGGTACCCATTGCTGTAAAAAACATGAGACATATAATGAAACTAACATAATAGCTTGCATATGTCATACAGAAAAAAATGCATGTAGTTTTTTTGGGGCGCACAAACTGTTTTTGCGTAAAATCAACTTGAGGCATCTCGAGATAAATACAAATATGTTTTTTTTTTCTAATCGAAACACAAAAAATTGCTCATCAATGCCATTAATCAGGCTTGCAAAATAATTTAGTATTATTATTACAAATCGTGGCTTATAATAATTATTGTCCGACAAAAAGTTTTAATTATAAAGGAAATGAGTTCTGGTAACAAAACTTAAACCTTAACTCTTTCGGTTTAGAGTCATATTTCTTAATGATGCTTTGCTTATTGTGTATTCTATTATACTTATGTACGTAATAATGATGACCTTTGGCTCGAAGTATCCTCTATCGAAATACGGCGTAATTCCTTTAGATTTCGATATCGCTATATTATTCAATGTATCACATTTTAATAACAGCATTGTATAATATGCAGTGAAAAGATGTGTTTATATAAGTCGGTATGTTTGCAGGCATTACTGAAAAAGTACTGAATGAAAATAAATGCATTTTTACATTAGCAGGCGCCAAAGGAAGTTGTGAGTGCGAAATATGAGGACCGAATTCTTTTAATTGTTTTGAAGAAAAGCTTGCAGATTATTATACTTTGTCCATTTTTTTTCTTCGATTATTTATTTAAAACTTAGCGCTTTAGTACTTGCGCTTGAAAAGCTTCAAAAAATAAATAAATAAAGCAAATAAAGCGATGCCACAAGATCAAAAAGAGAAAAGAAAAGATTGTGCAAATGTATGTACAAATGTACACTTGATGTACTTTTTTATGGGTCTAAGTAAAAAAAAGAAAACAGCACTTCCGTCCCACGGACAAGAATAGATGCCGTTTGTTCGAGAAGTTTCGATGACCAGGTAAAATCGGACACTCAAGGTTTGAAGTTTATATTATCGAATTAACATAATCGGGTGGGGCCCGAGTTCTCGTATTTTTCGTAAATTACTGAATTAATTTATCTCTTGCGACGGTTGCAGATTAATATTTATAACCAAGAATAAGATGTTTTGGATGGATTGTCCGCGTGCTTTATCAATGGTTGTCAAAAGGTAACTGCAATATTTTTCTTATCGTGTAAAATTTATGATTTATTTCGTGACCTTTTCGATATAATTAGTTGTTAGAATACGGCTATGGTCTTCGTAGAGATAATATATAAAAAAAAATTCAATTCTTATTTTCTCTTGACATAAATGTAAATCCCCTTTTGCATTTCTTCCATATTTTTTTTAATTTTAAACTACATTGTAAGGTCACGATATAGTAGACGGATCTGTGGCAGACGGTTTTTAAAAGTCAATATTAAAATGGTATATTTTAAAAAATAAAATAATTTTTATTTTATTAATGGCTATAAATAAAATTAGCATTGTAAATGCATCTGTAAAGATATGCTTAAATAGCTCTACCCGCTCAGTTAATAGCTCCAAATGAACTTTGTAGGGGTTCAAGTTCACGGCTTCGAACGGCTCTCGGTCTTGCTATTAAAAAAACACGATTGTCAGACATTTAAGGTAAAGGTGAAATAAGACGGTTCGCCAAAATTGATTCATTTTGCAATGTACAGTCAGCATCAAAAGATGATGACCATTTAAGTGCCTTGTCGAATTAAATAACTTGCCAATCCAAGTTGCCAAAATGGTAAACAAAAAAGCCGACTTACCGAATTTGTTATTTAATAATCACACTTTTTACATTGACATTGGCACGCAAATATAATTAACGGTAACAATTGTTGTCCGTTTCAATTGATTTCAATTCACGTCATCACAAAACATTTTAGAGATGAAACATTACCTTTGTTTTGTACACCTTTTTGGCAACTTGGATTGAGACGTACTATAGGAAGATGTCGTACATGTGAAAATTCTATTAGTTATAAATTGTTCATTACTCCGATGAATGTCAACTTCTCCGATGAAGTCTTTAATTTTCGGCATTTCATCGACGATGAATCGCAAATGAAAGCAAAAATGAACAGTCTGATTTCAGGTTAACCAGTTTCTTCAGTGTTTGTAGATGAAGAAAATTGCAATTTTCTTGTTTATTTATAATAAAAAAAAACTTAAGTAAGTTCAGATAATTCATACTAATATTATAAATGAGAATGTTACTCTGTCTGTATCGCTTTTACGTCAAAACAACTGAACCAATTTAATCCAAATTTGGTACACAGATAGTCTAGAGCCTGAGAAAGGACATAGGCTACCCTTTTTCCCGATATTCCCATGGGAACGGGTGCCGTGCGGGTGAATGTAATTTTTTTTAAATAACGGCTCCCAGAAAAATGAAAGACAAATTTACGCCACTATGAACTTTGCTTCTAATAATAGAGTAGGGGTAAATTTTCAATTCCACCAATTGAGGCTACTGTTCCAATTTGAAAAAATCTTTCAGTGTTGAATCTTTATTGAGGAAGCCTATATAGGCTACATACCATTACACTATCTCAAAGTAACTATTCTACGCGGACGAAGTCGTGGGCTAAAGCTAGTAAAAAATAGGTAAGGCTAGAGGAAAAAAATATTCCATTATTCATTATTTTCATTTTAACTATGTCGTATGTATACATAAAATAGCTTTAAAATTGGAAAGAAAAGCTTTACCGAAATGCGGGCGCGTGGTCACATAAACATACTCGTATGATGAGACTGAGAATCAGAAACACCATATCCATATATCGTTAATCACAAGTTCAGAATGTACTTTAAATACATACCTACATATAATCACGACTATTATACCTTATCGGTTAGTCAGAGACTAGGCAAAAGCACCGCAAAAGCAGCCCACTGCCATAGTCCGCGCTTTACCAAGCAGTGGCTGCACTCAGCGTTACAGGTAGTGAGCTCGTCGACGCTAAATGTGATAAAGTAGATATTATTTTAATAATTAGGTACTTATAATATTTACCCTTAATTGCTTTCCTTGCTCATAAGTTTACAGTATAAAAACTACATATAACCATTATAAATATTAACAAGGAATTATTTCCGTATTCAATAGCAGATCCATTTGCTTAAAGCCAAGATAAATTTTCTTTCGACCTTTGCGGTCTTTTGCAAGAAACCGATAATATGTAAGGCCATTTATTTATACTGTGTCATAGAATAAACAAGGAAAAGAGGCGACAGTGTTAATGGATTTGTTATAAACCAGTCATGGAACACGTGCGGTCCTTATGATTTGGTGACATTTTTAGCGAAAGATATAATTATTGTGTCTCATAGATAACCACCTGGTTTTTGAATTTAAATACTGACATGTTACGTCTGGCATTTCTGGTACCTGCTATTATTAAAACGTCTAGATTCGTATTATTACTTTGTTACCAGTCAATACATTGTTTTTTTAACGGGGACAGTGTGGGGAAATACAAAACCATAGAGGATACAGGGAAACAGCCTTAGGAACCATTTATTCTTTTTTTGTGAAAAGAAAATTGACATTGTGTTTTGGTCAAGCGTGAGCTGACCATAGAAATGAGTCAATAAAACAATAATTTGATGCGGGTCAACTCAGTTTTATATAGGGAATATTTCATTGTACAGAAAGAAAAAATCTGAACAGCAAAAACACACAGATATACATTTACATAGATGTCGCAAATGCGAGTGTTCGAGAGCCCTGACAAAACGTCGGGGTTGGCCGCTGCTAACTAGTCTGTGCGCGTCAGAATGACTGCAAAAACTAAAAATTGTCTCGTTGTGATAATTCTCGGAGGCGCATCAGCGGCATCGGTATCTTTCAATCAGTTTATATCTACCGTCTCCAAATTACGGCTGTGACGTTACTGTAGACGTTTAAAAAATGACACGATTGGTTTCAATACAAATCGTTATATTAGGTCCTTACCTACGAAATTGGTGTTTTGTATGGAGATTTTGGGGATGTCTGCATTTTACATACTAACATTTTATCAGTTTTCTTCACAACGACTAATCCAGAGATTTATTTGGCATATTTGGCATGTATCATTAGACAAGCTTTTGCAATATGTGTGTGAACGCGCTTGATAAAAATTATTCATCGTTTTTATGTTAATGCAAATCAAATGATGTATTCGGAAGGCAGTTAAAAATAATTGTCTTTGTGTCTAATTTTAACACAATTAAACTTACAGAAAATTATCAAATGAAATAATACGAGCTCAAATATATGGTCTATTTTTAGAAGAGGCAATTATTTTATAAGAATGGTCTGAAACTTAATAGTTACGGACAAATTGCTAAGACAGAATAAAAACACCAATTTCATAGGTAAGGACCCAATACTTGTGTTATCACTGCTGGGCACACATGGAGAAACACATGTGGAATACTACACCCACACAACACGCATAATCAAATTAATCTCTTTAGCTTAAAGATTAAATTATCAAACGACAATTAATTTTTTTTAATTCTTCTTCTTCTTCTTTTCGTGTCAATGGCTGTTGTTAAATTTTATCCTCCCAATAGCGAGCCATATTTTTTTAATTTAAGTCTGTAGTTATGTTGTCTATGTGAATCAGCAAGACAATAGGAATACTCGTACATACCCCGGCCAAGGTAGTGTTTTTAATACTAATAAAGACTTAGAAATCACATAAAAAACCGAACATAATCTAGTCTTGATTTTTGCAAAAGAATTGAATTAATAAATGATAACTTTATTAATAAATTATCTTGAAATGTCATTCACTGAAATAATGAATATGTATATCATTTGTGATGCGAAGTAAAATCAAGATCCGGTTACTAAAATTAATTTGAATTTATAATTATTTAGATTGATCAATAATGAGAACTTTTTGATCGTAAATGATGGAAGACACACAATTAGTAAATAGTAATAATAGATCGCCTCTTTCATTACTTCCAATCTCGTAATAACTTCAGTCTGAGTTTTTGTCATAGCTCATTGATAGTACAGTTAGCATCAGAAGTAGCTCATCACTTTAGTACTGTGTCACATTCCTAGACACACATGTCATTTAATTCGACATGGTACTTAAATGCTCGTCTACTTTTATGCTGACTGTACAATGCGAAGGCCTCGGAGTTATCGTGTTCGTTTGTGTCACGGATTTTACAGGTCAGTGGTATTTCGTTGATTGATGTAGGTGCCAGCCCAGACATCATTTTTTATAGGATTAGCACTCATTATGAAATAACATTTATCTTATAGATTTTTGATTGTTTTTTTTTTGTGGGGAAACACAATAGATGACACCGCTTTATATGTTAATACAAACAATAAAGATACGTAATCTGACGGATAGATAGGTGAGATACAGTTGTATTGTTAGGATTTCAGCGCAGACGACCTGAGTCTACTACAAGAATCTAGTTGGATATAACAGAAATTGCACGATTGCTAATATATTATTGTGAACAAGGAAAAAAGTCACATTGCACGGTACGATTTTGGTATTGTTTTTACTTAAATTAAATTACTTGGCACCCGGTGGAATTGTATGAATCCCACTGCTGGGCACAGGCCTTCCTCATAAAGAAACACACGAGGACTATTGGCCGTGACATCACCACGCTGGCCCAATGCGGGTCGGTGGGTAGAAACAGTCGCAAGCACGTGGGAGCTCGAGATCACAAAGTTTTGGTCGCCAATCCACGTCCTAACCCTGGCGAAGGCAGCTTTGTTTTCGATCGAAAGCCAAAGCGTACTAACCACTACGCCACCGGGCGCATGTTCGAATAGTGCCGAGTGGCGAGCGGCGGAGTGAAGTCTCTTTTCATTGCTCGCAAGATACGCGCGATCTTCGGGCGAGTGCCAATTGAAATGAGAATTTGCTTGGCGCTAAGTCCGGCACTCGTAGCCGTGGCCGAGCCGTAAGGCTACAGTTTTTGATCCATCTATTTACTAGCTCCTATTGGCAACTATAACTGAAATGAATGAGCACCCGCGATCGTCTAATATTTTACCTACTATCTCATATTTAGGTACAAGTTCTGGACGACACGCAGCAGCAGAAGGCATGGTGTCATGGCGACACTAATTCGCATTTCTAAGCAATTCTCTCCGTAGCTAGACGACACGACACGAAGCTAGCGACGCGTTTCACAGAAACATATAGAAGCTAGTAGTGTCGTACACGTCGTCTGCTGCTGTTGGTGTCGTTTGCTACCAATTGTACCTTTAGGAGCACGGGACTATTGTGCCGGGACCACGGAATAGATAAAGAAGGTCTATACCGTGTCACGACTCAGCGTGCCTGTTTTCTATGTCCATCATATATTATGCGAATGCCACTTCACCGTTAAAAGTACAATAAATGACGCGGTTCACTTGTACAAGCGATTATTATGTAAATGTTATTCAGACCTTGTCAACCCATCTCTAATCGGTCACTGAAATATAAGCCGCTCCTCATTATAATTGGTCTTTTTATTGTTTAAATAAACCATTATTTTAGTAGTGTGCTATTTCTTTTAAATAAATTATGCGGAACAACTTCGCTTAGAGATAATAGGTAGATATTATTGCTACGACAATATTACTATTGACAACGTATACACTCAATTGCACCAAATATACGCCTGTGCTTTTTAAAACTTTCAATGTTGTCGTATAAGGTATAAAATACTCATGCCTCATTCCTTTTTGATTCCTTTGCCATCATAATATCTGACTGCAGAGAAAGTCCTTCTCCTCAGACATTTTATAAATCTCCTTACGACCAAGATAACCTAGGGCGTGTAGGGAATTTAAATCGAGATTTAAAACTAGATTTAGTAATTTTTTGACAATTTTAGTATGGCTAAAATGTCAAATAATGACAAAATCTAGTTTTAAATCTCGATTTAAATTTCCTGCAAGACGTCCCTTCTTATTCGCAGTTGATCTTGATTGTAACTTGTAATTTAAGAGCGAATACGTTGTGAGTTCTATAAGTTATCACACAACTTCAGACGGTATGCGTAGTGTCTGAGAATTCTTGTGTCTGAGTCTTTATGTTCTATTCGTTTAACAGTGTGGTTAGTTCATAATGTGCGCGGTTACGAATAGATATATCCGTAGTAGGTATAGTTATATCCAGTTATATCCCTAGGAATATAATTATACACCGGAACATAGTTATAGTATAGATTCATTACTATCTCACAAGGAATATCATTTTCTAAGCGAGTTTTCTTAGCAGTTCCATGTAGATTTATCTACAATTATGTCACTATGCTCAATCTAGTAATTATACTTAGAAGACTAAACATGAAATGTACATACATAAAATCACGCCTGTAATCCCCGAAGGGGTAGGCAGAGTCCAACGAGCACTGTGTTCCTTAAGATCACATTTAGCCATACAAAAATTGGGTTTGGTCAGATGAAAAATCGTGATAGAGTGGTAACAAGTGGCTAGCTCATCGCCTACACAATCACAGACCCAGTAACCAATACGCCTTTGGTCGCCTTTTACGACATGCTAGGCAAGAAAAGCTGTTGGTACATTATTTTTGTGTCACACTGTAGTATAACTGTATTTTAATTCCTAGGGATATAACTATATAACGGTTATAACTGTCTTACTGCAACATAGATACTTTAAGAACTTACTGTTTTATATTCTTTCGAAATAGGTATCCTATCTAAAATAGAATAAAAATCGATTTCGAATATTGATTTTCCTCAATCGCTATCAAACTTTGAATTTTCATCTAGCACTGAAAGCAGATCGGCAGTCCCTAAGAAGCGGAATGTAAATAGTATCCTGTAAGAATTGTTTTCAAAAACAAAAGTAGATAGATTGATAAAATTCATTATTGCAACTTAAAAAAACACAAAACTACAGAATTATACAAAAGCAGCCTTTTCTTAAATTCTAATGTCCGACCGCTAATCTCATCAATTCAATGACGACGTTTAACAAACCAATATAGTTAAAACGTCGTTAAAACGTCTAGGTAATAGTTTCCAATAATAGCGATGATCGCATCGGCTTGGAGTTGTACGTTGTACGTTTATCACCCATCAAAGTCCGCGTGAATGAAGGCTCACGGCTTTAAATCGATGATGAGTCAAACGCAGGTAGATTTGATGATAATCCAAATTGGTATTTACGTCGTGAATGGATACGGAAAAAGATTAGGGAATTAAATCTGCTCATTCGAGATATGCCACTAAAATGAAATAAATCTTTAGTGTAATAAATATCCTCAGACATTCACACCTATCAATGCTGCTTGTGTTACAGGTACTAGATACATTCATACATATAATCACGACTATTATCCCCTAACCTTACCATAGTACGCGCTTCACCAAACAGTGACTGCACTCAGCGTGACAGGTGGTGAGCCCGTCGACGCTGTAAGCGATACTAAGACGGATACTAGATGGCGGATAAATATATTTAATAGATAAATACATATAAATATTCAGAAAATATACAATACATACATAAACATCGAAGACTGGTGAACAAATGCGTACTTATGACACAAACATTTGGCCCTACCGGGAATCGAACCAAGAACCTCTCGAGATAGCGCCGTCTTAAGACCGGCGCGCGGCGTACAGATTACACGACCACGAAGGTCGTCAGGTGTAGCATATTAAGAATACCTATTAAAAGGCTTACCTTCTGTTAAACATATCACGTGTTGGTAGAATGGATGGTTATCAGAGGGAGAATCGATTGAGGAGACAGATACTTCCACTACTGGGGTTCCAGTGGTTGAAATAAATCAGGACTATCAAGTGATAACTATCAACTAGTGACGATGGTCACAAAGTCACAAACAATACACTATGATCATATCCTTACATTTAACATTTTCCAAGCGTCTGTACCCACTTACCAAATCACACTGAGTAGCACCAGGATTTGCATTTTTGAGTTTGTAATACTATCTCCTTTTACTGCGATTTCATATTAGATTTTATTTATTTGATGTGCTTATTTGTTTTGTTCTATAACAATAATGCTTCGTTCGAATCGCTATAACCAATCAAGGTTTACATTGAATCAGTGACCTGCTTAATCCAGCCATAGTCTCACCACCCGTTACAACAATAATACCATTAACATTTTGCCTTTTCCCCCTTTTTGGTTTCGACATAATTATCATGTTTTGAATTTCAATTAAATCACTCATCGTGTCTCTAGTAAAACTAAAGTTCATAGGTCGCGATTGAGACGATAGAGATGACGTGTGAATCATGAATCAATGTATCAGGTTTCTTTATTTTAGCGTTTTTATAAGTGCATATCAACTTGTGTTTTTGCGTCATCACTAGCTTAATGTTTTAATAGTCGAAGTTATTTTGAGCCATTTTGAAGGATTTGTAAAAAAAATTGAACTAATTTTTTTGATATAATTGGGATCTTTAGCATGTGGAGAGTTACTATGCTGTGGTACCATAATTGTCAGATAAAAAAACAGATTCCTAGATTCTGACTTTTGATTTTTTGACATAATTTAATAAAAATTAAGGTTTATTTAAAATTACAAAACAATCTTTTAATATCGAGGTACTTTATTGTATTCTATAGGTATTTGAAAAGAATTAAATATTAAAATTAATATTTTGGTTTCTTTCAGGTGGCGTTGGCTGCTGGCGCGCCTTCAAACGTGTTCGAGATCGACATCACCCCCGAGGAGGCTCAGAGATACCTGAATAGCCCTCCTTTCTTAGAACCTCAGCTTGCTGGTCGCACTGCGGTTTTACCTTTGGTTAGTACCCTATAATACCTTTGTCTATAAACCGGGAGACGTCCACTACGAAGCACAGACTTATAAGAAGCCACACTGGACAGAGATTTTGCGCTGTCCTCGTCCAGCGGCTTATCGCGACCTTCACTAGAGCGCTCGAGAGCTCAACACTGTTTTAGAAACTAATAAGAACCTAATAAAATTGCAGGTAAAATGGAGCGACCCAAGATTCCGTACTGCCGAGGCTGGCCCCACTCTTGGACACTATTGGAAGAACGGCCACGAGATCGAGAACACTGAAGATTATATCGAGGAGGTAAGTAAAGCTTATACTATATTAGACGATTTTACTTTACTTTTACTTTTATTTTATTCACAGTTATTCGTTGATTATTGTAAATGGGGCAGTTTAATGCTTACGATCAGTATTATTAGAGTTAGCAGGGTTACTGCTTCAGGTAGGATCGAAAGCGATCCACCTAATAATTGTACATACAATTTAATGCTACTAATTTGCTAATGATTATATCAATAAAATAAAATAAATATGTTTTGGTGGATACAGTGTTAGGGATCTTGAGGAAAATTTATAGCAAATCATCTTAGACACAAAATGGCGAACTTTATGTTTATACTAGAGCTGTCAGGATAATGAAGACTAACCCAAAGAATTGTTTTCCAGGTGTACGACGCTTCCCAATACCATGGTCAAGACGGTTTGGGAGCCTACGTGTATGGGTACAGAACCCCCGAGTCTGCTAAAGTGGAGAACCGCGCTCGCTCTGGTGATGTAGCCGGCTCCTACACTTACAAGTCTGGCAACGATGACATTAAGGTTAGTTGATTGTATTGAGTTTTCAGTGGATGAGTGGCTCTACGAAAATTTTGCACTAAGATCTTTATCATCACGCCTATATATCGTCGAATATACACACACCTAGACTTTAATAGATATATAATTTGCAATAGAAATTTAATCACTATTCTGTAATCAAAATTCTAACTCTAATAGCCAGGACACTTAATGTTAAATACCACTAAATAGAATCTCTGCTCTCAGAGGAGAGCGTACTAAGATCTATTATTGTATACTCCTTGTGTGGTTCCCCATGTACAAAAGCCACCCTGTCGTGGGACATATAGGGCTAGTGGCAAAATATACGAAATTAAATAAAAGTGGGATTAAAAAATTTCCAGGTCCGTTACTGGGCTGACAGCGAAGGCTTCCACCAGGAGGACAACCTGCCGAAGGTGAAGCTGCAGCCGGTGCAGGAGACCGAGGCGGTGCGGCGGGCGCGCCTCGCGCACGAGCAGGCATGGAAGGCGGCAGCAGACGCGAACCTACACCCAAACGCTCACTTCAACCCGTAAGGCTCACTTTATTATTACTGTTACTGGGAAAACAAGGCTTCCGGGAGGACAACCTGCTGAAGGTACGGAAGACCAAGGCGGTGCAGCAGGTATAAGCCTGGAAGGCGGCAGCAAATGCCAACCTGCACCCCAATGCTCACTACAACCTGTTCATTTTATTATTAGAAAAAACGCTTTTTGCGTCATCCTGGTCGGCGCCTGTGAGTTCTTTAACCTAGTTTCGTCGTGAAGACCGGAAAGGAGACCTTGCACGTCGACCTGCAGCGTTGTACTCACTATACCCGTAAGAAACATCAAACGGAATAAACCGAGACCCAACTTACGCAGCATAAAGGTCAATCGTATCAGCGGTCAATCGTATCAGCGGTCAATCGTATCAGCTCGTAATCGGATCACAGCCCTTTCACCTCGAGCCGTGTAATATTTTTTGTATGAAGCGCCCTACCAAAAAGCACACTTATATCGTAACGTAAAAGATCCGTCGCGGAGTCAACCACCTGTCTACGTCCTTACGCCTGTCCGTCGCCGCGCTCTGGTACACCAGCGAGGCTCTTGCCGATGCTGAGGCGACGACGGCTGGTTACTGTGCTTCTGTAAGGTTCATATGTGTATTGTAACCCTTAAGCGGCTTTTAAATTCCTACTACACTACTGAATATTGTTTAAATTAAACTTTCTTTTAAAGGCAAGAAGACTACGCTAGGTACCAGCAGGAGTACCAACCGCAAGCTTCGGAGGTTCAGTCGGTGGTAGCCGCCCCGGCCCGCGAAGGCAAGGCCTTTGCCCAGCCCCATGCCTACCAACCTAACTACGAGCAGTACAAGAGCACCACTACTGAGGAACCTGAGCCTACTGTAAGTTTAATTTATTCATTATGTTGCCAAATAAGTTTATAAACTTCGCACCTGATTGAGGAGCTCGGTGGCGTGGTGGATAGTATGCTTTGGCTTTCGATATCGAAAACAAAGCTACCTTCGCCATGGGTGACCTAAAATTTGTGAACTCCTCCGTGCTTCGGAAGGCAAGTTAAAAGTAAAGTAGTAAGTAAGTAGTAAAGTAGTAGTTAAAGTAGTAGTTAAGTTAAGTTTCGGGTGGCCGTTGGTCCAAGTTGCTATTGCAGCCGTAGCTACCCACCAACCCGCATTGGGCTAGCGTGGTGGTGTTACGGCCCATACTCCTCATGTGTTTCCCAACTCGGGTATCGCAGCCTTTAATCTTTTGTCTGTTCATTATGATCATATTAATTTATTAGAGTTGCGTATCCACAAAAAAATTAGGTATCAATTGGTTCTTATTAGGTAAAAGGAAAAATTTTCAAGCTCCAAGACAAATGACTTCCTTTATTCACAAATATCTTTATACATTCCAGGGTCCTCCCCGAGGCTTCTTCTACAGCTTCAACTACCCTGTGTCCATCATCGTGCCCAAGAACGCCCAGGAGCATGGACCCATCCACCCCGGCTCTCCAGTAGACCACGACACTGTCTCGGTCAACGCATACAATGGTTAACCTGCCTTTAGAATTAAGCCTAGACTTAAAATCATAAATATAACTTAAGGTTTTTCAATAGTGCCATTATTATTTTTTTAAATCACTCAAATCAAGCAATACTTTGTTTAATTTTATTTAGTTTTTTAATTTTGTTTCTTGGCTTTAATTTATAAATCAAGATTTTCTAATAGTTGACTTTTAGTTTCTTCTGTTGATAACAGTAAAACATATTTTTGTATGTGTAGCTAGTTGTATGTGATCGCTTAAGGCTAGTCGATATTCTGTAATAAGCTCATTTGTATGTAAACCCATATGTGTCATTGAACCGTTGAATTCGTTAAGGTGTTCTAATTAGAATGAATTGTACTCTCAACCATTTTTATTGAAATTTTGATAATTGTTTCCAAAATATTATTGTTCTTCGTAACTTCTACGAACAGTATTGGAAAGAGATAAATTTTATCCAACAGTTCAAGTGATACATGATCGGCGTTTGAAAGTGTAACTTTAAGCAATCGATTATTGGTTAAACTCTTGAACCCGGTCTTATCGAGTTACCATTGACACACCATATAAAGACAGAAAAATCTGACCTTTTGTAACCACCACAGTGTAATTTGTTTTAGTAAAATAAAGCATTTCCACTTCACTTTTCAGAAATTTTCATTTGTTCTTTCCTCAATAAATATAACAATCTTTTTATATATTTTTTTATTAAAAGTGCACGGGGTACATTTGCGCTACTTCAGGCAAAACTAATACTGGTGTTGTGTTTATTTGGTTCATGTTCTGTAATCGCTTTACAAGCACCCTTAGACTTTCTCGTTGCATCTCTTCTGGCATTGGTTTGTTTAATGGTCTCTGCCCAATCCCAGCAATGATTCCTGCTATACCATTATAAATCCATTTAATAGTATCAGGAACATTGATTTCTATTGGCAAAAATGGGATTGCAGATATTATACCGCCTATGGATATTCTTCCCCTGTTTGGGAGTAAAAGTAAAGCTTTAAGGGGATGATGTTCTGGTTTTGTTTCGCTAGATGTTTCAGATTCGATAATGACTGAGTCTAAATCTTCGCTTTCTGTTACTTTATCCTTTGAATTGTCATTCTCAAGAGGACTTTTGATAGTGTTCTTGACATTGGTGCTGCCTGTGTCCAATCTTGTAATTTGTTGATCGTCAGGCATTATAATCAATATTGGCATGTCCATTTGTCTGTAATATTAAAAATAATATTATTTTTACAGCGATTCCGAACCCAATTAATTTTTTATTGTTAATTATGATGAAAACACATATAATATGTTTGTATAGTAGTATAATATCTGAATGATCAATGCATCTAGAATTTTTTAAGATGAATCGGAAGTTATAGGATCACAGCCATCTGCAACTATGAACAATGAATTTCATTGTCGTATAGATTCTATCGTAAACTTAAACTTTAGGAATACGTTAACAACAATTATTTTAATTCAAAATACACTTTTAACGAAGCGAATAGTGTATAATATAAGATCGACAAATGATAAGTACGTGAGATATATGCAATAGTTATTATTGCATATATCACTCGTACTTCATTATATACTGAAATAATTGACACAAATTAAACAAGAATTGATTGCAATAATATCTGCACTAAGAAAAAATTTACATCTTCATATAATATATCGGCAAAGGTCGTTACGAGACATGTACACAAGGACATCACGTATAATTATATACCAAATTGAAATTAACAGACTTACTGTAATATAGGCGGATAAGCGTTAACGTCTAAACCGTTCATCATCTGCATCTGCTGTAAAGCGAACAGCTGTTCCTGCAAGAGTTGTTCTTGTGTCGGCATCATGAACGTCTGGCTTTGCCATTGCATTGGATGCATCGGAGCTGAGAGCGTCGACACTATTAAGCACAACACTATCACGATTTGGCACTTCATTGTTTAACGTTCCAATTTCAATATCAGTTTTAATTTAGTTGTTATTTATAGTTCTGTTTCTAATCTCACTTCTTCAAGGAATGTCCAAAGTTTTCCAGTTCCAACTATTTATTTTCCTGTGGTTTTCCTTGAAGATCAGATCTGTTTATGACCACACTAGCCGGCTTCAGTTTTGATTCTAATTATTCTCTGTATGTTCCGTTCGCGTGTCCAGTATGGAAGCGTGCCGAAATCGACTCAGGACACTGAGGTGTGCATCGAGTTATTATTCACGCGAGGTGTGCTGTGTCCCACTGACTCGCCTGTGACCTTGATCCACTGTCTCTCCAAGGCTGTATATGGTGTGTAGTTTTGTCTCTATTTTCACTCATTATTGTCTCTTTGTAGTCCATATACATAAGAGTTTTTTTTGCCAAATCTTAACGGTTTTAGTAGATGTGTTTCGAAAGAAAAATGCAAATTTGCTCGGTATATCGAACGCTGCTGAATAACAATCAGTGAATTAAGATTCTAGATTTTTTTTTGACTTTAAGACTTTTTATTTAGGTCTTCGAAAATTTTATGTAAAATCTCCTATGTATCTCCAATTGAAAACGTGTAAATTTTTTTATGCTCATTCAAATAATTTTACAAGAATGCTCATATTTTTACTTATAAATAGAATACGAAAGTTTCTACCGAGTCACCATTTCTGTAATGATTTAATTAGTACAAATATTCGAATGCATTCTTGTATCCTGTATAGAGTCAAATTAGTGATTTCGCAGCACGACCACGTAGCGGCAATAAAGTAACGATGATGGACAATAAACTCAACAATATAGATATTGTAGGAGACGTAAAATGTTAATATAATATTTTATAATATTATTATTTACATGCAATAATAGAAATAAGGTTTCATAGATTGCAACCTCCGCGGGCGCGCGCTGCATCCGCGGCCGGGTGCAAGGGAATACGATCAGCGCTGCGAAAAAGTTAGCGATCGGCTTTTGTTTTTTTCTCTTGTCATTTTGTCGTCCGAAAAATCCGCGCGCTATCTTTTATAATTTCTTTGTTTTGTTTATTTTTCGTTAATGTCTTGTAAATATATAAAGTAAACGACCTGTTAATTGTGTTTCGAGTTTTTATTTATTCGGTGGCACCGGCAACTCTTACAGATATATTTTAGGGACATTCAACGAATTAGATATGATTATAGATCATACATACATACATATAATCACGACTATTATCCCCTAAGGGGTTAATCAGAGACTGTTGCCATAGTCCGCGATAATAGGTGTTATAATATATTTCTAATATTTAGAATAAGCTCTCTTTTACAATCTTCCTTTTGCAATAGAGGTATAAAAAATTGTAATTTAATTTAAAAATAGCTCTTACAAACATGCCGCGCCTAACCCAAACAGAAAAGATGGAGGGCAGAAAAATGAAGAGAAAGGAAATGCATGCAGAATGAAGTACCATCAGCAATTGAGATCTTAGGCCGATTTGATGATGACGACGTCCTGCGCGTCTCGTATCCAGTGGTCTGTATCACATCGTCGGCTTACCTTGTCAAGGGCCCTCTATGCTGCTTATTTCTATACTTGACCGCCACTTGAGAACCTTTCCGCCCCAACGGAAGTCAGTTCTGAGTTCATTCTTGGCTAAATTAGTCCTCCAACCGATTTCCTCGTTTCTGACTGGATCAAACACAAACATGTTTTTTAGTGGTACTGCAATGTAATACAGGTATAAACCGGTTGGTATAGATTTGAATTGTGTGAACAAATGTAAGCGCTATAAAATAATAGTTAAAGGTTACTCGTCGATAATTCTAGGTGCTTTTACGATTGAAAAGGTATTGTCCCTAATGTGTCTATCCGTGGAATATATGTCAATGCTAAAACCTGTTACAGAACCCATAAAGAAACAAGAACACATATGTATGTACAAACCGTTTAAGTAGCATGAAAATTAAGTTTAAGTAGATTTTTGTTGTTGTTAGCGTGCCATGAAGCTTTGCACCTATATTTGTAACCTCTGCACTGAATGATGCAAAAACATCGTTAACAATAGTCGGAAAACTAGACACACAGATACAGTTATTGTTTGCGAAAACCGGCGTTCGCGCTGACTCTCTAGGATTTAAAACTAGAATGAATTTAGTTTATATTTTCTTAGAGTCAGTTTTTATAGATCAATGGCGAAAACATATGATGTGATATGACAGCTTGTCCAATGGTCAAAGTTTCAGATATAAATAAAGTTAATTGTATTGTATTGTATTGTCCTCAGCCTATATACGTCCCATGGCTGGGACAGTCCTTCCTCGTGGTTAAACACACATGAGGAGTATGGGCCATAACACCACCACGCCGACCCAATGCGGGTTGGTGGGTAGAAACGGTCACAAATGCGTCCGGGACCAACGGCTTAACGTGCCTTCCGAAGCACGGAGGAGCGGTCAGTGTGCTTTGGCTTCGATAGAAAACAAAGCTACCTTCGCCATGGTCAGGCCGTGGATGGGTGACCAAGACTGTGTAATCTCGAGCTCCTCCGTGCTTCGGAAGGCACGTTAAAGTTAATTAATCATAGACAATTCAACCACAATACGATGGTGGGATTAGGAAGATGGCGGTTGACGGCACAGCTGATGTATATTGCTTCGAATTTTCATCGCAAACTTAACAATTGACGCTATTGGTCTAGAATTTGAATATTGTACTATGACTACGGATCAAAAAACTTACCCGCAAACCAATGGGCATTATAGATATTGCAATTCACGAATTTGGAGCGAAGCTACTCGCATATTGAAAGATGAGCTTTATGGAACATTTACATTGGTATGGGAATCGATTAATCTCACTACAAACAACTGTCGAAATGCTTTAAAAATAACTTTCAAAATGCACCTATAAAATTATTCAGACTGTAACTACGCGAAGGCGATAAAATGTATTCCGTCGCTGATTGGATGGAATTCAATGCGCCGAACATAACCGAACACAGCACGAGAACTCCAGAGTGCAGTATCGGTTTCGGTCGTAGCTTCAGGTTTTCCAGAGAAACCGAAACTAAATCTGAGCCTTTTTTTGTCGAATCCCAAACCGAATATTCGGTCGGACACAACAATAATTAGTTCAGCAAGGTGGAGGTGGATTTTTTTACAAATGATAGGTAAGCTCCTGGCCTTCATCTCCTCTGAAGGTAAGTGGCAATAAGGCCGAAGGTGGAAGCGAGCTTCATCTGTAAATCATCAACATCTGAGGAACTGGCTATCTTACCTCTGATTGCCGCAACACAACAATGCTTAAAACATTGTTATTATGGCGACAATTTTAGGTAAGACGGTGTTAGTTAGCCAGGCGGCCTTAGAAGCCCTACCACCAAACCGGGCAGAAAAACTTCTGCCCCCATGGGGAATCGAACCCGGACCTCCTGATCAACACCCGGTGGTGTGAACCACTAGACCAGAGAGGCGGTTGGCTAAGGTTCTCTGTTGTCCTAGGTATTTCCGAAAATATAGACTCTTTTTCTGTTTACTATCAGATAGTGTTATTTGCTATGTTTTTTATTAAATAAAATAGATAATTCAGACAAAAATCAATCACCATTTAACAGAAATTGTCAAAATTACGGTAACCTAACTTACAAATGGTCATTTAATTATTTATGTTCTTTTTCATTTGTGATAGTCGTCGTAAATATGAAATGTTAATTAACTTACTTATTGTTTAAGCACAAAGCTCATTACTACTCATTAGAATATTAAGACTAAGCTAATTTTTAAACTGGTTGGTATTAACCTCTATTCTTGCTACAACAATGTTTTTGATTATTTATTGTAATCCTGCATCCAGGTCCCGTGTTGGTCCGGGACACAAGAAGAATGTACCAACTGCTTTTCTTTCCTAGCATGTCGTAAAAGGCGACTAAGGGCGTATTGGGCACTGGATCTGTGACACTTGTCATTACTCTTTCACGATTTTCCATCTGATTAAACCCAATTTTTGTATGGCTAAATGTGGTCTTAAGGAACACTTCGGGGATTACAGGCGTGATTGTATGTATGTGTATGTAATCCTGCTACTTCTGAGTCTGAGTATCTTAAGTCTAGATTGAAGTTCCTAAAAGATGGTCACGAAGATGGTTATCTTCGTTACCATGGTCACGTGCACTCCTTATTGGACCAAATCCACCTCTTCGTCACAAGCGACTCAATTTTGTAATACCTTTTTCCTCCAAATTAGTCCTACATATAACATCTGACAGTTCTTAAATTTATTTAATTGTTATTATTAATATTAAGCAAACATCCATCCATTTTCATTTTCAATTTCTATTTCTGCGATAGAAATATGTAAGGATCATAGAAGGTGGAATCAAGAAGTATCTATTGGAAGCAAGGTGACCCTGTGTGTATGTTTTACTGAAGTTATTACTAACCGCATAAAGTACCCAAATACATCATAAAATTATTGTTTTTCGTAATATCTTGTGAATGTTTAATCCTACTAATTGCATAATAAATTGCTGGAAAGTCGAAAGTCGTATGACATCAATGTTTAAAATTCTGTTTCTTATGTAAGTAATACTACTAATATTTAAGTGGGTAATATGACTGCATTCCAAACTTCATCAGACCTGATAATAGGTATATACCACAGGACTCGTTCCTGCCCAACTCTGTTCTAGTATAAAGGTGATTTGAGGCGATAAGAGAAGCCGAGAATCGAAATCGCACTGACCCTTTACCACTAAAAATTGCCATTAATAGCTATCGTGAGCTGATTTTTCTCCAGAGTGGCGGGACGATACGTGAGGATTGAAAATTTGCCATTGTACAAACCATTGTTAAATGTTGATTCGTAATTTGGCCAATAGATAGCGCTGTTCCCATGGACGGCAATTACTGAAACACGCTATTTAGTTTTCTCACCGAATGTATATAGGCTCCAATTTTTTATATGTCCATTCAGGTTATGCTTTACCAGAGCCCTCAGAGGCCTAAAGCAAGGTGGTGTTTAGTCGGTAGGAGTCCGACATAACCCCCGGCCGGCCGGTGGGTATCCAATGAGGGATTCACCACCTCCTTCTCCCGCATGGGAAGGTAAAGAGTCCTCCTTCAGAGGCTCGGAAAAAAAAAAAAAAAAAAAAAATATGTAATAAATTCTTTTTGTATGGTTTAAAGGCATCTTTTATTCAGAACCTTTTCCATTACACCATCAGGAGCGACCTGTTGTACCCAAGATTATACAGCCATAGTAATTTCAATTCTTTTCTCTACCCCTGGTGGAAAATCAACTACTGGGTTCGAAATCGTATCAAATATCACATTAAAATTATACTACATATCGGTTAATACGGTTGATTTTTACACAAACAAGTATTTCAATTCAAGCTCGCATATCGTAAATCCACTCCGTTTATACCAAAGATGTGCTAGGAAAGGATTGAAAATTTGCCATACAAATTTCAACGCTCTTCTCGCCTTGTCTCTTCTCGATCCTTTAGTGGAAAATCGCCATTCGGCCATCATCCGCCATCATCGTAGTCTATTTCATTTTTAAAGTAGTGAAATGTAAAGCAAGGGTGAAAATTTTATATTTTCGTCCTCAGCTATAATAATACATGATGAGTCTGGACCGCAACACCGGTAGAAACGGTTGTAATAACAACCGTGACCAACGGCTTAATGTGCCTTCCGAAGCACGGAGGAGTTCGAGACCACAAAGTTTTGGTCACCCATCCACGGCCTGACCACGACGAAGGTAGCTTTGTTTTTGATATCGAAAGCGTACTAACTACTACGCCATCGAGTTCCTCTCTTTACTGATTTACTTCTCCGCTTTTGAAAACGTTTATGCATGAGACGCACCTAATTAGAACTAAAGTGAATATTGGGTCCTTACCTATGAAAATGGTGATTTTTTTCTCTCTTAGTATTTTGTCTGTAACTATTAAGATTCAGAGTATTCCTAAAAAATAATTACCTCGTCTAAAAATAGACTATATTTTTGAGCTCTTTTGATTTGTTTTGATAATTTGTTGTAAGTTTAATTGTGTTAAAATTAGACACGGAGACAACTCCTTTTAAGTGCCTACCGAATACATCATTTTATTTGCATTCACTTAAAAACGATAAATAATTTTTATGAAGTGTGATATTACACATATTACTAAAGCTTGTTTAATGATAGATGCCAAATAATAATATTTGGCATCTATCATTCTTTGGATTTGTCATTGTGAAGAAAACTGAAAAAAATTTAGTATGGAAAATGCAGAATTCCCCAAAATCTCCATACAAAACACCAATTTCATAGGTAAGGTCCTTACGTATATAACAATAATTGAATTTTTTATTTGACTACCTACTCCTCAATCCCCGAAGGGTTTGGCAGCTGGTGGAGGTGGAGGATGTCCCCATTTAACAGGGGGCGAGCCAGTTACCATGCACCGGGCACAATGTGAGGCAAGCGATATTAAACAAACTGTTATAAACATTGCCCTAAATTTGAAAATCGCTGTACAACAAACTACTCAGGTTAATCGATATAGACTCGGTTATAACAGATGATTATACGCCATACCCACCAAGACATCTAGCCTAGTCTAGAAGCTATATCATTACTCGGAAGTCACGACGGACCAATCATGATAACGGAATCTAAGCGATTTGATTTAGATTTGCGGTTCACTATCGAAGGTTAGAAATTGTTATTGTTATTGCTGACTAACAAAGTTAAAATATAAGTATGCTTGTTTACTATAGGTGTTCAATATAATTGTTCGTCCTTTGTTTATAAAAGAGGTTTTTTTTCAAGTCGATGAAATGCTACATGGCTTGGGCGCAACTTGTGCATGAGGTCGCAGGTTCAACCCTCGCATAAGCCACAGTTTTTAATATCATTATGAATGTCTGTCATTTTGTCTTTTTTTCAATAATGACATAGATTTAATCATCTTTATAGTTTTTTTTTATTTGTTGCTTGTGGGTCTGTGATATTTCCAGACCGATATCACCACCAGTTCTTGAAATAAAGTGCTATTCCAAGGAAATGTCCATTGTCGTTATTACTGTGTTGGTGAAAATAAACTAAACGGGCATTTTCTTTTACAGCTACAAACTTGAATTTAGAATCAAAAATAAAATATTAAAAAAATTATCCGCTCTAGAAATCCATACTAATAATATGAATGCGAAAGTAACACTGTCTGTCTGTCTTGCTTTCACGTTAAATCTTCTAAACCGATTTAATTGAAATTTGGTACACAGATAGTCTAGAGTCAGAGAAAGGACATAGGCTACCTCTTATCCCGATATTCCCATGGTAACGGGTGCAATGCGGGTGACTGTTAAAAATGTTTAATAACGTCTCCCAGAAAAATGAAGGACTGATTAACGCCACTACGATATTTGCGTCTAATAATAGAGTAGGAGTAAATTTTCAATTCCACCAATTGAGGCTACTGTTCCAATTTGAAAAAATCTTTCAGTGTTGAATAGCCTATTTATTGAGGAAGGCTATAGGCTACATACCATCACACTATCTCAAAGCGTCCGCGTATAATAGTTAATTCTTCGCGAACGAAGTCGCGGGCAAAAGCTAGTATAAAAAATATATATTTTTAATTTAACCTGCTCCAGAAATAAGTAATATCAGTGAAAACAAAACATACCAATGCTGTAGTTTTCATATCATAGAGACAGACTAAAAAAGGAATCCAAATACTATTGTTTTGATTTCTCCCCATATGAATTTGTTTACACAGACTCTCATCGCTAATTAAAAATGTATGGAAATTTGCAATTATGTCAGCAATAGCTGACATGTCACAGAGGAAGAGGAAAGAAAGAGAAGACATTGAATATAATGGTGTGACAAGGAAAGAACGAAGGGAAGATATCTCGTTATAATAATATTGTTCATCATACAATTTGTGTTCTAATGGAATTTTCTGCTGTTTTAAAAATAAAATTATGTGAAATAAATAATACAGAAAGTAAAATCATAATTTTTGTATATTTTTGTTACCAACAAGAACTTTTGTCTTGGTTTTTATTTTAACTATTTTAAAAGCTGTATCTGTATTTTTTTGTATTTATTTTTGGTCTAGAAGGAATTTTAAGAATTTTGTTATCAATTTAAGTTGAACGATAACGTTGTGACCTAATGTACGCGTTGTGTAACGTCGTTGTTGTTTGGCGTTGTAAAAAATATCAACAAAATTAAAACAAACAAACTCCATTTATTTTAATTAACTTATATTATAAATTATGGCAAGAATAAATAGAGATAAACGAATAGATCAATAACACTACAACTACTTTAATGCAAATGTCAACATAACATAATCACGATAGAGTCCAAATTATATTTGACTTGCATTCACGTTATCAAATTTTTGTTTTTTGTCATCGGGCTGGCCGTCGTCGACGACCACATCGATTTCCACTTCGTATGTGCCGGGTTTAGTCCGCGATGGTCGAACTACAACTCCAGGAGATCTCGATTTTTGTGCGCCATCAATTTCGTTCTCAGCTGTATCGGCGATCGGGACTGCTGGAACATCAGCGTGTATGCTCTCCTCAACCGGTCGCCTTACAGACATCAGACCCTGCACTCTTTGCACGAGATACTCCAAAATAGGTCCGAACCTGGATACTCCGTCTGTTGTTAGCAGGAAGCGGTCTGGGGCGTCTTGTTTTGGTTGCAGGAGGAACATATTAAAGTTGAGGGTTCTCCGGACCGGCCTGGCCGCGGCGTGGCCCGCGCAGGCGACCGCCAGCAGCAGCACGAGGGCTCGCGGAGACATGGTGTGTCGCGTGCGCACTCCGCCGCGTCGGCTCCGGCACTGCGCCCGCTGCGCTCGTGTCCCGCACCTAAGCCAACATAACGGTTCTCAGGCAAAAAGATCATAATTACCTCTCGGTACGGGCGCTGTATAATTGCGTAGTCTCGGCTCTCGGCACCTTTCGTTTGGAAAGCGCTCTTATCTTAATTTGAGTGAGTCATCATTATCTGACGCCCAATTTGAGGAGATCCCCGGTGTATGCGCGCTGTCGTCAATCACTTCTGCTGCGGAAGGTCGATGAAAGACAGACACTCCGACTTCAGGCAATCACGTTGTTATGATGGCAATAAAATGGCGCTAAAAATGATGACTCTGGATAGTTCTTTATTTCTCAGAGTTAAAGATCAATTTAGCGATCTCTGTTCTAGGGTAGCGTTCAGCGGATGCATGTTAGTATTTAATTATATTTACAGATAGCAATCGTAGTAGGAATCTGAAGCGAATGATAGATGTTAAATTAATGATGCAGTATCAAGGCCACGTGATGCAGGTCAGTAAAAATAAGCAAAATGCGGTTTGTAGGATTTGCATTGTTCTTGTGACTTTCCGTTTTGGAGCGTATGAATTAGTAGTCGCTTGGCCAATTTTCGACACGAATTGTCAACTGGCTGGTGAAATGGCTGAATATCTTCGAAAGTTGATAATTGCTCACTATAATAACAATTACCTTATAGGCATTACACTTTTACGCATGTAAAATTTACATTTACTCGTAGAAAGGGACATGTTTACTGAAAGTTTGTTTGCGATTGCGGAGAAAAGTTAAAATTTTCTGTTGAATTAAGTTTAACAAGTGAAAGGTTAACTGTGTTTTCTTTACTGTCATCATACGGATAATCTTCTTTATCTTATTTCTTATCTGTTCAGCATCTAATTACCTAATTTAATAAAATAATCCTCCTATCATAATCCTCCTTCTTCCTTTTATAGGTTTATCCACATCTATACTTACCATTCTTTTTTGCTTTCCTTCTCTGCTGATCCTCATTTTTTCTCTCACTGGCGTAATTTTACACTTTTATGTTTTTTTTTGTTACAATTTTTTTTCGTCCAATGCCAAACTGAATGTAGTTCTATTCAAAGAGCTTATGCGCTTGCCAGTAACTCGACTGACTGAAAAGGTATTCACGGGAATGACAAAAGCCGACAGGTTAAAATTCCAATTTCAGCCCGAAACAGTAAAGCTAATCATTCAATCCATAATTTTTATTTTACGCCTCGATTTAAATAACGCCCGGGCTTTGTGCTCATCATAAAAGCATACAAATGTTTCATGTTTTGTGTAACTAGACAAATATAATACCAGCAGAGAAAATGTAGCAAGAGGAGCAACTGTTATATTCTTTGGTGTCTCAGTTTCGATATCTTTCAATTTTATTCCTCGTAAACTGGACAATCAAGAAAATCTGACAAAATCACAGTCGTTGGAGAGTGAAATATTAACTAAATGCAAGTGTAATCAATGTTTCTGACAGTTAAGACATTGGATTGATAGACATACATACATTTAATCACGACTATTATCACCTAAGGGTTATTCAAAGACTTGGCCAAAGCACCGCAAAAGCAGTCCATTGCCATTCTCCGCGCTTAACCAAGCAGTGAGCCCGCGTCGCCGCTGTATGTTATAAGTTATTGGATTGTTGTGAATTTAAACTTACAACAAATTATCAAAAGAGCTCAAAAATATAGTCTATTTTTAGACGAGGTAATTATTTTTTAGGAATAATCTGAATCTTAATAGTTACAGACAAAATACTAAGACAGAATAAAAACACCAATTTCATAGGTAAGGACCCAATATATATAGGCATTGTTATTAAGGGAGTAAAAAATGTGTGCCAGGGTTATATACGGGATGACTTTAAATAGGTGTAATTGTTTTAAGGGGGTAAGAGTACAGCCCATGGGATATTCAAAAATGTGTGGAACACCTGGTCGAAATCTACTGGTTTCGGAAATACACGATACTTTAACTTTTTTAGGAAAATTACCAAAATTCAAGAGAAATCCTTAAAAATAAAAATAAATACTGGATGCATGGATTTTATTTTTATTTTATCTGATTGCTGGATAAATTATCCATAAAATAACTACATCAAATGTTATGAATCAGTTTAAATTTTAGAGTTATGAGAGCTAAAACTTGTAACAATAAAAAAAAAATTGCTTTGTCGAAATTTCAATTGATTTTAGTGAAAAATATCCACTCCGAACTGGTCATACAAACGATGTCATTAAATTCCTTGTTTCCTTAGCTTTCTAATAAGGTATAATAAGTGTACAAAATTCTAAGATACCGCCCAACAAACTCAGTTATTGCCGAGTAGGTAATACGTAAACTGCACATTAATAACATTATTAGCACTTTACCATACTACCCTGCTAAGGTTTTTTCTTTAAGTGTCATTAATTTACCTCGTAAGACGGATTTGCTTTAGTGGACTTTATGAATGCATTGTGTATTGTTGCCCATTTGGTTCTCCAAGCAAGTAAGGATGACTATGGTTAATTTTACTAAGAGTAGTATGAAAAAAATATCTAATGTAGATGAAATAATACTCATACTGATACAAAATAATAAGATTTAATAAGAAAAAACGCAAGTTATCTTTACAATTAAAATACTCAAGTTATTTACATAAAGAAATAAAAAAAACACTGTAGGAAAAACACGTTTTATAACACTTGATTTAATTAAAACACCTTATTATTTTAAATCTTGCTCAAATTGACCTCCTTGGTTCCTAATACACGCCCGTAGTCGTTTTCTAAAATTGGACCTAGTAACAACTCCCGTAAGATCTTGCTGTATTTGATTAGCAGCTGCTATGATTCTAGCTTTCAATTCTTCAACATTATTGACGGGAGTTGTATACACTTATGTCTTCATGTGACCCCATAGGTAATAATCACAGGGGGTCAAATCTGGACACCTCGCTGGCCACGGCGTCGAGCCTCCTCTGCCAATCCAACGAAGTGGAAACGTTTCATCCAGCCATTGTCTAACACTAGCCCGGTAATGGGCTGGGCAGCCATCGTGCTGGAAGATCATTTCTTCCCGGTTAGTTAGTGGAAAATATTCCCGAACAGGAACATCTTCGAGAAGGTTGAATAAATGGTTTCGAAGAAAATCCTCTTAAGCTTCGCCATTTAAGTTGTTTGGTAAGAAATATGGCCCCACCAAGTATCTGTCAATAACGCCCATCCATACGTTTACAGAGAATCTTTTTTGATGAGCTCCTTCCTTGGACTTTCTTGGACTTCTCCCCGTGTAGTCCAGTAGTGGAGATTGTGATAATTCGTTATGCCGTCTCGGTCAAACTTGGACTCATCCGTCCATAAGATTTTACTTAAAAACATTGCGTCTTCAGCGTCCATATGCTGCATGAAGCGACAGAAATCTACTCGTCTTGCAGGGTCTCCCTCCTCTAGCGCTTGAACAGGTGAGTATGTTGGGCGCTATCTGAGAATTTTGTACACTTATTATACCTTTTTAGAAAGCTAATGAATCAAGGAATTTAATGACATCGTTTGTACGACCAGTTCGGAGTGGATATTTTTCACTAAAATCAATTGAAATTTCGATAAAGCAAATTTTTTTTTTATTGTTACAAGTTTTAGCTCTCATTACTCTAAAATTTTAACTGATTCATAACATTTGATGTTTTTATTTTATGGATAATTTATCCAGCAATCAGATAAAATAAAAATAAAATCCATGCATCCAGTATTTATTTTTATTTTTAAGGGTTTCTCTTGAATTTTGGTAATTTTCCTAAAAAAGTTAAAGTATCGTGTATTTCCGAAACCAGTAGATTTCGACCAGATGTTCCACACATTTTTGAACATCCCATGGGCTGTACCCTTACCCCCTTAAAACAATTACACCTATTTAAAGTCATCCCGTATAGTAAGGGAGACTCTGCCATTGTAGAAAAGACCTCATAGTGATGATGTGTATGATTTATTTTACTCAATACTCAATCATTTATTGCATTTATAGTGTGTACAAGGTCTTACAAAATATAATTTGGATCACCATGAACCCTGTCGGGCACAACGACAATGGAGAGGTCCACACAGTGATAGTCTGTAATTAAGTTATTCATTAAGATTTTATTACTATTTCAATACAAATATAAAAAAGAAAAAACAATCTTAAATCGAGTTAATTGTTTACAAATCAATAAACAATGTAACATATTATTATTCATTTATTATCAATTCTTCAATTATTATTCGCAATTACTACTATTATTCATAATTTAATTTAATTCAATTATTATTGGATTCCATATTTACATAATGGTTTTAATTTTAACACATCCTTAAAACTGTATTGACCGACCAACGCAGTCCTAACGAACGTTCAGGATTGTCAACTCTGCGAAAGTTACAATCTTATCGCTAACATCAAACCTTAAACATTAACGACGTACAAGCATGCAAGCTAATAAATATACTCATGACCTACAGACTTGAGGCGCTATATTTATTTAGATAGGATAAAGAGTTTTGTTAGTTCATTGGTAGTTATGTAGCTGTTTGTTATGACTGCTCTAATTTCATTATTGAGAGTAAAGTAAATTTGGTTTGACATGGCTCATAGAACAGAAAAAACTTCACTAGGGACACAGATCCACCAACGAAGTTGTTTAACATCATTTTCCAAACCTATCTTCTCAGAACAAGGCCTCCTGGTAGTTTTTGTGAACGGATGGCGTAGTTTTTTCTCTTTCACGTAATATTGTATAATGTTTTTGACATTCATAAGCATGCGCTAAGACGCATCTAAACTGAATAAATGATTTTGAATTTTGAATTGAAAATTTTTATCTATCAGCCCATTGTCGTCCACTGCTGGACATAGTCCTCCCCCAATGATCTCCTCAACGACTGGCCCTGCGCCGCCTGTATCCAGCGACTTCCTGCGACCTTCGCCAGATCGTCAGTCCACCTTGTTGGGGACCTCCCTACGTTGCGCCTTCCAGTACGTGGTCGCCACTCGAGCCGTCAGTTCTACGAGCAATGTCCACTGCCACTTAAGGTTCGCAATTCTGTGGGCTATGTCGGTGACCTTGATTCTCCTGCGATTCTCCTCGTTTCTGATTGAATTACGCAGAGAAACTCCAAGCAAAACCTCTCCATTGCCCTTTGAGTGACCTTGAGCCTTCTTATGAGGTCCACTGTAAGCGGCCACGTCTCAGTACCGTAAGTCATCACTGGCAAAACGCACGAGTTGAAGACTTTTGTCTTGAGACACTGCGGTAGATGAGCCGAGAATACGCTGCGTACAGGCTGCGTAGCTTCCCGAACGCTGCCCAGCCAAGTTGGATTCGTCGACTGACCTCTTTCTGGAAATTGGACCAACCTAGTTGGACTACTTGTCCCAGGTACACATACTCGTCAACAATTTCCACTGTAGAGCTTCCAACCTTCTCAGGGACATGATCTTTGTCTTGTCCATATTCATTTTCAGGCCCACTTGTTGAGAAGCTCTACATCCTATGGACCTATGGATAAACCTATGGATGGAACCAATTATGGCCACTATTTTTCGACAGAGACACGCCTTCAAAAATCATACAAATCAAAAGCATTTATTCAGTTTGGATGCGTCTTAGGCCCACTTGCAGGAAATTTAAATCGATATTTAAAACTCGATTTTGTTTTTTTTGACACTATTACTATAGTTCTTATGTCGAACATTGACAAAATCGAGATTTAAACTAGGTTTTAAATTTTCTGCAAGTGGTCCTTAGTACATACTCGCATATGAATGTCATAAACATTTTACAATATTTCGTGAAAGAGAAAAACTACGCCATCCGTTCACAAAAACTACCAGGAGGCCTTGTTCTGAGAAGAACGGGCAAGAAACATTCTACCCTCTCTTTACATTTGCATCATTTTGTCATCATAACATTTTGAACTTCATGTTCATGTCACATACAGAGCCCACACAATTATCCATAAGGTTTATTAGCACATTGACAATATGGGTATTCCGTAGCATAGGTTATGTAGATAGTATGTTAATATGAATAGAATTTGAATCCTACGCATCAGCTTCTAAATACTACGGTATTTTCACGCCATCTAAACGAATCGATAGGCAGAAAATTATGTCAGTGATCGCAAATTACATCATATCGTAACGTGTCTCGGAAGACACGATTACAACCGATCTGTAAAGATCGTAAACAAGATTTCTCATGGCATAAAACAAATTTATCATTATCGGCGACAAATTTTCAGACTAGTAAAATTAGGTCTTATGTTGGAGTTCTTAAGAGTCATGCATCCATTTGGTAGTAACGAGATAAATTTGCCAAACTAGTTATTTCTTTAAGCAGTCCAATTAGAAGAACGTAATCAAAATGCAGCCTTGTTAACGAGACGTAAGGTAGTTTGCATCATTATTTAGAAGCAAATAACGTTGCCCTTATTTATGAAGGAGCAAACCCACAGGATGGGGTCCGTTAGTGGTGCATTCGCGATAAAGTGTTGCATTTAGGGCACTTATAGACCCTATGCTGTGTGCTGACCGGTTGCTAGATGACTTTTCTATCATGTAGCACGAGCACGAATTCTAGACAATTTGACAGTCTATCTCAGTCCATCTATACTGTTGATAAGTTAAAAGCTAATTTTTGACAATAAAATGAAATTGTAAATTGTAGCACCACCGCGCTGGCCTAATTCTCTGGCATTTGGGCTTTGGAGCCACCAACATTTTTAATGAGTACAATTTATAAAAAAATATATACCTAGATACTATCCTCTTTCGCGGCACTCCTGAGCCTAAGTCCGAGCCTTAAGAGACACCCCCAGGACCCCCTGCACCTCCCCTTATCTGGCTCGATCGCTCTGGAGACTCCCTGGTGGTAGCAAACCCAAACCCACAGGATGGGGTCCGGTCCAGATTCCCTAGGGGAGATGCCTACAAGAGAACTTACGATCCCGAAAGTAAACGGTGACCATGCTTAGATTATGCGGCCAAAAGTTAAAGTTAATAAAAAAACAGTCATCAAGTACCCTATGGCACAAGAGTGCAATGTGGTTCCCCTAGCTATCTTTGAGTTAACTGTGTGTGATTTAGCAGCTATGCCAATTCAAACTGGAAAAATACCTTCAATACCTCCGAGGCATTAAAACATAACATTGTGCGAAGGGCCTTAGCGGTAGCTAAAAGGGTTAGCGTACAGTTAGTTGTCTAATGAGTGTCGCTAATGACGGCTCTTAACGTCGTGTCGCATGACGCCTGCTTCCGCGTGCGGGCCTGAATGATAACGGTAGCACTCGGCAGACGATTGATGGAGTAGACAAATTAAAATGTTAATTAGACTAAGAGGTCTAAGAAGGGCGAATTCGACCAAATTTTAATTAGCAGCACTGGTATAGTAATGCTCAAAATGCTTAAGCTGTCAAATACGGCCAAAAATCAACATGTACGCAGGATCCCGTCATTACAGCGGATTCGACCAATGAAATTTAAGCATTTTATTGGTGTTCGAACCTCCGTGTAGTAACACGAATTTTGGTTAATAATTGACTTGTGTTTTATGCGTGTTCCCTGCTTCATACAATGCTGGACTCTTCAACAAAGGCATTTTGTAAGCCGAAAGGGTGAGGGTGCCTGATGCTGTATTTCTGAAACTGTAGTTGTCCTTCCATCTGTACCATTAGTCAGATAACAGAAAGCACATATGTTCCCATAGGGTCGAAGTGCTCTGTCTCATCGTAAGATGACAGGTATAAAGAATGAACTGCAGCCTCGTAATATCAGTTATTATAGTGATTGGTGAACGAATGTGGACTGTATGTTATTTTTATTATCCATCATTGAGCACAGTGGTTACATTCGCCTAGGATAGATACTTGTGATTATTACTTTCAAAAATCTCTGTGGACATTTTGATACAAATATCTAAAAATAAAATCTTCACTTAGAGTGTGAAATTCTCATTAGTCCCTTAGCGGAACTAGTGATACCCATCCCCAATATTTCATCAGTATAATAGGACCTTATCAAAGAAAGAATAATATTCTTGATTTCAACTCGTTATTAATCTAACCATAATTCCTTTTATATAGCAAATTGTGCTAATAGATACAGGAAAATGGAAATATCCTTAATAAATCTAGTCGAGAAATCATAATTTGCCAAGAACACGAGCGTGTCCAGTCAAACGGGCCGGTCCAGACAATAATCTGGAAACCGGCTAGGTGTGAGCCGTGTCAATGGACGTTCACTATCCACGGGAGTAGGCCTTAGGGTGCTGCCCGACCAAAGCTAAGCATCATAGCTGTGTGAGGAAATATAACTTTTTCTTCTTGCCCTTTTCCCACTCTAGGTCGGCACAACATTCTCCTCTGTCACTCGTCAGCACAGCATCCACTTCTTTTATTCTCATATCATTCATTACGCATTCCATCCATCGCTTCTTGGGTCTTCCTCTCACTCTAGGTCTGTCAACACCCATGCTCAGCATCCCTCTTGTCATGGAAATATACATAAATACATAACTTAGATTAGACAGTGTCATTTTCAATTTTTCTGCGTATTCCTTTATCTATAGTGTTAATAATCTTCAAGTAAACTTGAAAAATTGTAATAATCTTTGCATTTTCAATTATCTATGGTGCCTAAGAATAATTAAAAACAGTTCATGACTAATAATAATACATATTTTTTCTGAATAAAAAACAATTGATTCCAATCAACAGATATAGGTTTATTTGATAGATCAGCCTATGACGTAGGTTTCAGAGAGGCATGAGATGTGCTTGCCCGATCCATCATCCATTCTAAAATTCAAACGGGATGTCACGCGAACTTGTACGCTTAACAAGTATGGCAGTGTGGACGTCTCTCGCACATCGAACATACCGAATATGTTTTGAAAGTTATCCCCTTCTTTGAGCCCACTTCAGATGGATCGGGCCGTGACATTTGCCCGTAAAAAAACCAAACACCGTCCACACTGTGACAATCAAACGTACAATACTTGGTAAACTTATTGATTGAAATATTTTGTATGAAAGTTTGAGATGGAAAACTGATTGTGACATTTGTAACAAATGCTGTCCACACTATCAGTACAGACACGCATACTTGTCACGGTTACGGTGTTTCGTTACGGTAATGACGGGTTAATATAGTTTTCGTGACCTATCGCTGTTCAGCATAGCCCAGCAATGGTACGTATCCTATATACGAGTACGTTCCACTGAGGTCGAACTTTTTGAAACTTTCGTTGTCTAGACATTTGGTTATTTACCATATAGCGGACTCATGTAATATCTGATGTTGACTGTACATAGAAAGTAGGCTTAGTAGCCGGTCCCGTGCGCTGTCGCTCCATATCGGAGGGCTGCTATGCGATCTCCCTGCGCTCTTAGAGGTGGCCGTTCAAATATTTTATCTGTACAACAATCTATATAGAGCAGAGTAAAATAACAGTGCAAGTAAAGGCCAGTACTTTGATCTGTAGTAAATGTTTACCCAATGGTCAAAACCTTGACCAATGACATCAAGATACCAAAACGTATGACGACAGCTTGACCAATGGTAAGCAATGAAAATAATGAAAATATGTGGGTGTTGAACACCTCTGCCTAACTCTTCGGGATACAGGCATGATGATATGTATGTAGTATTTAAATTGTAACGCGGCGCTATACACGTATTAGCGACTCTTTGCTGTTATTGCGCTCTTCTCTGGCCATTTTCTCTATGTTTCCGTTTTAAAATTTACTATCTGTCTCCTATTAAAAAACCTCCTTTTAAAACTGAAAAAAAGTTAGTATGGAAAATTCATAGTTCTCCAAAATCTCCATACAAAACGGCAATTTTATAGGTCACAAATATCAAATAATCAGACAGAATAAGTAATGATACGTGTAATAGAGAGAATAAGAACCTCGAAATGGAAATGGGCAGGCAGGAAATGGGTGTGCAGATTTGAAAACGATAGGTAGGCCAAGAAAATTACAGAGTGGCTTCCAAGAGAAGGTCAAAGAAATAGAGGGAGACCGAAAAAACGTTGGGACGATACATTTAAAGAAATAGCTGGACCTGACTGGAGAAGAAAAGCCAAAGATAGGGCTGGGGCAGGTCTACGCCGAGGAGGCGACTTCCACAAAAATATAATAATTTTAATTCAAGAAGTAGACATTTAATTTTTATTATATTTGTATTATACATACATACAATCACGACTATTATCTCCTAAGGGTTAGTCAGAGACTAGACAAAAGCACCGCAAAAGCAGTCGATTGCCATATTCCGCTGCGCTTCACCAGCAGTGACTGCACTCAGCGTGACAGGTGGTGAGTCCGTTTGCCTCTATAAGCTCCAAGGTGTAAGTTATTAGTATTATTATTGATATGAATTTTATTGATTGTGTTTTATTCAATTAGTGTACGAATTTTAAATAAATTTTGTGGTAGAATTAAGGCTATTTTTATTTTATTATATTTATTAATTTATTGGTCAACTAGTTATTACTTAATACGGTTCAAAGACCGACCAAAGTTGAAGTGGAATGGTTTTTATTACTTTTTATTTTAAATTCAATAGCCGAAGCCAAGGTATAGTTTTTGATTATCTGCTGGAATAAATGGATAACTAGGTTTACTGGTTTGTAACAAAATTATTAAAAAGCATTATTTTCTAAATTATTTATTGGTAACCTCTACTTTTTACATTGTCATCAATCAGGTACACTTAACATAGGTAATCGTAACATTTAACAACCGTAAATTCATAGTCACAGCTTAAGGAAATAGGAAATTCAATTTAGATAGGAATTCAAAAAGTAGGTATTCTGCTTTGTAAAAAAATTAAAATAACCTAAATTGGTAATTAAATAAGTTACTTTACAAAAATATTATTTTCATAATAAATTACTTGAAATCGGCATCGTATTCATTTTATTACAACTTTTAGAATGGTTTAAGCTTTTAAAGATTGGGATCGAACTGGCGTTGGCCTGTCGCTGCGTCTCTGTTCTTCAACTTCCTTCCTCTCGGTGCTCTCTCTTGTTTGGGCAAGGTTCTTGTTGGCTGCCTCTGTAATAATTAAATGCATTATAGTTTAAAGAAGAAAGTTTGCAGTAGCAGAATTAATAATTATTTTTATACTGAGCGTTAACAATGGCATCCACATATCACACAGGACCTCCGACATACAGCTATAATTTTTGTGGCAGCAGCGTGGCGTGACTTCGGGATGGTGTTTTGATGGAGTACGACGTTTAAAAAAATGGTTATGAAAGTTCTTCTTATTTCAATACTTGGTCATTTTAGTGTCTACTAGAGCCTAGTGGCGTAAGAGCAAATATTTAACGTAATTCTTAGAATGATAAAATTCTAAAATTATTATATCAATCTGAAAATTCCTTATTCTGATTTAATCTTATTGTGATTATAATGATATTATAGTTGCTGTTGCCGGGCGTACATTTAATATTTATATAAAGGTATCTGCCCACTACATCTGACCATGCTATGATATTGCTGGGAACGTTGCAGATTTGAAATGTATGAGAGTACGCCTACAAGCCCAACCGTTCCGTACTAGGGAATGAATATTTTACATGCCGTGGGCAGAGATCTCTAGAAAGAAAAACAAGTTTACCACTGGCAGCAGCCCTGTTGACCGGACTCACAGGGTGCGTCTGCAGCGCGATCAGCTGACCCAAGCCTTGCCTCAGTGCCACTTGCTGGGGTTGTGCTCTGTAAAGGTACAAGGAATATTTAGTTAAGATGCAGATACCTATTTTCTTAAGTCTGATGTAAGTATCAATTTTCAGAAAATGGAAATCTTAGCCTCGTATGGAGACACCCGAATATGCTCGGGAATCTCCCATTGATTGCAATTCCTGGCCCAGTAATGTCCTGCAGCGGTAGGGTTCGAAAAAGTATATCGAGATGTTTTAGTAGGCAGGGCCAACATTTCTGGTGAGTAAAGAATTTTCAATCCGTAAATAGATTCGTTCTCGGCCTATAAACATTCCACTGCTGGGCACAGGTCTTCTTCATGGAGAAACCCATGAGGAGTATGGGCCGTAACATCACCACGCTGGCCCAATGCGGGTTGGTGGGTAGAAACGGTTGCAATAGCGACCGGGTCCAATGGCTTAACGTGCCTTCGAAGCACGGAGGTGTTCGATATCACAAAGTTTTGGTCACCCATTCCCATGGTCAATGCCTGACCATGGTGATCGAGTTTTGTTTTCGATAACGAAAGCCAAAGCGTACTAACCACTACGCCACCGAGCTCCTAAAAAAGTATATCGACATTTCTGGTGAGTAGAGAGGGTACGAATTTGTAAATAGATTCCTCCTCATCAACAAATACAGGTGCTCATCATTAGAATATTCAGAAAGAATATTAAGATATTGTTTATAAAATATACTTACTGGTAAACCAAATTAGGGTTCTGATAGACCAGTCCATCGGGCCGCTGGGGCTGGAACTGCGCCGGGTAGTACGCCGCGCCCTGCGCGCCGCGCTGGTAGCCCAGCACTGGGGACACCACTTGCCCAGACGACGGGTCTAGGTATAGTGTGTTTTGGAAACCTGTCAAAAGAATATTAATTTTGGTCCAAGTGTAGAATAGGTGTCCCGTGTTGGTCCGGGACGCAAAAAGAATGTGCCAACTGCTTTTCTCGCCTAGCATATTGGGCGTATTGGGTACTGGGTCTGTGATTGTGTAGGCGGTGAGCTAGCCACATGTTACTACTTTTTCACGATTTTCTATCTGACCTAACTCAATTTTTGTATGGCTAAATGTGGTCTTAAGAAACAGTAGTGCTCCTTGGACTCTGCCGACCTCTTCGGAGATTACAGGCGTGATTGTATGTTTGTATGTAGAATAGGTGAAGCGATGGCTGGAAGAGACGGCCTCGTGCAAAGCTGACTAAGATTGAATATAAATTGTTTGTTGTGAAGATCCTGTGCTCAGTGTACGTATGGCCACTGGCTCTCCTTCTGTTACATGGAGACTTTAACATATCCCAATTGTAAAGATTTTCCTAAGCGTTTGAGGATATAAGCGTGATGATTTATTTTGTCCTCAGTCTATATACGTCCCACTGCTAGGCCATCCTCCTGGAGAAACACATGAGGAGTATGGGCCATAGCACCACCACGGTGGCTCAATGGGGGTTGATGGACATAAACAGTCGCAATAGCAGCCGGGACCAACGGCCTCCGAAGCATGGAGGGGCACCAGATCACAAATATTTGATCACCCATCCACGGTCTGAAGGTAGCTTTGTTTTCAATCGAAAGCCAAAGCCTACTAACCACTACGCCACCGAGCTCCTCATGACCTAATAAAATATGCATACTCCCCACCTGATGGTAAGCGGTTACCGTAGCCTATGGACGCTTGCTACACCAGAGGCATCACACGTTGCCCACCCTTTAAAAATATATTCAGTTCCCTTTTGAACCACTCCATAGTGCATAGTTACTGGTTTTTTAACTATTGGTTTGGTTTTTTAACTATCCCACGGGAACCCTTCATTTTCCGGACTAAAAAGTATCTAAGATGTTGACCAGCCATTTCGGAGATTAATCCGTAAACAGACAAGCAGATAAACAGACAGAGAAACAAACAATAAAAACATGTTTTGGTATTTTCCCTATTTTTACACCCCCCCTGACTTGGTTTTAAACATTTTTTCTATGTACAGACATTCGACTCGACTCTACATTTTTATTATATGTATGTAGGTATAGATGAAGAAAGCAAAATATTTCACGGGAGAGATTATGAGATCGATTTCTGGGCCCCTGGCACGATCCTTTCTCTTTGGCGGTGGATTTGACTATGAATAAGCAAAATCAATGAACAATTCTTTGAACAATGCTTTGTAAAGTAAGGGGTAGTTACCATTCGGTGCGTAGTTCGGTGTGTAGACCGAATTCCCTTGAGGGGCCGCTGCGACTATGTACACGGGCTGGTAGCCTCCAATAGTGCCAGGCCTGAAATCATAAAGATTACAAAGGATTAAACCTAATTATTAGGTCCTTACCTATGAAATTGGTGTTTTGTATGGAGATTTTGGGGATGTCTGCATTTTACATAATAACATTTTATCAGTTTTCTTCACAACGACAAATCCAGAGATAATATTATTTGGCATGTATCATTAGACAAGCTTTAGCAAACGATGAATAATTTTTGTTGTGAACACGCTTGATAAAAATTATTCATCGTTTTTATGTTAATCCAAATCAAATGATGTATTCGGGAGGCAGTTAAAAATAATTGTCTTTGTGTCTAATTTTAACACAATTAAACTTACAAAAAATTATCAAATTAAATAATACGAGCTCAAATATATGGTCTATTTTTAGAAGAGGCAATTATTTTATAAGAATGTTCTGAAACTTAATAGTTACGGACAAATTGCTAAGATAGAATAAAAACACCAATTTCATAGGTAAGGACCCAATATAACACAAAAATAAATTATTGTGTCAGTCTGTGTGCCCCGGGTATCCTGCATAGATAACCTTGTACTGACACGTCTTCCCATTAAATGCCTGTTGCACTAAGCGTAGGAACTAGGTTGGATGGAGAAATGTAATGTGAATAAGGGATTTCCGTCCGAAAGCGGGATTCTAACAAAACATAATATATTATCACGCTTATTTCCACGAAGGGGTTGGCAGAGGTTAAACACCCACATTTCGCCAGATATGTTAGGTCTAGATATGTTAGTCTTGTGGTAGCAGCTCATTAAAAGAATACTACCAACCCATCTCTTCCCTTGGGTGTCTTAAAAGGCGACTAATGAACTTAGAACTGCTTAACATCCAATAGCTTATAGAGGCACCGGACGCATCACCTGTCACGCTGAGTGCAGTCACTGCTTGGTGAAGCGCGCACTATGGCACTGTAATGCTTTTGCGGTGCTTTTGCCTAGTCTCTGACTAACCCTTAAGGGATAATTGTTGTGATTATATGTATGTATGTGAGATCTTCATGTAAAAAAGAATCATTCGGTATTCTAAAGTAGAATAATTTTCGAAACATGGTAGGTTCATAACAGCTGTTATATTCCCGCTTTTCTAGTGATAGTGCTTATAAAATGCTAAAGTTATCAATTTTGTTACCTATATCCAGGTATAGGCATGTGTACAATGTAGACACGTTGTCCAGGGAGTAATCCTGGAATGTTGGGAGCCACTGGAGTCTGCAATAAAAAAATTGGATATTGAATTTGAATGTGAAAATTGAATTCTCACTGATGTAATAATCACAGCAATTGTTCGTAATTAAAACATTGCTCAACACAAAACAGCAGAATCGTGATCTTGCACGGTCGCCATCACTGATATATAATTGCATAGTTAACGAAAGTTTATCGAACGATTTGTATTAAAACCAAGCGTGTCAACTTTTTATCGTCTCTCGTGACGTCACAGCCATTTTGAGACGAGATATCCAAACTGATTGAAAGACACCGATGCCAATTATCACACAACGAGGCATTTGTTTTAGTTTTTGTAGCCATTCGGACGCGCACCGACTAGTGAACCCCGAGTTTTGTCGGGGTTGACCGTTTGCGAACGCGCGCAGTACATGCATTTGCGTCATCATGTAAAATTTACATTTAATTTTTAATGTATATCTGTGGTCACCATCACTTTTTTTTTTAATTTATTTTACATCTCTCATGTTCGGTAAGTAGGTCCTTAATACCCCCAGATGCGGGTTGTAAGTGATCAATTACCGCCCTAGGTTAATAATGCAGCTAGAAACGCCCTAGGGCGGTAAGAAATTAAAAAAAAAAACTCTTTCAAAAAGTTCGCGTACATCTAACCATCTTACTGGCACTAGACATCATGCATTCAGCCCAATTACAAAAGAGGTCGCTTCGCTATTTTCATCAATTTTGAATATCGAACGGCGAAGCTAAATTTAGTTCTTGAAAATAAATTTATTTATTCTTGTAATGCCTTTTTTTCCACTTACCTCACAATCGAGATGTAAAGCAGAGTAGTTAGCTCGGGTGTAAGCATTCACCCTCGAACTATAAGCGCCCTCGCTGCGCTCGTGCGCCTAAATATCTCGGGCTGCAATTGATGCCTTACAGCCCTTGGCTACTAATCTAATATAAGCGGCCCTGGCTTCTAGGCCTTCAGCCGAGTCTTGAAATAGGTATAACACAACTATAAATTCTCCACTGTATTTGTTACATATTTATAGACGAGTCTATATGCTTCTGTAGTTTATTAGTTTTCAGTAGTTCTTCCAATTGGCGGGGTCCGTTTTCAAGGTATCTTGGAGATTCGTAACTAAAATCAGCCGTTGTATTGCGAAGTGTTGGCGTTTAAACAAGAGGTCACCATCACCAGCTTAATCACCGCCCCGTTCAATTAAAACAAAGTGGCACTGTGTTTTCAATAAAACTTAAGTTTAGATTATTATAATTAACGCTTGCGTTTCACCTGGAGCATGCGGGCTAATTGATAGGTGTGAATTTCAGATGATCTTTATTTCTATATCAAGTAAAGTATGGGTTTTGACCATTGGCTGAACCTTACGGGATGATAATATTTCACTGAATAAATTTTTTTTCTGTTTTGGTATAAATAAATAAATATCTTCAGACATTCATACCCATCAACTAGCCCTATTTTAAGCAACGAATGCTGCTTGTGTTACGGATAAATATATAGAATACAAACAATAAATATATAAACATCCAAGACTGGAGAACAAATTCCTGTATTCAGGCACCAACATCTGTGCCCACCGGGATCGAACCCAGAACCTCTCGAGATGGCGACGCCTTGAGACCGGCGTACAGACAACTCGACCACGGAGGTCGTCAAAGTATAAAACTGAGTTTTTATTTAAAACCTACCTGAGGAGGCTGTTGAGGCTGCTGCGCTCCAGGTATCAGCTCCACCTCGCTGTCGGGTTCTAAGGTCTCGAGCTTCGCGGGTGATTCCTTTGCGACATTGCTTGCGGCTGAAATGTAAGAATTGTCTTTGAAAACTCAAAATTCAATGTAGTTCAGGATACTTGATAATACCAAAACATTTACTTTATAAAAACTTTGGTTCATGAAAAATATTTAATTTGTATAGTCGTGTTTTATCGACACATGCAGAGTTATTGAGGACGTGCATCACTTGTTGGTGGAATGTGTCAATAATCCGACAGAGCTCATGGCTCATAAGTTTGTTACCGAGTTCTTTTCATGAAAAGCCTTACTCTCGGAATCCGGTCGCTTGTTTCGATTACAATCACAGTCAAAGCGTTGTGGTTGTACTTGCTTTAGGCGCTCGCGATAATAAACATTAATATTATACTCCTAATCATTATTATTTATATTGTAAAATATTGACGAATTTAAGTGCCATGTTTGGCTTATGAAATAAAGTTATTTTTTATTTTGATTTTCAGACAGAGCGACAGACATTGGTGACACAATTAAAGTTAAAGTCGTATGACATTGGTGTGAAGCAGCAGATTTTGGCAGAACCAACGTCTAAAGCGGCTACCTTGGTCTGCCAAATGGCCTAAAAAACTACGTCGGCAATGTCTGTCGCTCTGAGCTCACCCTAGGTTAGTCTTTCTTTTACTTCTCATTAGGGTACGATGGGACGTACATGCCTGGAGACAAAAGTCCCTAAATAAAGTGAATAAAAGTTTTATTTAAGTGTATTTTTTCATCATTATACATTAACGACATTTTGTTCTCATCTCAAATCAAAACAAAAAAAAAACCCTTTTTTTGGTCTCATCTGCATTAATTTCTCAGTTTAGGCATAGTATTATGTATTTATTTTTATTTATTTATATTATTTGTATTTATAGTTTATTGAGTTTATATATATTAGGTCCTTACCTATGAAATTGGTGTTTCGTATGGAGATTTTGGGGATGTCTGCATTTTACATACTAACATTTTATCAGTTTTCTTCACAACGACAAATCCAGAGATAATAATATTTGGCATGTATCATTAGACAAGCTTTAGCAACACGTGTGTGAACACGCTTGATAAAAATTATTCATCGTTTTTATGTTAATGCAAATCAAATGATGTATTCGGGAGGCAATTAAAAATAATTGTCTTTGTGTCTAATTTTAACACAATTAAACTTACAAAAAATTATCTAATTAAATAATAGGATCTCAAATATATGGTCTATTTTTATAAGAGGCAATTATTTTATAAGAATGTTCTGAAACTTAATAGTTAGGGACAAATTGCTAAGACAGAATAAAAACACCAATTTCATAGGTAAGAACCCAATATATATATGTTTAATTATGTATATAATTTTATTTTTGTTTAGTTATGTATATGTTTGCATAATATTTCTGCTTTGTCTTGTGCACTGGTGTCGCTTCTCTCACATCATGAGATCTCACACAACTGTGACGGGTTAACTGGAAGGTATCCCTATTAGAGATAAGTCCTCCCTTGTAGACTTCTGCTTTTTATACTGTTTTTTTTTGTTTATGTGCAATAAAGAGTTTATATAAAAAGTCGTGTTTCATACGTAATATTAGATAGCCAAAGTTGTTGATAAGATAGCCCTTTGGCGGTCACCGCGGACCCCGGTGCTTGCAAGCAATAGATGTTGCTATTGTGTCTTTTTCTGACCATTGACTAGTTACATATTTCTCCTGTTGATTTCATAAAGCTATAAGGGTCGTAAGTCACCATTGCTATCATTTATTCCAAGACGTTGTTTTTTTAAATTTATTTATTTAAGGTCGCTTTACTACAGGTCATTAACGACCACAGTAGGTTAAACTAACTTATATATAAATATAAATATCTTCAAACATTCACACCTATCAACTAGCCCCATTTTAAGCAACTAATGCTGCTTGTGTTACGAACACTAGATGACGGATAAATATTAGGTTCTTACCTATGAAATTGGTGTTTTGTATGAAGATTTTGGGGAATTCTGCATTTTCCATACTAACATTTAATCAGTTTTCTTCACAACGACAAATCCAGAGATAATAATATTTGGCATGTATTATTAGACAAGCTTAAGTAATATGTGAAATATAACACTTCATAAAATTATTTATCGTTTTTAAGTGAATGCAAATAAAATGATGTATTAGGGAGGCACTTAAAAAGAGTTGTCTCCGTGTTCAATTTTACCACAATTAAACTTACAACAAATTATCAAAACAAATCAAAAGAGCTCAAAAATATAGTCTATTTTTAGACGAGGTAAGGACCCAATATATTTAATAGATTAATACATATAAATATCTAAAACATCCAAGACTGGAGAACAAATGCCTGAAAATTCATCACCCAAACATTTGCCCCCACCGGGGATCGAACCCAGAACCTCTCGAGATGGCGACGCCTTGAGACTGGCCACAGATCACTCGACCACGAAGGTCGTCAAATTATATACGTTAACAAGTTTGATCATATTCTTCATTTAAACAATCTTTTATATTATTCTTTTATTCCAAAACCAATAAAGGAACCTATTTTGCAACGTTTCAGTTTCAAAGATATAAGAATTGAAATTTAATATATGAATCGAATGATATTATTACCAACCTTGCTTTTGTTGCTCGTGAGTGTAATAGCTGCCCAACTGCGGATTATCTAAATAATAATTATACCTGAAAATAGAAATAATTCATAAAGTTAGAAAAATAAATTGGTTTAAAAAATGAGAAGTAATTAATTGTGCAGCCCCGTGGTACAGCCATTTCATTATTTGGTCAGCAACAAAAACTCATTTGGACAGCAAAATAATTAGTTGAGCTGCAAATTAATTATTTGGACAGCAATAATATTCCGTTACGGTTGAGGTTATTTTTAATGACCCTTAGAACCATAGATATACATATGTTAGAGCAATATTTGTGCCATCAAAATATTTAATAAACAATTTGGCAGCAGAGAAAACATTTGAGTTGCTGCCCAATTAGATTTTACTGACAAATTGGAAATATCTGCTGCCCATAAGTTGCTGCACAATTACTTAATTTGATGACCAATTCAGAAATATTTGCTGCCCATGAGCTGCTGACCAATTAGTCATTTTAGCTGATCAATTGTTGTTTTTTGTTGAACAAAATTCGAATATTTTGCAAGCCGTTTAAATTGAAGAATTATGTTACCCATAAAGACACGATAAAAATATAATTTTCTTTCCAATATACGGACATAATATACAACAGAACAATAAGAGAGCGAAATCTTATAAGAAGATGGGAAGGCGATATCAGTTGGCTGAGAAGGAACGCAAGCATTGACGAGCATTAAACCCGGGTGGCATCTCGGGATGCCACGAAGAATAGCTATTGAAGCTATTGTCTGGAGTCTGTTATCTGAAGAGCTATGAGACATTTAGGTCCAGCGGAGATAGGCTATAAAAGCTTAGGACCTATTGCATTTGGCATTCATATTTACACTGTAATTGATATTGGGTCCTTACCTATGAATAAAAACACCAATTTCATAGGTAAGGACCCAATATTTTTTCTGTAATATTTAGTAGACAAAGCTTCATATACTAACGGCTGTATTTGTTGAAGTTGGTCGGGTGTGGGGTAGTTGCGGCCGGGGGTAGGGGGTGCGGCTCCTGCGACGCAGACCAAGGCCAGGAACAACTGAAATAAAAAAAAACATCATTACTAACATAATGACAAAGGCCCCAATCAGTCTTATAATAAATCAAAATTATAATCAGCAATTAACTCATTATCTTCCATCATTCTTCATTCATTCTACTTCATTCTTTTTTTTTCTTCATTCTTCTTCATTTCATTTCTTCTTCTCATTCTTCTTCTTTCTTTCTTCTTCTTCTTTCTTCTTCTTATATTCATTATCTTTGCAATCATGCAAAGATAATTTTTCTTGCCTATAGACTCAACTCGCATTGCCGCTTTGATATTCAAACTAGGCATTAAAAATTTAAGGGTCAAAGGAATTAAGTTCTTAATTACGTATGTAATAATACTCATAGCAGAAATAGCGCACTATTTTATATAAAGTCTGATGCACCCGTTTAGTTACACGAGTAATTAAAACAATTGACAGACGATAGGCGTTAATGGAAGACGTAATTATGATTCAAAGATGTGCGTATGAGTAAGGTTAACCTTCGGCTGGACGGAAAACGTGCACACGAAAGACAGAGATTGTGGAATATAGACAACTGTAATAGACGTCCTTAGAGCATAACCAACGAATCACGATATGGTTTATCGACATGATCTGTCGAAACACGTATAGCCCAGTTATATACAAGATTTCACATTTGATCTAAGTTTAATAAGCTTATTCTAGTCAATCGTGTTTCGATGGTTCTGTCAGGGGATCGTCACATTTTTTTTTTAACTTTGCTGTCCACTACAATAGGAATGTTCATATGGTGGACTTAATGACTGACATCGCTCTCTACCAGTCAAACATTAGGATAAGCAGAGATCTCGTCGCCGCATCATTAAAGTACATAAAAAACTGATTACAACAGCAATGTTAAGATGAAACATTCATTTAGATATATTTAAGAAAACTCGTCAATGAACTGTACAAGTAGGGCGTCACTCCGAGCATATTATGTGTCAACTGTATTGTATTTTTTACGATAAGTGGCAAACGGCCTGTCTGAAAGTGAGCATTTCTCTACTGACGCTCGTAACACTTCAGGCACAGCTTGTTTGCTGTTAAAATAAGGAAGCAGTGTTAGCATAGGAGAACTGCAAACGTAGACATAAAAATGAAAATTAGGCAATTTTTCGTTGACGGCGCATTTTTTGCAGAGTTAATCCTATTATCATATCATAGATGAATCATAGATGCAGAAGTATTAAGAGCGTCATGCAAAACAGTATCAGTCACATTCACCTTGCCGGTCTGCATCTCAGAAAGCCAAGGAGCTTAGAGTAACCGGAGGTAACGACAGGCGCGTTTAGTATGAAAGCATGTGACGTGGTTTTTTGAGAGATGCCGCCGTCTTGGGAAGACGCTTTTTTAATACAGAATAAATGATTTTTAAGAGACGTCACCTTGATTGCCTGATTTAAAATACTTTACTTATTTGTGCTGAATGTTGTGTCATAAAAACTCCTTTTTTATCCAATACTCGTGTGCTTTGAAGGACCAAAATAGTCCCTACGTACTCCTAGTCGTATTTAAATGCATACATACAAATAATCACGACTTTAATTCCCTAAGTGTTAGTCAGATACTAGGCAAAAGCACCGCAAAAGCAGTCCATTGCCATAGTCCGCGCTTCACCAAGCAGTGACTGCACTCAGCGTGACTAGTGGTGAGCCCGCTTTAAGCTATTGGACGTTATGCAGCTCTAAGTCCATTAGTCGCCTTTTACGACACCCAAGGGAAGAGATGGATTGGTAGTATTCTTTTAATGAGCCGCCGATTAAATTGCACGTGGAAAATTACTTTGAGTTATTTGAAGAATTTAAACCTTGCCCTTAAGCGGCGAATACAAAAGGCTTACCGATAAGGCCCATACATTCCGACTTGTAACCGTATAAGACGGAAGATGAGTATTTAATTGTTTAATTTATTACTTATTTGCATTATTGCTTCCGTGAGTCGAGAATAACTAGCTATTGGCAAAGTATCGAAGCTTTTGTACTAAATTGTTGAGTAATTTAAATGTCATTGTACGTACCGTGAGTTGGTACTGTTAGTACTCGTCGAAAAATACAACAAAGGCCCAAAACAGAAATACAAAATACAACTAAAAAACTACGAAAACTAGCGACATTAATACCAATCATAACACACACATATATACATCCCCGTAGGGGTCGGCAGAGTCCAAGAAGCTGTGTTCCTTAAGACCAAACCAACCAATAATAACAAAAACCAAAAAAAAACTGCTTTTCTATTACTTTTTTTGACAGTTGTCAATTGAAAATTTGATTAAAACTGCAACATCCATGAACGATGCAGTAACGCAATAAATTATTTTAAGTGACAATTCTCCGCTTTTATCCAGCTTTTTGTTGAATGACGATCAACTATCAGAGTATGAGTGGTGAAAAGCAGCTAAAACATAACATCACGTTTTTTCCTTGAACGGGTAGGCAGAGGTATTATATAACACAGAATTCGCCAGATTATGTTGTTTCCAAAGAAAAATCTGGTTTTTATCCTTTAAAAACAGGCTGGAGAGATACATTAAAAAAAAATAATAAAGAAATTTAATAATGTATATTTAGATACAGGTTAGATTATCAGTTGCACCAACTCCCTGCCCGATAATAATATTATAATAATAATAATAAATCATCATCTCTTATTCCTAGACAAGATAGTTATTGCAAAGGTATGCGCGTGCCGCGACAGTGCTCGTCTATAATTACACGCGTTCATAACATATCATTACGCCTCTTTCCCCGAAGGGGTGGGCAGAGGTGTTAAACACCCACATTTCGCCAGATATGTTAGGTCTCCATGTAACAGGTGACGAGCTTGTGGTACAGGCGGCGGGATCGAACCCGTGTTTCCCGCGGCCTCTCGAACGAGTAGTGCCCTGTCCGTCCAACTGGGCTACCGCTGCCTACAAGTGTTCCATTCGTCAATTGTTCCTAGATACGAGAATTAGGGATCTCGGTGGCGTAGTGGCTCTGGACTTTCGATATCGAAACAAATCTACTTTCACCATTGTTAGACCGTGGGTGGGTGACCAAAACTTTGTAATCTCGAACAGATAATATTGAGACCTGACGACGTTTTCACTATATGTATTGTGCAATTGATAATCTTTAAATATTGATATTTTTTAGCAGATGTTAAAAGAAAAAAAACAATTTTTCTTCCAAGCAAGAGGAGTTTTTGACAACAATTGACTATGGTGGATGTGATTCTTATTTGAATGATTATAATATTGTTTCGGAGTGGTTATAGTTACGTAAAATCTGTGTAGTTTTGTATACTAAATATCTATAATGATGAGCAACGTGAAGGATTATTGTAATACACGTCAAGTCGTCACATCATACTCTACAGGTGAAATTGAAATCATCGACAAAATTTTACAGGACATTTTAAACGTTATAATAATCGGTATAATAACAATTAAAATCGTAATGAAACATTATGTAAGAAAATAAAATAACGCAATTATTAGTTGCAATTGTCGCGCTATGTTATTGTATGAAACACCTGTACATACATTTGTAAAAAAAAGTGTGTATCGAATTTAATGTAATATTTTTCTTATATAAATTTTTCATGTAATTTTTTATATTTACAAGTTAACATAGATTTTTTTCTCCCTCACAAATGTAATGTTTAATAGCACTAGAACCCCCCATTAAAATTTGTCAATTATTTTCGATTTCACCCTGTAGATAAAGATAGAGAAAACACTCGAGCGCAATAAACCGTAAAGTCAAAAACTCAATGATTAATATAGAATTGGTTCGTTGTATTAGTTTGTTAGTGTTGAATATTATTATTTTTGGGTATAAAACCAAAGCAGTAGACGAAGCGGACAAATATTATAACCTTTGTGAACAGCAGACTTAACCCCAACCTTGCTGGCCCATTACGCGCTTTTTCACGACTGTCTTGAAAGAGCCCATGCTGTGTAGAACGTACGGAATATGTGTGCCGGATTCTGCTTAAAAATCTTTTAAAATACCCCTTTGTTAATGTTTAATTCAATCTTAATTGACCACCCTTGACTGATCATTGGACCCGCTCGACCAACATGGCGACGTAATTAGTGACATTCACGTCCAATTTAACAAGCAACGGATGTAACTCTGCGATATTTCACATCTTGGGTACCTTGGGATAGTGTATACATTTATTAATTTTCTTTAAAATCTTTGAACATTAACTTGCGACTCCTAAGAGCACGAAAATTTGTTTGGCACAAAACCTAATTAATTTAGTTTCCACAAGTACAAAAATAATTATTTATTATTTAATACAAAAAAGTATTTGATGTTTTATATACATCAAAATAGTTACATGTAAATAAATCATGTATAAATGGAAGAAGAACTCAATAAAATAGAATGAACGATCGATTCTTTCTATTAACATTTGCGAAATAAATATCAAAATGCATTTTTTCAACAGCGCAGCGACAGCTGAGTTGGAAACTGTGTCTGGTGCATGGCAGTCCGGTGCATGGCATTAGGCTCGCCCCTTGTTACTTGGGAAGTTTAAAATAAGCGATGTGTTGTGAGCAGATAGAGCAGAGAGACCTCTTTCGAAGATAGAGGCGTGAGAGTAAGGCCCGGCGCACGTTATCGACATCGGCACGGCTCAGGATTTTAGGTGATAAGTAGCATCATATATTAACTTTATGGCAACCAAGTAGACATTTCCATATTATATGGCCGTAGTCACAAAAATACCGCTTCGGTATGTTTGAGGTTGCCGCATCGGCGGCCTTGAGATTGCTTCGGGATACTTCGGCATCCTTCAGTACGCTGCCACCCGCCGCGCCAAGGCAACACTCAGCGGTAGTTTGAACGGTACGGTATGCTTAAGGACGCTTCGGCATCCCTAAGGACTTTGCAACATGCAAGACATAGTTGCCGGCAGGGATGCCGAAGGATTCCTTTCCTTGCCGATGCCGATAATGTGCGCCGAGCCTAATAGCTACGGTCATTTGTTTGTCAGACTTTAAAGTAGCGCTACTAGCATAAAAATATCCAATAACCGCCTGCCATGGGAAGTTAGAGGCCCTGCTTAGTATGTGTCCCTCGTCCGTACCTTCACCCACTTGGGGTCGTGCCTCGTACGCTGATTCGTCATAACAAGATAGTATTGGAATATAGACTGCAGTTATGATGTCATCTAATGTAACGAATCTCATTGTCTTTTATCCCAAATTAAGAATATAGGTATATAAACTTTGAATGAAATGAAATGCTTTATTAACACTCAGTTGCACAAAGATTTTTTAAAGACGACATTTGTTAATGAGACATTAAAACTTTAAAGTTCATTAAATTTAAAGTTGGAACACAAAACAGTTCTAGCTAATGTCTCTTTAGCATTGACAGGGTGCTAATGTCGGTTTGTGCAACGTAAAACCACGCTAAGGTGTTCTTTTGACACTTCAATCAATAAATTTAATGGAGCATTAGAGATAATGCTGACATTAAATTTGAAAGTTCGTTTCTGCAACTGGGTGTCAATCATTTAGATAACAAGTAGTTACAATTATAACGTGTCAAAAACATTAGAAAATTAACAAACAAATTATACAATTCTAGGTACTTGTTCACCTCAAAATTATTTTCTTCCTGTTCACTACCGGGAGGGCTTGTCAAGCAAAGATACAGGCAAGAAACTCTGCAATGGTTCTATCCTCCCTTTACATAAAATTGTCTTACGTTCTACAATATACAAAATGCAGACAAGTCAAAATGGAATGAATTAGAAGATGTCATAAGGAACCATGACAAAATGACTTATGAAAAAATCGACTTCCAGAAAGTTAGAAAATTGCTTCATAATAATTGCTGCTAATGACATCTTCCATCACAATCTAAATATATAACTCAAAGGTGACTGACTGACTGACATAGTGATCTATCAACATACAGCCCAAACCACTGGACGGATCAGGCTGAAATTTGGCATACAGGTAGATATTATGACGTAGGCATCCGCTAAGAAAGGATTTAGATTAAAACTAACCCTAAGGGGATAAAATAGGGGATGAAAGTTAGTATAAATCTTCTTAGATTTTGAACTAAAATTAACGATTGGAGTATGCTATGATGAAGACGTTCGTTTAAATAGGATTTTTTAAAGTAACTATTCTACGCGGAAGAAGTCGCGAGCAAAAGCTAGTATTAAATAAAAGTTTTAATGTAGGTATGTCATGAAGATACATAACAAAATTCATAGCCTTTTTGGTACATTTCCAGCGATGGATATACGTGCAGACGATTTTTTCTTATAATATCTTTTTTTGCTATATTTAAATTTACTGTTACTGTTTAGGTTTTTTTTTGTTTTCGCGAGGAGGTAAGCTGTTTTTGTTAGAATTAAATTAAAGTACATTAACCTACGTGTAGAATAAAAATTACAAAAAAAAAAAAAAAAGAATATCACGGGAACCGGCTTGTCCCTTGTTACTAGGACCCTAAAAGATCTGGCGATATGTAAGTTACATGCGTTAAGATATTATTATGCCTTCACTCCCGCTAATGTGTGTTTTGGCTCCTCTGCCTACCCCTTCGGGGATAGAGGCGTGATGAAATGTTTATTTTGTATTTCCGGTAGTTACTTTTATAATATTAGGTCCTTACCTATGAAATTGGTGTTTTGTATGGAGATTTTGGAGAATTCTGCATTTTCCATTCTAATTTTTTTTTCAGTTTTCTTCACAACGACAAATCCAAAGATTTGGCATCTATCATTAGACAAGATTTAGTAATATGTGTAATATCACACTTCATAAAAATTATTTATCGTTTTTAAGTGAATGCAAATAAAATGATGTATTCGGGAGGCACTTAAAAAGAGTTGTCTCCGTGTCCAATTTTAACACAATTAAACTTACAAAAAATTATCAAAACATAATCAAAAGAGCTCAAGAATATAGTCTATTTTTAGACGAGGTAATTATTTTTTAGAAATACCCTGAATACTAAGTAATAAGTGAGAAAAAAATACTAAGTGAGAAAAAAAACACCAATTTCATAGGTAAGGACCCAATACATGCTTTTTTAGCTATCAAACATCAGAAACAAAGTAATGTTAAAGTATATTAATATAAATTATTTATGATTTTTCATCTGACCAAACCCAATTTTTTTATGGCTAAGTGTTGTCTTAAGGAACACAGTGCTCCTTGGACTCTGCCTACCCCTTCGGGGATTATAGGGGTGATTTTATGTATGTATGTATTTATAATTCAAACTCAAACTCAAAGTCATTTAATCAAATTGGTATCATCAAATACACTTTTGACAAGTCAAAACAAACAAAATAAATTATAAGTATCCTTAAATTGATAATACCACTACTTTTTTTTCGGCCTGTTCACTACCGGGAGGCCTTGTCTAGAGAAGATACAGGCAAGAAACTCTGCAAGGGTTCCGTCCTCCCTTTACATCAATATATTCTACATCTTATAAAATTTACGTGTATTATATAATATATATATATATATATATATATATATATATATATAATATATTATAATATATATATATATATATATATATATATATATATATATATATATATATATATATATATATATATATATATATATATATATATTATATAATATATAAATTATCATATTTGTAGACGTGTTAAACTTGTGTTAATCTGCTTGGCAGGTGTTTGTTTTAAAATAAAACTTTGATTCAGCTCAATAAAATTTCATGTATTCGCGGCAAAATCCAGTAAATAGAGAGAGAGCATAAAATTTTTTATAATTTTCTTAAAAAATGCTCGCTTTGGACTTGCAGCGGCTCTATTTACGTTGCATGAACAATATTTATCATACAACATTACGTGAGTTACAGATACTGTTGCATTAATAAATTCTGTTTCGTTACGGTGATATAACCCTTTTTACCACGGCAATTTGCATACCGTTTGAACTGTCAAACATATGTATAATTTTATACAATTTACGATACAATATGAATAGTAATTTGTGATATGCTCAATTAGTTTTGCGGAAGGAAGTCTATGTTGTAATAGGAAAGTGTATGGAAATTTTCAATAATATGCCTTTATTTGATAGCTTATGCAATGGGGGTAAGATATTGTGTGTTACAAATCATGGCAGTTGCACAAATGTAGGAAAGTATTTTAACTTAACTTATAACTCTTTATTGCACATAAACAAAAAGAAACAATGTAAAAAGCAGAAGTATACAAGGGAGGACTTATCTCTAATAGGGATATCTTCCAATCAACCCGTTACAGGTGTGTGTGATCTCAGGATGTAAGAGAAGCTACACCAGTGCACAAGACAAAACAGAAATCTATGCAAACATATACATTACTAAACAAATAAAATGATATATCTAATTAAACAATATATATACTCAAAAAAATATATAACTCACCAAATAATATAAATAAATACATAATACTTCTACTTCATACTACGTCAAGTGAAAATCATGGAAATTTTACAGTTTTGTAGAAAATAACTGCTCTACTTCGTCGATTTGTATTGAAAGTATCCTGTTTCCTATTGCATAATTTCTTCCTTGCACTATCCTTTGTGTTTATTGTGTACTGTCGGCCAAGAAAGTTGTGTACCACCCTAAAGCTAAATGTCGCAGTTTATAGTGCAATATAGATTTGTTTTGCTTGCACCTTGATCTGACAACATTGCTATCGTATGATATTGACATTGAGGCATAGATATTGGCTAATCTCCAAAATGGCTGGACCAATTTCAATGAAATTTTGCTTGGTGATACCTTATATCCCTGGTCAACATCTTAGATACTTTTTATTCCGGAAAATTTAAAGGTTCCCGTGGGATAGTTAAAAACCATAGTAACCGCGACCGAAGTCGCGGGCAACAAAATAAACAAAAAAAGGGTAATTGCTTATTCATGGTTGATACAAGGCGATTAAAAAATGTATTAAAGAAAGGAAAAAGGAGAATGGTCATCTGTGACCCAGGGGCCCGACGAGAATGAGACATATCAATTTTTTTTAAAATTAACATAACATTTTAATTAACGGAACATAAGCATGTAATTTTTATGTTTAATATTAGTGGCTAACATATAAATATGTTGTTTTGTTTTTGCCTAAGGCGTTATATGAAAAAGATGTAAGGAAACTAATTGTTCTAAACGATATTAGAAATAATCATCTGGTGCTCATATTACAGCCTAAACAACTCAAAACTCAAACTTTACTGACAAATTAAATCAGAATCATGGCTATTTTTAAACTTTCGTGTTAAAAATATGCTTTAGTATAGATAAAAATTGGATTACATGGAAAAGACTTGAACGCGTTTGAATACTCACCGAAGGAGAATTTACTCTATTCCGATAAGAATGAGAACTACCTTTTAACCGCCTCTCTGGTGAAGTGGTTGACACCACCGGGTGTAGATCGGGAGGTCCGAGGTTCGATTTTCCACGGGAGCAGGGGTTTTCTGCTCGGTTTGGTTGATGGTAGGGCTTCTAAGCCTGCCTGGCTAGCTACCACCGTCTTTCCTAAATCTGTCGCCAAGCAATGCTATAAGCATTGTTGTGTTCCGGCAATTAGAGGTAAGATAGCCAGGTCCTCAGTTGTCGAGGATTACGCTTCCACCTTCGGCCTTATCGTCACTTACCATCAGGTGAGATGAAGGCCAAGAGCTCGCCTGTCATATGTAAAAAAACTAATTTTTTGTTATGTTCAGTATAACATAAATATGTAATTTTAATGTTCAGTATTAGTGGCTATTAGTGGCTAAAATATAAATAAGTTGCTTTGTTTTTAACTCAAGCGCAGTATGAAAAAGATGGACAGGAAACAAATTTTTCTAGATTTTCTCAAAACTGGTTATTTTGAAATGATGCCCGGTTAGAAGTTAAGATATGGTACTCATGTTACTGCTCAACCGACATAAATTCGTTTCAGCTTAGGAAAAATCGCTGCTCAGTTTTTCCTAAGGCGCGCTAATTGAAAAAGATGTTTAAAACCCTAAGGCTCGAGTTCACCAACATTTAAAACAACTGATTATAAGATAAACAGCTGTTTAAATCAATTTTTGTGTTCACCACACGTTAACCATCGATTACAGCTCTTAAACAACCGATCAACTTAACCGAGCCTGACAGCAACGTTTAACCTCCGTTTTACTTACATTTACTACACATTGACATTAAAGTGTTACCAAAATTTAGCTTTATGGAGTTGTGGTGGAGTCAGTGCGTTTATTTTCAATAACATCACGGTATTTTAGCACTAATTTCGAAAGAATTCGCTTCTCATCGGTTGAGAAATTTATGTAAACCAAATGTAAACAAATCAACACGAATTTGTTTTTGACATGTTTTAAATGTTTTAAATGTTGGTGAACTCGGGCCTAGACGATAATAGTCGTGATTATTTGTATGTTGACGACCTCCGTGGTTGAGTGGTCTGTACGCCGGTCTCAAGGCGTCTCGAGAGGTCCTGGGTTCGATCCCCAGTGGAGGCAAGTGTTTGGGTGATGAATTTTCAGGCATTTGTTCTCCAGTCTTGGATGTTTATATATATTTATATATATTCAGGATATTTATATGTATTTATCTATTAAATATATTTGTTCGTCATCTAGTATCCGTCACACAAGCAGCATTTAGTTGCTAAAAATGGGACTAGTTGATAGGTGTGAACACAGAACAATAAAAAAGGTTAGAATGATAAAGTGGGCGTGGTTGACGAGCCGCTCATATGAGCAAACGGGCATATGAACGTCAAATTGCTCGCAGTGTATTGCACAATGGCGTAGCTGTCAGACGTATATTCGGTGCAGTACAAAACCCAAAAAGATGCCGAGTTGTGCTATTATTTCGTGCCGTTTGCGAAGTGAATAGGTGAATCTGGAAAAAGGAGGAATTTCATTCCATCGGTAAGTAATAATATTTGGAAATAACTAAATATGGAGCCATAATCAATCACGAAAATAATTCGTACCAAATTCTGTGCAATCATAGGGCTTGCATGTTATCGATAGTTTTATCGATAGAGTTTTTCTGTTCCTTGTGCTCAGACATTATGATGTGGTAATTTACATGGACATAATATCAAATCTAAGTTTTAAATATCAATTTAATTTTTAAATAAGACATAAATATTCTGTTTATAAAGATTTACATATTTCAGTTTTCCTACAAATCCGGATATAAAAGAAAAATGGATATCCGCAACTGGCAGGAAAGATCAATGGTTTCCTACTAAAAGCAGTAGCATTTGCTCGTAGCATTTTACGGAAGATGACTTCCTACAAGTTTAAAAAAAAGGCATTTGAAATCTTCTGCAGTACCTCACATAGATATTTGCGTACAGGTAATGTTATGAATATTTTATCTGTCTACAGTGAAAACAAAATATTATTATAAAATTATACATTTGTCTTGTTCGGGAATCGAACCCGTGATGTCTGCCACAGAAGGCAGTTATCCTTACCCTTGCGCCAAATCAGTCGTTTCGATTATACAGGGTAGAAATATTGCGCATGTGATTGAGTGACGATTGAATAAAATTAGTAGGGACTTTAATTTTTTGATTATTTTCTATATTTTATCTAAAAAGAAATTTATTTCATGATGTCAAATATCTCATAAGAGAGAATTTTGAAATCATTTACTTTTGTTTGCAGGAAAATCAAGTTCGCCTTCCTGTTCAAATGCCAGTTCACAAAGAAAGCGAAAACTCAAAATTATAATAGGCAATAAAGACAGTGCCCTCCGAGCATAGCCCTTTCCATAGTTCGCTGGGCGACTTTAAACTGGTGGACTAGTCGAGCAGTGAGTGTCCACGTCTTAGCACCGTAGGTCATGACCGGGAGGATGCACTGGTCAAAGACTTTCGACTTAAGACATTGAGGGATGGGTGACGAGAAAAATGTGATTAACCAGTATTAATGTTAATTAATTAAAAAGTGTATTTTTTGTTGGTAACCGCTGTTTTTTTACAGATGTCAACCCCAGCTCATAACATTACCAATTATTTTATTTATTATTCACTGGTGGAAAACTGGCAAGGCAGTTTTTTCTTTATTGTTGTTCTCATTGCTAAGCCAACTATAGCGATAGTGTATCTTTTGTTATAGTCAGTGACCTATTCCTAGAAACATCCACCTGAAACTGTTACCTCTTGTCTTTATAGTATTTATTCAGTAGAAAACTAAATCACAGACTACAAAATATTTATCTTCATTAAATTTGTATATTATTGAAATTGGTTGGAATTTCTTTAGGAGCCCTAGAGGGGAGGTACCTTAAATAAATAAAATATTTTAATTTCCACAAAGGAAACGAACTTTTATTTTAAAAAGAAGCAACTGCATTCTCATTTTTCTCAAATAAAGTTTACCCAAACCGGGAATCGAACCAGCTAAAAAAATTTTAGTAATTTTTTTATTCTATTAACAACAATGTGAAACACTCGTATTTCATACAAGATATCCATCTCTACTTCTGCATTCAACCGGCTGCTACAGATTTTCCAAATTGCCCGGAAAAAATAAATTAATGTAAGGTTTCATTATTTCACTGTTTCATTGTTTCAGGTTTCACATGCGTAAGACCTAATGTTTCATAGAGAAATAGTATTTTTAGCCATAACTAAATCAATAAGTGAAATAAAATAAATATCCTCAGACATTCACACCTATCAACTAGTCCCATTTTAAGCAACTAAATTCTGCTTGTGTAGCGACCAAAACCACCACGAAATAGAATTATTTGAGGTGGTTTGATTCCCTGTTTGGGTAAGCTTTTTTAAAAAAGAGTGATAACAGTTTTGTTTCTATTTGAAAATAAAAGTGTGTTTCCTTTGTGGAGATAAAAAAAATCCAACCTGTATATTAATATTCTCCTTAATTACGAAGTTGGATAAATAAATAAAATACATAATTTCGTTACTTAATACTTGATTATCGACATCAAATTGTGCACTACACTAGTCCAGTGCTGTCATGATAGTGTACATGTTTTTGCACAATAATTCGAAAAAGATATTTAACGTGTCTCATTAAACGTATTATAGATTATAATATTTAAAAACGTTTTTCAAATGATTGTATATAATTGATCTTACCAGTCCGTGCTTGAACAGTAAAATTTCGAAGTAACAAAATGCATCGTGCCAACATAAATCACAGCTGGTAACACATACCTGTGTATTGCAGTAAAAAATAACCCTTATTATTTAGGTGCAATTCGCTACTTTTGCTTGAATTTTTTTAGCCCATGAATACATTGCGCTCCTTGTGTGTTGAATAACTATTATTTCTTGTATGTGTGAGAACTGGCTCGCGCGGTCCTAGTACTAATGTGGATGCGTTATCATTCTAACCTTTTTTATTGTTCTGTGGGTGTGAATGTCTGAGGATATTTATTTATTTATTTATGTATGTTTAATAATAGTTCCATAGTTCCATATATTTGCTTTCTTATACATACATACAAACATAAATGACGTCTATAATCCCCAAAGGGGTAGACAGATTCCAAGGAGCTCTGTGTTCCTTAAGACCACACTTAGCCATACGGAAATTGGGTTTGGTCAGATGAAAAATCGTGGCTAGCTCATCGCATACACAATCACAGACCCAGTACCCAATACGCCCTTAGTCGCCTTTTACGACATGCTAGGCAAGAATATCAGTTGGTACATTCTTTTTGTGTCCCGGACCAACACGGGACGGGGACGGTGCTTTCTTATACTTGTGAAAAATAGTGTTTTCAACTTTCTACAAAAAAAATCAGAATAAACAAATAGGTAAATGTCACAACTACTGTCTATAATTTGGTCAAGTCTTCAACACTATGAAAATTCTTTTGTTAGAATTCTTTTGTGTTTTCAGTTTGAAAATGAAACAAAGAATGACGAAGAACTTTCTTTTAACCAACACAAACCCAATGGCCTCAGAATTTGGACGGTCGATGACAGGTTATTTAATGTACTCGTACATTAAACTTTAACATGTCATATGAATCATTTACATGTTACCATGTCAAAACAAGAATTTTTACTGAGGCAAGTTAGTACACAAACAAAGAAAAGGTTTTTGACCTGTTTTTTTTTGGATTCTCGGGATCGCAGTCGTTTACTTGTAGGAACCTTACTTTACTTGTTAGTTTTTATGAAAAAGATTTTTGGAAAGATTATCAAAGACTAGATTATAGTGGCTGGCGTACCGTCGGGCAGTGCGAAACGTGACGTGTTAAAACTATTTTATATGAGTCCTTTTGAGTACATTTTTTAGGTAAGTTTTTTTTGTTATGTTTAAGAATATTTTTTTTATTTCATGGCGAGACTGTTGCCATGCATCGGGCACAATGTGAGGCAAGCGATATTCACAATGAACTATATATTTCACAGACATGACAAAATTACAACCATACAAAAAATATATTAGACAATGTGCTCGGTTAGTTCACTGAATTGTTGGAAGTTCTACTGTAAAAATCGATAACATAAACAAACCAATTTCAAAGATAAGCTCTTTATTGTATAAACAATTTTGTAATAAGAAACTACATTACATTTTTTAATAGAAACAACAGTTTGTCCATTTCGGACGTACAATGCCAATAATCATAAAAAATAAATTCAATTAATTGTCATTAAAATATTCGTTAAAATTGTAATAGCATTTCATTAATAACCATTCTTTCAGTTACCTCTTGAACATAAGGTTTCCTAAGCTTTTGATATTTATGGGCAAATGATTGAATATTTAAACTACAGTTACTAGTGAACTTTTAAGAGATATATACCTTGACCATTTTATTGTGCACAGGTCAAACGTATATACTGGGTTCGAAAATTATTTTTCTTCTTAATTTTTGTATAAAAACGTTCTGAATTATTTCTTACAAAAATACAGATTTCTAGTTCAAATAAACACATCACAGTTAAAATGTTATAATTCTTAAATATATTTAAAAAAAATCCGCCCCAATAATTAATGGACATATTTCATTCAAAATGTGGGAAAATAATTTAAAAATATTGTGTCATAGCTGAGATCCATTTTACTATTTAATTCAAAACTAGCTGTTACCCACAATTTCGTCCGCGGTTACAAAGGTTTTTAAACTATCCCACGGGAACCCTTTAATTGCCTTTTAATTATAAGATATCACCATGTAAAATTTCATTGAAATCGGTCCAGCCATTTCGGAGATTAGCCCATACAAACAGACAAGAAGACAAACAGACGAACAGGGAGCGAAATAAAAAAAATTTTTTTTTTGGTGTTTTCCCTTTTTTTACATCCCCCTGACTTGGTTTTAGGCATCTTTTTATATGTACCTCTACAGTTTTATTATATGTATAGATTCCATGTGTTCGATAGGCAAAACTATTTTAACTGCTAGTATTAATCATGTTTAATTGCAAATATATTCGCAAAAACTCATTCTAATTTACGATGGATCTGTAAATTCAAGTCCTTAATGTCAGAAATTAAATCTATCAGCAGATAAGTGTCCATCGAATATGGATGTTCATGTTTTGAAATCGTGGACGTTGTCGTATTTGGAATCCAGTTCAGTCTTGATATAAATAAATGAAGATTCATTGGAACCGCAAAAAGTTGATCTGGCCAGCTTGGAAGTCGTCCTTAAGGCTTAGGTAATTAATCTTGAATTGAATTGGCATTTGTAAATCAAATTAGCTTATTTTGAAGTTCACTGCTTGTATAATTTAAATACGCGCAAAGCGTACCTATCTTTACAATATTTTTTTTACAATATGTCCAGCCAAAATAATTTATATCTTTTACACTTCTTTACACTTAATCAATATTAGTAATGCATGTGCTTAAAAAAAATTGAGGCGAGGATTGCTTAAAAATTGCGACTGTTTAAGAAATGAAATACATAATATGTATTAATTATGTTAAGGTTCTTCTGTATCATGAGGTAAAGTGTGAGTTGTATAATTGAAAACTATATTTTTTTTTGTATCCCCTAGTTCTCATTTCGGCTTTTGATGTGAACTTCAAGCACAAATAAAAAATGGGTTTAATTTATTTTTCTTTTAGCTAAATTTAACCGGGCGGATTGAGCCACCATTCCAGAGAATGTTTAGTCTAGGAAGTGGCAAGACATTTAGTAGACGTTTCTTTATATTGATTTGATTGTTAAATAACAATGTAACAATCACAGATATACAATTACATAGATGACGCAAATGCTTGTACTGGGCGTGTTCGAAAACCCCGACAAAACGTCGGGGTTGGCCGCTGCTAACTAGTCTGCCGTCCGAACGGCTGTTAAAACTAAAAAAATGCCTCGTTATGTGATAATTGGCAAAGGGGCATCTGCTGCATCAGTTTCTTTCAATCAGTTTGGAACTCGTCTCAAAATAACGACTGTGACGTCACAGTAGACGTTAAAAAGTTGACACGCTTGATATTTATACAAATGTATATCTGTAGTAACAATTCTACTACACAGTAGAAATCAAAGTGTGACGCGACTTAACAAATATAACAAAAAAATTAAGCCCTTTTTCGTGAAAAATGAAAATCAACTTAGGGACTGTGCCCAGCGCTGCTAAAAGTAACTTCTCAGACAATTGAGCAAACTTTGACAAGTTGTCACAATTGTGTGAAAAAATCGGAAACCCTTAAATTACCCTAGTTTCGTCACGTCACAGACGTTGCCCACAAGAATGCAGGTGTCAAAGACATTGCAACAAGTAGCAGGTAATTACCACCGCGAGCTATATGGGACCCGCGTCGCTGCGTGCTGGCCTAGATTTGGTAAACCATGTTAGATCTAGAGGAAAATGATGTGTTTGTTTTACACGTCTGGCACGCGCGTCATAGACCGCGACTTTGCCGTGACACACGAAATGTACAATGATTGGAGCAAAACAACAGTAAGGTTTTAACTTGACGACCTCCGTGGTCGAGTGGTCTCATCTCGAGAGGTTCTGGGTTCGATTCCCGGTGGGGGCAAATCTTCTGTGTGATGAATATAGGCGTTTGGCCTCCAGTTTTTGAAGTGTTGTAATTATTCTGAATATTTGTATGAAATGAAATGACACTTATGATGCGTCAAAAACAATAAAGCAACAAATATAACAAACAAATTATATACCTACTTCTACTTGTTGACCTCTACATTTTTTCTTCCTGTTATATCTATTAAACTTTAAAAAAATTCTATGTATTTATCTATTAAACATAATTTTTATACGTATCCGTAACACAAGCATTAGTTGCTTAAAATGGGCTAGTTGATAGGTGTTAATGTCAAAAATAATAATTGTAAAGACAATGGTAAAGTTTACGTAATTTTTTTTATTTAATTTTTATATGAACTCGACGGCTTGATGGTGAACTTACTAATTCTCCCGATAGAGGTTTGCAATGCATCCGAATATTTATATGTGAGTCAAGATTAAATATTTGATAATTCTAAAAAAATTGTATATATGTTGATGCGTTGATCCGTAAGCCCAGAAGCAATAACTCAAGCATTTCGGTGCGTACGGGTTATACTCAATACATTATTGTATCTCATTATTTATTTGCTTCTCTTTTGATTACTAGGCATGATCAAAATTAATATAACTTTTTTATTTGCGTTGCAATACAAAATAACAATACAAAATTGTAAATTTTCCAATGAGAAAATCGCCTACGCAGCTTGTGAAACCCTTGCGACAGCGGTAACGATATCCGCAGTATGCGACACAATGTACGAAGACATAATGATCTAATAAGATGCCGACATATATTGGGTCCTTACCTATGAAATTGGTGTTTTTATTCTGTCTCAGTATTTTGTCTGTAACTATTAAGATTCAGAGAATTCCTAAAAAATTATCACCTCGTTTAAATATATACTATATTTTTGAGCTCTTTCGATTTGTTTTGATAATTTGTTGTAAGTTTAATTGTGTTAAAATTAGACACAAAGACAATTATTTGTACTGCCTCCCGAATACATCATTTGATTTGCATTAACATAAAAACGATGAATAATTTTTATCAAGCGTGTTCACACACATATTGCTAAAGCTTGTCTAATAATACATGCCAAATATTATTATCTCTGGATTTGTCGTTGTGAAGAAAACTGATAAAATGTTAGTATGTAAAATGCAGACATCCCCAAAGTCTCCATACAAAACACCAATTTCATAGGTAAGGACCTAATATAATATCTAGCAGATGTGCGTTGGGAGTTCGGTTGGTTCTTGTTGGTTTAGTTTCTGTTTTTTTCCGTCCTCGGCCTATGTACGTCTCACTGCATAGGCCTATCTCATGAAGAAATGCATGAGAAGTATGGGTCACCACACTGGCCCAATGCGGGTTGGTGGGTACAAACCGTTGCAATACCAACCGCGTCCAACAACGGCTTAAACGTGCTTTCCGAAGCACGAGGAGTTCGAGATCACAAAGTTTTGGCCATCATCCAAGGCCTGACCATGGCGAAGGAAGCTTTGTTTTCGATATCGAGAGCCAAATCGTTCTAACTACTACACCAGCGAGCTCCCTCCTTTTTTATTTCGTTATTATTTTCATTAAATATCATGATCTTACACGGCCTTAAAAAAATACGATCTGTTGATACAAGCTGTACAGACAGCGTACCTAACTATATACCGATAATTTATATAATTATAATAATATTGTGTAGCTTCGTGCCGTGCGCAATCGATTTTATGTTTCTTTCTCCAATAATTCTATTCAAGTCCTGTCACGGTCGCCAAACTTCTTGTAGCCCCCGCGCCTCTCGCCCCGAGCGTTGGGGTAGACAAATATAATAAGTGCTTTACTTATTGTGTTATATAAATTATGATAATATAGTGTTATATACGAATTTGTTATATAGTTTACGGTCTATGCATTTCCTTCAGTTATAAAAGGCATCCAATTGTATATATTCCTAAGTTCAAGTTATATTTGAATAAATTAAAATAAAATTAAAACAGTTCTCGTCGCTCCTTATACACTAGATGCTTTTAATTGAATTAATGAAACGCACATAGTTTTTTTTTCATGATAATGATTATGCTATTTAAGTCTCACGGCTGAGATAAATAAGTACATTAATAAATAAATTACAGACAATATCAAATACCTCGTTAAGTGTTTGTGATAAAAAGCAATAATAACACAAACACCTTAGGTCTATATTGGATAGGCCGAGGTGTTAACGACGATTAAAATAATTGTTTCGGTATTTTATTCATTTAAATATTGAACAGAGACAGTGCCAAATTCCTCTCTGCAAAAATATCTATTATCCCTACTTAGAACAGCATGAATACTAGAAGTGAATCCCACCTGTCTATGAGTGTTCAGTTTGATGTTGATGTAACACATACAACAATCACGCCTGTAATCCCTGAAGGGGTAGGCAGAATCCAGGGAGCACTGTGTTCCTTAAGACCACATTTAGCAATACAAAAATAGGGTTGGTCAGATGGAAAAATCGTGAAAGAGTAGTAACAAGTGGCTAGCTCAACCACAGGATAATAATAATTATTACATGTAGAAAATAAACACTAATTGATAATTATCTTGTAGAATATAGAATAATAGAAAAGAACTAAAATATTTACTTCGGTGTTTTGTAAAAATTAATTCTTCTAGTTTTAGAAAATATTCAGTTCTAAAATGTTTAGTGTTATTAATTTTTTTTTATTTTATAAATTTTTCAATATTTTAAAATAATATTTTGTAAGGTGATATATTATTTTTTTTTAATAACTTTCAAGGCTTTATAGAAAAGATAACTCTTTCCTATCCTTGCACTTATAAATATAAATAAAAAATACTTACGTATTTAGCAGCCATCACGGACACGACTCACGCGCACAAGTTTCCCGCAAGGAAATGTGGCGAGACTCCTGCGCTCGTTCTTATATTAGTATACGTGCAGTTTACCGAACGAAAATTAGGAGAATTAGAAGTATGAGTGTACTTATTCATAGGGTTGAAGGGAAATTAGAAGAGTCAGATTATGAGTGACTGTACTAAGGTACTTATATGGGACAATGTTGTTCTTCGGTTGTTTTCGTAAGGTTGGAGAAATGCGTTATCCATACTTATATTATAAATGCGAAAGTAACTCTGTCTGTCTGTCGTTCTTACTTTCACGTCAAAACTACTAAACCGATTTAGTCGAAATTTAGTACACAGATAGCCTAGAGCCTATGGAAGGACATAGGCTACTTTTATATCGGGATAAAAAGTGGCCTTTTGCCTAGTCTCTGACCAACCCTTAGGGGATAATAGTCGTGATTATTAATTTATTATTAAGCTATTGCATAGCTTCTATCGCGGGCCTTGAGCGCGGGGACCAAATCCAGAAATTCTGTAACGAAAAAACCTCACGCTCCCCACTCCGATGCGCAAGGAGGTGTGGCTTGAAGGCCGTGCATCGTCTAACGTCGTTTCAGTTCGGCAGTCTTCGACACGGCGTTGTGTAAAAACAAATTTTTCTATTATTAAATAAATAAAAAAAGTTAATATTGTTAAATTAAAATTAGGTATTTCAATCGGATTATCATGCGTCATGCAAGTTTCGGTAAGAAGTAACACATTTGTTTGTCTCGTAACTGAATCTTGTAAATCGTATTTATGACTATTTAGACTTTGGCAGTTGAAAGTCATTATTGAAATGCCATTATGTAGGTGTCTATTAATTGTTTAGAAATTTAAGCAAAAATGGTTCCATACTATTAAAAAAAAATAGAAAAAAATCACGTTTGTTGTATGGAAGCCCCTTATCGATATTGTTTTAATACCTAATTTTAATTTAACAATATTAACTTTTTTATTTATTTAATAATAGAAAAAATTGTTTTCTTATCGGTCACCACACTCAAAAAGTGTAACTTGAATTAATATCAAAGAAAAAGAAATACTGCATGAATAAAATAAATAAATAAAATTATAATTGCATAAGTTGATACAAAATGCTATGTAATAGCTTTAACGCGGCAGTCCCCGAGTGCCACACGTATTTTTTTATTTAAAACTTAAATGTACATGTTATATACATACGGCGGACTTAACAACTATCGTCGTCAACTATCGTCTGGTCAACCATTAGGCTAAACAGAGAGTTATAGGCAGTATGATAAGAAGCAAATAAGAAACGAAAGCAAACATTAGATACATAAATAAATAAAACAATAATAATCAAGTAACTATATAGGATACATACAAATAAACATATAGATAATGATATACCATACACATATACTTCTTATATAAACATATACTACATAAACATATTATATACTCTGATGATGACTGACAGTTAGATATCATTAAATTCAAACTTTTTTTTACCCTGGTGATTGCAGGAAAAATTTACGCAATCTCAATTAAAAAGCATCCTTAGATTTAATTGATCTTATGTCCATGGGTCAGGAGTTCCAGAGTTTGATTGATGTTACTGCGAAGGAGTCCATATGGCTACTATTATGAGCTAGAATTTTTTTTGTAAGAGCCCTGGATAAATGCAGTTGACGACCGCTTGTTTCAGGATGGAAGTGGAACTTGGATTTCAAGTATCCGGCAGAGTGGGGGTCATGTAAAATGGAGAACAACATGCATAGCATCCTAAGATTCCTGCGTTATCTGATTGGTAACCATTTAAGACGCGAGCGATAAGATGATATGTGGTCATACTTACGTAGGGCAAAGATGAACCGTATAGCATTGTTTAAGAGTCGTTCCAATTTGTCCAGCTGTTCCTCTCTAATCTCGGAGCAACACACATCGTTCGGCATAGTACACTGTTTGTACCAGGAGAGTATTTGTGGAAATGGGAAGAAAGTTCTTGAGACGATACAGAGATCTAAGAGTATTGGTGACTCTACGACTGATTTTGGATATATATGGGGACCAGCTAATTGTATTATCCACGATGAGACCAAGATCCTTCACCTTATCACTGTAAGGTATAATGCTGCCGTCGAATTGAATCGGGGGTAGACTTGCTGCTGATAAACTACAAGCACGGTGTGAACTGACCAATACAATTGCTTGACATTTGCTCGGGTTGACCGACAAGCCTATCTCAATAGTCTAGACGCTACGTCCAGACTATTGAGATATGTATGCTAGGCTTGATCATATGTATGTATGTATGTAATTATTCTCTTTATTGTTTCTGTTTTAACGGTAGAGTGGTAGTTCAATTGTTAGTCATCATTCTCAGCCTATATTTGTCCGTTGGTCCCGATTTTTTTAGTCTGTGAAAATATTAGGATTTTATAATTGCTGAGAACAACAGTTCAACACAGTAAGGCTTCAGTGGCCGATGCGGTTTTTGCTTCACCAGATACACTTACATCTGAACCACTGAACAACAGCCTCTAAACGTCCCACTGCTGGGCACAGGCCTTCCTCATGGAGAAACACATGAGGAGTATGGGCCGTAACACCACTACGCTGGCCCGATGCGGGTTGGGATTTGCCGACTTAACGTGCCTTCCGAAGCACGGACGAGCTCGAGATATCAAAGTTTTGGTCACCCATCCACGGCCTGACCAAAGAGCTGTGATTTTATGTAAAAATATGAGTTATGTATGTAAGAATGTAAGTAAATAAAAACGTTATAAATAGTATATGAGGAGCTCAGTGGCGTAGTGGTCAGTGCGCTTTGGCTTCGATCGAAAACAAAGCTATCTTCGCCATGGTCAGGCTGTGGATGGGTGACCAAGTCTTTGTGATCTGGAGCTCCTGCGTGCTTCGGAAGGCACGTTAAGCCGTTGGTCCCGGTCGCATTTGGGACCGTTTCTACCCACCAACCCGCTTGGGGCCAGCGTGGTGGTGTTACGGCCCATACTCCTCATGTGTTTCTCCATGAGGAAGGCCTGTCCCAGCAGTGGGACGTATATAGGCTGATGAGGAATAAATTAATATCTTCAGACATTCACACCTATCAACTAGCCCCATATTAAGCAAGTAATGCTACTAGTGTTACGGATACTAGATGACGGATAGATATAATTAATACATAAATACATTTAAATACTCAGTTTTTTATATAATTCACCCATTAACATTCAAGACTGGAAAACAAAGGCCTGTATTCATCACACAAACATTTGGGATCGAACCCAGAACCATTGGAGATGGCGATGCCTTGAGACCGGCGTACAGACCACTCGACCACGGAGGTCGTCAAATTACTTATGACTATAACAATAGCATATTACTGATAACCATAAGGTTACCATCTCCATAGACTAGTAGCACATCACCTTGACACGAGTCGTAATAAAATATAATTATACATTAATGAATTATTGTACAAAGAAAAAGACAACTTATTAGGTTGTCTTTTTCTTTGTACAATAATTAAAGATAAGTAAATCTGCATCACAACGCACTATTTAATACCTCTCTTCTTCTTCTTCTTGCCCTTTTCCCACTCTAGGTGGGGTCTAACATGTCTTCTTCCATTCTCCTCTGTCACTGGTCAGCTCAGCATCCAACTCTTTTATTCTCATATCATTCTTCACGCATTCAATCCATAGCTTCTTCGGTCTTCCTCTCACTCTAGGTCCGTCTTCATCTTAGACACTATTTAATACCTCTGCTGGGATGTAAGCCGGAATGTGAAGCAACAATCGTTTCTCTTACTATTTTGCTACTCTTTCAAATTTAGGAAATGGAATGGCGGCTTCCCCAGGACATATAAGAGAGGAGTTTTTGGCGGCATTCAACTATGGCGGACGTGATTTTTATTTCAGTGATTGTAATATTGTTTCGGAGTGGATCTTGTTGCGTAAAATCAGTGCAGTTTTGTGTAAAAAGTGTCAATAATGAAGAGCAATATGGAGAATCATTGAAATAATCGTCAAGTGGTGTGAAAAACGATGGGATTTTTATCGTGGTAATCCACCTCATCGAAGTAACACCACAGTGTCTTACATCCATCGTTTGACCCCAAACTCTCCCAAGATGCATTGAAGTGCATTACACTAGCAAACTACTGAAGAAAAGTATTCTACTTTTAACGTGTGGCTCAAAAGATCCTGCAACCAGAGCCGTATAACTGATTATAAAAAAAGGACATATAAGAGAGAAGGCAAGGAAGGTTTTTGGCGGCATTTGACTAATGGCGGACGTGATTTTTATTTCGATAATTGTAATATTGTTTCGGAGTTGATATTGTTACGTAAAATCAGTGTAGTTTTGTGTAATAAGTGTCAATAATGAAGAGCAATATGGAGAATCATTGAAATAATCGTCATGTGGTGTGAAAAACGATGGGATTTTTATCGTGGTAATCCACCTCATCGAAGTAACACCACAGTGTCTAACATCCATCGTTTGACCCCAAACTCTCCCAAGATGCATTGAAATGCATTACACTAGCATTTCAATGCAAACTACTGAAGAAATACATACTGAAGACATGGCTGTATGGGCTCCGTTCCCTTTGCCTTCCCTACATGGGAAAATTTTACAAAAAAAAAGGAGAAGGCAAGGAAATGTCAAAGCTAAAATCACTATTTCCCTTCGATCAACTTAATCATAAAATGGGTTGGCATTGAGCCAGCTTCGCTCAACAATGAAGACCCTTGATTTAGTACTTCTTTATTTCTTGTGTATTTTAATATAATAGACGCTAGTTTGTTTTGCATATTCATACGTGAAAAGTCACTTTTTTCTTGGATTTAAATTGGTATTTTTCCAAGCGTCATTTATTGGAAATTACTAAACCTTCCTTAAGTAGAAAACGTGGCCAAAATACAAATACAATTTTAGAACCGTTTCCCATTAACTTCTTGGCGGGCACCGCGAACACCCGTGCTCGCAAACAATAGATGTTTATACTGTGTCTCGTTATGTACCCGTTGACAAGTAAATGACCCTTATTTGAAAGGAATAGAGACTGTCATCTGTCAATAGATGTGTATACAAATTTTTAGAGTCGACTGCACAAGTACAGTAACCTGTAACTTTGAATTTTAATCAAAAGATACACATTTAATTTGGATCACTTGCCTCAGACCATTGATACCTCCGTGATTGATACAATACAGCGCCAATTCGTATAGCACTATTTCATTTTTTATCTGTGGCTGCGCGCGCTTTGGCGCATGCACTGGATGCATGGATGCATGGTTGGTAGTATTCTTTTAAAGAGCCGCGACCACCCTGGACTAATGCTGGTTGGTGGGTAGAAATGTTTGCATTAGCGATCAAGACACACGGCTTCACGTACCTTTCGAAGCACGGAGGAGTTCGAGATCACAAAGTTTTGGTCACCCATCAAAGTGTGACCATGACGAAGGTATATGTACCATGTTTTCGATGTCGAGAGTCAAAGCGTACTAACCACTACGCCACTGAACTCCTCATAGTAATATTTATTGTTTAATATCTATACAATTTTCCTTCTTTCACCTATATTATACCCTATACAAGAGAAAACTAGCTTAAGAATAGTGTGAGGCAAGTGATCCAAATTAAATGTGTATCTTTTGATTAAAATTCAATGTTACAGGTTACTCTACTCGTGCAGTCGACTCTAAAAATTTGTATACACATTTATTGACAGATGACAGTCTCTATTCCCTTCCAATAAGGGTCATTTACTTGTCAACGGGTACATAACGAGACACAGTATAAACATCTATTGTTTGCGAGCACGGGTGTTCGCGGTGCCCGCCAAGAAGTTAATGGGAAACGGTTCTAAAATTGTATTTGTATTTTGGCCACGTTTTCTACTTAAGGAAGGTTTAGTAATTTCCAATAAATGACGCTTGGAAAAATACCTATTTAAATCCAAGAAAAAAGTGACTTTTTACGTATGAATATGCAAAACAAACTAGCGTCTATTATATTAAAATACACAAGAAATAAAGAAGTACTAACTCAAGGGTCTTCATTGTTGAGCGAAGCTGGCTCAATGCCAACCCATTTTATGATTAAGTTGATCGAAGGGAAATACTGATTTTAGCTTTGACATTTCCTTGCCTTCTCTTTAATGTCCTGGGGAAACCCCCATTCCTCAGTTTTTTTTATCTTGAATAAATAAACAAAAAATGCTATTACTTGAACTAGTTTCTGAGCAATCACCAAATAACGAGGCATTTCGGGAAACCTGAGCGCCAGCGCACCTTTTGATGTTGTTTCCCTGAACTTGCAAGTATTATAGAAAATGAACTTTACTACATTACAGTAAGGTCATAAATGCAGAGTAAGGAATTAATAACATTTCGACATTTATTTAGTCATTGCGGTTTTGATATAAGGTCATTGTTTGTAAAAAATATTTTTTGTTGATTTTTATTAATTTTCGTTAAAAATTATGTCCTATCTGGTATAAGTAGTATGATGTCTCATTTCTTGGAAATAATGTGTGAAGGCCAATGAACTTCTTTATAAATAATAATTTTATGACGATCAACCCTCGTGTTGACTTCTGTGTGACAGAACAATTTTGATTTGTTTGATAGTATACCATGATATTGTTTATGAGGGTTTGTTTAAAAGGCGTGATAATGCTACATAGTCAGCTGTTTTTCCCGTTATCTATCACATAATTGTGGATTTAGTGAACTCTTTTTCAGCTTCAAATCGTAAAATTTAAAATATAAAACTCAAAACGAGTTTATATTCATTCACAAATAATATTTCCAAATGAAATTAAAAAATTAAATTAAAACACTATTTCTCTAACAAAATAACGTTATAACTTTTTTTTTCATTACGTTGCGATTATAGACCATTGATACCTCCGTGATTGATACAATACAGCGCCAATTCGTATAGCACTATTTCATTTTTTATCTGTGGCTGCGCGCGCTTTGGCGCATGCGCTACAAGGTGATACCGGGAATTTTGGCGCCTTATTACGTTTCCTTGCAATTCGTTGTTGTGTTTGCTGGATAAGTATAAATTATTGTTTATTAAAATGTCTGATAGTGAAAGTGAAGAAAATTTTACGCTGCTCGACATTTTTGAGACTGCAGCAGTCAGTCTTAATCTACTACCAGTAAAGTCAAGAAAAGTATACGATGAATGTTATCAAGGCTTTTTAGCATGGAAAATGAATAAAAAAGCTAATCTCTATCATTTATTTGATATATTCAATGTATGAGATTAGATATAGTAGTGTATGAAATTGCACATACATGACAAAACAAAGTGTTTTGACACACAGAAGTCAACGCAAGGGTTGATTCTCATAAAATTATTATTTATAAAGAAGTTCATTGACATCCACACATTATTTCTAGGAAATGAGGCATCATACTACGACATCTATCACATTGGACATAATTTTTAACGAACTAAAAACCCATGTATGGGAAAAGCGATCTATACTACTTAATTTATGTATGACTTGGGTATTTAACGAAAAATTATTAGTTCTACGAATTTGACTCAATCGAAGTCGCGGTCGTAAGAGTGCATGTCGTATGTCTCCGTCAATGGACATTAGAATGGGCTTGTTCAAGTAAACGTCGACACAGCTTGAATGACGATGAGCGATGAGAGCGATGAGTTTTTACCGCCTTGTACGGAAATAAATTGTATTAAAATATAACGGGTCGATGTCATTACATTATCGATAATTTGTTACGAAAATAATTTATGTAAACTTGAGTTGTTTTTTCCATGTATGTTATCCTTGTTCTTCTTGTTGAGAAGTTTGGTAGCGTACTTGTCTAATATTAAAAACAAAGCTATTTTTGCTATGGTCTGATTTTGGATGGGTGACCAAAATTTTGTAGTCTCACGTTTCTCCGTGATTTGGAAGGTCCCAGCCTTTGGTCCCAGTAATTATTTCAACTGTTTCTGAACTACGAATCAGGATTGGATCAGCTTGGTGGTAACGACTGTGGATACGACTTGGTCACCACAAAGTCGTACGGTGGGTTTTTTTCTGCAATTAAAAACATGTGTCATCTGCAAATTGGTATCAAGAGCAGTGATTTATGCGCAACCGCAATGACTTTATCACCGGTTGTTTTTTGAAATAATATACTGGAATTTTGTCCCGTGTTGGTCCGGGACACAAAATGAATGTGCCAACTGCTTTGCTTACCTAGCATGTCGTAAAAGGCGACTAAGGGTGTATTGGGTACTGGGTCTGTGATTGTGTAGGCGATGAGCTAGCCACTTGTTACTACTCTTTCACGATTTTTTATCTGACCAAACACAATTTTCGAATGGCTAAATGTGGTCTTAAGGAACACAGTGCTCCTTGGACTCTGCCTACCCCTTCGGGGATTACAGGCGTGATTTTATAAAATATATGTATGTATGTACTGGAATTTATTGGATGGGAATATTTACTTACTGGGACTTAGGCCCATTTGAAGGAAATTTAAATCGAGATTTAGGTAATTTTTTGACATTTCAGTCATACTAGAATTGTCAAAAAATTATTATATCTAGGTTTAAGTCTCGATTTAAATTACCTTCAAGTGGGCCTTTATTAATTAACATTACAGCTAGTAATTATGTTTTTGACATAGGGCTGTCAATCCTTATTGCAAAATTATTTACAATGTCCATTTATTATTTTATTAAAGTCTTTTTTTATAGAAAACAAAAACATATTCAAAATGTAAATACAAATATTACGCATCATAGAGATATTTCTGCTTTAATTATTACATAAATGTATATTTCATTACTAGTTTACATATTATCTCATTGCACACTCTCAATTCTAAACCTTACCGTATTACGATAGAGACGACATAAAAGACGACATTTACGGATTTTGTATCTCACAATGTTGAAGAAAAATGTAACGCAGTAACTGCGCGTTAGGGATTACATTCTAATGTAACACGTGGATTTTGTAATTTATTATTGTTCTATAGAATTCATAAACAGAACTACGTATTAGTATAACTTATGCAATCAAGAAATACTTTACGAAATATCTAAGCGATAAGTAGGTACATATTTTCGTCATCAGCCTATATACGTCCCACTGCTGGGACAGGCCTTCCTCATGGAGAAACACATGAGGGGTAAGGGCCGTAACACCACCACGCTGGCCCAATGCGGGTTGGTGGGTAGAAACAGTCACAAATGCGACCGGGACCAACGGCTTAACGTGCCTTTCGAAGCACGGAGGAGCTCGAGATCACAAAGTCTTGGTCACGCATCCACGGCCTGACCATGGCGAAGGTAGCTTTGTTTTCAACCGAAGCCAAAGCGCACTGATTACTACGCCACCGAGCTCCTCATAAATTATGTTGCAATCAAAGCCTCCCAACCAGTCAGAAGTACTATTGACTAGCAAAATTAGTCAAAAGTACTTCTGACTGAACAGATTGTCCAAAAGTAGTTCTGACTGAAAATTAATGGTTATTAGTACTTTTGACTACAAATTTGCTGTTAGAAGTACTAATCTAACCAACCAACCAAACATTTATCTGTTATTTTAGTCAGAAGTATTATTGACTAAAGCATACGGTCAAAAGTGCTTTTGACTGATTTTGCTAGTCAATAGTACTTTTGACTGGTTAAGAGTTTTGACTGCACTGTAACTGTCTTTGTTTTCATGTATATTGTCCACGTTAAAAAAAATGCAGATTGAATACGAATTTCAAGTGATATCGTCCTCAGACTAATACATCCGTACGTACGTTTAAATTGCTTTGGTTTAGGCTAACTGGTGAGGGGCCATGCAGGTAATTACTTAATTATCAGGTCATTATAGATTTTTTGTACCTATATCGAAACATTTCATTACAAAATCGTAAGATCGCATTCCCATGACAGCTAATTCAACGAAAATGTGATTATTCACTCACTTTCTTCACATCAACCCGAGTGAAGTACCAGACCATTGTTTGCTTTGTGACTCAGGTCAACTTGCGATTTCCTTCTTTACAAACAACAATAATGTTAGCAATTTCTATATAAATTGTAATTTGTGTAAACCGCATCAATGACGAGTTGATAAGGATTGACGAAATTTCGCGGCGCAGCGCATATATCATTTACGTGCTCGAAGCTTTTTGGTGATGACAACATCTACAATTAATAGAGTAGGCTTATTATTGTGTATCGCAAGAAAACAACGGTTACTGACTGATTTATTAATACACTAGTTTTTGCCGGCGACTTCGTCCACGTAGAATAGTTACTTTCTCAAAAAATGGGCTATTCAACACTGAAAGATTTTTTCAAATTAGAACAGTAGCCTCAATTGTTGAAATTGAAAATTAACTTTTACTCTATTATTAGAAGTAATTTTCATAGTGGCGTTAATTTGTCCTTCATTTTTCTGGAAGACGTTATTAATTTTTTTTACTTTCACACAAGTTTTAAAACGTAGTCGTTTCTCAGGCTCTAGACTATCTTACTTTCGCTTTTATAATATTAGTATGGATTTGGCATTGTCCTAGTGCGATCCATAATATCTACCATATTATATTAACCACTCAGTTCCCGGGCGTGAGACGCAATAGCAAAATCTATTGTCTTGACATACTAGGACGCCATCTGGGACACAAAAGAAACGTATTACAAAACAATTAATTCTAGAAAACTAGTTACGAGTTAACACGGGGATCGTCTATAAATCAAATGCTTCACTCAAATAGAATGGAATAATATACAAGAAAACAACTCGTTCACTGCTGCAGCTTTAGTGATTTGCCTCACGTTTTTGCCCTTATAAGTGGTTCGATAATATCAGCGTGCCGACTTGCGAATAGCAAAAAGGTTGCAATTACACATCTTATGTAATTTATATAAAACAATTACTACGAGCTTTGTAATGATATTAATACTCTCTACCAAAATCCATAAGCATTTTTATAATTTTCTACACATACATAATAAATAATAAATATAAATTCACCAAGCAGTGACTGCAGTCAGCGTGTCAGATGGTGAGCCCGTCGCCTCTATAAGCTATTGAATGGTTGTGCAGTTCTAAGTCCATAGGTCGCCTTTTACAACACCCAAGGGAAGAGATGGGTTGGTAGTATTCTTTTAATAAGCCGCTACCATACGGCCATAATTTTACAGTTGGCATAAAATAAACAACGACAGTATTTTAATGTTTATTTATTGTTAAATAAATTACCCTTACTTTTATATTTTTAGTCTTAAAATGACGTTATCACATTTTTATTCACACGTTTTAAAATCACAAAGCAATGAAATACAATAAAATGTGATTAAATGGCACGCATGGAAACATACAGCGCCATCTAGTTATCTTGTAGCGAACTTGTTTCAAAGCTTAGTGTGGTCGATTTGGTAATGCAGGCCGAGCGATGACGGGTCCACTCCGGCGATGGCTGTAGCTATTGGCCGCGCTAAGGCGACACCGTGCGAGGCTATTGCCGTAGCTATTGGCCGGGATGCGGCTAGGCCATTCTCACCAATCACAGCGAGACCTGTTAATATGAACGTGAAAGAGTATTAACATACCTGATCGATTATTACAATCAGAGCCACAGTAATATGTGTTCATGAAATTAGGAATTGGTTTTATTATTGAAGAGATATATCCTGCTTTTACACCTCTTAACCAAACGTTTATGTTTATTTCACCTGTGATGATGGCATTTTTGATTAACTGTAATAAAATTTCCCTACACACCCATCACTTCCACATATTTCTTTTTTTTTTTAATTGACCCTATTAAAATTAAGGAATTATGAAGACATATATGACTACAAATTAAAATTCGCTATTCCTTTTGTTTACTAATAGGTATATCTAAAAATATCCGTCTTTTAAATGAAGATAAAAGACCCTTAGTTTAAATAGACATGAATCGGGCTTACCGACAGGTTTAGCTTCAGCAATCGTAGCGCCTTCTAGCGGAGGAGCTACTGGGTCACTGTCTGTTGGCGCCTCTATACCAACTCCAATATCCTCAACCTGAAATTGGTTATAATGTAACACCTTAACTTGTATTGTTGGATTTATTCTAAGAACTATAATTATATTTACAATAAAAACCCATAACCCACACATTATCAAGGTATCTATATGATTGGTATATGTATTAGAAAACTCTAGAAAACAGAACCTTACCAGACCTTACTATTATTATTTTACTGCGTTTAAAATCAATTATTGGTTTCAGTTTCATTATTTTTATAAAGTGTTATCTTGTAGGTCTAAAAAAACAGTCGCTATGTACATTTATAGAAAATTATGGAAATCTTTAGTCTACTTACATAATCGTCATCGTCGTATTTCCTTTGCGTTGCGTTATTCTTAAAAAGCATATCTATATTATCACCAATGTCATCTATAATTTTAACAGTGTTCGATGCAGTCTCTTCCAGACTGGATAGTTGTTCTTTAAATCTAGCTTTCTCATTGTTACTCAGGTAGCCTACCCTTCTACCTAAATTATGCAATTTGAGTAAGTTCAACGACGTGCTCCTTAAGCTAATTAAGTTCGCCGACAGTACTTTAGACAGGAGATTTTCATTACTATTTTTGATTATATTCTCACTGCTTATTTTTTCTTCTGGAACTATCTTTTCACTTGTTACTGAGCCTGCGTTATCTTTCTTTATTTCTAAGTATTGCCCTTTGGCGCCTCCGTAGAATGGTAGGTATTGCACTGATGCTCTGAAAAATTTTAAGAACTTGTAAGCGAATTTGATATTTCTATGCGTGGAAGTATGTGGGTATGGAAATCTGTTAGTTTATCTCAATGAAAAGAGTTTTAAAATTAATGTCAAAATATTAACATGTTGCGTCCAACCTGCATGGTTGACTCTGACGACAACATCACTGATTGACGTACTTTTACTTTTGACATCAAGACAATAACAGACGACACCTACGACAAACGTACGTTTTCATTTATTTAACCTTTTATTTACGACAAAGCCCGTCGACGACAATACAGTAGAAGTGAAATATGTATTTATTAATCTGTCATATATGTGCGTATATTTTGGAATCTTAAGTTTTTAAAGGTGATCGAGTAGAAAGTGCAGTTTTTAATGTTATAAGATATGAAGATGCGATTAATTACAAGTTTTACTTGAAGCTGTTTTGATTATATAGGGATAGGATTACATTATTTAGAAATAAAACAAGTTTTCACAGTACATTTTGTATAATATAAAAATGTATTAAAAGTTAAGTACAATAATTTTCGGAAAATAGTTTCAAGGGAATAGTCGAATTTACTTTCCGCGTTTACAAACAGTCGTTTTACTTAAGTATGACATAATTAACACTAATAACTAACATTGTTCTAAAGTACTACAAAAAATCAGACTTGTAAAATCGTGTTGGCAATTTAGATTAATATTTATTAGTATTGTGCTGTGCTATCCAACTCAGTCTGTTAGTTAAAATAAAAATTATCTTAACATGTTATACACACAAAATACAATATCCTACGTTTCATAGTGTTTCAGTCCAGTAAACACTTTTTTTTGATAGTCTTTCACATTACCTACACACACTCTGGTTGGACTGTCTGTAAATTTTTTGAATCTTAGGCCCAATTGCGCGGTCGAGAGTTAGCATCTAACCCTAGGGCAAATATATGGGCAAACCCTGGGTTAAGCGCTAACTCTCGATCGTGCAATTGGGCCTTAGGTATTATAATAAATATCTTAGCTAGTTAGAATGAAATTCGTATAGATAGAGGTCTGATTGGGCATGTGCTATGCCGTAAGGTCCAACTACAGCAGACGCCACTGGTGCGTGGACTATAGATCCATACTCATTTCTGGCCACCACTACGTTCGATATTGGATTGGCCACTGCTACTCCTCCAGGACTGCTGGTGGCATGCGCCACTGGCTTCAAATACAGTATGAAGGCATCCTTAGCCATCCACGGCCCCTTCACAAAGCTCATCCCGTTGTAATGGTACTCGTCAGACCTTCTGTCGTACCCAGATCTTAGTCCGTAGTCGTCATCGAATCTCCATCCTCCTCGGAAGAATCTAACAATGAAGAAATAAATACTATTAAAAAAGGCGACAAAATGCTTGGAGTTATGAGAAATTAGACTAGGTTAGGAAGATTATCAAGTCTGTTCATTAGGATGGAAAAAAATTATTGGTCCTGTCGCAACTACTTTGCCTTCGGGTACAGCTTGAATCAATTGTGATATAGAACGTGGTACCGAACCGTTTTCTGTTTCTTCTTGAAGCCGTGACACGATGGATGAGAGATCAGATTCTGATGATAAGGCGACGATGCGTGCAGCTGGACCAGCAACAGCAAGACTGCCAGGTTGAGTGTACGCGAGGCCTCCAGGCCCCACAATGGCGGTACCACCTCTGCCAGCAGTCGCGACTCCCCCAGGACCAGCTATAGCCACACCCCCTTTGCGAACTTTTAGTCTGTTTATGAAAAAGCCAGGACTTGGTGCTACAGGTTTTTTATTCCCAAACCATGTAAAATCTCCGAACGGGAAACGCAAGGCTTCGTTAGGGTCATTAGTCTTCGTTTCATCAGATTCTTCGGTGTAAGTATGTTTTAGTGGTTTTTTAGTTGTCGCTTTGCGTGTTAGTACTTTTTTACCTTTAGTTATGCCGAGTATACTGTTTGGAATTGATTTTGTGTGTGTTGGCTGTTTCTTCAGCGCTCTTCCTTGTCTCAAGCTAGAAATTGGGGCTATTACATTTTCACCCATCAGTTTTATATTATTTGTATTAACGTCTTCTGTGATTTCGTTTCCGTCTATAGTTTTCTGTCTTCTGCTGCTGCAAACATCAGCATTTTGACCAACTTCGACAAGGTTACCAATATTACCTCCTCCAAGCAAAGTAATTAGCGGGTCTTTTATTAAAATTGGGAAAAAAGGAGCTAAGGGCCATCTTATATTAAAAGGGAGGGATGGTCGTTGTCTTGTGAGGGAAGATGTATCTGTGTTTAACGCATTTAAATCTGCGTTATACGTCGGAAGAATGTTTGCCAAAGGCATGTACGCAACAGGGATATTTGCGACGTAAGGGGTTATTGCTAATGCTTGTTGGACATCAAGTGGGTATTGAGGCAGAGCGTACTGTAAATTTCTTGAGTTACGTGGACCACCCAATTCATTATTCGCTAGGGAATTGCTGTCTTGATACTTGTGAGTCAATGACGAGGGATTTAGTTTTCCAGCAGCGATTATTTGTTGCAGTTTCTCTAAGATTTGATTATCTAAAACGTATCCTCCGTCGCTTTGTGGATACGCGTTGTAATTTACTGGTTTGCGCTTTTTTGGAGTCTTCAAGCCATCGTTAATGGCTTTTATTTTTTCAATAATGTCTCTTGCGCTAACATTCTCTTCTTCGGCCCCAGGCTCCTCGTCATAAATAAGAGACCTTTCCTCATTAGGAATGTCGCTTTCATTCACTGTTTTCTCATCAGTGTCAGGTAGCGTTGACCTGAAATTTGACAAAAATTAGTTTATTAATTGCCTCCTGTTTTGCTACTCCAGTACCGAATATTTAATATATTAATATCGTTTGCATAGTATAAAGCAGTGTGGATAAGCTTGAGTCAATAATATAAATAAAAAATACATCATACCTGAACCAAGGAATCCTAAATGGAGTTTTGCTTGAGGGCACATATTTGACAGTTTTGGAAACCAAGCCACACGGTTTCTTGTTAGTTGGTGCTCTTAGGGGTTGTGCATTAAATAAGTAAATACAGATTATATATTTTGCAATACATAATACTTAGTAACAGGTGTTAGGTCGCTCGTGAATAATTTTTAATAAAATTTTCTATTAAATTTTTCCTAATATTCTTAAAACTTACATATCAATTTTTTTAACAAAATAATAGTATTTATTTTATTAGATTAGTAATTAGTTGGATTTTTATTAAAAAATAGATTACCAACACGATACTTATAAAAGTTATAGAAACTAAATTAGTCGTACAAAGACATAGTGTCCATACTTAAAAATAAAAGCGTAAGGAGTTTTTTGGAGTTTAAAACTTTTTTAAGTATAAATCACCATTAAAAAGATATGAATACTTACTCGTTATGTGACGGCCTTGATGCCACTCCGGCTACAAAGACGGCAGCCAGGAGCTGAAATTATGTAAAAATTATTTCATTAGGTAGGAAATATGAGACAATGGTGATTCGTAAGGTCCACACAGCCTACATTGATAAATATTATTATTACTACGACACGTTTTATATTTTTCTAGCAGTTTGAAAAATATTTTACATGTACAATAACTTCCATAGTCGATCAAGGTTCTGGGTTCGATCTCGGTGGGGGCAAATGTTTGAGTGATGAATTTTCAGGCATTTGTTCTCCAGTCTTGGATGTTTATATATATTCAGGACATTGATATGTATTTATCTATTAAATATATTTATCCGTCATCTAGTATCCGTAACACAGTCGCTTAAAATGGGGCTAGTTGATAGGTGTGAATGTTTGAAGATATTTATTTATAGTAATTGAATGTTCCGGTATAGTGCATATTGAAGCAATGTTAAATGATCCATTGAGTATAAAAATTAAATTTTGATTAAATTTTATGCACAAAAACACAAAAAAAAAAGATTTTTCTAATTTTAATAATTATTTAACTTATTCTACATTTCGCTCATCCAACAGAATAACGACGTAATTACGTTTTTGCGATTTTTCAGGAGAGCGTTTTAAAAGTTTGACATCGAAAATATTGTGTATTTCCAATCATTTTATTGATATATTTTAATAGTTATGTCGTGTTACTTTACTACCAATAATATAACATAAAAAGTTTGCGAGAAAACTTAAGATAACTATTTGAAAAAACGAAATAAAACAAACCAGACGTACATTTATGACATTTTATACATCAAATAATACAATTATGACATTAAACTAGGTTTGGATATGGGAATAAATCATGAATTTAAACAACATTATCTTCAATTTTAGTTTTATTTTTACAAATCTGTCTACATTTTATAAACTTTGTCGATGTTTCCGCGTATCCTTTCGAAGTATAGGCCAACACCATGACGGCAGTGACTCTCTCTGTCGGAAACTAATGGAACAACAATTCTGTAGTTTTTACCATAGATAAAACGTGCAAAACATGAAGTTATGGCATCAAAAACTCATTTTCGACTTTTTGGTAATTATGTCATTATTCTTTTGGATGAGCGATTTCATCTACTCGAGTTCATAAATATGTATGGGCCTCTGACAATAAATAACTCTTGTTGGAAGGGAATAAAGACTGTCACCTGTTAAATGTGCATACACATTTTTGAATTCAGATGTTATGGAAGTGAGTACGTATGATATGGCGTATACAGATGTTATGGCGTAAGCTCCCAGAATTGGGCATGCATGCGGCGTTCGTCACTGTCACGGGCAAGGCTGTAAGGTAATGAACCTTCGTATCGTAATGAAAGTAAAAGTACGGATTTTTATGGAAATTATGACTTCATTATATTGTTCTTCTTTATAGATATTCCAGTAAAAAAATTAAGTTTTTGATTTTATTAGCAAAAACAAACATCTTAAACAACAATCTTTATTTAAGAAAAAGTAAAAAGTTTACAATCCATTATTTAAGTAATCTTGCACACTGTTATAGCATTTGTCTATGAGTTTTTCTTTAATTGGACTCGGAACATGTTTTTGTTTAATGATTTATAATTTTCTGGGATTATGTTGGAAATCAGTGGAGCCATACATAGAACTCTTTTATGTAGAAATGTGGTTCTCGTGGGAAGTATTCGATCCATACCACGTCTACGCACTAGTCTTAGTATTTCGCACTAGTCTTAGGCCCGTATTACGGAATTAAACTCAAGCGTAGATCTCTGCTTGAGCACTGTTAGAGAGGGATGGCGCTATAGATCCCACATAGCGCCATCCCTTTTTAACTTCGCTAAAGCAGAGATCTATGCTTGAGCTTAGTTCTGTAATACGGGCCTTGGAGAGGACTGGAAAAAGATGGTAGACACCTTACAAACAAAGCCATCTCAAGTATGTATAACGACGGAAGTGTCGGAATTTTATGTTTAAGATAAAACGTTTTGCATGAATCTGTTGTTTTTAGACGAAACATTGCTCTTATACATCGTATCTTATAAAATGTAACGTTTATCCTTCGATAACTACAGAAATCAAACCTCTGATGTTATCCACATGCAGATTCTTTTATCCAGTAAGGAATGTGAAAAAAAGGAAAGTAAATTTTTATGTATGTATATTGCTTTTGGAGTAACTGGCCATGCGTTGTGTTAGCCCTTGCACAGTCAACTCCAAAAATACATAACCACTTTTCACAGAAAATGACGAGGCGATAGAAGGAAATAAAGTTTGTCACCTGTAATATGAGTATGTAGACATATTATTTGGTGATGGTACATTGACTCACTTTTGTTTTCATTTAAAAGTCGGATCTTGACCTTAAACTCTTGTTGTTCTCATTATTCAAATAATTTGCTAAAAATAATACTAAGATATTTTCCGAGTCATATTTGCATTTATAAACTAGTTGTTTAATCTGAGATACTCTTTCGTATATATGCGTATTGCATATTTTTTGTTTGTTTATTTTGTTAAAAAGAGCTCAGTTGAACAATAAACGACACATGAATTTAGATTATTAATTTGTTTTTTTTTAAACTATTATTTTTTAACATACTTATAAGTACTTTGACGTCAGCATCAGCTAAGAAAGGATTTTACGAATTCACCTCATTTCAAGGGCATAAAATAAGGTAATACAATATTTAAAGCTTATGAAGAAACATGATCAACTTTTATCTACCTCTTTGGTAGTAGTTGAAAACACCGTGTGTTGAACGGGAGGTCAGGGGTTCGATGCCTCACGGGAGCAGGGGTTTTTCTGCTCGGTTTGGTTGGTGGTAGATCTTCTTAGCCCGCCTGGCTAGCTACCAACGTCTTACCTAAATTTATCACCATGATAACGATGTTTTAAGCATTGTTGCGTTCCGGCAATTAGAGGTAATATAGCCAGTTCCTCAGTTGTTGAGGAATACAGGTGAAGCTCGCATTCACCTTCGACCTTATGGTCACTTACCATCAGGTGAGATGAAGACCAAGAGTTTGGCTGTCATATGTAAAAAAAGAGTGGACTAACTTTCTTAATAAAACCCATGTGGCCTTTCCGCCTAACAGTCAACCAACATAATAATATAGAAAATTGATCTTTTGCTTAGATTTGTTTGCTGTAAATATATCGTCATATGAGTGACATATCCGTGTGGAGAACAATTGATGACATTTAAAAATACTAGGTACCGTTTATGAATGTAACAGGAATTTGACATTTGAGGTACCAGGAAGTGCTCATTATGACTGACATTTGAAATGTCCTCGTTGGAGTTACAAAGTTACAATTAGATTTTCATTGGCTGATCTTCGATAATTTTAATTGAGGAGACGTGTGGTAGCAAGATAGGTTGCCTGGAGTAGGCTGGATGAGAACGGCCGAAAGTAGAGAGCAGTGGCGTGCATTAGAGGAGAAGTCACAGTGGACGAGCTAGGACGACTACCATCCCATCTTTTCCCTTAGATGTCGTAAACGGTGACTTGTGGACCTGGAACTGCACAACCTGTCACGCTGAACACATGTGCAGTCACTGCTTGGTGAAGCGCGAACGATGGCAGTGGACTGCTTTTGCGGTGTCTTTTGCTTAGTCTCTGATTAACCTTTAGGGGATAATAGTCGTGAATATATGCATATAATATGTTGAGGCAAATTTGTTTAATCTTCGTTATACACGGTGATTAATCGGTGATCAGGTATAAATTTTTTTATTTAGCAAATTGATGGCGATCTCGTTTTTGTCGCAGTTACCCGAAACCATTTTTCATATTCATAACACTTATTTTTTTAAGTTTATCGGCAAAAAACTATAATTTGAACTTATAGAGACAAAATAAGGCTGGGCATATGTGTCAACTTCCCCGCGAAACGTGTTTATTTGATTTTTCAATCGATCGGTGTTAGGGACCATGAGTTAATCATGTATCTAGACTAAATCATATAGTTCGTCTGTGATATTGCTGACCGATTCAGATTTATGAATGAAATTCATTGATAATAGCATCGGTCGACAATATCATCGACCGTGGGAATCCAGCTTAACTCGTATAATTTAAAGTATCCATCGCAATTTTTTGGTTTTATTATAATTGGTACAACGTAGACGAACTTCTTCTTCTTCGAACGAGAGAAGGTATATAATTTATAACGTTGTTTTTGTATGCAAATGTCTTCAAACAATTCAAGGTTGAAGAAGATTCGGCTCAAGTTTAAGCTTTCGATTTCACACTCACTGTATATTTACAAAAAAAACAACTACACATTGCCTCGACCGATTTTGGGTCGTCGCCAGTATGTCTTTAAGCTCACAATTCTTTGCTACTGATTCTGTGAACGCAAAAAATACACTTAAATTTAGAGCCTAAACAGCACCCGTTAAGTTCGATTTGGTCTTATTAGTTTTTGTCCGTAAAGATACTAAAGAACTGTGTCGAATCGAAAGTAAGCCGACTCACTTGCCTTACTTTTGGCAATACGCCGAAAAATTTATTGTGGTCCTCGGATATGGGCAATTGTGGGTCGCAACATGTCGCGATCGACAGTCGGCTGACCGTTATCGCGTTTAAGGCGGAAACTTAATAACAAAATTGGATTGAGAACGATATTCTTACGTCCGCCATCTTGGAAAAAGGTTTAGCGAAATACTTTCTTAAGTGTGTCGTCCAGAGGTTATGGAAACATTATATTTTGACTGACTGGAGATTATAGTACGAATTTCAGAAGTATTCTTAATAGTTTCAAATAGAATGTTCTTAAAACTTGATGGTTTTATGAGGAGTGAAGAAAAACCAACATATCCAACAAACTCGTTTAAGATGTTTCAGTTATTATACCGCTACAAGTAAGTAATTATTAAGTAAATTATTAAATTTATTTTAACTATGGTTATAGTAGGCCTAGGACGGGCCGGAGAGAAAATGTCCTCGGAGACAAAATAAATCGTAATCGGAAGCGTCAGCGCGAACGAAGAAGTTAGGGGCAAAGCATTTTTGTTTTCGGCCCGCGCATGGCTTTCTAGACACAGGCTGCCATGACCAACCGGAAAGTCTTTGAGTAATCTTCGAACGCAGGTCGGCCAAGAGAACCAGTCCAGCACCCTTATTTTAAACTGTCGGTTCACGGATTCGATTCGTAAAGTCATGTTCCGTCTCGCTCCCGCCGTAATAAAAAGTGACAGGAATAGAGATTCCCTGATTCGTTAAGTTTCCGACAGTTTAGAATAAGGGGGCAGGTGGGAATTCTTGGACGGTCCTCATTTGATGCGCAGTTGCGGTGCGGGTCAACAGTCGATGGAACACAATGATTAAATCAAAATCAGCGTGCCCTCATGATGTGCCACGGACAGTGCTATTTCTGTAGCAAGTTCCATTGACACAAAGAAAAGAAATATCGCTCATAGCATGAGTTTATCTGAATGAGGATTTGGGTGAACTTGTGAGACCTCTCAGTGGCACACGAGAGATGCGCCGACCCTGCGAATGCACTTAACTCAAGCATTTGCTCTCTACTGCTTATTTATGTCTATAACACGTCTCTGTGTACTTGCCCCCGATAGGGCGTCGAAGGTCAGTAGTACTACTTTATGGTACTACCACAGATTATATAAAGGTATACTGTACTACGAAGGCAGAAAATTTAAATCTTTTTAAAAATCTATGGTTATTGTCACCTGCAGATGCTGCAGTACCAACATAAACACAGAATTAAATATAGATAGAACGAATATGAATTGCTCTGATCGATTCAATCACTTGGTTAGAGATCATAGAAATTTGCTTTTCGACATTAAGTCGATTCGTGAACACGACTCTTTTATGCGCGACACGGGCTCAAATTATACACTGAAATGAAATAGTGAGAGGGTACTAAGCAGTGACATTTGTGAATATCTGAAATCAGTAGTCTTTCCGTAACCAAAATCATTAGTAGTGCTCAAAATGTTCGTTGTTAATTAGATTGTTAACAGTCGGTAAACTCTAGTAAGTCCGGTAAAATGATATTTAAATAAATATACGAACAAATATTATTAGGTTCACCTACAATTTTTATTCAGTAGAGTTAAAGTATACATCCTGTTCAGGTAAGGTTAGGTACGATAGACTTCATCAGTATAGGTATGTCTAATTATGCCAACCGTTCAATAGCTTACAGGCCTTCTTCTGAGAGGAACAGGCAAGAAACTCAATACGTTGAAAGTGATTGATCAATCCATTTAGTTGAATAGTAAGTTTCAATTAGCACTTATGTGCGTGTTTATAGTTAAATAAGTAATAAAAATAAAATTATAGCTGGTTTCTTACTCGTTAGTATCACAAAACATCTCTCTGACATAATTACGGTATTCTAAGGTCAACGCAATTAGGCTGTGCGACATCCAATTGTTTCTAACTCTTATCTTTCATATTCAGACCATAATTAATATGCTGGATGTAAGTCCAGATATGACGTCCAGATTAATATGTCTTGTCTCTCATAGCGGTCACCGGGTCACCACAGTTCAAGAAACTCCTACCTATTGTGTGTCCATAGCTACGTTCCACATACCTACATAAAACGCTTTTGTTTGTTAGTTATGTCAAAGAGGTAAGGTTGAAAATTATTGTGGTGGTGGATTTACAAGGAAAATTGTGTGAACGATATTGCTTTTTTGCGGTTTAAGGAGTTATGGTTTTATCAATCTCATTATAATAAATGGATTTTAAATTGTATCTTATTCATGATGCAGCAAAATAGTATATTAAGAAAAGTGGGAACAAGCTTAGTGTTGTTAAAACCGCAGAAATGTTTTTATTTTTGCTTTGTTTTGTGTTTATTAGTTAGGCTATGGCGGTCAAGTCTTGACACATTCTATGTTTTAATATCTAGTATTTAGTGTCTAGTATACATATAAATGTTAATGCATTTTATTTTTGTCGCGCCATCCACAGGAGGCACTGATGGATGTCTCAATAATCAAAATTTTACATAATTGACAAAAATTATATTTAATGGAACAACTTAAATAAGTCTTTAACAATAAAGATCAAAAAGACTGGTGCAACATGCTTCGATCAACGAACGCATCACAGTCAAGTCCGTACAAGATTATTTATATTTGTTGATAATTATTTCAATTCGTTACTATTTTATTTCAATTCCTGTGTGTTGCGGACTGGTCTGCGGCCGTAGAGCTGGCCGCCAAACACTTTGATAATTTGTCTATTACTTGTTTTTGAATTTTGTACAATATCTGTTTTTTATATACGTTTGACATGTTTTTCTACTACTATTGTTTTATTAGTCTTGCGAGAGTAAAGCACAATATATTTAAACTCCGCTTTTTATTGCTCTCGCCAACAATGAGCATGTGATTTAAAGAAAGTTTTTCAAAATTACTACTAATTGGAATTGTTCGCGGAATTGTTGAAGTATCTGGTTCTTTTAAACCTTTTTATTCAATCGCAGCATTAAAACCAAATGAATTGCTAATGCTTTACACGGCTCTTATTTCCACTAAGGTCAGCGAAATGTTTTTTTTTCCTCTGTCGCTATCAGCCAGTCCTTTCGCTCGGTTGAAGAATATCAAACTTAAATTATAGTGCTAGTCAGCTTTCGCGAAAGAAGGCACGAAATCAAAGCGTTAGGATTTTTCAGAGCGGAAAATTTTTGAACATGTGTCTTGTTGAACATAATCAGAATCTCCGAATTTGAAGGGGTCTCCGCAATTAAGCATGTCCCGATATACGCAATTGCGCTCTTTCTTCGTTTTGTTTGTTCTTGTAGCTGACAAAGTTCGACCAATGATAGGGGCGATTTCTGAGTTCGATTTACAATGAGAAAAGTTTTTCAATTTTCGGAAAATAATTCATTCCATTCATTATTATGTTGTATTATTAAAATTTCTTCTTTTTATATAGACCGTTCGAAGCAACCTCTTTGCATAGAAACATTGCATGTTAATTACGCACGTAAATATCTTTAGATACTGGTTCACCTTTACGAAACGAAACAATAATAGTATTATCACAAAAACTGGCTTGGCCGGACAATTAGGAGCTCTGGGTTATTAGGTCCAGATTCTGAGCTGAAGGTGGTAATCATGAAAATTGTTAACGTGGTTCTACATTACCAAGGGGTTAATGATCTGGGAGGAAAAGGGGTGATGTATTCGATGGTGTACGACTGGAATCCATATCTTAGGAATGTAATTGGACATACATTTATCATAACGCCCCTGTAGGGTTTGTGGGTATTAGAGGCAATGTAAGAATGTAAAACAATTAGTGTTAAATGTAATTAAACTAAAAAATATTCTAAATGCCAATAATTTTTCGGAGTAATAATGGATGATTTGTGTTTTATACACACTTAGGGCAATTATAAACCCAGTTTATATCTCGATTTTGTCAATTTTTTACATTAAAAGCCGTAGTAAACTTGTCAAGAAATTTCATAATCGAGTTTAAAATCTCGATTTAAATTACCTGAAAGTGGACTTTAAATGTTAAATTTTCGTTCTTTTTATGATTGCTGTCTTATAGTAGATTACAGTTTATTGTTCTTATTTCTCCAATATATTTAGGGTTTCAATAGAGACTCCTATCCGCCCTGGAAAACTTTACTCCTCATGTGTTTTTCCACGAGGAAGGCCTGTGTAGTAGTGAGACGTGTAAGGGCCGAGGATGGACAACTTTCAGGCAACTAGTATAAGTTACCTAAAAGTATATTTTTGAGAGCAATAAATTAATTTATTACACTTTAAAAATTATTCGTTATCAATTATTTTGGCCTGTTTTAGGTATGTTTTTTCTATCGTGATAAAATGTATTCTGAATTTGAATTATGCTAGTTATTTTAAGGTATGATTAGTTCACGCATAATGTCATCTACCTACTTTAGATTTGTGACTTTCACACCAATTACCTAGCCCAAATAAAATTAATCAATAAGTGCATAAAACTTCTTGAAAACGTAACTAAATAAACAAACCATGACTATTGAAAAATGGTCATGTTTACCACTCAAACATTTCGTTCACTAGTCAAACATGATTCCACAGGGCTCGAACCCGGAATCTTTTGGGTTTGTAGGTGGATCACACCACACTTTAAGCGTATTTTTCAAATAAGCAGTAAAATAACCTCAGATTATAACTTAGAGTGAAAACGTTTTTCAAAATAGTTAAATTATGAAAATATTTGCATAGAAACTTACCGCGACTCCGATAAAATAGTGCTGTGCCATCCCGATATCGATAAATTGTTTCAAAAACGAACGTGTTCTCTCTCCAACGATCGCCACACAACTCCGAAGCTCCGAACGGCGCCGCAGCTTTTTGCTTGACGAAAGCAGACAGTCCCTACTGCCTTTCACTTTCTCGATAGGATTTGGGCAATGAGATGAGATTATATTCGACGTTAAATAGGCATTTATTGTTCGTAACTGACCGAATGATTTATTACTGAAAAATGTTCGAATAATAATGTTAACAGTATCGTATTGAAACGAACTAAATAGGTACATAAATCACATTAGTCGTAATGTTTTTTGACATTCGCCAGGTTTAAGTTAATACAGTTCTTATCCTTAAAATTTTTACTTTTTTTAATGTGAAGACATAAAAAAAAGAATTAGAAGTGTTGTCATAATTAAGCTCATATGATTTGATTTTTAAAACAAGAAAAAAGGGGGATACTTATACCAAAACATTTATAATATGCGTACCAGTGGTTTAGTCTCTGTTAATACAAAATAAAGGTAGGATGACTAGATAAATAACACTTTTTGATAACTATTATTACTGCATTTTTAATGTACTCTTTACAATAAATAGAGAAAGAGTCACAAAAGAATGAAAACATTACAAAGTAATAATTGGCGAACGCAAACTGTAGCTAACTTGGTGAATGTATGTTTGCACTGTATAAATTATATTTATATTAAAAAAATATTTCTATTCTGGAAAGCCACTACTTCACCTCCCTGAACATGAAAGAGTATTCAATTAACTTAAAATACTATGTCTCATGAGGCGTGTCTCAGTTGTCAAAATTAAATCAAATTAAAAGTAAGCACTGCATAATTAATAGTCTCAACAGTGATGTCCATTAGATAAATTATCGAACCATAGAGTTCGAGTCGAATTAGTAATTCACAAGGGATGTCAAATGTGAAAGCATCTTCGCAAATTAATTGGTTTCTTGTTAATTTTGTGTATAATCTTTGTATATTTTTCAAAGTATTGTGCAGGTCAATATACTTTAAAATAATTAATATAGTCAATGGCCAAATATGATATCTTGACAAATTAAGAACAACGCTCGAAGTAGTAGCTGTTGGAAAGATAAATGGAAATCAATATTTATAGATTGGATTGACTCGTTTTAATTAATAATTCTATAAAATATTTGAATTTGTTTCCTTTCAAGTTTGTTGGACTATAAAAACTTTCCTATTTCCAAAACAAGGTTTTTGTACCCATTTCGTATTTGGATGCGTTTTTTTTTAATTATTAATTAGGTACTTCTTTTTCCTTCCTTTTACAGGTGACAGGCAAAAATGAATCTTACAGTATTAATTCATAACCGCTAAACGTATTACTACATATTACTGATAATGAGACTTTTCCTGCTAAAATTAAAAGGACGTCCGTAATGGTCATTTTTGCGTGTCATATTTTATAAATTAGATAGGTTGATGTTTAAATAAACATAAAGATGATGTACAACAAAGGTTCGCTCGTGTCGCATGAATCATGTTGTTTATGCTTGGGCCTCCAAAGTGTAGCGGTTCATTGAGGTCATTGTACAATGTATAATAATCTGTATTCATTTAGAGTGTATCAAGACATTAAGAGATCCCAGGTTCATGTCACGTTGGGTTGGGAACAGGTGTTCGTTGTTAGCAGATTTTTTATATGATAATTAATGATTCCATGACTAGCGTAATATCGCAACATCAGTGTGTTATAAATACTTTGTTAAATGAACGATCATTGCGGTATCTTTAAAATCAATAGGATAACAGAAGAATAAAATTACCTAATTCATAAATCATATATTATTCAATGATACATTTATTTACCTTAAGGTTTATCTTGTAAATACGTTACATACTACCGTGTCATCTTATTATACAGTTTTGTGGCTAATAAATCACATATAATTACGTAAAACATCTTCTCGAAGATCAATTTATTAGTAATAAATTTTATAGATCTGCAATATCAAGTTTTATCGATATCGATTATCGTTTTTTTCGTTCACATCACAATTTTGCGCTTGATCTTGAACTTCGCTTTAAATTTATGACTGTCGCTCCAAATATCAGTGGTTTAGAGTTTTATCCATTAATCGATATTAATAGATTTAGCTATATTCATTAAATTGATCCACAATAAGATTTACTACGAAGAAATTGAATATTTATGTGCGGCACGTCTAACTAAGGATTTTAGTTTTATTTGATTTTCGTAAAAGAAGGAAGTAGATAACATATATTTAATGATTTGTGATTAATAATTGATATCTTCCGTTGTTTTAATGAAATTGAGCTTATATAGAGAAAAAAGTTGCCACTAATTAAATAACCCGTTAACTTTTCTAGCGCTCTATTTAAAAAAATTCATTCGTCAAATGAATTAAATTTATATTAACTTTAAATATTTAAATGTATGCTCCGAGAACTTCCAGACCCTTTCGGTAACGAGCAATGTGCCCCGCCTGTGTATCAGAGTCATGGAATTTCTAATTTGTGATTTTAGCAGTTTTCGAGCTAATTAACTAAATTCTTGGTTTCTTTTGCATCTAAAAAGCACATTTTCTTTTTGTTATTGAAAGATAAATTACTCTAATTAATTAGTATCTAATCAAAAATAAATATTTGAGTCGTTATTCGACGTAAAAACTGTTACACGTTAGCATAATTCATTTGCTTATAAAATAATTGGGTTATTTTCTATTACCCAAAATAAAATCTAATGATCCCTCTAATAAAAGAGCAGTATTTTTATTATTTTAAGTAATATACATAATTATCAACTTTGAATAGGAAGTGAATTTTGATGACCATATCTATGAGATTACGATCATAAAAAATTGCTCTTAATGGGCTCTACACAGAAACGGGAGCGGTGCGGATACGGACATGAAATGCATATATGCATTCTGGTCATACTTGTTTTGATCAGAGCTTTAGAAATATACCTAATGATATATGACAAAGGTCCTTGCAAAGTCCTTGCAAAGGTCCTTGCATGCACCATTCTATTAAACATTTTAACATTAAAAGGAGTGGATGCAACTTTACTGTGACAAGAACTAGGTATCGAAAAGAAAGTCTGCTTCACATAAAATCAAAGCATTTTCGACCTAAACAAATGGTAAGTAAGTACTATTTACTTCAATAACTCGTTGAAGCTGCAGACGTGAGTATTTACTGGCACACAAACACAATGTTCATCTGAGTGCATTTTTACTGTTATTTCTAGTTGTTACTCATACCTCATATCGATTGGTGATATTTTATATATATATTATATAATATTTATAATTTTTTTTAAAATCTGTGAATGTAGTACGGGTTATCGTAAGAAAATTGGGGATAGTCTTCTTGAAATTTAAAATGTAACGGTCACTAGCTTTCTTTAAGGCCCGAGTTCACCAACATTTAAAAACTGATTATAAGATAAACAGCTGTTTAAATTAGTTTTTGTGTTCACCACACGCTAACCATCGATTACAGTTCTTGAACAACCGATCAACTTAACCGAGCCCGCCACTAAACCAAGGAGGTCCATATATTTTATTAAAAAAAAATCTATCCCTTCTAGAACAATGTACTATTACTTTACAAACATTTCAATCCCGGAACTTCTTTATAGGCATGGTCACTAACCTTCTTACAAAAATGCTAATACTTGTTTAATAAATCTTTATGACCTACTTCACCAAATCAGACCGCTATAGTGTAACGCGCCCCTTTTGTGGCTAATGCGATGTTACCGTTTAAGAATCCGCTGCTTAAATTATTTAATGGTATCATGATCGTATCATATTTTAAGCTTGGAGCTATGTCTGTTGGTGTTTACTAAACCCTATATTATAAATGAGTTACATTTCAGTTCTCAATATTTTTCTCACGATAACCACGAGGGACGTAGGCTGCCCAATTCTTGTCTTTTATAATGTTGACTAGTATAAAATTATCCAAGGTAAACTTCAGAGACGACAATGGAATGAAAAATCGGTCAGCGTGCTGGGAACTGTCGATTTACCGCAATGGACAATAGAAACGACCACTATTTTTCTATTTGACCAGCGACTAGACCCACTAGAACATCATTAGCAGTCGTTTCACCATAAGCCAATCTAGATCGTTCACACATTGTTTATAACGAATATGGCGAATAACGCTATTGTGACCGAATTTCCAAAGCTCTAATAGGCTTGAAGCTAATTAAGCATTGCTTCAAGCTACCATCAATATCAGCTCAAAGGAAGTTTTTTAAAAACCATCAATCATGAGATAATGTAGGTAGTTATTTGTTTGTATTCGGCAGCGATAGCCTGGAGGATGGACGGCATCATTCGTGCAAGAGGTCGATTGTACCACTGAGTTTGAATAAAATTTTACCTTTAACTCTCGAATGGGATCTCGAGGTGCCACGAACAATAGATTAAGTTATTGTGTCTGGAAGTCCGGTATCTGAAATGTTAAGTACCTACAGATTATTAAGGATATCGCTTGCCTTAGATTGTGCTCGGTGCATGGCACACGGGGACTTAAAAGTTATGGGCGAAACGTGAGTGCTATTGACTTTGCCTAACCCTTCAATAATCAATAAAAGCCCAATCAACGAAACCTTAAAGTATAGAGACGAGATGATTATTTGGCTCCGCTAAGCTACACTGCATTAAAATATAGGGAACGTTAGACAAAAATAACTAGGTCAGGTTTAATGTGGTGCTATTTGTTTTTGTAACAAAGCACAGCAACTCATGTATCCCCTGATGGAAAACTAGTCACAGCTTTTCCTTCATAGATGAAAGAGTTTAGACGGACGGCACTACCTGTTCGAAAGGCTGTGGGAGTCGCGGGTTAGATTTCACCGCCTCGCCTGTACCACAGTTGAGTTTGCATAAAAACTTATATGAACAGTGCCCGCTCCATGGTTACATGGGGACTTCACATATCTGGCGAAATATGGGTGTTAACACTTCTGCCTACCCCTTCGGAAAGAGACGTGATGATGTATATTATGTTAGAAACCTAGAAGTTTGGGCTATCATCAACTAATCTAGCCGAACAAGGATGCTAGAACAACTACGACCATTGATCTTATAAGGCCGGCTATCACTTACCATCAGGTGACTGGTCAGCTCGTTTTCCCCCTAATCCGTTAAAAAGTTAAGATCATCGCGTTCTTCATTAAGTAATGGTATTTAGACAAAGATTGGCTGACATACTGAACCTCCACCATGCTTTCTGCCTGAACAAAAAAGGTTTGGAACAACGAAGAAAAAAGCAGCCAACTCACTATAATATTTTAATGGATTGTTAGTTGTTGCACTCAACGTAGGATTTTTGGGGTCACGAAAAATATACTTTTTTTTTGTAAAATGCTCACCATAATAATATGACTCAAAACCTAAGATAAACCTAAGTGGTAAGCTATCGTCCTCAGCCTTTATACCTCTGTTGGGTACCAGCTTTCCTCATGGAAAAAACACATGAGGAGTTTGAGCTGTAATAACCACGCTGGCCCAATGCAGGTTGATGGGTAGAAACGGTTGCAATACCAACCGGGACCTAAGTGCCTTGCGAAACACGGAGGCGTTCGAGATCACATAATTTCCCATACGCCCAAAGCAAGTTAGCGTGACCTCCGCCTATTCAGATACTTTTTCACGACTATTTTGTGGAACCCATATTGCATATTGTACTACAATATAAGATTAGGGCTTCCATGACCACGGTGTATCCAATAAAATAACAGACCCAAGGTCCATGTGCTCGATCAAAGAATCCTTTTAAAATAAAAGTGTGCATATAATATCATAAACATAATGTAACTAATATACCTTTTGTGCATTTTTGTGATTTAAAATTTTGCCTAATAATTGTGAATAAATTAACTTAATACAACTTTTAAATCAAGATCGCTAAAGGCATCTATCTCAGGATCATACTGTGGTTTAAAAAAATCTGTTTCACGCTATTTTTATGAGGCTGTCTCCTCATCGTGCTTTTACTAGCTTGTTTATTCCCTATTGATATTGCCTATACATAATTAATTTTTTTGCAGCCATCATAATTATGAATTTAATGAAAAACATCATCAGTGGTCTGTTTTACGGCTTCCTGCGTAGGCCCACTAGGGCGTAACGGTAATGTCGTAAAACCAAACATGGTAACGAGAGCTAAGAGCTAATATGTTTTAGGATGTGAATCATGGAAATCACGATATCATAAACATTTATTAGCACCATCTTCATTATTGCACGATGTTACAAACATAATATTAAATAAACTATCACAAATATTGTTAAAGCATCTATAAAAAAAAAATCTTAACAATAATGATTAAATTAGGAGTTATACACATATCAAAATTATGACTTTCCATATAATAAAAATAAAACTGCACTTTGAATGAAAAAAAAATCTAAAACAAAACATAAACATAAAGATGCACGATACTAAAAAAGTAGTAAGTTACTAAAAAAATCAAAATAAATGCTGTCTATTTATAGCTGTTTATAATTTTTTTGCACCTTATACATACACGATAGAATCATTTAGGTTTTTCTAAAATCATAATGTTACACAATCCTTATAGCTTAACGCTTTACTTCAGTCTTATAATATTTTTAAAGAGAAAACAGAATTTGAAATACGTTGTCTAATTTTCGTCCAGTCCGGACTTTTTTCTGTGGAAGCCATGTTGCTGTCTCACACATCAGCATATCCTCCTCTATTCTTGGCTTACTTTCAGCACTTTTTATACTTACTTGGTGCTTTACACCCGGCTCTTTATCTTTGAACACATTTTTAGGAATTGTTTCTTTTCTGTGCTCAAAATTAACTTCTTGGTTTATATTGAAAATGTTTTGAGCTGGTTCGGGAGTATCGAGAGTATCATTATCAGTTCTACTTTCAATCCTAATGTCGCTGTCTCGATGGCTCAAAGTACCCCTGAAGTTGACTATTACTGTAGGTTTGACCACAGTCTGCGTTTCCCTATGGCCTATTTGACTTTGACCAGCCATATTGTTAGACATCGGTACATAATCTGGCACTTGTGTAGCTGTTTGATCTATTTCTTCTTGTTTGTTTTTATTAGGGTATTTATTTTTATTGGACGAAGGTTGAGGACGCTTTCGTTTAGGTTTCTGAGTAGTTCTTGTGACTTTATTTTCACTGGTGCTCGTCTGTATATAAACAACGACTTCTTCTTTTGTTTCATTAGCATTTTGCTCTATATTTTCTGACAGTGATTTGGGAAAACGATATTTTAATGGGGGCATTTCAATTCTATCGTTTCTCCTTGGGATGAAGTCCGAGTCACCGGGTAACTGCGGCAGTTCATTTTCATACCCATAGCTGTCATAATTTTGATTTGATAAGTTGTTTTCAAGATTTTGGTTCAAGTTTTCAGGTAGTTGTGCGCGGATTCTAAAGGATTCGATGACATCACGGAATAGGGATCTCTTCTGTTGAGGAGTTGATACTTCTTTGTCTTTGGTTGGTTGTGCGCTGCACAAAATAATCATGTATGTCACGCAGATGTAGCAATGCATCTGTAAAGACAAGACGATTGGTTACGATCGTTTTTATTAACAAAACAGCTATGTTTGGGCAAAGGTGAGTGTGATGTGAGTTTAAGATTACATTATTGTTTAAAGGAATACAAGTGGGTTCATAAGCACAGGCAACGGCCTTTTTAATATCACTTTAACCGTTCATTAAGACGTATATCAGTCATCGTTTTTTCGCTGATACTTCTACGAACACAATTGAACGCTTCATTAGGATATTCATTTGTAGTTTTTGTTTGTTATCTCTAAGTTATTGACGAAGTAGTTATTCTAAATGAATAATAATAATAATTTGCAAGCGCTGTTCTTAAGTAAGAGAATTTATTTTGAAAATGGCAATACGTACGTTAGTACGTGTTAACAAATAAACCACCAACGAACAAATTTACAATCACTAGAAATAGTGTGGCCAATTTAAAAACCACACCTCTATAAAACACCCGTTACTAAGTTGCATATTATAATAAATGAGTTTTGCGACTTGGTACCATGTTTGGATCCGCGAGGAGAATGTATTTAAATCACTGTAACTTAAATGTGGCTGAATGTTTTTACATGGTATACCTAGTTAGGAAAGAAGGCAAATCAATTTAATTATTTAACATACATACTATCATAACGCTTTTTTCCCGAAGGTACCACCTACATTTCGCCAGATATGTTAAGTCCCCATGTAACTGGTGGCGAGCCTGTCGCCATGCACCAGGCACAATGTGAGGCAAGCAATGTTCACAATGTACATAAGTTTATACAAACTCAATGGTACAGGCGGTGGGATCGAACCCGCGATTCTTGGGGCCTTCTCGTACGAGTGGTGCCCAGTCCTTCCCAACTCGGCTATCGCTGCCTTTTTAACGATTTAAGACCGCTTTCTATAATTTTGGCTACAATTATAATTAAGATTTACCTCAGATTTACAGATAGTGAGGATTCGCGCCAATTCGTGGTTACTATTGGCCAATATGCATAAAAATAAATAAAATTACTAGTAAATATTCCATAATAGATTAATAACAATGACAAATAATCTTGACATTTTATGTGGCCAGTCTCTTCAATAAACAAAAACGTACGATAAAATTTTAAACAAAATACGCAAACATAATAACTAATGACGGTCTAGTCAAACCTATATCTATCTCCGTCACATCTACTGCAAAATGTAGAGTAAGTATATCTTACCTTGTCTAACGTCGAGTGTACTGGCTCTCGGGATCGCCTGCGCCGGAGTGACCGACGAGGGCTGGAAGGGGTTGATTGAACTGAGCTGAACTGGACAGGTGTGCGTAATCTTTTATAGAATATATTAGATTTTAGTTTAGTTTACAGGATAATGTTTTAAATTGTTAAATGAATATTTTATGATTTGACAAGACATTATAAGTCGTGTATTACCCTAGATTTAGGATGTACAGGATACACATAATACACACATATCTGTCATTCATTCGCTTACTCTTTTTCTCTCGGGCGGTTTGAGCTTGATTAGGATTTCTCGCTCCCACGCTCCATGTATCTTTTTGGCGGAGCGATAAAAATCCTAAATATTTGATCGCAACCAATCAAGCGTGTCTTTTGACTGTGTCAGCTTGTGTCACGCATGCATTGACGCATGTATTGAATTGTTTACCAAAATTGTGAACTTACGGCACAGATAATTGATAGACCATCATGGTCAAAGGCTTTTTGGACAGTTAAGCAAGACCGTAATTAAAAATTTAGGCCTCAAAAAAAATATTATTTGTTATGGTGACGGCTTATAGTAATAATTTGGGGCCCAATAAAAAGAGGGTCAACTAGCCTATTGCTAATAGTTTGTTTATTAAGTACTACTCAAAGTAGTAAATTTGTTTAATTAATTTAGTATGTTTCATTAAATTGTCATTGAAAATATTTAGCATGCTAAGTCCCTATCGTTAGCACATACTTTAGATTTTTGCCGAGTGTTATCTACATTCGCACTTTAACTGTGAAAAAAGCCTAACTAAATACATTTTTGCAAAATATTTTTATTGTAAACTAGCATTTGCCTGCCATTTAGTATGCTTCGAAGTTGAATTATAGTAAAATGTACCTTTTTTCGGTCGAAATTAATATTTTAAGTAGAGACATCCGTCTAGTGTATAAAAACCGACGTATAAATTAATAACTCGCGTCGATAACAAAATAATGCCTATATTACAAAAGAGCATAGATCTTATCTCCCGTCGACAATTTCTTATAATAATAATCTAGCATAACGGACCAAAATAACATACTTGACTACAATTACTTTGAAGCTAAACTTAAAAGCGATGAGGCGAGAGATACCCATTGTTGTACTTAATACTGATAACAATCACATTAACCATTAAATTGATATAGCTATAAAAATAGTTCTTTTAAAGCACGCGCCAAGTGAAGTTGAGTGTGCAACATATGAGGACCGCATTCTGTAAATTGTTTTGAACTAAGAAAAACTTGATGATTCCGTCTTCACCCTTCATACGTCTCACTGCTGGGTACAGGTCTTCCTCATGGAGAAACACATGAGGAGTATGGGCCACCACCATACTGGCCCAATGAGGGTTGGTTTACACGCTAGCCCAATGCAGGCTGGTCCTATTACACGGACACAGAAAATTGTTTCGGTAAGCCCAGGTCGCTCCCACGAAAGGGTAGGAATGGCTATATCAGAGCCTTTCTCAACAGCTGGGCCAGTCCACACCCTCCTATTGGTGCCTCCTCCTTGACAACTAAGTCTTAATACCAAGTCAGCATACCTTTTTGATGCGTGTCATCATTTTGCAGGGCCACACACAGGCTTGGGCAACTCCTGCGCACACTGGTAGGTATGTAGTATCTTTTTTCGTGTAATGTAAATTTAAAATTATGTTTAACAGTTAAAAATGTATTTTTAACGATATAATGGCAATAAAATATACGTTTAACCGCAAAAGAAACGTTAAGAGTTTTTTCCTCTCTTTTTTCTATCATGAGATCGAACGTACTGGCCGCCATTTTACTGTTGCTATTATTTCAGCTTACCATGAAATTCTGTCTCTCTTTTTCCTTTTCCCGCATTGCTACAAGAGCCCGTTGCTATTTTTTAATTGCTATTGCTATCGCTAAACGTATATGTTGACTTATGCTTTGCATTTTCGAAATGGATGTAGGAAGCTCTTCGGAATACTCGTGAAAAATGCAGTGCTTAATAGGTACAAAAGCTGCCTATGTATTTGGATTCTACTTTTCTCGTTGATAAGAAAGATTTATAATATTTGGCCTATATTTGTGGACTTTCAAATAATAAAACAAAATAAATATCTCTAAGCATCTTTTTTTCATAGACAGCAAAATCTAATTCAAGTGTCAGTCGGTTTCTAACACCTGCTCAGCTATAACACCAACCTGTCCGTCTCAAGTCGGGAACTGCAAGATTCCCGACATCCGGAAACACTACTACTGAAGTTATCATTGATTTAATTATGAACCCTATTCCATTGGCATTAGACATTAGTGAACGCAATAAAAGCTTTGCATTTTTTCCAAGGAGAGTTTGCGTATTCTTCGTGCTTGGATACACATGTTTTTATGAACTCGACTAGATTTTAATGGTAAGTGTTATGTAAAAACCTCCTTGGTAGCGTATTAGCTTGGATTATTAGAAGATAATAGTAAACAATGTGATAATATAAATAATACAATGACATCAAATGCTTGTGTGAAAAAAACTCTCCAATCAATCATAAACACCTGATGAATTGGAAACTATGTGACGGGAGGATGGACTCTTAGATAGGTATCTATTGAGATTCTTGCGAGTCTCATAACAAGATGTAACAAAGATTTTTACAAAGTTATAGGAAAAAATCCTTTTTATACCCATTTTTCCATACAGGGGGGAGTTGGTATTGTAACGTGGTGCTTTATCAGTACTAGCGACTCTTTGCTGTTATTGTGCTCTTCTCTGGCCATTTCCCTCTTTGTTTGTTTCTTTTTTTTTTCAAACTAACCATTTGTCTTTTTTGTCATTGTTTTTGGACTCCAACTATTGTTTTATTTAATATACTACATTTATAACATGTAAAACTATCGTGATTATATTTGAGCAGTTTTTAAGGCGAAATAGCCAGGCATCCAGGTGGTGGGGATGGAAGGCTTGACGCGATGGTCGATGGCGGAAGGCTGCAGCTGGGATCAGGTCAAACAGCTCTTCAGAACACTCTCCATGGTGAAAGCGATAAAGAATGCAGAGTGAAGCTACATCTCTACGCAGGGCCAAGCTGTCGAGCCGATCGGAGGGAAGTGATATATAAGCAATTCGAGCTGCTCTTCGCTGGATGCGGTCCAGAGAAATAACTTGGTAATGAGGTGCCCCTGTCCAAAGATGAGAGCAGTATTCCATATGCGGCCGGACTTGTGCCTTGTAGAGTAGGAAGATACTATTAGTAATTTATTTTATCGCATGAACAACTGTTCTGAAATAAAAAAAATACATAGAGTAATAGTTTATACATTAATTAATAGATTATACATTAAGGGGGTAGAGCATTGTTTTATTTCGACGGCGGCATATTGAATCCAGAGCGGAATGAAGAATTCTAAATTAAATCCCGAGCTAAGCAAGGGATTAAAAGAATCCTGAAAGACGCGAGAATTATGAAGAACACTTTTATCCCCGAAAAGTATACTCTATTTAATACACCAACTGTAGAAACAAGTAAAAAGTAGTAAAGAATAGGATTCATGATCAGGTTGGTCGTGCTGGAATCCGAGTCACGTTAACCGTGGAATTGTTATATTCCTTTTTTTAATCAAAACAGCTAAATACGTTCAAAAGCAACCAAACAGCCAAAAGCGACCAAAACAAACGCAAGCGATAAAAAACAACAAAAAAGAACCAAAAAATGCACAACGCTGTGCTAGTCCCAACACTGATCTACGGGAGTGAATGTTGGGTATGGGAGAAGAGACACGAAAGTAGAATAAATGCGGTAGAAATGAGAGCTTTGAGAAGCACGGCTGGAGTAAAATTGAGTGACAGGATATATAATAATGTGATAAGAAGGAAGTGTGGTTTAAAAGAGGATGTAGTGGCAAGAATAGAGAAAGGTATGCTTAGATGGTTTGGACTTGTGGAAAGGATGGATGAAAATAGATTGACTAAAGGGATATATGAATCGGGTGTGAGTGGAGATACGGGACGTGGCAGACCTAGGCGAATGTTTCTCGACCAAATTAAAGACGTTCTAGAGAAGGGCCAGGTCAAAAGCACCCGAAATCGCCGAGCATGCATGAGGACTGTAATGAGAGTTGATGAAGCGAAAGAAATATGCAAGGATCGTAGCAAGTGGAAGGATGTAATCTCTGCCTACCCCTGTGGGAAAAAGGCGTAACTTATGTTTGAATGTATGTATGTACAAACAAAAACAACAAAAATGTAAAAGGAAGGAAAACTGAAAAGTAAAAGGAAAATTCAATAAATTCGACAATACAGTTCATTTTGGTTGTTATTTGCAAAATCAGTACAAATCTTTTCAAGGCAAAAGTAGATGAGATTTATGCAGGCTATTTTGGAGTTGAAATAAATTAAAATGTATTATGATAAAATTTTACCTTTATTTTTGTTGATATTTTAACTTCTCAATTCAAATCACTTTATTTCCTAGGGAATTTTGGTTACTATGTACCTATATTGCCGTAGCGATGTTGGTTTATACCTCGTATACATAACAAATAAAACCTGATTTAGGTGCAGGTGGTGTATAAAATTCTTCTTTTTGAAGTCGCTTAAATTTTTTATTTTATTTTTGTAACATTAATTGAATCTCATAAAGAAAAAAATATCAACACACATACCTACCTACTTTAAACAATAGAATCTTTCTCGTTCGAAAATTAGTTTTGTTATATTTTTAGGGGAAAACTTTTTCTAGTTCATCCATTAAGTCCTTTATCAATATTTTGTGGGGAAGTTACTATAACAAAAGCGAATTATTAATATATATACTTTAATCTTGATTTGCTTATTTGTGGCAGTCATATCTCACTGACTTGCTTCAAAAAAGAATTTATAAATTGTGTTAGTTAAATACCATTTATTATCAAAAAATTTATCAGTTCAATTTTCTCTAGCTACGAGTATAACATGTTAGCAAAATCCTATCAAAAAAAATTTGCTGAGAAAATTATTTCAGGCGCTTACAATCTCAGTATCATTATCATGTATCTTTAATGCTCAAAATTATAGAGAACATTATTGAATCACGAGGAAAATGTTAATTATAATGACTATTTAGTATAAACATATGATTAGACCATTATTACAATTTTGGCATGCCTACTTACCCAAAAACAATTCAAGATGTTTCAAGAATAGAAAACTTTTGTAAATAAAAAATTTTACTTCCGTGAGCCAACCAAAAATGTAAGAAAATACAAAACAAAACGTGAGTCGTAACGACTATAGGTTTTTACAATAGAAGTTCTTAGCTATCAGTAAAAAATGAGATGCCAACCATTTCTAAATAAGGACATTAATTTTACTCTCCCCTATTCACCCGGGTACCTTGACTGAATAAATTCGAAGTCATAGTAATGTTTTACCATTTAATTGTCACAAAATGTCGTAACCTGACTACATATTTGCTTACAAAGTTATTGAAAACATACAGCACCGTAGTGCTCTTTTAAATTATAAGATTTAATCAATGCATAGGTAATCATTTCAATAATTTGCAAGATTTTTCTCACCATTGGTCAAAAAACATAAAAAAGTCTTAAAGAACATTGTAGTTTAAGTAATCTATTAGCTCTTGGCCTACTTGAAGTATTGTAATTTATTCATAAAGTAAATATAATAAAAAAAAATTGTTATAAAAAAAAAATAGTATCTTTAGTATCCCTTTTAAGCCTGTTTAAGCCCTTTTAAGTTGTTAGATACTAATGAACTTAATATTAGTGGCAAATATTTATTTATTTTTGTTTATTAATTTAAGCTTTTGTGCATTACAGAAAATGTACATATGGCGGACATAACGACACATACAGGTACATTTATTTACATTTCTCGTATTCTTAAATGGTTTTAAATTTGGAAAATTAGATTAAGCGTGTGTTCTGGTGTTATTTGTACGTGTATGAGTGCTATGTGATAGTATTGTATAAATTAATAGATCGTCTATCGTATTGAGATTTTTGCGAATTGAGTAATTACTCTGTGTGCTTGAATTGCTTCATTTTTTCTCATTATTTTTAACTGTTATTGTTGCTGGTAAAAATAACTAATATTTTGTGTCTTCTAAGAACCGCTTGCATACAGTAAAGCTTTCTAATTGAAAGAAGATTACTCAGCTCGTAAAGTTTGTGTTGAATATCGCATCTTTTTAAAATACATAACTTTGATGAGACTAGTTGATAGGTGTGAATGTCTGAGGATATTTATTTTATTTTATTTAATGAGACTAAGTTGTGCACGTACTACACCAATTAGCCGAGTTTAGCCGCCCCTCCCCAGACAGGTATACAGAAAATAACACAGATTGAACCTATGAGATGTATATGTCAGTTAATAACTCCCTATCTGAATCGCGTTTTACCCTAGGCACCACATACCTAAGTGTCTTGAAAATCCAAGTTAGTTTCCTAAGCCTCAGGGTTACGTGCTCCAGGTGTGGGTACCAGGAAAGCTGCTGATCAATATACACACCCAGGTATTTTTCTTATTCAACCCTCTGGATTGAAGGGCAACAACAACTACTTTCATATGTGTTTATTAGAATGCGAGTGATTATTATAAATACCAAAGCAAATATAATTAGATTTTTCTGTATTGAGAGTTAGAAGGTTAAGACGTAACCATCCGCTTATTCGTTTTAAACTACTTTCAGCACAGTCTCTAACGTCACTGAATCGGCACTGAAAACTAAGGCTGTGTCATCGGCGTAGCAGAAGATTTTTGCTTGTTCAATACTCATAGTGCAGAGGTCGTTCATGTAAATAAGAAATAGGGTCGGACCCAGGACGCTACACTGTGGCACGCCATACAACACTTGCGTGTTCACACACATATTGCTAAAGCTTGTCTAATGATACATGCCAAATATTATTATCTCTGGGTTTGTCGTTGTGAAGAAAACTGATAAAATGTTAGTATGTAAAATGCAGACATCCCCAAAGTCTCCATACAAAACACCAATTTCATAGGTATGGACCTAATAGATAGGTAACCACAGATCACTGACAGCCGCTTCGCTTCTAGGTAACTATTGAGATTCTTGCCAGTCTCATAAAATGATAAGACTGACTTCTAAACTACTTACGCACATTGATTCGCACAATAAAAAAAACTGTACTCTGCGTTAACGTGTATAACCTTACGTAACAACTTGTGAGAACAAATTTTTTTATCCACCTTATACCTCTTAGAAATATCTATAAATTAATGCTTGAGAACATAAACAAATAAGATGAATATCGGAATGTAATATTTAACGTAGTATAATACTATTAGAAATTTATTTTATCGCGCGAACAACTGTTCTGAAAGAGTAATAAATACAGTAATAGTAGGATATACATTTAGGGGGTAAAGCATTGTTTTATTTCGACGGCGGCATATTGAATCCAGAGCGGAATGAGGAATTCTAAATTAAATCCCGAGCGTAGCAAGGGATTTAAAGAATTCTGAAAGACGCGAGAATTCTGAAGAATTCTCGCTTTTATCCCCGAAAAGTATATTCTATTTTATAAACCAACTGTAGCAACAAGTATAAAGTAGTAAAGAATAGGATTCACGATCAGGTTGATCGTGCTCGAATCCGAATCGCGTTGGCCGGGGATTTGTTAGTTTTCTTTTTTTTCTACGAATCTAAACAGTCAAATACATTCAAAAGCAACCAAACAACTAAAAACAACAAAAATCGAAGCCGTGAAAACAGAAAATTAAACAGTAAAAGAATAAATCAATAAATTCGACAATGGTACCCATACAGTTTATTTTGGTTGTTATTTGCAAAATCAGTACAAATCTTTTCAAGGCAAAAATAGTTGACATTTATGTAGGCTGTTTAGAAAGTAGAAATATATTATACAGTGTTTCGTTTTAATGTTACGTTTGTTTTTGTTGATATTATGACTTCTAAATTCAAATTAGTTTATTTCCTAGGGAATTTTGATTACTTTATTGTCCTAGGGATCTTGCTTTATTGCCCGTATACATGACAATTAAAGCGTGCTTTATGTGCAGGTGGTGTATATAACATATAAGCTTTTTGAAGTCGCTTAAAAATTTATTTTTAGATTTGTAGTATTAATTGAATCTCATAAAGAAAAAAATAACATATATTTGTTATATTTTTAGGAAAAAAAATTCTAGGTCATCCATAAGGTAATCAATATTTTGTGTGGAACTTAACCATAAGTAAAACGAATTATTAATATTATATACTTTAATCTTGTATTGCTTATTTGTGGCAGTCATATCTCACTGACTTGCTTTAAAATGAATTTATCCATCGTGTTAGTAAGATACCATTTGTTATTACTGTTCACCAACAAAATTTTGATCAGTGCAATTTTTCTCTAGATATAAGATGATAGCAAAATCCTAGTAAAAATAGTTTGCAGGAAAAATTATTTCAGGCGCTTACAATCTCAGTATCATGTATCTCTAATGCTCAACATTATAGTGGAAATTAATGAATTACAAGGGAAATGTTCATTATAATGACTAGTTAGTATGAAAATATGATAAGACCTTTATTACAATTTTGACATACCTACTCACAAACAATTTAAGATGTTTCAAGAATAGAGAACTTTTGTAAATAAAAAATATTACTCCTGTGAGCCAACCACTTATGTGAGAAAATAGAAACAAAACGTTTGTCGGTACGACCATAGGTTCTTACAATAGAAGTTTTTAGGTATCATTAAAAATAACATGGAATCCATTTATTTCTAAATAAGAACATTAATTTTACTCTCACCCGGGTACCTTGGGCAAAGAAATTCGAAGTCATAGTAATATTTTACCATTTAATTGTCACAAAATTTTGTAACCTGACCACATATTTACTTACAAAGTTAATGGCAACATACAGAAGCATAGTGCTCTTTTAAATTATAAGATTTAATAAATGCCTAGATACAAACATAATCATTTCAATAATTTGCAAGATTTTTTACACCAATAAGAAGGAAATCTGTAAACAATTACATAAAAATAGATATACTAGTACAGATTTCAAAAGGTGCAAAGAACAAAGTACAGCTGTAGTCGTAACTATAGATCTTCGTCTGTTGAAGTGTGTGATTAGCCGTGTACCTGATTTCTTCAGGGATCTTTAAACTTGAACATTTTCTTCTCTGACCATTAGTCAAAAAACATAAAAAAGTAAAAAATAACATTAAAGTTTGAGTAAACTATTAGCCCATGGCCTACTTAAACTATTGTTATTTATTCATAATGTAAATGCGTGAAACCTTTGATCTTTGAATTAGCATTTTTTATCTCAACCAGGGAGACGATTTGAACATTATTTATACCTGTGATGTCATTTAATATGTAACAATCGGAAATCATTACAATTTCTCCTATTGTTTATAGTCTGGGTTCCATGATAGTTCATGGAATATAAATACCTTAACAATAAAACTATTAATAACTTATTTTCTTGACACTAGTTTTAATTTATAATTGTCAACATGCTTCATCATAATATCGAATTTAACTCGAAGTTGTTTCGTATTATTATGGCCTTCGGCTGGTAGTATTTGGTATCGCCTGACCAGCGCCGCCGTCACAGTCTTCATTGACATAGTGGCGTATTGATATCCTGAAATACAAAGTATTAATTCATCTCTATAGGAAAACAAATACTGTAAATAAATCATGGACGAAATGTCCTGGTTATTAATGATTAATTATGTACATGTTATTGCTAGACTCGAAAACAAATTTATAAAGTTGTGAAAATTTTATTCGACCTGTTTTGGCCTAATAATCATTGTGCAACAAGCTTAGTTAAAAACAAATTTAAAGAAAGTCAACAATCAAAAATTACCTAAGCAATTCCTAGGTCCATAGCTGAAAGGCATAAATGCCACAGGGTTTGTAGGCGGACTGTCAAAGAACCTTTCTGGTCGGAAGATGTCTGCATCATCTCCCCAGTACTTGGGGTTTCTATGTAAAGCCCATATGTGGAGGAGGATACCGCAACCAGGTACCAATTTTAATCCCGATGCTGTAAAACAAAACAAATGAAGTCACAATTACCGTATTTATTCATAAAGGAAGCTACATAATTTTTTATTTATTTTATTTTATTCGGAACAACAAACAATTACATAATGTTAATTACAAAATGAGTTGACATATGACTTAGTACTAATTATGTAACCAACAACATTGTCCGCAGTGAAAACAAATACAAAATTGAAATATGCCTAGCACTGAGTTAAAAAATAGAAATTACAACATAAAACAAGCAGTTATCGTTATCTATTAAATATTATCAAGTCCATTATATTGAAAAGTCTATGCATGCAATTTGAGAACAACTGAAAGTATAAAACATACATCCAACAGGTACCTACAATTAAATCCTTTTTTTTTCCTTTCGTTTTCCCCCTTTTTTACACTACTAAACTTTCTAGTTACAGTAATGAAATATGTTATAAACTATTGATTATTTTAGTTTTGAATAAATATTGTTTTTGAATTGGCCAAGAGATAAATTAAATAAGTCTATATCAGCAAAATGTTCATTATAAGAGTACATTAGACGGCGAAGCGGTGCGCGTTGGCCCGCTATTGTCCTACAAAATCTAGGTGCAAATACATCGCCCTTCATTTTCTTTAATAAGAAATAAGAAATTCATAAGAAATACTTCGCCCTTCATTTTCTTTGCTTAGCTTCAATTGATTGCATTTAATTTATTTTCCTAATAGATTACAATGGGAAGTTCCAAATATCCAATGTACGAGACATTATTCACAGTTCGCTATCGCTGCAAAATTAACATCATCTTTTAAAGTTGTTTAATTCTAAGATTGATAAAGATCTACTGCTTCTAATTTAAAGAAAGTGATAAAAAATTATCGTGATTCGTGATCTTAGTAGTTATCTAATTTGAACTTACGCAAAACTACTTCTTTATCTGTCATTCTTGTTATAACTGGTACTGGCGGGTACAATCGAAGAGTTTCTTTGATAACTGCATCCAAGTATTTTAACCGCGGAAGATCCTCAGCTGTAATTGGTCTATCGGAATCCCCAAGGACATCTCTTATTCTGTTGAAAATTTTTGAATTTGTTGATGTAGTACCAAATCTCTGTCATGTTTTCTAAGTCTTTTCTAAGGGTTAGGGTAAGGGTAAGGGTTCTCTAAGGGTATATGGCAGCAGAAGCCTAGTTGGGACGGACGGGGCACTACTCGTTCGAGAGGCGAGAGAAGTTTGAATAAAACTTATGTATAGTTCATTGTGAATATCGCTTGCCTCACATTGTCCCCGGTGCATGGAAACAGGCTCGCCATTTGCTACATGGGGACCTAACATATCTGGCGAAATGTGGGTGTTTTAAAAATACCTCTGCCTACCCCTTCGGGGAAAGGGACGTGATGACATGTATGTATGTTTAGGGTCCTAGGTAGGGCGAGGGGCTGTTTTATTTAATTTTATTAAAACTCAATGGTACAGAGAAGGATTTAACCGGACCTTTGTATTAATGTGCTGTTTTTCCACATTACTATCGCTGACTGCTTGAGCTTTTAATACTTACTCTTGATACATTTTTTCTTGTACTTCGGGATATTTAGATAGCATCACCGCAATAAATGAACCTCCCACAGCTGACGTGTCTGTTCCAGCGAGCACCATGACCATTGTCTCTTCCTGAAGTTCTACGTCTGTGTAGCCTTTTTCTCCTCCAGAAGCTTTTATGAGCAATTCCAAGAAAGTTCTAATGTGAGGGGTTCCATTTTCTGAAAGAGATTGTTTCATAACATTATATTTCTGATAATCTTTGGTGTCAAGTATCAGCATGTTTTGACATTAAAATTAATCTCACCGTCATGTGTTTCTGGCTCAGCCTGCTTTTCTCTTATCTTCTGTCTTTTATCTTTTATAATCTGCAAAATATAGCCTTTTTTGGTTAATAATTATCACTTATAAAATTTTCTAAGCATTTTGCCAATAAACGAAAGAAATCCAATAAAGTTTATTATTGCATTAGGGTTGGTTCTCTAGTATTCGTAGATCATGGTGCAAGTATTAGAAGAAATTCGCTTGAATTTTCTTTTATGCCGCAGTCATTGTACGTAATTGCAAAGCGAAGAAAGATGAAATAAGGAAAATAAGAATAAATCAGTGGGAAGTAAAACCATACCGTAGACACAAATTCGATCAATCCATTTAAACTGTCCATAAAACTCTTGTAATAAGGAGTCAGCTTGTAAATAAAATCGCTATGAAGCCACGGCTGTAAAGTTCTGGCTGCAGCTAATTCCGAGAATTTGGCGAAATTATTCAAGAAAGCATGATCTGGTTTTCTCTGGGTTCCTAGTTTAACTCCCAATGTGGTTTCTATAAAGATAAATGTTTTAATTATTACCCAGCAATCCGCACTGAGCCAGCGTGGTGATTAGTAAGGTACACACGCCTCAAAGTCTTTCTTCTGGAATGATAATAAAAATCAATTGAAGGAGTAGAGGGACGTACTACATAAGGTAAGGGCACCTATTTCCGAGGGGTTCGATAATCGGCACCTAATTACGATGTATTTAGAATAACAGTGTTTTTATATAATTCACAAGTTATTTTACTCTGAAAGATACACTAATCAGTTCACAATTTATCTGCTTATGTCCGTACATGCAATAGTTTGCTTCACTGTGGGTGGATTTTAAAATAATCGGCCGGTTTGCTGCCAGCAGCGGAGACAAACGCACGATCCATTTCGAGTCTTTTTTTCGTGAGTAGTACGATTTACTTAATAGTGTTTTAGATAACCTCTCTGTACCGTGTAAGTTTTTATTTCGGTTTAAATATTGAAAGGACTATATTTTTTATCGCAATTAATAAACATTACAGTATTTTCTAAACAAATTGAGGAGAAAATATTTTTTTTAAAATACCACGGTATAAGGTGCTAAATAATTCACCTGGTCCTTAACCTCCGATGTATACCACGGAATTAGGATTTCATGGTAGTTGTATTTTTTTTAAATATTGAAGGCAAATTTATACATTCAAAGTTAATATTTTAGTTTTGATTAATTAACATGAAAATATTTTTCCGTGGTACACTTTTGCGTTTCATTAAGTAGTTATAGCAAACCAAAGAATGTCTATTATGTTCTTTATTGATTCTTTGTATAGTTATGTGGTGTTAAAAATTTTCTGTTATTAACGTGTTCTAATACAATGATAAACGTGATAATAAATTGTTTCAAATATGTTGCAGTTAAGTTTAAATTTTTTTGTTTCTTGTTTTTGAAAAACATTTTAATTTTTAACACTCGGTGTTGGGAGAATTGGAAAAACGTTACAAAACGCAATTCCGATATATTCATCCCGGAAAAAGGATGAATGAGTACCTAATTTCGTGGTATTGACACATGTTAGGTACAGAGAGTAATTATTTTAACGCGTGTTCAAGGCAAATTTTGAAAGAAGATTAACCAATTAGCTGAGCAGAGTGCTTATAAAACGACTCACTAAAAAATATTCCTTGGTAGAGTTGACTAGGTTATTCGTGAAAATTTGCCATCGATTAATTTTCAGGGATGTCACTTATAGCTCTTTTTAATTGCCAAGAGTCAAACTATGTTTTATTTTTTTTTTATATCGAGAAAATAATTTATTCGAAATGTAGGCGGCACTGCCGGTGTCACCGTGCCTTAAATTAGTTTGTGTACCTTACTATATTTCGTTGGACTTTGTATTAGAGAGAAAGAGACTGATTTATAAAAAAATATACAGTTGATTTTTGAACACCTTATACTCGTATCATTTTCCCCACCTTCATTCCTTTGTATTTTCTACACTCGGAATTTAGGAGCCAAATGCAACGGAATTAGGATTTTTACCTCGTAATTAGGTGCCCTGGACTTTTTCATTGTTCATAAACTTTTATAGTCAAAACTGTAAGTATTTTTCAAAACATTACGCGTCTAATTAAAATAGCTCATCTGATAGAACTGTTTACTAAATGCTTAAATTTTATTGTTCTTTTGAGTTTTGCTGAAAATACCGCGAAATAAGGCGCCCATACCTTAAAAAGTTTTTTTTTTCATTTGATTCTTAAATTCTAAAATCCACATATAGGTACACGACCGCTTACAAAAGGTACTTCATTATTCATTACATCACAATCGCCTATGACGATGATATCGTCGCGTGTAATACGTACATACATACATATAATCACGACTATTTCTCCTAAGGGTTTAATTACTCAGAGACTAGGCAAAAGCAGTGCACTGCCATAGTCTGCGCTTCACCAAGCAGTGACTGCACGTGTGCTCTGCGTCGCAAGCCCGTCGCGAGCCCGTCGCGCACGTGTATAATGAAATCAAAATGATTTGGTCATTTAAATAATTTAATAAAATACCAATTTTTTTGTGAATTGCCTTGAACGGGTTCAAGACCAGATTAACATTTTATATACAAATATAACAATATTTATCTTAATGACAGGTTAATGTAGCAATTAATAGTTTACACTTAATTAATACAATAAAAGTAATAACGTCATTAATAAATAAATCTATTCAGTCTAGTATTCAATCAAATCACCCGAGATATGATTCTATTAACATTACCGCATACAATTAAATTAATAACGTCATTAATTAATACATCTATTCAGTCTAGTATTCAATCAAATCACCCGAGATATGATTCTATTAACATGACCGCATACACTTAAAGTAATAACGTCATTAATTAAAAAATCTATTCAGTCTAGTATTTTCCCCGACATTTGGAAAATAGCTGTCGTAAAACCAATTCCAAAAAAATAACCCTAGTGATCTTAAAGACCTAAGGCCGATTAGTATACTTTAGTTTCTATCCAAAATTATTGAAAAAGTTAATTAAATATATATTTGAAGAAAAATCATATATTATCCCGGAAACAATCTGGATTTCGAGCTGGTCATAACACTGCTACGGCTTTATTGGACGTCGTTGATGATATTTTGTCGGCACAGGATACAGGAAACGGTTCCATATTAACTCTCCTGGACTTTTCACGAGCGTTTGACACCATGATCTTCTGCTCTCAAAATTATCATTTTATGGCTTTAGTATTAGCGCATTAAAGTGGTTCTCTAGCTACTTAAGTGGGCGCTTACAGCGAGTAGAGGTTATTGAAAATTTCAGAGCCGAGGTGTGCCACAGGGTTCGATACTGGGTCCAATTATATTATAATAGTGCCGATTTGTATAACTGTTTAGTAAACTGTAACTACCATCTATATGCAGATGACTTACAAATCTATTTATCTTTTAAACCAAATGAAACGTTAGATGCTGTAAATAAAATCAATGTAGACTTGAAAGCCATTGGAACATGGGCCAATAATAATTGTTTAGTATTAAATCCAATTAAATCAAAATATCTTGTTCTTGGTTCTGAATCTCAAATAAAAAATATAACTAAATTCAATCCTGTAGTTAAAATAGGCAATTCAAATATTACACAAGTGACGCAAGCGCGTAACCTTGGTGTTCTAATGGACGGTTTCACAATCATGTCTTAGAAACTACAAAAAATTGTTACTATAGGCTTAAAGTGCTATATCAAGTTAGGAATTTTTTAGACGTAGACATAAGGATTAAAGTTTGTAAAGCTCTAATTGTATCAAAGCTAAATTATGCTGATACAGTGATAAGCGACTGCATGTTCGGTTACACAAAAAACCTAGTGCAGCGCGTCCAAAATTCATGTGCACGATTTTGTTTTGATATACCGCGAAGAGCCCACATTACACCATTCCTTAACAACAGTAATCTCATTAATATACATTCAAGACGTTCACTACACAATGCATGTCTTCTGTTCGCTGTAATTAGAACGAAATCACCTTCATATCTGTACAATAAATTATTATTTTCCAGTCGTATTAGAACTGCTTCTCTTCTTGGTTATCCGACCTACAATACAGCTGCATTTCGTGGGAGTTTTTGTTATTCCTCCACGAAATGTTGGAACAATATCCCACCACCTATTAAAATGTACTCCAGCTTATTCTCTTTTAAAAGAAAGTACAAAATTTATTTACTGAATATGCAAAAGAATATGGATTAATATATTTAGCTGTGTTATATTATAAAATACAGAAGTTAGGCACACATCACAAGTTCTTAAATTTTGTCTTATATACTATATAATACACATATATTATATGTAATATATATTTTATTATTAAATGTTTGTTGCCACTTATTATTATACACAATACATTCATTGAATAACTGTAAATATTATTTAGATTATTTATTGCGTGTAGGTATATAATTTTATATATCTTTATGCTAAAGGTATTTTTATCTTTTATGGTGTGTGAGAGTAGCAGTGCACTATCTAGAATTGAAGTACATATTGTTTTCTCTTTTTTTTTCTTGGCATCTACGGAAGACCAGCGTTGGAGCATTATTCAGATACATAGACTATGCTGAGTAGATACCAAGATACCTATTAAGCATCGTGATGTATACAACATGTCGTATCTTTTATTATATTCAGTGTATCATGGTTCTTAATAAAGTTTATTTATTTCTTTCTTTCTTTCTTATTTTGTGCACAAAATTGATAGAAAATCAAATTGACAACTGACTTTTGGGATATTTTTTCCTTGTTTTGTACTTGCTACAAGTTATCTGTCTATTTTATCGTCATTGACATTATCTTCATTGCTTATTTCATTCATGACCTTCGGTTGGAGGTGGATTTGAACTGACTCATTAGAACGTTTCCGATTTGAGCACCAAAATACTAGGCGGTGTAGTGACTTTGGTTTTCGATACCGAAAACAAAGTTACAGTTACAGTCCACCATTGTGCACTAAATATCCTAAAGATTAAATAAGTTTATGTTTACTTTTGCCATAGTCTGACAAAAATTTTATGATGTTGGGCTTCTGTGCTTCAGAAGTCACGTTAAGCCTTTGGTCCTGGTCGCTATATTAAATTTTTTACCCACCTAATTGCATCGTACCGTCGTTGTAGGGTTACTGTTTGTACTCTTCACCTGTTTCTTCATAGGAAAGCCTGTGCTCAGCAGCGGGTCGTAACTGTTAACCTGACGTGCAAATTCATTTCCTAATACCTACACTATGCCAGTAATTTCTTTCGTCTAAGCCAATTGCCGTTATCGGGTTCTATAGGAAAATCCATAACTACTCGTACTATTTAATTTAAATTAGAATTCCAAAAACCAGATGTTGTATACCACTAAAGAGTCTCTGCAGTCTTAGTACACTTACCGCAAATAGCATCCATGGTGTAAGACGTCATGAAGTTCCAGATAGAGAAGGTGCCTCTTTCAGCTGCCTCGGCCAGCTTGTCGACCATGACCGTGCTCTGCTCCGCGAAGACCGTTACGAACTGGTTCAGGTTCTTCAGGGAAAACGTAGGGGCTACAACCTTGCGTCTGGGCCGCCATATTGACACTGAAAATGATTAGTTTATAATGAGAATTTGAGTACGTTTGACCGCAATCTTGCTAGATGTGATACAATGATGTGGTCTGGCTGAACACGCAATATCAAATAATGTCTGTTCAATCTTGCCTTGAAAGTAAATTAACTTTTAACTCCAACACAATTAGTATTACTTTTATTTTATGGGAGAACTGTGACAGTGCTCAAAAGCAATGATTTTGCTATAACAAAACATTTTTTTTATTTAACTTTTTTTCTCGTTCCTCGCGATTTACTTTCATCAATATACGGAAACCAGTAATTAGCTTTACTAGTTTTTATGATATTTTTTTGTTATATAATTTAAGAGACTCCGTTGGTTTTCTTAATAAATAAAATAAAAAAATGAAATTACGCCAGTGCTATGCCAAGTTAAGTTATATGCATTTTGACATACACTAATTTCTATCCGTGGTCCATTTAGCTATTTTGAACTAAGAATCAGAATAGCTTTTTCTTTTTATATGGTCTGGGTATAATTTGTTTTTTGAATATGTATACGTTTTAAAAGCTTTGACTAGCACACATATTTTTTTGAGTTTTTGGACGAATAATATATTTTTTTATTTTGGATTTGTATCTGCGGTTCTTAAATAATATATGCTAAGCTGTCACAATTTTTGCAATTTGGTTTGAAGACCAGTATAATTGGTTTGCTATAACACTGAATAAAAGATTCTCTGTTCCCCAAGGCAAGCTTTTTCCTTTTCCTAAGTGTCACCGTAGGACGACTACGACGACGATTAGGATTAGTGTATACTGTGTACAGACGAGTACAAAAATATGTATAGACATTTTTTAGACGTGACAATCTTTATTTCTTTACAATAAGAGTCATTTTGTGAAGAGTAGTTATAAATTTTTGGAGTTGACTGTACAAAACGGAAAGCCACCAAACTCGGCACAGATCAATCGCATCATCATCGCATCTTTGAATCACATGGTTTGATGTGTATCCTGGGGTTATAAAAAACTATATTTCTATGAACGCATGTTGAGGTCAACCCAATTAGATGTTTTGTACGATCTTATAAACAACCATGTTATATTAATAACAGTCATGTTATGTTTTATAGACAATACACTGGGTAGTTTTATTAAAATTAAATATTCTTTTATGGGAATGATTGTTTTTGGACCGCTCACACATATCTCACATATGTGTGAGCGGTTGTTGAACGAAGGCATGAGAGCGAGAGATGTGCGAGCGAGAGGGAGAACGACGACGACGTTGCGAAAAGACGATCGCTCGCTACCTACAGGCTTGATTGTGATTTTATTATATTTGAAACGGTTTTCTCTTAAATAAAGAGCATAAGAGCGGGCATAAACCAAGAAAAAAGTCAGAATTCACCCGCTTTCCACTCCCCGCCACGATGTATCGGAATACATCGTAGCAGCAAGGTCGCTCTCGCTTCTAGTGATAGGCTGATCGCACACATTATTCCTCGAACTAACTAGATAAATAATGGCATAGCGCGAGCCGGAATATCTACCAAATTGTTACACATTGAAATGAGTACTTTTCGTTGATGGTTAAAAAAATTATGTAGGTATTTAGTACATAAAATGTGGCTTTACTTGCATAAATTACGTATTTCTTTAAAATTAAAATCTTGCTTACCGCTCATAGAATAATTATATAGCAGATATGCACATACTGGAAACACGTAATAATATTACTTTTGCTAGCAAGTCTCGGATGTTGTTGCTTAAATACTTCTATTCTCTTGCGTTTCAATAAGATCTATTGATAGCGCTTGCAAAGTCAGCTTCAGAAGTAGCTCATCACTTTAGTACCATGTGACATTTTGCATGAACGTCAATTTCCTAGAGAGATCACGTAATTTACTTCAAACACTTAATTCGACAAGGTACTTAAATTAGATGCTGACTATACCTATATAAATAATACGACATGATAGGTTTTGAAATCATTTATTCAAAAACTATAAAGTTAATTGCAATTACCATGGCATGTTATTACATTATTGTAATTTAAAAAATGGGGAACATACCAAAATAACTCGTAAAATATTGATTATTTAAAAAAATCCCTAGTACAGTCGCTTTGTAATGTAATTTATTATTATGTATTAAAATATTGGCGCAGTAATATGAATAGCATTGGAAACAAATTGATTTTAGCCGGAAATTAGACGTAAGTTCATAGAATTATTACATGCTTAAAAAAATTTTATTCTATGTTTTCACTCAGACTTACCGTTGCGAATATGATGAATTTTGGTTTTTAAAATTTGGTAGTTTGCGGCCTATGTTTATGTGGAAAAATCAAATCTAAGATTGGTAATTTTGCTTTATTAAACCCCCTCTTAAACTCCGCTGGGCTGTTTTTATTTTTAACTCCCGGTATTCTACACTTTTATAGTGTGGCTTAATTTACACGGAACAATGGTCTCGAACTAACATGATTAGCAATAGAAAGTAAACAAAAGTTATAACAACGAGACTACACGCGACGTACATTTTGTACATACATACATGCATCACCACACTTTTACCCCGAAGGGATAGGCAGAGGTGTCAATTACCATCAAAGTTTCTGATAAGTAACTGTAACAGGTGGCGAGACTGTGGTCGATATTAGCTGTCGATAACAACAGTAAACAACTCTCGCCATTCATTCGAAGACATGTTTAACGAATAGGTATGAACGCATAAGATTTTTGCCCAGCAGTGGGGAAAACTGATGACCGGAGTCATGGCTTCCACTTAAGAAAATTATTATAAAATGAGAATCAAGAAAAGAAGAGAATTGACTTACCCGGAGCAAATATGCTACCATTTCTAGTCAGGTTTCTTATAAACTTCAGGATATCGTCCTTTTCCAAAACATTCTTGCAAACAAACTCTGCGTCTTCTGCATTGGAGCAAACTAGTAAAGAACAAGGGGTGATCAATCTAAATGGTTTTTTTTACAGAATAAGCGATACTACTAGTTTCAAAACGATTTAAGTACTTGATATTACTAATGAAAATAAAAATGACGAAGAAATCTCTTGGCCACATTCAGAATCATAAACTACAAGCTTTTCTAAGTTCCTGAGAATCCTATGGCGCCTGCTCTAGACAGCGAAATCTTTTTTGGAACCATGATATCAATGTTCAATAAAATAATAATAGCATAAAATTTTTAGCTATCATACCAGCTGCCTTACTCTGTAACGCAATGTTGACAAATACATATTGATTTAATGCAACATCATAGTGTTTGAAATTTTAATTTTAATTTTAATTCATATCCAATAAAATTTGGTAAGAGAGCAGGGCAGCTCACTATTTTAAAGGCTTATCTGTTAATAAGATACTCTCCAAGCCTCTAGTTAAATCTTCAACAGTGTCATAATTTGATTGGATTCGTACATATGCATACGGGTTAATTACCTACCTAAATGTTCAAAAAGGTAGACATTTTCTTGGATCTATACTAATCCAATCAAATTACAACATTGTTTAAGATTTAACAACAGTCTTACACCCAGTTGCAGAAACGAACTTTAAAATTTTATGTCGGCATTATCCCTAATGCTCCATTAAATTTATTTATTGAAGTGTCAAAAGAACACCTTAGCGTAGTTTTTACGTTGCACAAAACGACATTAGCACCCTATCAATGCTAAAGAGACATTAGCTAGAACTATTTTGTGTTCCAATTTTAAATTTAATGAACTTTAAAGTTTTAATGTCTTATTAACAAATGTCTTCTTTAAAAAATCTTTGTGCAACTGAGTGTTAGAGAGTCTCTTGATAGATACACCTCGAAAAAATAAAAAAACGCAATATCACCTTCGTTGGAAATACAAAAATGGCTACAATTTTGAAAGTATACTTTATTAAAAAAATATATTTTTAAGTTTTTTATAATTAGTTTAACATCATTTCTTTTAAAATGACAGTATTCTTTGTTATTTAAGTCTTACATCAAAAACAAAAATACGAAATTTTGTGTTTTGTGACTTGTGTTTTGTGATTCCCGATTAGGTATTAGAGTTGAAAAGAATTATGTCGTTATTAATTCCTCCAAAATCGATGACTTCGTTCCAAAGAACAGATTTCGCTACGTCTTATAGCTTCGGATTTCAAAAATAATCAATAATCCTAGCCAGGAATCGAACTCAATCATTTTGAAAACTAAACCAGCCTGTATTCTGTACCATTCGATAGTGTTATTAATAAGGATTGACTTCTGGGAAGTAATTGCTGTACAAAAATTCTGAATAATACAATACTTGACATAAATTGTGCATAACATAATACCAAAATATTTGTCTCGTTTAGTGTTTTAGAAATCATTATTACACAAAGTGGAAAGTGGAAATTTACCTCTGTACGATAATAATAAAACTATTTAGTTTAAAACTAACTTACCGCAAAAGAAACGATTGGCCAACCAAATATGTGTAAGGCCTCCACGCCGGATGCCTTCAATGCCGAAGTTCTGGAGAGCAGTCATCCGATCTGAAATATAAAAAATATTGGCAATTAATTCTAATGCATTGAAAGGGGGCGTCACCTTTAATTAGTAAATCACGAGCGTATCTTCTTGCACCTATTTTTTGTATATTATGACAGTTGGCGAGAGCAATAAAAAGCTGAGTTCAACAATATTGTGCTTTACTCTCGCAAGACTAATAAAACCATAGTAGTAGGAAAACATGTCAAACGTATATAAAAAACAGATATTGTACAAATTTCAAAAACAAGTAATAGACAAATTATCAAAGTGTTTGGCGGCCAGCTCTACGGCCGCAGACCAGTCCGCAACAATGACTTCATCTTAACAGATTTTATTTATGAGTGAGTTCGTATTACACTCAACTCCGTAAGGTTACAGAGAGATTAAGTTTTGAGAACGCGGCAGCTGGAATACTCCAGATGTTGCATTGCCATATTCTTAATGACGTCAAACGAAGGATTAGGTCAGGATGGATGAAATGGCGGCAGGTTACGGGAACTGCTTATGACTACCGTATTTCCCTAAGATTGAAGGGGATAATTTAAAAATCTATAATTAGACAGGTAGGCCAATTCTGCTATTTTATTTTGATCTGAAACGTATGAGGAACGCTTATGTTCGAACGTTGTTGGTATTCTGCTAGCAAAACTAGGGTGCTGTCGTCATGTATGAATCGGAATGTTGGCGTGTAAAGCGGATGGATGAACAAAGATGCCATGTAGCTGAAATGCGAATGTTGAGGTGGATGTGTGGTGTAACGAGAATGGATAGAGTGAGGAATGAATATATTAGGGGAAGTCTGAAAGTTGCCCCGATTGCTCATAAACTGAGAGAAAAACGACTTTCTTGGTATGGACCTATAATGAGGAGGGAGAATGATCATGTCACCAAGAAAGTTATGGATTTGAAAGTGAATGGGCGTGTAAGGACAGGAAAACCAAAGAAAAGATGGATGGAGTGTGTGAATAATGAGGTGATATGAAGAGGATGGGAGTGAGCGTTGACTTGGTGAGTAATAGAAGAGAGTGGAAGAAGAAGACATGTTGCACCTATCCCAAATGGTATGGAGAACAGGGCAGGTGGTAGGTATATATCACACAACATATCATTACGTCTCTATACCAGAAGAGGTAGGAAAAGGTGACCCACAAAAAAGAGCGAAAAGCGCGCAAGAGCACATGGTTCTCAATTAATAAAGCGTTACTAAATCCGAAATATCACATGATATAATGGGTATGTTCTGTCAACATTAATAACATTGCAAAATATCACAGTAGTATTAAAATTACTAGTAAACGTATCAAAATTTCCTATGAAACTCGGTGAAAGGTATGCCGAGTGACAGAAGATAGGTAGGAGACAAAATGTTGTGGCGACCCGATAGAATTATTCTGATTGACTTTTTGGCAAATATTTCTTTTATTCATTGATGTCCTACGGATTGATTCTGTGGGGTGATTGTACTGAATCTGACTGCGATTTTATTAACGTCGTGAAAAAAACCATTCCACTACCGATGGTGTTGTGGGCGAGAAAAGCAGGATTCGACTAAGAAAAGTACTGTAGAGACGCCCAAATGCAGTTAGCTTGTGGCGATATTTCTACTGAGATATTTTTATACAAAGTAGCTCTCTATACTAGTTCATTACTACTATTATGAGTTAAGAGATTATTTATCTTACACTAAAACTTTAATGTCGCACACTACCTACTTGTTTTATTTTCTGCTGAACTTGCCTATAGAGCATCAAGTCCGCCTTTTGTATATTCTTTGCTGTGCAATAAGGATTAAATTAATAAATAATTAAAAAATGACATTCTTCTTAAGACACAGAATGTTGAATTTTCAAAATGTTGAATTAGTTTCTTTGGTATTTTTTTCTACCCATGGCTCTACCAAGAAATAGTGATGTGCTGCATTAGCAAAGGAAAACAAATGAATTTCAGGAAAACCAGTTATCATTGAGGAAACAAAGCAATGTTTAAAAACGATAATTTAAGGATTATTTTTGTTGGTTTTCTATTTCATTCATTTGTTTTCACGACGTACATTTAATTTTAGACATTCGTTTTTTTTACATTTTATGCACTACAATTTATCAACATTAATTGCAGGATGATGATATGAATAATTGTAATTTTCTTACGTTATTAACCGAACTACTGCTACTAAAAGATTTGCGATAGATCGGTGTTTAGTACAAAGTCGGACTACTGCTACTAAAAAGTAGCATTAGTTCGGTCAACCGGGCTAGCAACCGAACTACTGCGAATAAGGGATAAAAATGACAAATTTTCATTTGTTTTTTGATTCTAACACCCATCCACTGCACAATAATTCGGCGGGAAACGTACGAAGCGAGCGGTCAGGCATGGGCGGGCGTGCAGCGGCGCAATGGCGTTTGTATCGTCGGCGAAACTTTGTATATTTGTTATATTGGGTCCTTGCCTATGAAATTGGTGTTTTTTTTCTCTCTTAGTATTTTGTCTGTAACTATTAAGATTCATAGTATTCCTAAAAAATAATTACCTTGTCTAAAAATATACTATATTTTTGACCTCTTTTGACTTGTTTTGATAATTTGTTGTAAGTTTAATTGTGTTAAAATTGGACACAGAGACAACTCTTTTTAAGTGCCTCCCGAATACATCATTTTATTTGCATTCACTTAAAAACGATAAATAATTTTTATGAAGTGTGATATTACACATATTACTAAAGCTTGTCTAATGATAGATGCCAAATATTATTATCTTTGGATTTGTCGTTGTGAAGAAAACTGAAAAATTTTTAGTATGGAAAATGCAGAATTCCCCATACAAAACACCAATTTCATAGGTAAGGACCTATTATTTATTTTTTGCTGTATAACAGTTAACTGCGTGATAAAATCAAATACACGCGAACGAAGTCGCGGGCAACAGCTAGTCCTTGAATAAAGTTTTTATTTAGAAGAGATTTTTCCCAAATTTTTAATTTGATCCAAATTTTTTACACAGTGTTGCCTGAAGGGGCTGATATGTTAACACCCATATTTAGTATGATATGTTTACGTTCCCATTTTTAATAGGAGGCGAGCCAGTTGCCACCCACCGGGCACAGTTTCAGGCGAGCAATTTTCAATACAAGCCTATCTTGTAAATAAAAAATGTTTACATACCTTCATCAGTGCCAATGAAATGATGACCCACTCCCAACATTGGTAACGTTGATAAGTCATTGCTGAGTATCTTTGATAATTCCCGTTTTCCCCGGTTACGCCATCGTATAGTTAACATCCAAACAAGAAAGAAAATCAAAAATATTTGCCACAACATTTTTAAAAATGCTTATACAGTTACTTTAATTTATAAGCAAGAGTACTTTCGGTCATTCTAAGTAATAAAAAAATACTTGAAACGTCTGATTGGACCGATAATGTTATATGAAATAAGCTTTATGATTATCTACCCTTGGCTTATACGTAAGCGACAAGATTATTTTGATCTAATCGAATACTGCGTCGTTTCCCCCTCTTAACATATGCTAAATTAACCTGTATTATTCTAAACTTTAGTTTTTTGGGTTTAGAACTCTAAATGTTTGCTGTGATTGTTTAAAGTGTGTATATCTGTAGTGTGGTGTGCGTGCATATTCTCCGCGTTTCAACGGCCCGGCCACTCTTACACCCATATAACTTCGAAACAGTCACGAGCACTTTTTTTGCTCTTAATAATAATAATAATAACAATAAAAACTATCCCAATTATTCTTTCTTCTACGGGCGTCATTCCAATAACCCTTCACAGTAGCTTGAACACCCTAAAAATTCACCCACTCACCTTCCTTCTATTGCAAAAAGCCGCTATTTTAAACACATGCCGGATAGTCCGCAAATTCCTATCAATCGATTAGCTATAGTTTGAACTAAAATTTTCGTTTTGACCACAAGTCTGCGAAATGAAAAACACCCCAGAAATGGGAGAAAACATAATTTCTCATAATAATAATAATATCTTTATTTGCAAGAAACATGAGTATGCATAATGAGAGTAATGCAGGTCTAATTAGCTATACATAGTCCTTACATGTTACTGCCGTCACAAACAGCATGCAAAACATTTTTATTTATAAAACTAAACATTAACAACATTTATAGTCAATGAATTAGTCCATGTAAGTAAAAAATAAGAGCTATAATTAAATTATACATCATCTATGTCATTTTATATTTAATAATAATCTCTCAAATCAAATTGTCGAAGTTATCTTATTACATGTACTTATTAACATATTAAACTATTTATTTACTTATTTGTATAATTACTGTCAATTAAATTGATTTGTCATTTAAAAATTCGCGTTAGCGTTTAAGCGTTAGAGTTTCAAATTTTTTTACAAAAATTTTATGAAGTTGATTTTCTTATTCTCCTTCGTGGCCGAGCAATTAAAACGCACACGTTTTGTGATATTGATCTAAATTGTTTAGCGTGTAAGTATTAAGATTGTGTTCACTTATGCATTCATTGATAAGATAATGAATGAGAATAGATATTGTAAGACTACACATAAATAACATAGTTATTATATAATATTACACTCGGCGGTTGCCGAGGAGGGACGGACGGGGCACTACTCGTTCGAGAAGCCACGGGAATCGCGGGTTCGATCCCACCGCCTATATAGTACGTCTCAATCCAAGTTGCCAAAAAGGTAAACAAAAAGCCGACTTACCGAATTTGTTATTCAATAATCACACTTTTTACATGGACATTGGGACGTAAATATAATTAACGGTAACAATTGTTGTCCGTTTCAGTTGATATCGATTACCTAAAGTCATCACAAAACATTTTAGAGATGAAACATTACCTTTGTTTTGTTCACCTTTTTAGCAACATGGATTGAGACGTACTATACCACTGAGTTTATATCGCTTTTCTCACACTGTGCCCGGTTTATTACAACAGGTACGCCACCTGTTACATGGGGACTTAACATATCTGGCCCTTTGGGGAAAGAGGCGTGATGATTTATTATTTATTTATTTATTTAATGGATCACAAACATAAGATACAGCATTACAATGGAGTTGTGCGTTCAAAAAATAATGGATCTTACTGCACTTCCAGTTACAGGTAATCGCAACATGCAAGTAGATATAAAGGTATTTTCATTTAATATAAAGGTATTTAAGAAAAAAAAACGTCCAAAACAGAAAAAAAATAATATAAACTAAAAATAAAAACTTACATATGTCATGATACGTCATTCAAACTTAGGGTGTTTCTAAACTTGGAAAGGCTTTGAAAGTTTATGTCAAGTTCGTATCTTTACAGAGAGCTCATTAAACAGGCGAAAAAGGCGATATACATAAATATATTACATAAATAGGTGACTTTAATACCTACGTCAAAACTTGTAGTACATAAACCAAAACTCGTAGCTTCCCGGGGTTTCACGGATGAAAGTAGCCTATGTCCTTTCTCAAGATCTGGACAAAATTTCGTTTGAATCGGTTCAGTATTGTTTTGACGTAAAAGCGAGACCGACAGACAGCTAGAGGTATTTGTGCATTTATAATATCAGTATAGAAGTATGGATTGCGAGATCTACTTGAGTACCGTTAGAAAGAATCCACACATAACGCCATCCATTTCTAGCTATGCTGAAGCAGAGATCTATGTGATTGTTCCTGGAATATGGGCCTTACGGATGGTAAGCTCTTCACCATTCCTATATCCTCAAAGGTTTGCATAAGTGTTGACACACACATCGCCTGATATGGTCCTTCCAAAAGGAAGGGTATTTTAAACAGATGTTTAAAGGAGCACGGGCAGAAATGTATGGAAGATTTACCCAGCGACGAATAACGACTAGGCGTATGCTATCGGAAAGATCTTTTCAGGACTATTATTTATTACTGTGGGGGCTAGTCCAATACATAAAATAACGACTATTATCCACTAAGAGTTAGTCAGAGACTAGGCAAATGCACCGCAAAATCGCGCTTCACCAAGCAGTGGCTGCAAAATAGTTATAACTAAAAAAAATTTATAAAAAGCGATTTTGTTGCTTGTTTTATAAGTTCCCAGCGTCCAGTAACTACCAGACGTAGCCATTGGAAAGCTCTTTTCACGACTATTACTTAGTACCATCAGAGCTTGTCGCAATTCGCTGTGAGAAAATAGTTAAAGTAACTAAAATCTTTGAAAAGTATTTTTTAAGACTGTTTTTTTGGCTTGCTGTAAGAAATATGTCGTCGTTACCAGTCTAGAGGTATATACGTGGACAAAAGCCTTCCTACATGGAGAAACAGTTGATGAGTACGGACCACAAGACACCACCAATCTGGCCCAACGCTGATTGGTGGGTAGAAGCGATTGTAATAGCAAATGCTTAACGTGCTTTCCGAAGCACCAAATCATCTCGTGATCTCAAAGTTTTGACCACACATCCTAGGACTAACCATGGCGAAATTTAATATGTTTCAATAGAGAACTTTTGTGAATAAAAAATTTTAGTCCTGTGAGCCAGCCACAAATGTGAGAAAATAGAAACAAAACGTGAGTCGGTACGACCATAGGTTCTTACAATAGAATAGAAGTTCTTAGCTATCAGTAAAAAATGAGCTGCAAACCATTTCTAAATAAGAACATTAATTTTACTCTTGCCTATTCACCCGGGTACCTTAGCCAAAGAAATTCGAAGTCATAGTAATATTTTACCATTTAATTGTCACAAAATTTCGTAACCTGACTATACATATTTGCTTACAAAATTAATGACAACATACAGCACCATATTGCTCTTTTAAATTATAAAATTTAATCAATGCTCAGATACATAGGTAATCATTTCAATAATTTGCAAGATTTTTAACACCAATAAGAAGGAAATCGTACAAAAAACAGATATACCAGTACTGATTAAAAAAGTGCAAATGATAAAATACAACTGTAGACCTAACTATAGGTCGTCTAATGAAGTGTGTGATTAGCCGTGTACCAGATTTCTTCAGGAATCTTTAAACTTAAACATTTTCTTCTCTCACCATTTGTCAAAAAACATAAAAAGAGTCAAAAATAACATTGTAGTTTAAGTAATCTATTAGCCCTTGGCCTACTTAAGGTATTGTAATTTATTCATAATGTAAATATGTGAAACCTTTGATCTTTAAATTTGCATTTTTTATCTCAAGGGAGATGATTTCAACATTATTTATACTTGTGATATCATTTAATATGTAACAATCGGTATTCATTACAATTTTTCCTATTGTTTATAGTCAGGGTTCCTAGACTATCATGGAATATAAATACCTCAACAATAAAATTTATTAATAACTTATTTTCTTGAAACTAGTTGTAATTTATAATTGTCAACATGCTTCATCATTATATCAAATTTTACTCGAAGTGGTTTAGTATTATTATGGCCTTCGGCTGGTAGTATTTGGTATCGCCTGACCAGCGCCGCCGTCACAGTCTTCATTGACATAGTGGCGTATTGATATCCTGAAACACAAAGTATTGGTTCATCTCTATAGGAAAACAAATACTGTAAATAAATCGTGGACGAAAGATCTTGGTTATTCATGATTATTGCTAGACTTGAAAAAAGGAATGATTGCATTAAAATTTTTAAGAAAACATGATATATTTTATAAAGTTTTGAAAATTATAGTCGACCTGTTTTGGCCTAATAATAATCATTGTGCAACAAGCTTAATTAAAAACAAATTTCAAGAAAGTCAACAATCAAAAGTTACCTAAACAATTCCTAGGTCCATAGCTGAAAGGCATAAATGCCACAGGGTTTGTAGGCGGACTGTCAAAGAACCTTTCTGGTCGGAAGATATCTGCATCATCTCCCCAGTACTTGGGGTTTCTATGTAAAGCCCATATGTGGAGGATGATACCGCAATCAGGTACCAATTTTAATCCCGATGCTGTAAAACAAAACAAAGGAAGTCACAATGATCGTATTATTTTTTTATAGGAAGCTACATAAGAAATACTTCGCCCTTCATTTTTTTTGCTTAGCTTCAATTGATTGCATTTAATTCATTTTCCTAATAAATTAAAATGGGAAGTTCCAAACAATCAATGTCTTATTCATAGTCCGCTTTCATTGCAAAATTTACATCATCTTTTAAATTTGTTTAATTCTATGATTGCTTAAGTTCTACTACTATGCTTCTAATTAAAGAAAGTGATAGAAGAGCTTAATATTCGTGATCTTAGTAGTTATCTAATTTGAACTCACGCAAAACTACTTCTTTATCTGTCATTCTTGCTGTTATTGATACTGGCGGGTACAATCGAAGTGTTTCTTTAACAACTGCATCCAAGTATTTTAAACGCGGAAGATCCTCAGCAGTAATTGGTCTATCGGAATCCCCAAAGACATCTCTTATTCTGTTGAATTTTTTTTAATTAGTCGATGTAGCACCAAATCTCTGTCATGTTTTATAAATCTTTTATAATTTAGCCCCTTTCACTTTTATATGCTTAAGAGTAAAACTCAAATCATCACGCATGAACCCTCGAAGGGAAAATCACAGATTTTATATGGCAACGGTAGCCGAGTTGGGGCGGACGGCGCACTACCTTTTCGAGGGCCTGCGGGAAACGCGGGTTCTATTCCACCGCCTGTACTACTGAGTTTGAATAATGTGAGTGTTCAACACCCCTGCCTACCCCTTCGGGGAAAGAGGTGTGATGATATGTATGTATATATGTACGTTTAGGGTCCTAGGTAGGGCAAGGGGCTATGCGTTGGACACTAAGAATTAATTGTACTTTAATTTTATTAAGTCTCAATGGTATAGAGAAGGATTTAACCGGACCTTTTTGATTTTTTTTTTTTTTAAGAATTATAAATAAATAATAAATATCTTCAAACATTCACACCAATCAACTAGCCCCGTTTTAAGCAACTAATGCTACTTGTGTTACGGATACTAGATGACGGATAAATATATTTAATAGATAAATACATATAAATATCCTGAATATATATAAATATATATAAACATCCAAGACTGGAGAACAAATGCTTGAAAATTCATCACCCAAACATTTGCCCCCACCGGGGATCGAACCCGGAACCTCTCGAGATGGCGACGCCTTGAGACCGGCATTCAGACCACTCGACCACGGAGGTCTTCAAATTATTGTGCTGTTTTCCACATTACTATTGCTGACTGATTAATTTTTTAATACTTACTCTTGATACAATTTTTCTTGTACTTCGGGATATTTAGATAGCATCACCGCAACAAATGAACCTCCCACAGCTGACGTGTCTGTTCCAGCGAGCAACATGACCATTGTCTCTTCCTGAAGTTCTACGTCTGTGTAGCCTTTTTCTCCTCCAGAAGCTTCTATGAGCAATTCCAAGAAAGATCTAATGTGAGGGGTTCCGTTTTCTGAAATATATTGTGTCATAAGATTATTATATTGCTGATAATTTTTGGCGTCAATTATCAGCATGTTTTGACATTAAAATTAATCTCACCGTCATGTGTTTCTGGCTCAGCCTGCTTTTCTCTTATCTTCTGTCTTTTATCTTTTATAATCTGCAAAATATAGTATTTGTTAGTTAGTAATTATCACTTATGAAAATTTCTAAAATGTTGTCATTAAACGAAAGCCAATAAAGTTAATTATTGCATTAGGTTGATTGTATTCGTAGCTCGTGGTGCAAGTATTAGAAGACATTTGTTAGAATGTTCCTTAATAGCGTAGTAATTGTACTTAATTGCAAAAAGAAGAAATATGAAATAAGTAAAATAAGAATAAAGCAGTAGGAAGTAAAACCATACCGTAGACACATATCCTATCAACCCATTTATACTGTCCATGAAACTCTTGTAATAAGGAGTCAGCTTGTAAATAAATTCGCTATGAAGCCACGGCTGTAAAGTTCTGGCTGCAGCTAATTCCGAGAATTTGGCGAAATTATTCAAGAAAGCATGATCTGGTTCCCTCTGAGTTCCTAGTTTAACTCCCAATGTGGTTTCTATAAAGATAAATATTGTAATTATTACTTAGGAATCCACACTGAGTGATTGAATCTTTCTTCTGGAATACCTGTCCCTTCTATTTTGTTAATAAAAATCAATTGAAGGAGTAGAGAACCTATACAGGTTTTATTTATTTGATTCTTAAATTCTAAAATCCTCATATATAAGGCTACTTACAAAAAGAACTTGATTATTCATTACATCACAATCGTCCATGACGATAATATCGTCGCGTGCATTACGCATATACATACAGATAATCACGACTATTGTCCCCTAAGGGTTAGTGAAAGACGAGGCAAAAGCACTATGGCTGTGCATAGTCCGCGCTAAACCAAGCAGTGAGTAACCAAGCAAGCAAAGCACATTGTGCTCTGCTTGACCGGTGGTTGTGTATAATTTAATCAAAATGATTTGATCATTTAAATAATTTAATAATAGATCAAAATTTTAGTGAATTGCCTTGAACGGGTTTAGGTCCAGATATCTTTTTTGGAAGGCGTAAAATGTATACAAGCTTATTAATTTCAATGACATTTAATAATAATATTTTATTTATAAATATAACAATATTTATCTTTAAGACAGGATAATGTAGCAATTTCTAACAATTTAGTGCACAAGTGCACTAAGCACTTGTGCACTAAATTGATAGAAAATTTAATTGAGAGCTGTCTTTGTTTTGTACTTGTTACAAGCTTTCGCTCTCATTTATCGTCATTGAGATTATCTTCATTGTTTATTTCATTCATGACCTTCGGTTGGAGGTGGATTTGAACTGGCCTATTAGATCATTTCCTATTTGATCACCAAAATACTAGGCGGTGTAGAGGCTTTGGCTTTCGATATCGAAAATAAAGTTACTTAGGCCCAATTGCGCGTTCGAGAGTTAGCACCTAACCCTGGGGCAAATATATGGGCAAACCCTGGGTTAGGCGCTAACTCTTGATCGTGCAATTGGGCCTTAAAGTTACAGTCCGCCAATGTACACCAAATGTACTAAAGTTTAAATAAGTTTTACTTTTGCCATAGTCTGACCTTGGGTGACGAAAAATTTATGATTTGGTCCCGGTCGCTATATTGGAATTTTTACCCACCTAACCGCATTGTACCAGCGTTGTAGGGTTACGGTTCGTACTCTTCATTTGTTTCCAACTAGGAAACCCTGCGCCTCTAACTACCTGATACTGTATACTATTAAAAAGAATCTCTGCAGTCTAAGCTGCGGAGCACACTTACGGCATACAGCATCCATGGTGTAAGACGTCATGTACTTCCAGACAGAGAAGGTGCCTCTATCAGCTGCTTCGGCCAGCTTGTTGATCATGACCGTGCTCTGCTCCGCGAAGATCGTCACGAACTGGTTCAGGTTCTTCAGGGAAAAGGTGGGCGCTAGAACCTTGCGTCTGGGCCGCCATATTGACACTGAAAATTATAAGTTTTTAATGAGAATATGAGTTCGTTTGACCGCAATCTTGCTAGATGGGATACAATGATGTGGTCTGGTGGAACACACAAAATCAAATGCCTTGAAAGTAAGTTCACTTTAAACTCCAACGCAACTAAAATTACTTTTATTTTATGGGAGAACTGTGAGTACATCAAAACATATTTTTTATTTTACTTTTATTTCTCGTTCCTCGCGATTTAATTAATTAATTTAGGGAAACCTGTACATAGCTTTACTTTTTTATTTTTTATTTTATTTGTTATATAATATGATTTAGGTATCTTACCTACGCCGTTGGTTTTCTTAATATATAAAATAAAATAAAAATTACGCCAGAGCTATGCGAAGTTAAGAATTTTTTTTTATTATTATTATAAACACTATTACAGGTCAGTGCATACACTGCTTTCTATCCGTGGTCCATATTCTTAGTTCAGAATAGCTTTTTCTTTATTTATGGTCTGGGGTTAATATGTTTTGTGGCATAAGTATAGTGCGTTATAAAAGCTTCGACTACCACATATATTTTGTTTTTATGTTTTTTAATTTTGAATTTGTATTTGCGGTTCTAAAATAATATATGAGACGCTGTCAAAATTTATGCGTTTTGGTTTGAAGACCAATTTAATTGCTTTGCTAAAACGCTGAATAAAACATTCTCTGTTCTAAAAGGCAAACTTTTTCTTTTGCCTAAGTGTCACCGAAGAATAGGCTAGTTGTCTCATATCAAAAGAAATGAAAATATTTTATAATTCACATAGTATTTAGTACAAGGGTCCAAAATATACCAAAATCAATAAATATAAATTAGGGATTGCTGTAGATATGCAATTTAAACATGTTTTATTTTTACTTTTTTTTTACCATGCGTAAAACGCTATCCACCATGTTCGTGATAGCATATCTGGTAGCTGTGTCAACCTGTATTACGCATGCGTATTGAATTGTTTACCCAAACGTGATTTTACGACACAGACAATTCATAGACCATCATGACCGATGGCGTTTTTGACAGTTAAGCAAAAACGTAATTTAAAATTTAAAACTTATCGTGTTTTTGCTAGGCCGGAAAAATATTATATTATTTTTATGATCACCATAAAAACAACAGTAATTAATCATATATAAAAAATAATAAAAAAAAGGGTCAACTCGCCTATTAGTGTACAGGTACAGTCGAGTACATAAATATGTATACACATTTTTTAGAGATGACAATCTTTATTTCCTTACAATAAGAGTCATTTACTGTCAAATAGGTTACATATTTTTGTAGTTGACTGTACAAAACCACGGTAAGTCTCCTAACTCGACACACGTCAATCGCATGACCTATGATCTTAGGCTCAATCACGTGGTTTGATGTTTGTCACCCTGGGGTTATAAAAAACTACATTTCTATGAACGCATGTTGACGTCAACCCAATTAGATGTTTTCTGCGAAATTTTTATACAACCATGTTATATTATTTACAGTCATGTTATGTTTTATAGATGATACACTGGTTTTATTAAAATTCCTATTCTTTTATAGTGTGACAAAGGCAATTTACACGGAACAATGGTCACGAACTTGATATGCAATAGTAAGTAAACACGTCATGTTTTCTTAACTGTTACATACATACATGCATATTACTGCACCTTTATCCCCTAAGGGATAGCCAGAGGTGACAATTACTATCCACGTTTCTGATAAGTTCCCATGTAAAAGAGGGCGAGCCTGTAGCCGATATTAGTTGTCGATAACAAACTATTCTCGCTATACATTGGAAGGCATGTTTAATTAACGAATAGGTATGGAAACATAAGGTTCATCGTACACGCAGATTTTTGCCCAGCAGTGGGTAAAGACTGATGATGTGATAGATAATAATGGCAAAAGCTAGTAATCTATATGTTCCCAGTTTGATGAAATTATATTCTAGTATCCGTAAACCCTACATATATCATTGACCGAAGGGTTAATTTATTTTCTGTCTATTTTATTGTACAACTAGCTGTTGCCCGCGACTTCGTCCGTGGTTACTGTTTTTTTAGCTATCCCACGGGAGCCCTTTAATTTTCCAGAATAAAAAGTATCTAAGATGTTGACCAGGGATATAAGAATTCACCATGAAAAATTTCATTGAAATCGGTCTAGCCATTTCGGAGATTACCCCGTATAAACAGATAAACAGATGAAAAGACAGAGAAAAAAATATATGTTTTTTGGTATTTTCCCTCTTTTTACATCCCCCTGACTTAATTTTAAGCATTTTTTTTCTATGTACAGACATTCGACCTCTACAATCTTATTATATGTATAGTGTAAAGTGTACGATATGCAATTTACTCGTCACGTGAGTAAAAATACCCAGTATGAATAATTTTATATTTTAAATACCTGTTGCCCACGACTTCGTCCGCGGTTACTATGGTTTTTTAACTATCCAACGGGAATCCTTTAATTTTCTCTCAAAGTCTCAGCCCGATCGGTTTAAAATTGACAAAGTTTTATACAAACTTTCATTATTTAATCCCCTTGGGGGTAGAATTAATCAAAATCCTTTCTTAGCGGATGCGTACGTTATAACATCTACCTGCATGCCAAATTTCAGCCCGATCCATCAAGTGGTTTGGACTGTGCGTTGATAGATCACTATGTCAGTCACCTTTGAGTTATAAATTATAGATTTATGATAGTTTCCACCGTTAGGTTCTTAAATCGGCTGCTACTAATATTCCTTAATAATATACGTAACTGGTGTTGAAAGACGGTATCTTATAATTTTATTCACATTTAATCGGAAATCTTAACACCAACCAAAATCACGTGCGCATGTCAACATCTGTTCCAGTATGATTTATAATATATAATTTTATGAAAATCATGATGTGATAAGGTCAGACCTACGTGTGGTGTTCTCAAGGCGGTTGAGTTACCCTTGCGCAATTACAGCTTGCAGGTCAAGCGAGGAAGTCACAATAGTATTAGTTTAATTAAGATGACATACCACGAGGATACCAAAGATCACGGTGTCACGCGTAAAGTGCTGCCTATTGTACTTGTATAAGGAAGTTATCGTTGAGAAATTATTATAATATAATAGCTTGGTTTAAAGACTATGCGCACTACGCCGTACCTAGTGTAATAATTTTGACAAATAAAAATTATGTATAAAAATGTATGAGAGCATGCCCGTGAGGTGCTCCGTGGGATCGAAAACAAAGCCACTTTCGCCATGGTCAGGTCATGGATGGGTGACCAAAACTTTGTGAGCTCGATCTTCTCCATGCTTCAGAAGGCATGTTAAGCCGTTGGTCTCGGTCGCTATTGCAACCGTTTCTACCCGCTAACCCGCATTGGACCAGCGTAGTGGTGTTACGGCCCATACTCCTCATGTGTTTCTCCATGAGAAAGGCCCAGTGGGACGTATATAGGCTAAGGACTATGCCTAATAGTCTGTGCCGTCACCGACTGGCATATTTTCATGCATTTATATACAATCCTAAAATGGTCATGGTACGCACCGGTGTTGACCTATAAGTAGCTGTTTATAAACGTTATGAACAGAACGGAACATTACGGAAGTTGGGGACACCTTGACCGTAACATAGTCTTTGATTCATCTCAGTTAACCTTGACATAGCGGCGTTTATAAATATTTAAATTTATGATAATGAAGTAACAGCTTTCTTGATTAATTGTTATGTGTGGTTCTAATACACAATCATGCCCACATTAGTCCATGGACATTATGCCTCCACGTGCTCTATTCCCTTTGGCTTCCAGCATCTGCACAGCAACTAGCAAATCGTCTCACCGGAGAGCGTCCCTACCACGGATATACATTTATATAGATAACGCAACAGTGGCGGAGCGTCCGTATAACCCGATTCCCAACAGCCGTACCAAACGAGCGAGCATAAAAAAAATACCTAACTATAAACAAAATTTGTCTTGTTTCATTACTATAATGAAGGTACAAAACCATTTTATAAACAAAAAAAAATCAATAAAATCTTATCATGTAACAGTAAAACACGCGCGCGAAACAATACGCACAAGTTCCAATCACTCACACATCGCTCCCGCTCTCTAGATTTCTTCAATTAACTCGTAAAATCTCGAGTTATGGACGCCTGCAATACAACACGCACACAGACAAGCGTTCTCTTGTTACGTCTGTGTAGGTCTCTCATAGGCGCACGCAATAGAGAAATAGTACCTAAAGATTGCCTAACATGCCGGCTTTTCGCGGCCTACGAGCCTATCCATCGATACACTACGACACACGCACACATTAGTAATGAACTCTCACATACGTTTTGAATGCAAATTTAAGAAGAAAAATATTTTTTATCTTATGACAATAGCCATAAGTGCGGAATTTCTTTCGTGAAACTCATTAAATATCGCGACCGTTCGCCGCCTGAAATGCTGCCACCGACCGGCTTGTATCGCCCTTCTCTTTCTAACTCAGCCAGTTTTATAATGATCACTCTTTCTAGCCTCACTATGAAATTGCGGTTTATACCGATGCCGTGCCGAGTTGTAGATATTCTGTCTTACTTAGCCGGTATATTACCGTCTCATTCTTTCTGGCCTAGTGGACATTACATTAGTTTATTTTGTTTTGAAATTCGCTTGCACTCATATAAACTTAACGTAATTAATTAGTTTTATTGTATTTTTAGCAGTAATTCAGTGAAATAGTAAAATTTAACTAGCCTGTGTGTTGTTGTTTTAAAGGTGTATTGTGAATTGTGTCGCTTCGCAGGGATTTAATTGGTAGGTTTTTAGTTTTTAATTAATTTTGGTTTATTCTCTCTCGGCACAATAATGGCCGCTTCGATGCACATAGATTGTTGTCTTACCGATTTCTTACTAAGTGAAGGAAAGCCGTTTTCAAAGTTGTCCTTGGAAAATAAGAAATATGTCATGCAGTTAGGTCGAGCTCGTCCAAACATGTCAATAGATTACAAGCGTAGGGACGGGGATTTTGAAGCATTTCCACAGTTCTCTTTATGATAAATAAGTTGGCTTACAGGCAGTCGTTTATTAAAAAAATGTTTTGTTTTCCGTGTCTTTTGTTTTCTGATTCAAGCAACGTTTGGAATCGAAGGGATTTTTTGATGTTAATAATTTATCAAACTCTGCTAAAAAAACATGTTCAAAGTGAGAAACATACGTAGTTGTTTATCGTTGCATGAATTTGGAAATAGTATAATAGAAAACTATTTTAACAATAATTTTGAGGCTCATAACCGCAAAGTCGAACGTAATCGAAATCTGTTAATAACGCTTCGCCACAGTTGTTCTCTTAGGTAAACAAGATTAGCGTTTCGCGAGCACTACGAAAGTGTAAATTCGGATAATCGTGGTATTGTTAAAGTATTGTAAATGGTATGTGTTTTCTTTGTTTATCGCACACTGTAGACCCGTCCACACACATAAACACATGCACTACATACACAGACCAAATTACCTATTTTTTGTGGGTCCTAATTTTTACTGCGGCTTGCCTAACTTTTTTTTTCACGCCAAGATTTATATATTCCTTTACGACTAGGCACGCCTGAGCCGAGGTCCGAGCTTTTAGAGGCACCCTCAGGACGTCTGCCGATCCTCAAATCCGGCTCGACCGCCTTAGAGGCTCTCCCTGGAAGCGGGACCCCTAGGGTGATGCCTTCAAAAAGAGAAAACTCGTCCAGTGGTGGGTCGCCACTACAGGTTTGAGGACCTACCAAAGTTCTCGTTTTCTTTTGGACGGGGTTTCGAACACGCGCAGTAAATGCATTTGTGTAATCTATGTAAATATTTATCTGTGGTCCCTACACTACGTTGAAGGAGTCACGGTTTCCACTTAAGAAATTATTATAAAATGAGAATCAAGAGAAGAAAATTAACTCACCCGGAGCAAATATGCTTCCATTTCCAGTCAGGTTTCTTACAAACTTCAGGATATCGTCCTTTTCCAAAACATTCTTGCAAACAAACTCCGCGTCTTCTGCATTGGCGCAGACTAGAAAAGAACAATGGGTGATCAGATCAATCTTAATGGGTATTTTTCAACTGAATAAAAGTTTCTACTGCTTTATGTTTCAAAACGATTTACTTGAAGTTACTCAATATCCCAAGGGAATAGAATAAAAAAAATAAAAAAAGACCAAGAAATCTCTTGGCGACTAACATTCAGAATCATAATCTGCAACCTTTTCTGAGTTCAAAACTATTTACAGAACCGGTCTTCATATTTTGCACACTTAGTATCCTATGGCTCCTGCTCTAGAGAGCAAAATTTGTTTTTAGAAACCATGATATCAATGTTCCACATTAGGTATTAGAGCTGAAAAAAAAATTATTATTAATTTCTCCAAAATCGATGTCATGGTTCCTAAGAATAGATTTCGCTATCTCTTATAATTTTAGATTTCTCCCCACACACCTATTTGGATTGATCAGCCTGTATATTAAATGTCGCATTGATTATTCAAAGCATATAAAGATGAAGTTTTCAAGTGCGCCTTCAGGGCCAAATCATAAACTATAAGAAATTTTGAAAAGCACTCAAAAGAGACGCGAGTCCAATTTTGATGAAAACAAAAACTGTATTATTGGATATTTGAATAATTAATTATCTTAGCCAGGAATCGAACCCAATGATTTTGATAAAAAAAACACAATATGTATTCTTACACCATTTGATAGTGTTATTAATAAGGATTGATTTATGGAAAGTAATTGCTGTACAAAAACTGTGCATAATACATTATAAAATAATGATAAATTAATAAAACCAATATTACAAAAAGTGGAAAAAAAATACCTCCGTACAATAATAATAAAACTATTTAGTTTAAAAATAACTTACTACAAAAGAAACGATTGCCCAGCCAAATATGTGTAAGGCCTCCACGCCTGATGCCTTCGATGCCGAAGTTCTGGATAGCGGTCATACGATCTGAAATATAAAAATATTGGAAATTAATTGTGATGGATTGAAAAGCGGCCGTCACCTTTAACTAGTATCGTCGAGCTACTATCGTCTTGCGAACTATTCATTGTATAAAATGACTCCATCTTATCAGATTTTATTTATGAATGAGTTCAGATTCCACTAAACCTCGTGTGGTTAACGAGTGATTAATTTTTTAGAACGCGGCAGCTGGAATACTCCAGATGTTACATTGCCATATTTTTAAATATTAGGTCCTTAACTATGTAATTGGTGTTTTGTATGGAGATTTTGGGGAATTCTGCATTTTCCATACTAAAATTTTTTTAGTTTTCTTCACAACGACAAATCCAAAGATAATAATATTTGGCATCGATCATTAGACAAGCTTTAGTAATATGAGTAATATCACACTTCTTAAAAATTATTTATCGTTTTTAAGTGAATGCAAATAAAATGATGTATTCGGGAGGCACTTAAAAAGAGTTGTCTCCGTGTCCAATTTTAACACAATTAAACTTACAACAAATTATCAAAACAAATCAAAAGAGCTCAAAAATATAGTCTATTTTTAGACGAGGTGATTATATTTTAGGAATACTCTGAATCTTAATAGTTACAGACAAAATACTAAGAGAGAACAAAAACACCAATTTCATAGGTAAGGACCCAATATCACACAACATAATATCATCACGCCTCTTCATCCGAAAAAGTGCGCAAGAGTTCAATTAATAAAACGTAACGAAATCCGAAAAATCCCTTGATATCACTGCCACTTAGAAAATCACTACCCAGTGACTGCCACTTCCGCGTGCAATTTGTTCTGCCCACTGCCACTTAAGGTTCAGTTCAGCTATGTCGCTCACCTTAGTTTTTCCTTGCAATTAGGTAGTTGAATGTGTATCAATTATCTCACAGCTAGCTGCTTATACACGTGTAATAAGAATACTGGGAATTACTAAGAGCGCGAACGCTACATTTTGTCCTCATCCTATATACGCCCCACTGCTGGGCACAGGTCTTCCTAACGGAAACTAACACATGAGGAGTATGGGCCTAGCACAACTACTCTGACTCAATGCGGGTTGGTGGGTAGAAACAGTTCCAATAGCAACCGGGACCAACGTTACCTTCCGAAGCTCGGAGGAGTTCGAGATCACAAAGTTCTTGTCACCTATCAAGGTCTGACAATGGCGAACGTAGTTATGTTTTCGATATCGAAAGCCAAAACGTACTAGCCACCACGTACAAAATAGTATATTAATATTTTTTCTATCAATATACAAATTTGAACTAATAACAATTGTTTTAACAAACAATGGAAATACCCGAGTACACATATTTGTCGAGTACACTTAGAACTCAATGAATTAAAAACTTTAAATTAAAAATAAAATGAACTTTTTACTGGTTTCTGTTAAAAAATGTTTTAGTGTGAAATAAAAAATAGTATTTCGGGTGCAATTAAATTTAAATTCACTCAAAATTTTATGACTATTCAACATTGACTATTCAGCGCAACAATTCTTCGCGCTATATGAACAGTTCAGACGTTTTATTTTAATTTATTTCTGTTTCATAGCTTTTCTGGTCTCACTATCTTCTCATTATAAGCAAATAAAAACAAAGTCTCAATGAAGATCTTTGTCGTAATCATTTAACAAAGATTTAATTTATAATTATGTGATTTTGCCCAAATTGTTTATTTGATCTAATTTTTTTACGCAGTGTTGCCTCTATCCCTGAAAAGGCAGAGGTGTTAACATCTATATGATTATGTTTATGTTTACGTTCCCATTAAATAGGAGGCGAGCCAGTTGCCACCCACCGGGCACAGTGTGGGGCATGTGATATCCACTAGAAATATACCTAAGTTGAAAATAAGAAAAGTTTTACAAACCTTCATCAGTGCCAATGAAATGATGACCCATTCCCAACATTGGTAACGCTGATAAGTCATTGCTGAGTATCTTTGACAATTCCCGTTTTCCCCGGTTACGCCATCGTATAGTTAACATCCAAACAATAAAGAAAATCAAAAATATTTGCCACAACATTTTTAAAAATACTAATACAGTTACTTTAATTTATAAGCAAAAGCACTCTTAGTCATTCTAAGTTATAAAAAAATACTTGAAACGTCTGATTAGACCTATAATGTTATATGAAATAAGCTATATAATTATCTACCCTCGGCTTATACGTAAGCGACAAGATTCTTCTGATCTAAAAGGATACTGCGTCGTTTCCCCCTCTTAACAGATGCTAAATTTACCTGTATTATTGTAAACCTTAGTTTTTTATGTTTAGATCTCAAAATGGTTGTGTTTGTTTAAAAGTGTGTGTTGTGAGTTTTGTATTCTGATGTTGTTCTGACGTGATTGTGTTCACTAATTGATTCAAACAAGATTATGAATGAGAATAGATTTTGTAAGTCTACAAATAATTAACATAGTTATTATATTTCTTAAATTGGTGATTTTAATAAAAGTACAGAAATCAAAACTCGAGGCTTCCCGCGGTTTCACCCGCGCGGTACCCGTTCCCATGAGAATATTGGATAAAAAGTAGCCTTTGTCCTTTCTCAAGCCCTGTAGGCCTAGCACGGGCCGGAGAGAAAAAGTCCCCGGAGACTAAATTACTAATTGCATCTCTCTCGCAAACGAAGATGCGAGAGGCAATGAACATTTTTGTCTTCGGGGACTTTTTCTCTCCGGCCCGTGCTAGGCCTTCTGGACTAAATTTCGATTGAATCGGTTCAGTATTGTCTTGATGTGAAAGCGAGACCGACAGACAGGTAGAGTTACTTGCGCATTTAATTTTATAATATCAGTATGGAAGAATAGATTAGACCCTGACTTAAGCTATTGTTTTAAAGGAGACTGGGTAGAGATGTATGGAAGATGTACCCAGTGATCAATAACGACCAGGCGTATGCTATCGGAAAGCTTTTTATTTATTTTTTATTATTACTTTTTATTATTATTTATTACTGAGGGGTATGTAGAGGAGCTCAGTGGCGTAGTGATTAGTACGCTTTGGCTTTCGATCGAAAACCAAGCTACCTTCGCCATTGTCAGACCGTGGATAGGTGACCAAAAATTGTGATTTCGAGCACCTCCGTGCCTCGGAAGGCACGTTAAGCCGTTGGTCCCGGTCGCTATTGGGACCGTTTCTACCCACCAACCCGCATTGGGCCAGCGTGGTGGTGTTACGGCCCATACTCATGTGTTTCTCCATGAGAAAGGCCTGTGCCCAGTAGTGTGACGTACATAAGCTGAGGACGTGGGGGCTAGTCCAATACATACAATCACGACTATTATCCCCTAAGGTTTAGTCAGAGACTAGCCAAAAGCACCGCAAACGCAGTCCACTGCCATAGTCCCCGCTTCACCAAGCAGTGACTGCACTCAGCGTGGCAGGTGGTGAGCCCGTCGCCGCTATAAGCTATTGGATGGTTGTGCAGTTCTAAAGTCCATTAGTCGCCTTTTACGACACCCAAGGGAAGAGATGGGTTGGTAGTTTTCTTTTAATGAGCCGCTACCACATGGCTTACCACATTATTATAGTTATCAAAAAATTAAAAAAATAAAATTTTATAATTTTCAGATTTATTAGTCATTTTTATGTTTGGCAGAATCCTAAGATTAGCAGATTAGTAGTAGTATTAGTTTAAGATATCCAGGATATACAGAAAAAATTAATGAACGCTTTCTCGCCAACAACCTGTTGTACAGGTTGGCGAGACTTTAATTGTAAATTTATTTAGGATAAATAAAAAAAAAAGTAGGTATTTCCGTACAAAAAATATAGAACTAATTGTTTAGTTAGTGCATTACTGCATACAGCAGGTCAATGCCAGAAACAAGTGTTCGCGTTACACTAGTAGAATAATTTCGGAAGCGATAAGTAAGAAATATAAAATAAAAAAACTGTACAAAATAACTTTTGTATACGCTACTTACCTTTTGAAGCCGACCCAAAAAAAAAAGACACCGACTTTGGCATTGCCACAACCACGTGACAACACATATACATCAATGGTCACAACGCTCCCTGGCCCGGCTAGGAGACAGGGTAGCGTTGCGAGCAGATATATTTACAATCAAAGGAACAAAGTCAGAAAATACAAAATATTTAATTAATCAAGCAAAACAAAGAACTTAATTAATCGTCGGTAGAGGTAAAAACGGGTTCCTTATACATAAGTTTTACTCTCTCCAGTATAAAATATCATCTATGACTTGAAACTAAAACAATACTGTACCAAACAATGTCCCCACGAATCCTGCAGCCATCCAGTTTTCATAAGAGAAGCAGACAGACTATACTTATGGCTTCTTTAAACTGCCACTTGCATTACCAATAAAAATTTTATGGGTGACAAGACAAGCGTTACTTCTTTTAAACGAAGCATTTATAAAAGTTTGCCCAAAAAATAAACTTATGTTATTATGACAAACAACAAAGAAGTACAAAATAAAGACCACCGCAACCCTCCTGTGGGCAAAGCACAAAACTTATATCAAAAATGTATATTAAAAAATTATGAATAATTTAGCACAACCAAACATTGTAACATAAACAGATAAGATATAAAAAACATACCCGTACTCATATATTACAATATTATTATAGAAGAATCTGTCATCCTTAATATTTAAATGAAAGACATTTTATTGTTTTTCAATAAAAATAATAAATATTTGGCGTTTACCTTAAACGTCAAATATTTATTTTCTCATTGTGTGTTATCCGATCGAGGATTCTTAAGTGCGTTGTAAGTAATGCGAGATCTTTGACAATGTTATCCAAAAATGGATCAAGTTTCTATGAAAATGTAAATATTAGCTAACGAGAAAGCATATTTAGTATAAATGTCCACGCTGATGCATTTGTGGACAGAGCTAAACATTTATTAATATGATTAATGCAGTTAATGACATCCTGAAGTCAAGAGTAATGTCTTTCAAGTTGCAACCGAGCGCAATAACAACAGATACACCTATGTTCGTAATACAGACAAGGAGCAAAATAAAAATGTGTTGAGTGTCAGAGCCGGCGCACGAGGGCCGTCCTGGGCAGCTGCTCCGATAACTGGGTTATCGTGTTCGTCCGCTCATTAACATCAGTTTAATTTGCATTAATGCCGACTCACACGTTTATGGCCAACTTCATAAATTTTAGGCAACCAGATGGACGGATATGTTATTGGATGAAATTTACTTTGTTATTTTGTATATATTTTTAATCTCGTGGGAACAGATTATGTTTCACATTATATATGAACACAGGATAGTCAGTAACGGTTTTATTAATGTAAAATGTCGGGTTTCACTGATTGATGCTAATAAAGTAGTGCTTAAAATAACGATCTGTTATAAATTGCATTTGTACGCCTTTCTGCCTTCCATGCATTCTCTATTTGTCCACTCATCATCTCATGGCGTCCTGTGCCCTCACTTCGCTCCCGCCCGGTCCGCCAGTCTCGATCCATCATCCATGTCCGACGGTCGTGCCATCCAATTTAATTAATTAGTTTTTTTAAAAACCCTATCACCCCGAGGCTCATAACAGATCGATCGTTTAATTTTCCAAAATTTTCATGACAAAATTGCATGACCAACTCGATATTTTTTCTCTCATCTCGTAGGCCGCGCCTGGCCGCGCTGATCGTCTTGTTTTTTTCTTTTTAGGTGTATATGGCTTCGATATGAGAGTTTCTCAAAACTGGGTTCTTTTTTTATTAAAGTAATTTTTTTCAAATCATCGTGTTTTTGTTTTTTTCATTTCATACTTTTTTGTGGTGGGTATTATAGAAGATATTAAGTACAAGAAATACTTTTTCTGAAAACCGCATCAAAATCAGTTCAGTCAATCGCGAGATAATCGCGAACAAACATTCATACATACCGATAACGCTGAGAACCTCCTTTCTTTGAAGTCGGTTAAAAAAGGAAAATGTACGATTCACATAGATAAATTAGAGCCTTAAAGTTGCATTATCAAAAATATTTCACGCAGCGTTTGTCACGTAGATTTGTTAATTGTGCATACCTCCAATTGTCAATACGAGCTGGCCTAGCACGGGACGGGAACAAACATATTATCTCTCTACCGCTTATGCCAATTTGACAAGGGGACAAAGTGTTTCTTCACCGTATCTAGCATTGCGTCAGAAGAGAAAACATAATGTGCACTCTATTTGATGTTGATAGGGGACTATTTCTCCACTTCCTTAGCTTGGCGGCCATAAAGTGGAGAAAATATCTCTCTGTTTGTCAGATCAAGGAGATATATGCAGTCACCGAACTACTGAGGTGGGGACAAGGGCTCTAACCCATTAATTGTTATGTAAAATTGTATGATTCATTGCTCTAGATATTACGTTTGTTATTATAAATAAGGTACTTTTGAAAACTTCCCTATTTCGCCAAGCATGCATGAGGATTCAAAGGGGTATTACACGCTTACACTTTACCAGTAACTTTGTTGGCCCACGTGATGGGAGGTAGGAAAGCCACGTGATAGGGGGAAAGTCCATAACCATTCTGAAATCCAAAATCTCTGCAGTCCAAGCTCTAATACATAGTTATATTGCATTTGTGTCTAAAGAATGTTCTACATCTTAATTATATTACTATTTCCTTTTCTGATCATTATATGCCATGATTGTTTCAAATCAAGTTATGCGAAAGGCAGTCATTATACATGTTAATAACAATGTCGTCGTAGTTCAATATTGAATCTTATGCTCTCTGCGCACTTCTTAATTTTATTTGAACACGATAATAAGCAGTGATGATCGGACTAAAGAAGACCAATGTACAAAGATATCTATTCGCATCCAAGATTGGTACTGCCTTAAAGAAGTAAACTAATTTAAATTTTTTTAACACGCTCATAAGGTGGCTTTAGTTTTACGGCAATCCAGCTTATAATAGGCTAGTTGACTCATAACAAAAGTGATGAAAATAATGTGACATACACTTAGTATTTAGTACAAGGGTCCGCAATATTCAAAGTTCGATAAATATAACCTTATTTATATTTATCTAATTGATGTAGAAATTCAATTTAAATATGTTTTATTTTTAACTATGCCAAAAACGCTATCCACCACCACAACGCTTCATGTAAACAATTACTACGCATGGTCATAATCCGTCAAATGCCAGTCGCAACCAATCAAGTATAACTGTCGGCTACTCGTATGTCACGCATGCGTATTGAATTGTTTACAATAATCGTGACACTACGGCACAGATAATTCATAGACCATCAGGACCGAAGGCTTAAATGTCAAAAATAATTCAAAATTTATTGTGTTAAAGGCTTCAGTAAAATATTGTATTAATTTTTATGGTGATGGGTATCAGTAAAGAATCATTTGGGGCCCAATAAAAAATAGGTCAACTAGCCTACAATACTTGTTATTCACACTGTGACTTTTTAATTAACTACTATTATTCAACAGTGAGTTAAAGGATATTTTTTCTAAATTAACGAACCTATTAAATTCGTTTCACTTGTCTTATCTATTTTATTATCATCGCACCTTGTGATCGCACCTACTTATTGGGTTCTGGGTCTGTGATTGTGTAGGCGATGAGCTAGCCACATGTTACTACTCTTTCACGATTTTTCATGTGACCAAACCAAATTTTTGTATGGCTAAATGTGGTCTTAAAGTACACACTGCTTCTTGGATTCTGTCTACCCCAACGGGGATGTCAGGCGTGATTTTATGTATGTATGTATGTACACCTACTTGTACATATAGGGGTGTAGTTCTAAGAATAGATGAAAACAACTTTAGTTCGACTATCAAAATTTATTGAATTTAGATAAAATTAAACCTTAGTAGAACTTCAACTTTCATCGCTCATCATCCCGTTACAAATTGAACCCTCCATAGACTAAAAAAAACAACTGTCATATTATACCATAAATGCTTTTTTTTTTAACTCTCCCATGGAGGGAAGGCAAAGGGAACAAAGCCCATACAGCCATGTCTTCAGTATTTATTTCTTCAGTAGTTTGCATTGAAATGCTAGTGTATTGCATTTTAATGCGTCTTGGGAGAGTTTAGCGTCAAACGATCGATGGCAGACACTGCGGTGCTACTTGGATGAGGTGGATTACCACGATAAAAAACTCATCACTTTTCACACCACTTGACGCTTATTTCGATAATCCTCCACATTGCACATCATCACATACACTTATTACACAAAACTACACTGATTTTACGTCACAATATCCACACCGAAACAATATTACAATCTTCGAAATAAAAATCACGTCCGCCATTAGTCAAATGCCGCCAAAAACTGTCACCATAAATGCTGTAGATAATATTTGTTTTTTTTTTTAATTATGTTATTTAAAGATTAAAATTACTACATAAATATACAGAGAGTGCAGCAAAAGCAACATTGTTTTCGATATCGAAAGCCAAAGCGTGTCACTACGCCACCGAGGGGGATACAGGCGCCGTTATAATTACTTTTTGTTATTAAAACACGTGTACGTCACAAGTGACCGAATAGAAGGCATATTAACTTACTAGCTGTTGCCCGCGACTTGGTCCGCGCGCGGTTACTATGGTTTTTTAACTATCCCACGATATAAAACCATGAGATGTCGACCAAGGACATAAGGTATCACCAGGCAAAATTTTATTAAAATCGGTCCAGCCAAACAGACAAAAAGACAGAAAAATAACATAAAAACATTTTTTGCTATTTTCCCTCTTTTTACATACTTTCCGTAGTCCTGGTACGGGCCGGAGAGAAAAAGTCCCCAGAGACAAAAATCGTCATTACCTCTCGCTTCTTCGTTAGCGCGGAAGCGAAAGGCAATGAGTAATTTTGTCTCCGGGGACTTTTTCTCTCCGGCCCGTGCTAGGACTACTGGCTTGGTTTTAACTATTTTTATTTCTGTGTACAGACCTTCGACCTTTTTTATTATATGTATAGATAGATAATGCCGCTGGAGTACAAATTAACTCCACGTTTCTGACCTCCTGAAGTCAACTACCTAAGTAACAAACGGTTTATTGTCTAGTAAACGTCCTTTACGTTATTAATGTGAGTAGAAAAAACCATCTTAGTCTGCTTGTAAGATCCTCATCTCTCGTCTGGTAAACCGAGTATCTAATAGGTCACTTAAGTTATTTTTATTGTCAATTACATCGCTTAAATCATTTAAATCTGGTAGCTTACTCTTGAACGCAATACCGATCGATCGACATTGTGATTGTAATGTTTCTTACTTTTCTGTGGGACAGTAGGGGCATAAATGGATTAAAATTATGCGGATATTAAGTGGCCTAAATGACATTGAGCTTAGCTGAAATTGGTACTCTCGTCTCTCTAGTTGCGGCATTTTGAGATATTGGATAGTGTTATTATTGAGTTTTAATTGAGATTGCGTTCGTGTCATTCTCCCTGGACTGAGTTAATGCTACGGGCTGTGTACTTTTATGTGCTCTTATTATTCAAAAAACCGGCCAAGAGCCTGTCGGGCCACGCTCTGTATACTGCCCTGCTAATTGCACATGCAGTAATCGACACTTTAACGATTTTCACTTTTTTGCAAAAATGACATCTCATGGGCCTAAGCTATATATAAAAAAATAATTTCAATGTTTTTTTTTATCGTAACTATGTTTTTTATCTAACAAAAAATGCAGTACTTACACAAAACTATTATATAAACTATCAAGAACTGCAGTATTCAGCATATACTAAAGCAATGCGCAGTAATTGATACGTTTACTGCAAATTTATTTAACATAATAATTAATTGTAGCGAATAGTAACTAAAGGCAAACGCAGTATTCGACAGTACTGCATTTGAGTGTATGGAATATAACGAAAACTTACTATTGTTCTGCTAAGAATAAATGCAGTATTCTACAGTGCTGCGTTTGAGAGAAGCAAGAACCTTACACACACTTTGCTACTGTCTTACACACACCTTAGCCGCAATGTCCAGTGCTGCGTTTCTCGCTAGCAAATCAGTGCGTACACGTCATTCAAAGACTAAACGGCCTAGGCCTAGGCCAGGCCGTGGTGCTTATAAATTATTTATTCATTGTTCCTGTGGTATTGATGAGTGTTATTATTTTCTCTATTGAAGTATCTAGTTCTGGTGTAGGCCGCGGCCACCTACTTATGCTTTTTGGCTGTATTTTATGGTAAATACGGAAGTTATCATACTACGAATGCGCGGGACGTATTTTGCGTGCTCGAGCGCGGCGTGTTAGCGCAAGATTTCAGTATTTGCCATTACACTTTAATTTATCATCGCAATTGCTATCTGATTGCACATCACATATGTTTTAATTTATGGTGTTTTCACTATTAAGCATTGTGCATATTTGTCAACAATGCAAGTACGTATGTAAATGTAAAAAGTCATAGTCAAATATTGATAATATTTAATATAATATACAATACATCAAACGAAATTATAAATTTATATCAATCAATATTGAAAATTCTGGCTATAAAACTACCACTATTTCTATTTAGATATCAATTTTGCAGTATATGTTACTGTGAAACATTACATATGCAGTTTTTCTAATTACCTTCTAAAATCGATGACATGGTTTTTGGAACAGATCTTTCTGAAAATTTGGAAATTCTGGCTATAAGACAGCCAGAATTTCCAAATTTACGTATACTGAAATTTTTTTATCTATATAGAAATAGTAATAGTTTTAGTTTTCAAAACATCCGGGTTCAACGCCAGAGCTAAGTACAAGTCTTTTTATATGCATGAATAGAATTTCTCTTGTTCCTAAAATCAATGACATGGTTCTTTCGAACAGTCTCGTACTTATTTTTAAGGTGTACTTTACCTTAAAAATAAATTTGGATATCTAATGAAAAAAGTAGCATCGCCAAATTGTGAAACTTGAGGAGTCATAGAGGATGTCCATCACTTGTTGATGGAGTGTGTCTGTTACCAAGCGCAAAGACGGGCACTTATCAGCTCGTGGAACATTAATGAAATAGATGTAGGAATATTTCACTCCATCCTGGCTAATTCTGGTTCGGGAGAAGCGAGGATGGTGTTTCATTTACTACATCCGCCATGTTTGCCTAGTACTTAATCATTGTGATTCTGTTATTTATAATAGGCTACGATAGGACTGGCATATCTTGGATAAAAGTCATTTGAAAATAAAGAAAAAAGAAATTTCTTTCAGCTCATTATGTCAAAAATGCCTGCCAAAATTTGGTGTATTTCTTATACATGAATATTTGAAGACAACACTTTTAACTAGTACCGTGCATGAAATAAGTACATAATTGCTAAATAGAAACGCAGTATTAAACACGTGCTAGGTGATATTGTAGTAATAAAGACAGTTACTGCATTTGGCCTTAGTAATAGTATATTGCTAGAAATCTCAAAATGGTAAATGGAATCGCAGTATTCCACATTTTGTATAGATGCTGTAGATTAAGTAAATAAAAAAATATATCATTAGAAAGATAGATTTTTTTATTACTTTTTTGGTACACATAAAATGTTATATAATAAAGAATAGTTGCTTAGATTTCAAAAAATATGTTTACCGCGTTTATCTCCGAACCGCCATTTTGCAAGTACTGCGTTTGCAATAAGGAGGGCAGTATAGGGTTCCGTAGTTTTCCATTATGTAAAATTTATCAAACACTGTGGAACCCATCAAGCTCAAAATAATTTACTATAAAGGTCTACTTTTGAGAGTTTTCATATTTTTTGAACTTATGGTTCCAAAGTAAAAAATTTTTTTTAACTTTCGGAGTGATTATTTTAGAAAATATAAATTTTATCGTAAAATGATGTGACCCCCCTAATTTAATATTTTATTCCACTTTTGATTTGTGCACTTTGTCGGCGTTATTAATATACATATTTATTAAAAAAAAATTCAGCTCTCTAGTGCTAACGGTCACTGAGATTATCCGCGGACGGACACACAGACATGGCGAAACTATTGGGTACCTATGAAATTGGTGTTTTTATTCTGTCTTAGCAATTTGTCCGTAACTATTAAGTTTCAGAACATTCTTATAAAATAATTGCCTCTTCTAAAAATAGACCATATATTTGAGCTCGTATTATTTAATTTGATAATTTTTCGTAAGTTTAATTGTGTTAAAATTAGACACAAAGACAATTATTTTTAACTGCCTCCCGAATACATCATTTGATTTTCATTAACATAAAAACCATGAATAATTTTTATCAAGTGTGTTCACACACATATTGCTAAAGCTTGTCTGATGATACATGGCAAATATTATTATCCCTCGATTTGTCGTTGTGAAGAAAACTGATAAAATGTTAGTATGTAAAATGCAGACATCCCCAAAATCTCCATACAAAACACCAATTTCATAGGTAAGGACCTAATATAAGGGTTCCTAGTTTACAACGGAACCCTAAAAAGGTAATCAAAGGTCAGGTAGTCGTTCGAGAGGCCGCGGGACTTGCGGGTTCGATCCCACCGCCTGTACCACTGAGTTAAATAAAACTTATGTATAGTTGATTATGAATATCGCTTGCGCATGGAAACAGACTCGCCACCTGTTACATGGGAACCTAACATATCTGGCGAAATGTGAGTGTTTAACACCTCTGCCTACCCCTTCGGGGTGAGAGAAGCGATGATATGAATATGATGATGATATTATTCAAGTTCTTATTTTTTTTTACTAAAATTTATTGAATTCCAACTATGAAACCAGTTTTACTTCTTCAGTTCATTTTATATACCATTTTTTGACTGCGGCCAATTATCTATCGCAACAGAAAAAATAAAAATATCATTGCCACCTACAGACATTGAAAATTGTATTTCATTTCCATGCAAAAATATATGCATGATGCGCGACAGACAAATGTAAAAACTGTTGTATTAGTTTCAATTGCAACATAATTTTTAGGGATGCCCAATTTAAAAAATAAATTACATACATACATATAGCTGTAACATATTAGGTACCTATTTCTAACGAATAATAAACAGTGGGTACTATAGTAAAAATGTTTATTTCTAAATAGTCAAGTCAATCTATTGACTGTCACATGGTTTTCCAATACTCAATATTTTTATACAGTGTGTCCCACGGCCATGCCACATGGAGGGAAAGTATATTAAATATTGAAGGTAGGATATTTTACTGAAAGAGGACATCATTTTATTTTTTATAAGAAGTGGAACTGCATTCATAGATTTATTCAAAATCACCTGCCTCTACCGGGAAACGAACTCGCGAAATGTGAAAAAAAAATCACCATGCATTTTATAATAACCGTCGAATGGGTTAATCATATTATGGATTATTTTTTCCTAACGAACATAGCATCTTCAATGAAAGGAAGATCATGAAATTTAAAATTTTATTAAAATTTTCGTTAGGAAAATTTCGTCTGACTTTGCCGTGTTTCCTATAACATTATGAGCACGCAATTACAATGTGGCTGGTTGAAATTAGTAAAAAAAAAGTATTCAAATATTACAAACGGTATGTGTATCGTTTTGTTATTTTTATGACATACTTATAACAAGGAAATCTTGTATTCTTAAGTGAGTATGTAGTAAATACTTTGAAATTATCATGTTAGTTATAAGAAACACGGCAGAGTCAGACGAAATTTTCCTGACGAAAATTTTTTTCCTTTCATTGAAGATGCTATGTTCCTTAAGAAAAATAATCCTTGTGATTAACCCTTTCGACGGTTATCATAAAATACATGGAGTTTTTTTTTCACATTTCGCGAGTTCAATTCCCGGTAGAGGCAGGCGACTTTAAATAAATCTATGAATGCAGTTCCACATAAAATAAAAAATAAAATGATGTCGTCTTTAAGTAAAACATCATATCTTTAATATTTAATATACTTTCCCTCCATGTGGCATGGCCGTGGGACGCCCTGTATAAACAAGAGGTTTGAGAAAATTACTACGAACTGTTTAACTCTTTCGAAAGAAGCCCTTGATACTAAGAAGGGCAGACTGAGCAAAGTACGTGGTCGAGGCTATGACCCCCAGCAACTAGGAAGCGACACAAAACTAGAAATTGAAACATAGAGTTTTACATTGTAATTAAATTCTTTGGTTTCGAACTCAGAAACGACATAATAAAATTGTATGGTATTTTATTGTAGGAACTATGTATAGCACTGTTGTTGTGGGTGTTTTTTTATAACTTGTTGTTGCCCACGGGAACCCTTGAATTCCGGAATAAAAAGTATCTCAGATGTTGACCAGGGATATAAGGTATCACCATGCAAAATTTCTTTGAAATTGGTCCAGCCGTTTCGGAGATGGGCTAATCTCCGAAATGGCTGGACCAATGGCCCAAACAGATAAACAAACAAACAGACAAAGAAAGAAAAAATTAAAAAAACACTTTTGGTATTTTCCCTCTTTTTGTATCCCCCTGACTTGGTTTTAAGCATTTCTTTTCTATGTACAGGGCCCCTGGGGCCCAATTCTCGTGCATTCGAACTTTTTCCGTGTGGTAATTATTTCTATTCTACTGAAAAGTTCGAATGTTTCATAAAGATCTCATTCTCAGTACCAATAGAAGAATTACCAATCGAACTGTGAAGTCATTAAAAAACCGTAGCAGCCGCGGACGAAGTCGCGGTCAACAGCTAGTCTAGAAATAAAATTATAACATTAACCATGATTGTTTTGGACTCGCAGGCTTTTAGTAATTCCTTTGTTATTATTTTGTATTATTTATATTTTATTTTGTTTTTATACTGACATCGTCACTTACCATTGTGAACTTGTGAATACGTTTATAACGGGTGTCACAGTAAGAGAACACTTTTAAATTTTAAAATAAAAACATGTATTTTATGAGAAAGTTGTGATATTTTTATTGAGCTGTAAAGAACACATATTCCTATTAAGTATGGAACAAATTTTCCGGCAAATGGCCCCCACGGCTCTGATGGCAGGCCATTACTCTTTTCATGAAATTTTCCACCACTTTTACACAGAGATGTGGCTGTATCTCACCAATGACGCGTTGGATCTCTGATTTCAGCTCAGGAATGCCATGACAGCTTTGGGGGCCATTTGCCGGAAAATTTATTTCATACTTAATCGGAATATGTCTTCTTTACAATTCTAAAACTAACACAACTTTCTCATAAAATACGTGTTTTTATTTTAAAATGAATAAGTGCACTCTTACTGAAACACCCGTTATATGTATTTAAAAAAGTGTTATTCTGTGCTGTGTCCACCTTTATCAATGATTTAGTAATTATAATTAAAACACTAAACATGAACTGTAGTATAATTATATCCCCAGGGGTATTTCTGCATCATTTACACCGTGTTCCTGAGGTTATACAATAACTTGCATAATGCTTCAGAAGCTAAACAAAATATGTATTTTACCGCCTCTGGTCTAGTTGTTCACACCACTGGGTGTTGATCGGGAGGTCCGAGTTCGATTCCCTATGGGGGCAGAAGTTTTTCTGCTCGGTTTGGTTGGTGGTAGGGCTTCTCAGCCCGCCTGGCTAGCTACCACCGTCTTACCTAACTTTGTCGCCATAATAACAATGTTATAAGCATTGTTGTGTTCCGGCAATCAGAGGTAAGATAGCCAGTTCCTCAGTTGTTGAGGATTACAGGGGAAGCTCGCTTCCATCTTCGGCCTTATCGTCACTTACCATCAGGTGAGATAAAGGCCAAGAGCTTACCTGTCATAAGTAAAAAAAAAATATGTTGATTGACGCCTCTGCCCACATATCTCTCTTCAGGATATAAGATATTCAGATATGAGCGTCATGAATTAAGTGGTGCTATATATGTCATAAAAATTCTAGTTAAACTTGATGTTTAATTAGTATTATTGAGCAATGAGGACGTGAGATATGGCATGTTTTCTAAAAACTAACTGAAAAATGTCGTTAAGTGGGTCATTAAAGCTGGAAAAAAACTTAATACAACTTATTGCTCTTAAATAAAAAAAAGGTTATTGGAATTGTTTTGATATTACTTATGATATTTATTTAATTTTTCTCATTTAATAATTTTAATTTCAAATTTAAATGGCATTAATTTTCGTGTTTTAGTATAAAAAATTCGTAATTACTGGTGTCTTGTATTGCAAATGAGTAAGTTCACGTGATGATTTAATATTCAGTCCTATAGGAGACACGGTCTTGGTACCTTATATTATATGATATGATAATATAGATACATACATATAGTCATGTCTATATCTCCGAACGGGTAGGCAGGGGTGCAATAGGCAAACATCCATATTTTGCCAATAAAAAAAATTTATTGGTACCAGGTGCTAAGGGCGCGCCTATGCCAATACCAGGCACTTTAGTTATATGTAGAAAATTCATAACAACTGTTATTAAACATTTTAATAGCTAGGATATTTGTTTCATACTGCAGCCGAGCGATATATTAGGTCCTTACATATGAAATTGGCGTTTAGTATGGAGATTTTGGGGAATTCTGCATTTTCCATACTAACATTTTTTCAGTTTTCTTCACAACGACAAATCCAAAGATAATAATATTTGGCATGTATCATTAGACAAGCTTTAGTTATATGTGTGATATCACACTTCTTAAAAATTATTTATCTTTTTTATGTGAATGCAAATCAAATTATGTATTCGGAAGGCACTGAAAGGAGTTGTCTCCGTGTCCAATTTTAACACAATAAAACTTACAACGAATTTTTATTTTTTTATTTATTTTTTTTTTTTTACAATATTGGAACATAAAATACAGTTTTTAAGTCATACGTAAAAATGATCGTCAAATTGTACAAATAATTTAAATTAATTAGGAATTTAAAATTGAATGTCAAAAAAATTTAAGGAAATAAAAACAACAATTACAAAGATGTAAAGTCACAGCTAACAATAAAATAATTCAAAGAAAAATAAATAATGTATAAATGTTAATAAATATATATTATAGAATTATCGAAACAAATCAAAGGAGTTCGAAAATATGGTCTATTTTTAGAGGAGGTAATTATTTTTTAAGAAACACGTTGTGCCCTGTGCCTGTGCATGGCAACAGGCTCGCCACCAGGGGACCTAACATATCTGGCGAAATGTGAGTGTTTAACACCTCTGGAATGGCGAGATGATAAAATATGTTATGTGATATTGTTGAAAAAAAAAATTATAGCTTGATGACGCGAGAATGATTTCGAACTTAAATTAGATTACCACTTTTTTGGCCGAGCTTACCTACTTATCTGGGTTGATCGGAATCATCAGCATCACTGATTAGAGACATTCAGTCTTACACCCAGTTGCAGAAACGAACTTTAAAATTTAATGTCAGCATTATCTCTAATGCTCCATTAAATTTATTTATTGAAATGTCAAAAGACAACCTTAGCGTAGTTTTACGTTGCACAAAACGACATTAGCACCCTGTCAATGCTAAAGAGACGTTTAGCTAGAACTATTTTGTGTGACAACCTTAACTTTAATGAACTTTAAAGTTTTAATGTCTCATTAACAATTAATGTCGTCCTTAAAAATCTTTGTGCAACTGAGTGTTAGTCTTATAATCTTTAGGGTTAGTGAGTTCTTTAGTTAAAACGTTCAATAGCGGAATTTGAGGTTCAATATGTTATTATGATGTTATTAATAAACCATTCGTAGCTAAAATAGGTTTACCAAAGGATTCTCAAATTATCCACACAGCTGTTAATCTTATTGCACAGTTACGAGAGTTTATGAATATAATTTTTTTATTAGAGTGATAGAGCACAAAATAGTGTTGTTTAGAGTAAGCATAAAATGCCACCATAACTTTTTATGAATACAGCTATTTATGTCTTTAATTGTGTTTGTATGAAAACTTTGCATGAAGTCGATAAGATTCATTTTATGTTCCCTCTATTGGCTAAGTTCTCAATTTAATCCTAGTGGTTAAACTGGTTTGTAGTCAATGGTGCTCGTAGTGCTATATATTTATCAAATAGTTTCTTCAGACTATCATAGATGGCGCTGTTTTCAAAAATAATAACGAAACTATTCAATATTAACTCCAGTTTGATACAATTTGGTTCCTATTTGTATAATAGTGTACTATAATAATATATAATTACCTATCCACACTGGCTGCATTAGCTGAATAGGCACCGATGAGTAATGAGGCTGTTTAACAATGTGTATTTTTCCCAGCAGAGCTAATAAAAGTTCATTACAAGTTATTATTGTATAAATGTGAATAAAAAATATTTAACTTAATTATATTAAGGTGACAAAATTTTTATAACTTTATTTATTTATTTATTTAAGCTTTCATGTCCATTACAAAACGAAAATGTGCACATGGCGGACTTAACGATTAATATCGCTCTCTAACAGTCAACCATCAGGCAAAGCAGAGATCTGATGGCGGCTTAATAAAATTAACATATGCATCAATTTTATATTAAATAAAATTACATGTTACGACATAAATAGTTAAATTAATAATAAATATAAGTATACATATGTATACTTACATAATAAGATGATGATTCGTTATGTAGAAACTGAAAAACTAGAGACAGTTAGAGAAGTAATCACGAACTTTTGATCTGAAACTAAACTTAGAAGTAGCAGTTCTAATATAATAGGGTAGGGAATTCCAAAGCTCGATCGCTTGTCCAGTGAATGAGTCAGACATAAAACCTGAATGTTGAGAAGGCACAGAGAGAGTAAGTAATCTTGAGGATCGGAGATATCGGTTGCTGACATCAGTGTGGGATCGGATCGGAGAACTGGGATCAAATAAAATAGAGAAGAGAGCACAAAGTGTCCTGACGTTCCTACGATATCTTATTGGGAGCCACTTAAGCACGAAAAGAAGATATGTGATCGTATTTACTCGTAACTTTGTATTTTTATACGTTACAATAAATCACTTTAATGCAACATGTGCATGGCTGTTCTAAGCGACTTTTGGTTTGTTTTTTCTCGACTAACTGTTTTAATTTAAATACCTAAAACCAGTCAGGAGTATAAGTCATACAATGTTTACTTTGCTGGGCTAGTCGTTATTATTCACATTTTTAAAGGAAATTCGTATTCTATCGGAACCTTTACGAGTTTGTGATCTTTATGAATAAAATAAAAATGTGAAACTTAAAGTTTTATATGAATCAAAGGAAAAAAAATATTGAATAATTGCTTCTCATCAGCCAGTTGCAAAATAAGCAAAAATGCTAACGAATCTAAAATTTTAACAGAAGCACGTGACGTTTCGCTAAAATCTGATACCAGTGACACCGGTCTATCAATCATCTGCAAGTACCTTCTAGATGGTCATTAAAACACCTCAGCTCACCCCATTTGCCCCCAACCGCACTATTCCTCACCCAGCTCCCACCAGGCCATTATTTCTCATGTCGGTTCAGATTCGTGCTTAGAATCTTAGAAGCATGCTTATTGAAATGCAAATTTGCACTTTCGATCTCTTTGACGGTTATTACCTGTGACGTAAAGTTTAAAGTCCCTAGGCTGGGAGTTACGTAAAGTTGGAAGCGAAGTGTGTAGTGGCAATCGCAATTCCTCAGAGATGAGTATAAACAAGTAGCGGAATGGGAGCCAAGGACGCATGAACTTCAGTTGATTTTCTTTTAGAACCTGTATATGAAATTTTGTTGTATATTTATGATTCTTAATAACAGGATAAGGAAAAGGAAGGGAAACTAAATGGAAGATTTCAACGAGGAAATAATAAACAAGATTTCAAGTGAGGATTTCAGGTACTTTCGAAAATTTAATTTACATCCAATCTGTGCTTCCAATTTTGAAGTTTAGGTTAGGGTCCGGCGAACAGTGAATTTTCATACAAACGTAATACCAAAATCATTTTCAATTTGAGAATATCTGGACATATCATCACTGTTAATCGGATTAAGAAAGTATTTTTCTATGTTTCTTTTTTTTCGCCGGATCCTTAATCTATTTTCTCAAGTTCATGTACAACCTGCACAAAAAAATTTTTATTATATGAATTTTCATACTTTTATCTAGTTCGGTCTTAAAAAAAATACATTAAAAATAAACATTCATAGCAGACTTTTGTTTGTCGAAAGCGATGATTTTGAACGGAATAAGAGAATATTTAAGCGTCATTTTGAGAGTTACATGAATAAAAATACTTCTATTATATCAAGGACATAAATATCTAGATCGGAAAAGTTATAAACAAGCAGTCAGACTTTTATTAAATTTCAATAGTTGTTTATGTCGGCTGCGAACTTCTTCGATTGTACCAATTGAACCAATAACAATTTACTTTAGCAATACCCTTTTTTGCTATAGCCTCAAGTACCGAATAGTAGTAAATATAAGTGCAAGAAAGTTACTTTCAGTTTCATCTTAAAAAGTTTGATGCAATCAGCGTTCTAAGATTAGGTTAGTTGACTCATATCAAAAGTTATGAAAATAATAATTAATAATAAATAAATATAACTCTCTCGCAACTCAAATGTTTTCTCTGCTGCCAAATTGTTTAATATATGTTTTGATGACACAAGTATTGTATGAGTTGTTGTCCAATTAGTTATTTTGCTGGCCAATTTAGAAATATTTGCTGGCCATGAGGAAAATTCCAATATTTTGCTAACCGTTTAAATTACACCCAATCCTCATATAAAACAGTAATTTTTTTTTCGTCGTGATAACTGCATTCCAAAAATGCTGAGTGCTCACGAGTGCACACCTGTAATGGCCTCGAACAACGTTGAATTGTTATCATTTCACTCGACACTTGTTGTGCGATAGTTTATTTGGAAACCTTGAAAACAAATGAACACGTAAAGGCACATACATATTGGCAATGAGTAAGGATACTTCTTAACAGGCGCAAGCGCCCTGGAGACTCGTTGGTAGTGGGACCCTTAGGATCCCCCTAGGGGAAGATAAAGCTTCATTCCAAGTCTTTAAAACGCGGAAGAAACAAAACCTGTACATACTACACAGTTTTTATTATTTGGGTCCAGTTTGGTGAGTTAAGTTTTAAGCAGTATGAATGAAGCAAAATAAAGCTTGCTACGTCCTTCTTAAATCCTTCTTAAATCTATACATATAATAAAACTGTAGAGGTCGAATGTCTGTACATGGAAAAAAAATGCTTAAAACCATGTCAGGGAGATATAAAAAGAGGGAAAATACCAAAAAATGTTTCTCCGTATGATCGTCTGTTTGGGCGAGCTAATCTCCGATATGGCTGGACCGATTTGAATGAAATTTTCCCTGGTCAACATCATAGGTGCTTTTTATTCCGGAAAATTAAAGGGTTTCCATGGAATAGTTTTTAAACCACAGTAACCGCGGATGAAGTCGCTGGCAGCAGCTAGTCCATTATAAAATGTAATATTAATACCTTTAAAACACGGCAAGCACAGCGTGTATAGTCACGTGCAATAATATGGCTAAAATGAATAATATACATCCATTTGAACTTAAAAGTATTGTCAAAAAAGAATCTACAACTAATTCTTTTAAAGAATATATAAAATACATTGTTAGAAACTTAAAGAAACTAAATTTATAAACAACTATAATCCCATTACTTTATATTAGGTTCTTACCTATGAAATTGGTGTTTTGTATGGAGATTTTGGGGATGTCTGCATTTTACATACTAACATTTTATCAGTTTTCTTCACAACGACAAATCCAGAGATAATAATATTTTGCATGTATCATTAGACAAGCTTTAGCAATATGTGTGTGAACACGCTTGATAAAAATTATTCATCGTTTTTATGTTAATACAAATCAAATGATGTATTCGGGAGGCAGTTAAAAATAATTGTCTTTGTGTCTAATTTTAACACAATTAAATTTACAAAAAATTATCAAATTAAATAATACGAGCTCAAATATATGGTTTATTTTTAGAAGAGGCAATTATTTTATAAGAATGTTCTGAAACTTAATAGTTACGGACAAATTGCTAAGACAGAATAAAAACACCAATTTCATAGGTAAGGACCCAATATAAATCTTCTATAATTTAATATTTTTCCAAAATCTTATTTACACTTTTACAATAATTAAAACAAGATATTTATATACAAATTATACGATTGTAAACATAAAGTAATTTTATTCAATACCATCCAACTTATCAAACATCGCATAAAACACAAAACTTTATGTTTTAAATAAATCAAAACACGCTGATATGATTGAACGCAGTCCGTAAGCGTTCAACCGTATTGAAATCATTTTCAGCTTACAAACCAAAAAAAAACTTGATGGCATAATAATATGTCTCTTGTTCTAGGATGGAAATAAAGATTGTCACTTGTCTAATGAACCTGTAATTGTTTTTTCATACTTTTGAACATGACTGTACACCGACCCTTAGCTCCTCGTATTGTTTGTTCATATACGATAGCACAGTGCATGTTTGCCGTCCGCTGCGGCAAAATGTTATGACTGCATTATAATTGCCGTACCAAAATAGTTTCGTATGGTATTGTCATTACATGTCCGCTCGCGCTCGCGGTTGCCTGTTTTGCGAGTCAATTGTAATGTTTGCGATGCAATGGAGATAATATTTCGCATTTCGGTGTTCGGTCTTGTTGATGTTTAGTTTTAGTTTAGCTGTAATTACATGTAAATTAGACTTAGCTGCAAAATGTGTAAGAAAAGGAAAGTAGAGTAGGGGCTCGGTGGCGTAGTGGTTAGTACGCTTTGGCTTTCGATCGAAAAAAAGCTACCTTCACCATAGTCAGGCCGTGGATTGGTGACCAATACTTCTAGATCTCGACCTGCTCCGTACTTTAGAAGTCAAGCCGTTAGACCCTTTTTTACATATTTTGCAGCTAAATACCATCTAAAGGGTAAATCATAAGGATTATTTTTTCCTAAGGAACATAGCATCTTCAATAAAAGGAAAATAATGAAATTTAAAATTTTATTCAAATTTTTCGTCTGGCGTCTGGCCAGATTTCCATCGACAGGTTGTATGGAAGACATCACTGCCTAGCGATGAGACCGCCGATTGTTACATCTAATCTTAAGTTATCTATTGTAATTTATTTTTCAATGGTGTTATCGATAAAGAGTTATCTATCTATCTATTGTTTGCCTTATACTGTTTGGGCTGGGTGCATAACTTAACTCGTTAGTTACGACTTTAACATATTGGAGAAACGCCCTTTCGGGATAAACCAGCATTGGCAGTTGTTGTTTGAAGTCGTGCTTATTGCTTACTCTGTGTGCAGCTGTGAGATGTGTGCATGTTTTGCTTAACTTCAAATGTAAATAAAAGTAAAACTATTAAACTTACTAATTGTTTTTATGTAAGTAAATTTTGAAGTTTTAGTATCAATTAATGTTTGGATAAATATAACTAAAAATTAGAGAAAGTTGATTCAAAGGAAGGACCAAAACCAGGATTGTTTTTTTTTATTCTATGTTATAAAAATGCATCAGCAATATGCATATGGAGTATAAACGGTTCTATATTTAAATATCAAAGGACGTGTTACACTGGGTGGGTATCACAGAATGATTTTGAGCGAGGCACGGGTTGGTATATTATAGGACTTTTAAGTGATTACTGCGGACTTTATTCTTTCAAGGGGTTTTGTAGGATTTTATGGCTATTTTGCCGTAGGTATGGAAAAATACTTATTTTCTAAACAAAATAAACCAGTTATCTGGAATTGCACGAATAAATAAGAAAAATATATCAATGAAAAGCATGGGCCAAAACAGCATCATGCCGCCAAAGCGGATTCGTGTGTAGAAACAGACAAACACACGGATCATAATGACTTTATTTTTTTTTAAACAAAGAGGAACATGTAAATAATAAATTAATATCCTCAGACATTCACGCCTATCAACTAGCCCCATTTTAAGCAACTAATGCTGCTTGTGTTACGGACACTAGATGACGGATAAATATATTTAATAGATAAATACATATAAGTATGCTGAATATATATAAACATCCATGACTGGAGAACAAATGCCTGAAAATTCATCACCCAAACATTTGCCCCCACTGGGTATCGAACCCAGAACCTCTCGAGATGGCGACGCCTTGAGACCAGCGTACAGACACACAGACAATATTTATCCACCGCTGGTGTTATTATAATAGCAAAGAACTTAAATAAAATATGTAATATTAAAAACGCTTCGGACTAAACCCGCTTTAATTCGATCACTCGGCAACAAGCAAGGCAAGGCAAGTTAGCCTATGATATTGAAATCTGATTTTTTCTCGAATTTAATTAAACTGCGCTAGAGTTTGTTTTAAATGAAATGAATTTCTGATTCTCAGCAAAGTTGGACTGACTTGGCAATCTAGCCCCGAATGTGTGTTTGGATTTATACATCATAGCAATGAAACATACCTACTTCAAATTTAATAAATCCATTTTAGCATGTATTTAAAAAGTTCGAAATCTCGTTTTTTGGTGAGATAAAATTTTGTGACGTGGTGGACCCGGTGATAAAATAAAAGACTTCCTTGGTGTTACTTATTGTAAATTTTATTTTGAGAACTAAGGCACAAATAGTGCCTTTGGTAAACTTATAAACTTGAAAAATATACTTTTTACTTGTAACTAATATACTTTTACTATTATCGTAACAGTTTCAATACAGATTTATAATTTTCATTTTTATAGCCAACCGCTCCAGACGCTGACTCTATTGGGAATAAAATTCGAGAACAAGACAATGAAAAATAAAAAGAGACACTGTAAATTTAAAAACAGAAACAAAGAGGAGCCAGAGAAGAGTGCAATAACAGAAAAGAGTCGCTAATACTGCTATAGCGCCTCGTTACATTTTATTAAACTCTTTATTGCACATAAACAAAAAAATACAGTGTAAAAAGCTGAAGAATACAAGGGAGGACTTATCTCTAATAGGGATATCTTTTTTATTTAATGTGAAAATGCTGTGTTTGATTACTACCAATCCAAAAGATTCCGAGTTTAGTGTATTTCTAACGCCTCGGCCAAGATACGAGCGGCGGGTGGAGCAGCAGGTGAATTCGCATTTTATTGCACGCTCAAAAAACATTTGTCACCGATCTCCGTCCGTCCGTAGCAAGCAATAAAATTTAAATTCGTCTGCCGCTCCACTCGCCGCTCGTACTTGTGGCCTAGCCGTGACAACCTAACAAAAAAAAAATCATGGCCCTGTCTCTGCAAGGGTAGCTTAGGTATGTTAACACATACGCTCGAATAATTCACATTGCCTGAAGTAAAAACAAATTATAATAATAGAGTTTTGCAAACCAAATTTTTTTAAATTCTTAGCAATATATGTAAAAATTTAATATGAACGAAACAAATTATTGATTTGGAACAGATTTGAATGAAAGTGATCATGTCACCATGAAAGTTATGAACCTGAAAGATGATGAGCGAGGGACGAAGCCCGAAGAAAAAATTGGATTGTGTAAATGATGATATACTTGGCGAGTGATAGGAGAAAATAAATAAATAGAAAAATAAATATCTTCAGACATTCACACTTAACAAGTAGCCCCATTTATAGCAACTAATGCTGCTTGTGTTACGGATACTAGATGGTGGATAAATATATTTAATCCCTTGACGGGTACTATTGAGTCTCGTTTTGTGCTCGTTGAGTAGTTAATAGATAAATACATATAAATATTCAGAATGTATACAATACATATATAATCATCGAAGACTGGAGGACAAATAACTGTATTCATCACATAAGCATCTATCCCACCGGGGATCGAACCAAGCACCTCTTAAAATGGCGACGCAAGGTCGTCTGTCGGAGGAAATGGAAGTCATATTGCGTCGAACCCAAATAAAATTGGAAACAGGGCAGGAGAAACAGAAGAACATGAAATTCTATATCTAGCCATAACCTTCTGATATCGTCATCAGCCTATATAAGTCCCACTGCTGGGACAAGCTTTCCTCATGGAGAAACACATGAGGAGTATGGGCCGTAACACCACCACGCTGGCCCAATGCGGGTTGGTGGGTAGAAACGGTCACAAATGCGACCGGGAACAACGGCTTAACGTGCCTTCCGAAGCACGGAAGAACTCGAGATCACAAAGTCTTGGTCCACGGCCTGACCATGGCGAAGGTAGCTTTGTTTTCGATCGAAGCCAAAGCGCACTGACCACTACGCCACCGAGCTCCTCTTCCTATAACTTCTGATATAATTATGATTAATTTATTTACCACGTTATGCACAGTTTGTGGCAACAGGCTCGCCATCTGTTACATGGGGAGTTAGTATTAGGCCAAATGTGATGTGGGTGTTTAGCACTCTCCTTACGGGGATAGAATGAAGATGTGTATGTGTTTTGTTTAATTACATGGTTTTATCCAGCAGTAAGTAACTCCAAAACTCAAGCAACTGAGAAATCAAAATTTAAACCTCCACCAAAACGTAGTCCAAGAAATTAGTTGCCTTAAAAATGAATCAAAAAGTTTTCTTGTTCCGCATAAATCCTTCAGTTTCAACACTCAAGGTCGGCTGAAGTTAATTTATCATTTAAACCGATTTCCCCATCCGCTGTGGGTTTCCGAACAAATAGAACTGGTGAATGCGGGATTTATTTGCTTCGGACAAATTATTTGTAAATCGGATATAGCTCAGAGACCGAAGTTTCCACCGTTCTTAAGGAAGTGCCAAGTGTAACTTTGTCTTTGGCTGACCAATGTACTGTGGCAGGGGACGTAAATGAATAATAAGAAACCGGGAATCTAGATAACACAGAATTTTTATTTCTCTCCATCTTCATTCTTACTTTACTAGTAACATCTCTATCAGTCAATTGGCTATACGAGTAAATGGGGCTAATGCCGTTTTTATGTGCTATTTACGCTTTTTTATTGCAGTGCCTTTTAAATTGAGGCTGGTTTTTACTATGGCCTTTACGCAACCACTAACAGAGTTGAGCATCTTCAGCAATATCTTTAAAAAAAGGGTTTTAATTAATTTTGTTTTCATAACTGAAAACTGGCTGTTTGGTGAAACGCGGACTATGGCAATCAAAAATCAAAAATAATTTTATTTCATAGGCTAAACATAGCACTTAAAATCGTCACATACATACACATAGCACATAGGCTAAACATATCACTTAAAATTTATTATACATAAAGTAAATTTTAATAATAAAATTGACAAAAAAGACTTAATATTCACTGCCGCGAGCGCTTGTAGCAAGTACATCCACATAGCGCTTTGACTGTGGTTGCTTTTGCTTTTGCATGAATTGCTTTTGCAGTGCTTTTGCCTAGTCTCTGACTAACCCTTAGGAGATAATAGTCGTGGTTATATGTATGTATGTATGTAGTTTTCATTACGCAATACAGAGATAGTCACCGATTTAATCTTTGCCATGGAGAAAGAATAAAAAAAGAGATATAAATGTAAATGATGTAAGGTATTGGTAATTTAACCGCTCAGATTCCAGACACGAGACACTTACCATCCATCATCCTCTCATTCATTGTTCGTGGCATCCTGAGATGCCACCCGGGATTAAATCAGGGTCTTAGGCCTGAAAATGGCTTTTTGTAGAGAAATTTGTGCACAAGCATGATGATATAATGTTATAATATGTACCAATACAGCCACGTTTGTCCAGTTTCCTAAAATAGACTTAGTTTATTTACTTTTCCTTCCGTTGATTTTTTTTTCCTTCTGGCAACACTGACAGCTAGATGTCGAAAACACAGCTGCTGATTTAATTTATAAAATTAATTATATTTTGATCTATTATTATGTTTTAAAGTGAATAATTTTATGTGAAAAGTCATAAATAGTCTGTAAAATCGTTTGTGGCACGGTGCAAAGTGTATTTTACTTGAAATCACAGTGTCAATATTCGTTAGCGGCCGGCCTCCTGTCAACTGATTGTTGTTATTGAGATTTCTGTTTTTCTGCTACAACATAACCAGGGGAGTATTGTTTTTATAAATATTTTGTAACTATTGTTAAGTGTTAGCTGGAATAACTTTGCCATAAAACATAAATTCGTATTCCAACGACCCAATTTTTTCAAATCAAATCTACCTGTCATTGTCGTACAAATCAGTTTGTAATTTCGGTCATTTTAATGTTTGTTGGTAGCTTATTCTAGTTAATTACTTTAATTATTAATAGACAACACTACCAACAAATCCACAATTCAGTACAAAACTCACTAAAGTGAGATACGTCCATCCTCAAATTATATGGGCTTGAGTCAATCTCTCTTTACTTGACATATTGTGGAAGTTAAGTTGACGGTGACCGCATAGCCCCAGACATACACCTACTTTAAACACTAGTCAATCAGTATGCAATAATAAAACAAACACATTGATAGGTGTTTTTAACTAAGACTTCCATTTTCAAGGACTAAAATCAGATTTTTCTTTTTCCTTTTCCGGTTTCTCTGTCCTGTGTAACTTGTGGAATCATGATGACTCGCAAGGCCTTATCTCGCCAAGAGGAGACCCATGAGGTCTTACAAGAATTGAAGGCCTCGAAGGAGTTGGTCAACCAATTACTGCAGGAACGGGAGGACAGTGAGAAGGAACTTTTGGACTCATTGACCAATAATAGTAAACTCAAGAAAGAAATGGCAGAGTTGTATCAACAACTAGTTTTAGTCACGGAGGAAAGGGGTAAATTACAATTCGTTATAGACCAGTTCGACCAATGCAGTGGTGAGTACGAGCAGGCCCTCAGGCGCATCACTGAGTTGGAACAATGTTTACAAGAGGCAAATAGCCAAATAAATAGTTTGGAAATGGAAAAATTAAATTGGACAACCATGCAAAACCAAAGTTTATATGAGGAGTTAGTCAGTAATACCCCTGAAATGGTGTCTGCTGCATATAACATAAATCCTGCTGTGTCCTTTAATATAACTTGTAATGACACTATTAACACATCTAAGACAATAGGGAGAGTTAAATGCAGCAATACCAAAGTGAAAAAATATTGTAAATTGAACAACTTTATCAGAAAAACTAAGACACTGATAAAGCAAAATAAATATTTTCATAAAAATGTAAAATTTAATAAAGAACGCATTATTTATCAAGGAGAATTAGATAAGTACTTAAAAATTATCAAGGAAAATCAGGAAAAATATGATAATAATGTTATATTGTTAAATGAAAAAATTAGTTTTTTACAGGACTCCTTAAGTAATTTGTCAAACAAATATAACTTATTAAGAAGTGGATGGAGGGACCACACTTTGACACCCAATTATCAGCTAAATAATAAGAAATTGGAATGTAGAAATGGGACCGGCCATTGTTCTATGGCACCTGGCCTGCTTGCCTTGGAGCAACTGGAATGGTCAATGTCAATGTGTGAGCCATCAATCTCAATTACTGAGGAACTCAATCTGTCAATAGAAAGGGTATGCCCTCTAGATTCAAAAGATAATTATAAAATATTTTGTGACGATATAGGTAAAGATTTGGGCCCCTTATTAATGAACCAACTAGGGCAAAATATTACAAATTACTGCATGCCAGGTGCATCTATGCACCACATAATAAGAAAAATTTGTAATTATGACTTAAAATATGACGATAATTTAATTTTAATCATAGGTAATAGAGGTAATGTAAGCAAAAAATCATTAAATAAGTATTATGACTGCTTGCTGGAATTAAATGTAAAAAGCATTACAATGTTTACATTTCCTTATTGTGACAGTTTATCAGAGGTAGAAAATGACATAAGATACAAATTAAACTTGTCATTGGACACCATGTCTTATTATCAAGACAAAATAAAATTGTTTGACATAAATAAATTGACATGTATTAAAAAGTATAAAAAATCATATTATTTGAAAGTAGATAGAATATGTCTATCCAATTATTTTAAGAAACAATTAGCAAAAATGCTAAGCTCCTTTTTATTAACTACAACCAAGAATTTGGTTGAGGTATGTTCTGTTGACATTGCTCCTATAGAGCAATCAAGGTACGACAATGCCTATATACAGCAGCAGAGTCCTGACAATGCTCCTTTGGAGCGAATTAGTCATGTAGAAGAAGCTCCTATTGAGCGAACTTCCGAGAAATATTTTTCTCAAGTTCAAGTCAATTATTTAAATTAAATAATAAGACAACAGAGAAGACCTCTGGCAACCTTAATGTAGTACACCAAAATATACAAGGTTTTTCTGGCAAAGATCTTGAAATTTCATTGTTCTTACATAGTCAGAATATACATGTATTATGTCTCACAGAACATTGGTTGAGAAAAAATGAATTATTAGACTGTATTGAAAATTATAAAATTGTAAGTGCATTTACAAGGGAAACTGCAATTAGAGGTGGGTCCTTGATCCTATTACAAAATAATATCAAATACAAAGAAAGATTAGATGTAATCAAGCAGTCAGTTGAGAAAAATGTAGAAGTTTCATGTGTGGAATTTGAACAATTTATAATAGTTTGTGTATACAGACCCCCTTCAGGAAGCTATGATATATTTGAGTCTGCTATGGAAAACATTCTTGATGTTGTTAGTAACAATAACAAGCATATAGTTGTCTGTGGAGATTTTAATATAAATATTTTAATGTCTAATAATTATACAAACAGATTTATTAATTTATTTCGATCATATAATCTTTATTATGTTTTCTTTGAACCAACTAGGATCACTCCCCATTCAGCTACTTGCTTGGATAACATATTTTCTAATTCCATTATACTGGATAAATGTGTTACTAACTGGTTAGATTCTGATCACACTGGGCAGAAAATAATTGTAAAGCGCCATAAAGCTAACAAAAATATTAAAATTACTTTTAGGCCAATAACAGACAGTCGCTTAAAGAGCTTTGAAAATAATATTGAGAACAGACTCCACCTTTTAAAAAATTCTACTGATATAAATGAACTGTATGAAAATCTATGCCACCATATCAATGCAGAGTTTACTAGCATATTTAAGCAAAAAACTATTTCAATAAATTCAAAAAAGAAATTCAGTGATTGGGCTACTCCAGGTATTTATATTAGTAGACGAAAACTTTACGATTTATATTATGAAAAGTCCCTATCAACCGACCAGTCTTTTATAAACTATGTCAGAAATTATTCTAAAATATTTAAAAAAGTGTGTAATATTGCAAAGGCAAACTTTCTTAGTAATAAAATAAGAAAATCCGACAACAAAGTTAAAACTACGTGGCAAATTATTAATCAAGAAACCGGTAAAACATCATTTAATGATAGCTCTTTTGAACTTAACATTGATGGCAAATTAATAATAACAGACAAAGCTGTTGCAAATGCTATGGAGTCTTTTTTCTCAGAAATTCCCGCGAAAATCACAAGTAACCTGAATTCTTCTACAGAATATGCACTTTCACTTTTAGAATGTAGTGTCAATAAATTTAATAGTCCTTTTGATTTCCATAAAATTACAACTGATTGCATAATTAAGGCATTTAAATCCTTGAATAAGAAAAAAACTGAGGACCTTTGGGGTTTATCAGTGGCAGTTATCTCAGGAATAATTAATAATATTTCTCCTTGTTTAGTGGTTATTTTCAATAAATGTATTGACGATGGGGTGTTTCCTAATCTCATGAAATATAGTAAAATTATTCCATTATTTAAATCTGGAGACAAATCAGACCCCTCAAATTTCCGCCCTATATCAATATTACCAACATTAAGCAAAATATTTGAAAAAGTCATTTACAATCAGCTGATTTCTCATTTTAGAATAAACGAATTATTTCATAATAGGCAATTTGGTTTTACTAAAGGTAGAAGTACTACTGATGCGGGTGTCGAGCTCATGAAGCAAATATTTGATGCCTGGGAAAATAAGCAGGATGCGTTAGCTGTCTTCTGTGATCTTTCCAAGGCCTTCGACTGTGTAGAACATAAAACATTATTAAGAAAATTACACCATTATGGCGCCTCAGCAAATGCGATAAATATATTAAAATCATATTTAAGTGATCGCTTACAAAAGGTGATTATAAATAAAACTGAGTCTTCAGGGGCTCCAATTCTAATGGGCGTACCTCAGGGCTCAATATTAGGACCACTACTATTTCTTATTTATATAAATGATCTTCCATCCTATGTAAACAACCTATGTGAGACGGTATTATTTGCAGATGATACATCTCTTATCTTTAAAATCAATAGAAACGTAGAAGACTTTGACGATGTAATTAACACCCTTTCCAAAGTAATGTGTTGGTTTACTCATAATAACTTATTATTAAATTCTAAAAAAACAAAGTGTATCAAATTTTCTTTGCCTAACGTAAAGCAGGTCAGTACAAAAATTAAAATTAATGAGGAGATAATTCAATGTGTTGATACAACGGTATTTTTAGGGATCACCCTGGATTCTCGTTTGCAGTGGAGATCTCATATTAACACCCTATCGGCAAGGCTCAGTTCGGCTGCTTATGCCGTAAAAAAGATTAGATTGTTGTCGGATGTTAAAACGGCGAGACTTGTATATTTTAGTTACTTCCATAGTGTCATGTCGTATGGTCTGCTGTTATGGGGCACAGCAGCCGATATTCACGACATTTTTGTATTACAAAAAAGAGCAATACGTTCTATTTATAAACTTAAACCTCGTGATTCACTACGGGAATTATTTAAAGAAATAAATATTTTGACAGTTGCATCCCAATATGTGTATGAAAACATTATGTACGTTTATAAAAATAAACAAACATTTTTAAAATGCAGCGACGGTCACAGTCTAAACACAAGACACAGGAACAGGCTTGATGTTCCAGGTTTCAGACTACGTAAAACTAGTCACTCATTTATGGGAAAGTGCATACAAATATATAACAAAATTCCACAACATGTAACTGAACTGCCGTTGCACAGGTTTAAACCGCATATTAAGAAAACCCTCATGGGAAAGGCATATTACAAAGTTCAGGATTATTTAGATGATAGGAATGTGTGGAAATCCGTTGCTTAACCTTAATAATGTTTAGTTAAATTTGCCACATTAAAGTAATGAGACGTTAATACATGTATCATTCATACAAGTTAATGTAATAAGAGATAACAATGTTTAATCTTATTCTAATCTAAAAAATGTAACACTGTGACTAATAGATTGTATGATTGGCTATTTTAAAAAAGTGGCTCATGAGTTTCTTACCGGGTTCTTCTCATGAAATGCCTTACTCTCGGAATCCGGTCGCTTGTATCGATTACAACCACAGTCAAAGCGCTGTGTGGATGTACTTGCTACAAGCGCTCGCGGCAGTGAAAATTTACTTTATGTATAATAAATGTAACTATTTATGAATGTTGACGATTTTAAGTGCTATGTTTAGCCTATGAAATAAAATTATTTTTGATTTTGATTTGATTTTACTCTTACTTTGTGTGAATACGAAAAATATGAATCATGTAGAATTCCAAAATATAGGCATATACTGTTTTACAAAGCAATTTAAATTAAAATATTTTTTATTAATGGCATTCTGAATAAACCGGGCCATTGATATAATTAATGACAAAAGAAAATGGCAGAAAACATGTGACAAGTGAAAACAAAATGGAGAATAGGATGTAGTGTAAATGTAGTTTATGATGGGTAGTAGTCATAATTTATGTAAATGGAAGTCTCGACGACAAGTGTCGCGTTGTGGGTAGATTAATAAAACCCACAGAGGGATGCAGGCGATGAATGGCGTTATGCAGAAGCTGTTTAGTCAGGGCTTTGTGGGTATGAAACCAGCGAGTCTGTTAAGGCTTTTAATCATGACATTATTGTCGTTGAGGATAGTCATGGCTTTGAAAATAATTTGTCGCCTGATTGAAGTAATAATATCAATGCCGACGGAAAATCTTGAGGGGTAATTTTTTCATTACATGCAGATAGTGGTCATTGCATCGAAAATTTTCTTTTATCTCTTAAGTTAATACCTCTGCCTACCCCTTCGGGGAATGAGGCATGATGAGTATAATTTTCTGTTCAAGACTAAGTACCTACTTAATCACTGCTAATCATTTTCTTGGTTTTCCGAGGTCTCATTCCGAATATCGTCCATTTTGAGATTTTATTTGATTGGCATCCAAGATTTGAATATTTTTAGCTTTCAATCTTGAGCTTTAACATACATAATTTAATTAAGCACCATTTCTACTTATGCAGACCCTATTTAAAAAGGGAGGTAATTAATTGGGCAGCCATTTTATTATTTGGTCAGCAACAAAAAGAACAGCCGAGAAATCATTTCGTCAGCAAACAAATATTTTGTCAGCAATATAATTATTTGGGCTGCAAAATAACTATTTGGGCAGCAATATATACGCTAAATTTATAAAATCTAGGAAAAGGATCAATGAATGATCAAGGATTAATTCATAGGAAATGTATTCTGATAGATATTAGGCTAAGGTTATATTTTTATGACCCATAAAAACAATGTATATATTTGTGTCATCAAAACATAATATATTAAACAATTTGGCAGCAGAGAAATCATTTAGGTTGCTGACGCATTAGTTATTTTGCTGACAAATTAGAAATATCTGCTGCCCATAAATGCTGACCAATTAGTTATTGTGCAGACCAATTAAGAAGTATTTGCAGCCCATAAGTTGCTGACCAATTAGTTATTTTAGCTGACCATCTGTATTTTTTGCTGACCAAAATTCGAATATTTTGCTGACCGTTTAAATAACACCCTTTAAAAAGTTTTATCAGGTCCAAAAATGGACCATACAATAACTATGTCAATTAAAATCAACCGATGTGAGTTATGTGTTTTTATTTCTCCATAAAAAATATCTACCGCTAATCCTATGGCCTCACCAGCTGCCAGCAACTCACGTGAGTTAGGAGATACGCAGCTTGTTCCGGATCGCTACACGTTATGTGACACGCTGAATATACGTGGTTACTATTCCCAGGAACATAAGGTTCATTTTGCAACGCTTTTAAATGTTTTTCGAACTGACTGGTTTAGCTACAGAGAAAACTAAATTTAATTTTAAAAAGCGGAACAGTATATGCGGGAAAATTACTGCGCTCACATTAATCAGTAATATTATGGCTGTTTGGTTTTAGGAGCTCGGTGGCGTTGTGGTCAGTGCGCTTTGGCTTCGATCGAAAACCAAACTAACATCGCCATGGTCAGGCCGTGGATGGGTGACCAAGATCTCGAGCTCCTCCGTGCTTCGTAAGGCACGTTAAGCCGCTGGTCCCGGTCGCATTTGTGACCGTTTCTACCCACCAACCCGCATCGAGCCAGCGTGGTGGTGTTACGGCCCATACTCCTCATGTGTTTCTCCATGAGGAAGGCCTGTCCCAGCAGTGGGATGTATATAGGCTGATGACGATGGTAGATAATATTAGGTGGGTTAATGAGTTTTTTTAATGCGTTAGGTTACACGCGGGAGGATCTCATGATTGCCACTGACAGTGCAATTTCGTTGGCAGAGTTTTGGGCGGACACCGTTTAGGTTCCATCGACACGAAAAGAAGAAGAGGAATGGGATAGGGGACAAATGAGCAGACGGGTCACCTGATGCAACTACCGCCGCCCATTGACACTCGCAATACCAAAGGAGTCACAAGTACGTTGCCCTGCCTTTTAAGTAGGAATACGCTCTTTTCTTGAAGATTTGTAATTTTAAAAAAAATTCTTCTTATTTAATATTTATTGTGAATTCCGGTTGGAGTTGTCGTGAAGAAATTGGTTTCGAAATAGCAGCCCGGTTATTATTATGAAATCATAAGCTTTTGGTCATCGGCAACCAGCCACGGCAAAATCAGCTGTATTGTATTACAAATTCTCATAAAAATTCTATGACCTTTCTCTTGATGAAGTTCCCTGGGGTGATAATTTAACTAATTTACTTCGGCTTAATGAATTCATGTAGCGTACAAAGCCTGCTAGATAAGAAAACTGTCGCCGAGACACCGTTTATTTTTAAATTTTATTAAACTGGGACGACCTTCGTAAATGTATATTGAGTCAAAAGTCCAAGGTTCTCCCAAAAACCTTTAAAATATAGTAATATATACATACATATAGTCACACCTATTATCCCCGAAGGGGTAAGCTGAGTCCAAGGAGCACTGTGTTCTTTAAAACCACGTTTAGCCATACAAAAATTGGGTTTGGTCAGATGAAAAATCATGAAAGAGAAGTAACAAGTGGCTTGCTCATAGCCTACACAATCACAGACCCACTACCCAATACGCCCTTATTCGCCTTTTACGACATGCTAGGCAAGAAAATCAGTTGGTAAATTCTTTTCGCGTCCCGGACCAACACGGTAATCATCACAGTAATACAATCATCATGCATCATTTTCGTCGATTCATCACTACATCTCGCCGGAGGGCGTCCCACCCACACTACGCTTGCCGAGTCGCGGTCTCCACTCAAGAACACGTCTACCCCAACGGTTGTTGGTTCTCCGACAGATATGGCCAGCCCACCGCCACTTCAGCTTGCAATAGCGACTAGGACTAACGTATTAACGTGCCTTCCGAAGCACGGTGGAGCTCGAGATCACAAAGTTGTGGTCACCCGTCCACGGCCTGACCATAGCGAAGGTAGCTTTGTTTTCAATCGAACGCCAAAGCGTACTAACCACTTCGCCACCAAGCTCTTCCAGTCTTTATTCGCTTCTAATAAGAGTCACTAACTGTCAAAAGTGTATACAAATTTTGACTTTACCAACTTCTTAAAGTCCTCATTCAGATTGGCTCTGATGGGCTTAGTCCGCCAATGCTTTTGACTTCTGCTACTCTATAAAACTCCTCTTCTCTTATGGATATATAGTTATTGAACAGCATATTTAATATTTTCAATCAATTTATTGTAAGACAGCAGCAATAACAATGTCTGCAATCACAAGTGCGAAACTACTAGAAACAACCAATTACGGTGGCCAATGAAAGGAAATTTTAAATTAATATTCACTCAAGTACTGATCGAGCCGGGGTGGTTCTGTAGTTATTGAAATTTATTAATAAAAGCAGACAATAACGAATTTTTAATTAACGACTTTTGAGTGTTCAGCATCAAGTGCTTCGAAGATTGAAATTTGGTTTTAAAATTTGTTAACATTTGTTTTTTCTTCGTGAAAAGTTTTTATTGAAAGGATCTTATCTCTAAAAAGTAATGCAGCACTGCTTACAGAGACCTTGTACCAAGCACAGAGTAAAGCCAGCAATATAAAGAAAAAAGGCGATATTCTGTGATGGTCTACCCCAGTCAGGCGTCCAATTGTCACCGATTCGATTCACCAGCACCATTAAAACCTCTTAAAATATCACATGAAGTGCTTTTCGACGTAAACAAATCACACGTATCTCTAAACGGCTTCTCGAACATTTTAGTGAGTTAGTTCTTATAACGAGCCCAATGAATGGTTTCAAGTGAGCTAATGGAAATATTTTCTGAATCGCGATTTCAGTTCGTTTGCCATTGGTATTGAACCTAAATGAAAATAAATGTGTTCAGTGCACAAACATCTGCCAGAAGCTCTGCGAAAGATTTAAAAGACTCCAATGGACAATTCCGCATCCAGTTCGAGGACCTCGGATTCTTTCCCTGGTATAAGGACCCATTATGGGAGGATACCTATCAAACTATCTATTAGCCTATTGTTATCCACTTCTGGACATAGGCCTCCCCAATGATCTCCACAACGATCGTTTCTGCGATGTCTGCAACCTGCATACTCTGGTAGGGGGGATACCTACCAGCGTAAAATTCTCCACTTGCCACTGCAGGCTTAGCAACCCACCAAAGATACTTACCCTGCCCCGAAAATCTGGTAAAACTGTAGAAGTCAGCCTTTGGACCAATCAAAAAATCCTTGGGAAACGCATCACGTATTATTATAACAAGTACTTACTTGTAAGTTATTTGCTTAAGTAACATGATAACATAGTGTTGGGATCTCCTTTTAAGTTAATAAAGCTGTGTTAGGAGAAGCCCGCTTCCACGTACGATTCATATAATAAATGTAAGCAACAAAGGTACAAGTAAGTATTAAATCTTTACAATTCTAATATATTTAACATGATGAAAACATGTCTAAATTGTTATAAATATTTATTACGAACGCCAGAAAATGTAAAATAAATATTGAAAAGAACGATCAATAGTTTTACCGGTAAACGTGCTAGGCCTACAATCTGTAAATGGGGATCCGGCTGTTATGGTTTATAAAGCTTAAACTAATATGTGGATAAATACTGGCCCTGGGACAAACCGGAGTGGGACCCAAAGGGCTGGAACTGTAAATGGATTTCTACAAGATAGGCCTTTTTGACGAGGAGTTTTAAAAGTTGACTTAACCGAACCTATCCAGCCATATAATTAAAGGTAAGATCATAAATATCATAGAAAAAGTGAATAAAGAATAAGATTAAGCCGCAAATAAAGGGTCTATTCAGTACCTACTGAGACGCTCTAAGACGGGCTTATCGCGATATCTCACGGTGCAGCCAGAAGGCGGGATTTACGGGAATATTACAAAACACGGTATCAAAACTTCTTAATTTCTATAATATTAAGTAACCTTGAGGAGTTCGGTGGCGTAGTGGTTTGGACTCTTTGGCTATAGATGCTGGAAACGAAGCTTTTTTGTGTGGATGTGTAACTAAAACGTAAAACGAATCCGGATTTGCTTTCAAATGGTTTCGGTTGTTCCATATTATCATGTGGCCATTTTCGGAAGATTGTCGGTAGCTCGTTCCCGGCGGATTTATTGCTTAGGGAATGCTCTGAGTTATCATAAGATTAGATGTGAGATTAATTAATATGCTTTTTTTATGAGGGAGTAAACAAGAAGACAGTTCATAGCTTGAAAGTGATTACCGACGTCCAAGGACACCCTGAAAGAAGCAAGAAGCAACGAAGCAACCTGCAACGAGGCGCTATATCTATATGAGTATTAGCGACTCTTTGCTGTTATTGCGCTCTTCTCTGTTCTCGAATATCATTCCTGTCAGAGTCAGCGTCTGGAGATGGTGGGCTCGGTAAATTATTATAAATATTATATTGGGTCCTTACCTATGAAATTGGTGTTTTTTTCTCTCTTAATATTTTGTCTGTAACTATAAATATTCAGAGTATTCCTAAAAAATAATTACCTCGTCTAAAAATAGACTATATTTTTGAGCTCTTTTGATTTGTTTTGATAATTTGTTGTAAGTTTAATTGTGTTAAAATTGGACACGGAGACAACTCTTCTTAAGTGACTCCCGAATACATCATTTTATTTTCATTCACTTAAAAACCATAAATAATTTTTATGAATATTACACATCTTACTAAAACTTGTCTAATGATAGATGCCAAATATTATTATCTTTGGATTTGTCGTTGTGAAGAAAACTGAAAAAAGTTTAGTATGGAAAATGCAGAATTCCCCATAATCTCCATACAAAACACCAATTTCATAGGTAAGGACCTAATAATAACTATAAAAGTGATATTAATAAAATTATAAAACTAGTATAAACTGTAACGTTATAATTCAAGTATTGATGTTGTTTATAAGACACTATTGCAAGTAGCGCAAACCTTTGATAATATCTTTAAGATTTATATGCAGTGATTTGTGAAATTAACTTATTTGTAAGTTGTTTCAGTGCGCCTTAGTTCTTTATCAATAAATATAACAAATGAGTGACGTCAAGAAGGACTTTTATTTATATCCGGGTCCACCACGTCACAAATCGATGCCAAATAAACGGTGTTTCTACAAAAACATTTTCGGGATACATCGGTTCAAAATCGTTCGGGAAACACTAACCATGTCAGCGCATGGTTGTCAAAGATTTAATATTAAAGCAAATGCCTAGAGCGTGCTGCATCGACTGAAATATTCATTCACCTTCGAATCAATTTAAAAACTCTATTTGCGCCGCGGTTATAAGCCGGCACCATAATGCTTGATTTAATATTAATGCGGTTAAAGACGCCAAAACAGCTTCTAAATTTTTGGGTAGCTTTTAACATATAGAAAAGGATAGATGTGCTTACGAAAGCATTTAGGTTTTGTTTTAAGTTTTGTCCTAAAAGAATATATTCACTTTAATTAAATGTTTTGTATTCCTATTCGAAAACTATTCGAAAGCAGGTGTATACTGATCTGTCTGAGTGACAAAGAAGAAAAAAAAATAATGAATGTTGTACCTACAGCACAGATTACTAAATAGTTAGTACGTCCTACAGGGTCAGTTGCAATAAGGCAATAAACTGAAAATCTCCTAAAGATTTGCAATTTTATGAATTTTAAATCAAAATCAAATTATACCACACATTACCACACCAATAACCTTAACCTTAACCAATGGGGATTGTATCATTTTTTTAAATTGTTATGAAGTGAAAACCATTTCGAGGAATAAGGTCGCTGATCGTAGCCTATTAGTTAGAATGCGAAAATAATCATGGATTATTAATATTTTAGCCTTTAAATGAATAACCTTCATTTGCCCTTCAAATGACGTCACTGCTGGCTGAATATCAGTAATGTGTTTGCTATGACAGCAATGACAGAAATGACATTTAAACTGTTAATTCGCGTCTCTTGTGGTATTTTTACAGTAAAAAAAACTTAGAAAAAGGATGATATAGAATATACATACGCGTACACCCGTAAAGGATAGAAATAAAGTATGTGTCAAAACTATGTTGCTATGCTAATAAACATTTTCCCAATAATCATAATGTTAATAAATAAGCAGTAACATATTTGGAAAAATAAAACCACTTTGTTGTTATTATTTATTTTTTATTTTATTTTATTTTTCTTGGGAGAATAAACATTATCACAGTAGAATAATATTACTTAAGATTAAAATACATATAAAAAAAAGCGATTGTGGAACCCACAACATTCTCCACAAATTAAGTTGAAAATCATGCCAAAGACGTATTATGAACAAATATAAGTATATATCCCGTCTCCTAAGGGTTTGTCAGGGACCAGGCAAAAGCACCATAAAAACAGTCCTTTGCCATAGTCTGCGCTTCACCAAGCAGTGACTACACTCAGCGTGACAGGAGGTGAGCCCGTCGCCGCTGTAAGCTGTTAGATGTTTGTGTAGTTCTAAATCCATTAGTCGCCTTTTACGACACCCAAGGGAAGAGAATATTTTAATTTTAATAAATACTTACAGATTTTACAATAACTACAGCTTCCCTTTCTTGAACAGAACTACTGGTGTTATCAGCTGTACTAGGACTCTGAAAACAGTTTTGAACAAGCAGTTTAATAAACAAAATATATCCAAAATTTTAATTCCATAACGCTATTTTAATTGTAATGAATTTACCACAATCAGAATATCTTGTTGAATCGTAGCAGCTTGGGGTTCATTTAGTACTTTATCATCATAATTCTGAAAATCAGAAAACAGACATAGAATTCAAAATATATTCAGTTCATTTTTAGTTCTTTGTTTAAAAATACATAAGAATTTATTTTAAACTATTTTTCAAAAAAAAAATGTTGAAATCAAAGAACTTACATGTATCCACAATTTTGGAAATGCACTTTTATCCAAAAATACTTTGCGTAGGGTCTTACGAAAGAATCGGGTCTCAAAATGCTTAGAGCATATGCGCGTGTTTGCGGTTGGCTTCCAATTTAGCCTACCAGTCGCTTTAACCCATGCATCACGCACTTTCTCATCGTTAGGGAACCTTCAATATAGATAAATAATATTAGCATTATAATGTTTGTATTAGGGTGCAGTCCAGCATACGGTGATAGTTCGATTCCCGCCTAGTGGCAAAATAAAGTTTAAAAATATTTTAATGTACCAGGCTATGTTTCTAGTGTGCAAAATGTGCAACGTAGAAAATCTACAATTATTTGTTGTTATTTAAAAAATATTGTGAATAATAAGCATAGATTACATACTTTTCTAACAGACGGCATAACCCAAATGTAATCTTACTTAAAGAATCCATAGGAGTTCTTATCACACCCAGGATTAATTTATAAATATGCAATTAATTTCACAAACAACCTAAATGGGGCTAATTAATATCTAAGATAGTCATGTTTCATAAAGTGACTTAATGCAGAATTTACCAATTAAACAATTATTTGCGATAATTGGTATAACAAAGAACTATGTATAAATCAAGTAAATTGTAAAAAATGGCAGGTAATCCATTAAGGATATTTAAAATAACTAATTTTAAATATTTCCCTTTAAGTATGGGTAATTTACATTTTCTTCGACAGGTATCCCTAAAACACATAAAACCCGGCTAAATTCAGATAACACTTAAAATGGCAGCCTCCCTTGACTTTCGTTGACATGTTTTCTTAGTCGGCAAATACGATAAAGCAACAAATTTTCATTAGCTATTTATCGTATTTTTTCACGCTATTTTGTACACGATTTAATGTAAATAAGCGGTAACTAGTAATAGTACACTTAGTGATTTAGATAAAACGATGAAATATGGTACTTACGTGTGAAACGTTATGTTTTCGTGTTTTCGTTCACTGCGACTTTTGCAGCCGATAATACAACACTGTACCATTGCTTATAAAGGTAGTGGACTAAAACCCAATAAATACTTGTATGATTAAGCAGTAATCACAGTCCAAAACGTAATATTTCACGACGACACAAAGAAACACACATTACTGTTTGGCACATACGGTACGTGTCAGACAAATAAAAACACGAACTCTAATAAGGACAGAAAATAGTATACCTATCTCTACCGCACTTAGGAAAACACTGTTTAACTAGCTTGTTCGCTCTTGACATTGACATAAGCATGTCAGTTCTATATCATCCTTTTTTTAAGAAAAAAAATAAAAGAATGAGTGACACATGAGTGTTGACATTTGTTTGACGGCATTTTTTTCCCCTTGAAGCAAAGGCCTTACACAATGTTACGCCAACAGTGACGTCATCGTAATAAAACGATCACGTTTTTTCAAAATTCCGTAAAAATGTTAATACTTTAAAAATAACGAAAATATTGAAATTAGTTTCTCAAATTGATCTATTTTATCCATTTCAACTATAAAAACAGCATGTCGAAAATATTAGACAATCCCCATTGGATTAATTTTCAGCGTCAATAAACGTAAACTTGTACCTATATTCGTATTGTCGTATTTTTGATTGGATAACAAATAATAAAGATATGGAAGCCAGTTCACGCTGATACCCAATGGAGTGCGCATATTATCGGCTGGTACTACCATTTAGGTCACTGCTTAATGACCTGTCATTTAACATTTTTGTGCAAGTATAGTCAACCATAAAATTGCCTTATCACTTTTGACAAAAATTTCCTTCCAAAGTAAATTATTAATGTATTATATATCTGTACCTGTATTATATATTTTTTTATTATTATTTATTTGAATTTTAGTTTCTAATAACATTACTTTAACTCTTTCGCACTCGTGTATCTTCTCTTTCAATACAACATTTTATACAGCTGTGATGGGTTGGCCAGCAGCGATCCCTATTAGAGATTTGTTCTCCTTTGCATATTATTTTTAATGTAGTAAAGAGTTTAATGTCATTGCTCAAGTATCCAGCGGAGTTTGAAGTATGTTTTATTTTAAACAAATTATAAAAAGTTTATAAAGTAATAATGTTCTATTAAAAAGATCTAAATGATGATAAAACAGAAATAAATAAACTCCATTATTAATAAGGCAGGTATAACTACCCCTTCGTATTCCGCGATGCTCGCCAAAATTTCGCCAGCTCCAATACTTTTAAGCACTATCTGAACGTAGTTTCATCTTATTTATCTTTAAAATATAAAGGAGTTTTTCTAGGAGAGGCAGAAGTATCATTGGGCCTCTAGAAATTTAATCAGAGGGGAAACTGTAGGGCTGAGATACCTCTTACGAATGTCAGATTAATGAATCATTGAGATGTTTTAAGGGCAAAGGAAGGTAAAGTTTACTAATAAATGGTTGCTGAAAAATCAGTTCTATGAAAGATTTTTATTTGATGTTGGGTTCTTTTCTAAGGTTATTCCAAGGTACAGATAATACTTCTGTTCTAAAGTGCTTATGCTTATTTTATTTATATTACCTAACGACACAAAACAGGCGCAAACTAGTCACAAAGATGCGGAAACTGTCCGTATTGATGAAGAAGAAGCCACTTTTTTGATTGAATTGAAGCAAAACATTGTTTGAAAAGGCTGGATTATTTCCAAAAAACATACTTCATATTCCTTTTGTTTAGGATGCTTTTGCCTAGAAAGTGATATACAATTCAAATTCAATATAGATTATCATATGAAATAAATAACCAATAACTCGTCAAAAGAAACGCTAAATCACGAGAATGACTAAAACAAAAATTTCGTAACAGTCTTTTCATCAAATTAGCTACAGCATTACCAAAATATAATATCCAATCTTGCTCAAGCAAAAGTAATTCCGAAAAAAATATGGGAGTTTATCCTGAAAGTCATGCTACAATGCAATGATAAATGAGGTTTCCAGTCACTGACAAGATATACTGGTATAATAAAGAAGATATAATTAAGTTGACATGTGCTGTTATGGGCAGACTTTACTCCAAGATTAGATTCATCCAAGATTTGATTCTGAGTAGAGCAATTAATCATTAACAGTTTTTATATGACAGCGATAATGTAGGAATGTAAGTCATCTGTCACTTGTAATATTAGGATATTTTTTTTACAAAGATAAATGATTCGATGCAATACTCGATTTCAATAAAGCAGAATATTATAATGAATTATAAATATAACAGTTGCCAAACACTTCAGAATTTGTGTCACTGGAACTAGAACCGTCTCCTCCTTGGTCAACACTTTCTCTGTTAGATATTTTGCAACTTGGAGGTATTGAGTCTTGGGTCTTATGAGATTTGAACTTTTTGCAACCATATGTTATTTTGCAACTTGAACATTACGAGACTAAAATTTCTAGTGGTTGACAGAATCGGGTGTAGGTCAGGATGTCCGGGTTTTGTTTCCCTATGGGGGAGGAAATTTTTCTGCTCGGTTTGTTTGATGGTAGGGCTTCTAACCACCATTTTACCTAAACCTGTCGCCATAATGCTACAAAAAGTAATGAATGTATATAAATGCTTAAACCATTTAGCTTAAATAGTTGGTTATCTTTAGCCAGTTGCTTGTTGAGGAATACAGGTGAAGCTCGCTTCCACCTTCGGCTTAATAGTCACTTATCGTTAGGTGATATGGAGGTGCTTGACTGTCATGTGTAAAAAAGGTAGGTTTTCGCAAAACACACTTGTTGTTATAAATAAATATTAACAACAATGAATCAGCATTTATCACAACAACATCTAAACCAACATCTAAGACACTTGAAACCGGCATATACTCGTACAAGCTATGAAGTTTATCTAAATGAAACATTTTAATGACTGTCCAGTTGTCTGGTATCGTCTACTTTAACCATTTTTAGGTACGACAGACTGGACAGTTTAATGTCCTATAAAATAGATAGAAACCACTGGCCCCTCGTCGTTTTACATTGTGACAGTTTCACTGTTTGACTTTTGTAGTAATAAGCGTACCTCAAGGGTGTATTCTCGAACCAAAAACGTATAGAGAAAACTAATCAGTTTACAATAAGCATAGTTATATGTGATCCATGATCTTGTGTAATCGTTATGTGTTTTAAAATATTAAAATTCTGAATTTGAATAATGGGATCAATATTTGAATGTCGCCAGAAAAAGGATTTTAGCAGTTATGCTCGTTTTATAATTCTTTGGGCTAAATAAACTTTTATGAGCTGCTTCAACGTATTCTAACATCTCATATATTTACTATAAACATAGAAATTCTAAATAGACAATTGTATTATCTAATGCATTACTGAGGAGCTCGGTGGCGTAGTGGTTAGTGCGCTTTGGATTTGGAGTTCGATTGAAAACAAAGCTACCTTCGCCATGATCTCAAGCTCCTTCGTGGTTCGGAGGGCACGTTATGCCGTTGGTCCCCACCAACCCGCATTGGGCCAGCGTGGTGGTGATACAGCCCATACTCTTCATGTGTTTCTCCATGAGGAAGGCCTGTGCCCAGCACGGGGGCGTATATATGCAGAAAACAATGCATTATTATGAAAATGTATAGTCTAAACTTATAAAAACGCGCGGACTATGAGCAGGCGTGCTTTTGCGGTGCTTTTGCCTAGTTCTTCTTCTGCCTTCTGAATAACCTTTAAAGGATAATAGTCGTGATTATATGTATGTATGTAATGTATATAAAAAAAGAATAGAAGTCAGATGCATTACAAATTATTATATACTATATTATTGGGTCCTTACCTATGAAATTGGTGTTTTTTTTCTCTCTTAGTATTTTGTCTGTAACTATTAAGATACAGAGTATTCCTAAAAAAATAATTACCTCGTCTAAAAAAAGTCTATATTTTCGAGCTCTTTTGATTTGTTTTGATAATTTGTTGTAAGTTTAATTGTGTTAAAATTGGACACGAAGACAACTCTTTTTAAGTGCCTCCCGAATGCATCATTTTATTTGCATTCACTTAAAAACGATAAATATTGTTTTATGAAGTGTGATATTACATATATTACTAAAGCTTGTCTAATGATAGATGCCAAATATTATTATCTTTGGATTTGTCGTTGTGAATAAAACTGAAAAAATTTTAGTATCCAAAATGCAGAATTCCCCAAAATCTCCATACAAGACATCAACTTCATAGGTAAGGACCTAATATATAATTTATATTGTAATTTGTATTATAATTTGTACTCAATACTAAACCCCCTAAAATATTCTTTAAAAGGGGATTGTAAGAAGGAATGTCGTCTGTACAAATTAAAATTCTGAAAGAACGAGTACATTTCTATAAGTACAACGGATTATAACATTTTCCCGTTTCTATCTCTTTTTCCTGTCTTCTAAGATCCGAAATACGTCTAACTTGTCGGTGACAAACGTTGGCTGGCGTGGCAGCTTTCGTTACAGTGCTGCGGAATGTTGAAATTATAATTCGCTTCCAAGTTTTCCATGTTGTTTCCAAATTCTTTTAAAATACAGCAAGATGATCTAATTATACATTTCAGTCTGTTTTCAACTGGTTTTCCTGTTACAAAATTTCCATAACAAACTTATCGCGGAAAAAATTAGATTTTGCAGAAGCTACTGACAAAATAATTTTAGTATTTATTTTCTATATTTTTTATATTGGATGAATATTCATTTTTATTTTAATGGTACACCCACATTTGTAACAAATGAAAGCCTATTGCATAATCGTGATGACGTTTTTCTTCTTCATTTGTTTATTTATTTATATTGCTTCATAAATCTTAATTGGGTTCGTCATTTATGAGTTTTTAATGATTTGAATACAAACATCATTGCAGACCATTACAATAAAATCTTAGCAGATAGCACTACAATGTTATTAATTAAATTATTATAAAGTAAAAAAAATATAGATAATCATTGAGTAGCAAGCCACCTGTTACATGAGGACCTAACATATCTGGCGAAATGTGGGTGTTTTACACCTCTGCCTACCCCTTCGGGGATAGATGCGTGATGATATGTTATGTTATGGATTGAGTAGCAACATTATTCTTGTATGTATTATTGTTTATGTGTAAACATGTGTCTTATTTGATTCCTTATTTTAAAGTACCAATTCCAATCGTAGTTGCAGACAATATTCTTCAGACGCTATGAATAGTTGAACAGTCGATGCGAACCACTCAAAAACTTGTCCTGCACTGGTTCTCTCTGGTTCTCTGGTTTCAATTTATTGGGAGCAATATCTAGAATACTAGGTGCTAGGAAAAAATATGAATTTAATTATAGCAAATTGACTTCAGCCTAGAACGATTGGTTTTCCAATTGTACTGTCGACACTTTTAGACATGTTTTTGATAGATATTGTTGTTGGTCTATTGTCTTGAGAATTAAAGAAGTTCTAACTTCTTGTGTAATTTTCATAGATATCAGTGAAAACAAAACTGATTTCCGAGGGTACAGTCAACATCTTTAAGGTTTAAACAATTATTTACCACAAAGTATCGTATTTCCTGCTTAATCATTTTTTTACTTAATGTTTTTTTGCTTTTAACATGTTAAAGTAAAAAAACCGTTCAGAAATGTTTACAATTTTGTTCATTCAGATTTGATGATTCCATCATTAGGAATTACCTACAAGTTTTATTGAAGTAAGCATTAATAGTATATTATTCTTGAAATAGTTTTTAGGTATCGGAGTTCGGTTCCGTCTATAATTAATAAAAATATTACGTCAAAAATGCTCAGAGTAAACAGAACTGGAGTAGCCTTTGTCTAACATTCCCCTCTGCCAAATGCACAAGCATCGGATGCTTGCACGTTTAATAAAACTAGTTGAGCCGCCATTTTGACAGCCATAACATTGTAAACGTTGCGGCGAACAGAGCTCCCGCAAAAATGCCTGCCTGTGCTGTTTTTTGTTGTAAAAATAAATAGAAAACATCGAGTATGCTAGAAGATGGTGTCACCTTTTATTTATAATTATAATTTTTAAGATTTCATGATTATTTACTTCATTATTTCTTGTTTTAGAATTCTACGATTTCAAATTTCGAGCGCTAGTCTCGTGGGGAGTGCGGCTGTGACGTTGTCAAAACGCACACCCCACGTGACAATTTTATGCGTGTGTGTGCGTGAAATTTAAATTTGTGTGTCGAATTATGCATATGTGCATTTGTAAAAACGGCTGGCTTTGAGTGTAGTGGTAACCTCACCCCCCGCAAGAAATGGCAGAAAAAAATGTTTGAGAAATTGACTAATGGCTACTCCAGTTCTGTTTACTCTGAGCAAAAATGGCAATCAAAATGTTAAATTCAAACTGAATTCAAAGCAGTAAAAACATAAATATATCCAAAAAATTATTAATATGTCGTGTCTGTGGTCAGACCTGTCGCCGACAAGTATACTATTCGATAAATGTAATAAAATGTATATGCAAAAGAATGTCTGTCATGATCATATAAGTCGGAAGATGCTGGTCATAAAACGCTCAGCAAAGATCAGCTTGCAAGCAAGAACAATAATGAAATCAGACTGAATAAATATGCCCATCCTTTAAAACAAATACCTTATAAGTTAAATAACTACAGTTTTCGCTGCCATTGCTATTTTCAAGTATTTTTCCACGAGAGTTAGAGAATTGTGTACATTGTCCAAATAACGACACTTTATTTGCAATTTCTCTTGCCCTCCCACGGGAACTGGCAGTTTAAACTCTTCCTGATTTATGTTACCCTGGTCACTCCCATGCGGTTACGATTTCACATTTCATTTAATGGAGGTTGAATTTAGATAGAACTGCGAAATTTCGCATTAAAAGTTTTGCAGCTGTTCAGAACTTTACTTGTATGCGCGTTTATGAGTTATGTTTAAAAAAACAAAATTGCAGGTTTTTGGCGGCATTCAACTATGGCGGACGTGATTTTTATTTCGATAATTGTAATATTGTACGGAGTGGATATTGTTACGTAAAATCAGTGTAGTTTTGTGTAATAAGTGTCTGTGATGATGTGCAATGTGGAGGATTATCGGAATTAACGTCAAGTGGTGTGAAAAGTGATGAGTTTTTTATCGTGGTAATCCACCTCATCCAAGTAGTACCACAATGTCTGTCATCGATCGTTTTACGCCAAACTCTCCCAAGATGCATTGAAATGCATTACACTAGCATTTCAATGCAAACTACTGAAGAAATGTATACTGAAGACATGGCTGTATGGGCTTTGTTCCCTTTGCCTTCCCAGCATGGGAGAATTTTACAAAAAAAAAAACAAAATTGGTGCACAGATAACGCAAAGATTCACATACATAAACTTGTGTGTTGCGTATTTTGTTTTTTTATAAGAATAATTAAATCATCACTTTTTACAATGGTATGGTACAATGCGACAGATATTAGAAGTACATAATACAAAAAAAAAATTGTTTATATAAAAATATTTCTTATTATTATAAAAGAAGGCAGTTAATGTGATATGTGCCAATTGGTGATACTGAGAACATCTTTTTTTGAAGTCGGTAAAAAATAGGTTTTATTTAACAGTTTTATTTCTATTTACATCAAAAAATTGAATGCTACGGACATGGAAGAGGAATCAATGTCACAAGTATATGGTGTGTATATATGTGAATGGTGCTAGAGTGAGACAAAAACCAAGAAAGCATTTGATTGATTGTGTGAATCGTGATAAGAGAAGAAAAGAGGTGGATTTTGAGTTAACGAATTACAGAGGACAATGGAAGCGGACATGTTTTGCCGACCCTACTTAAAACGAGAAAAGGGAAGAAAGAAAAAAGTTTACATTTAAATCGAAAAAATTGAAATTACCTATTATTTAAACCCCATTACTTCCAATTAGCAACGACGCAGATACATCTGGCGTATTCCGAACTCATAGCAAGATTCGATGAAGATTTCCAGTTAATCTTCATTCGGAGTTGTTCATACGTGACGTGTTTCTTTATAAATGATGTTTGTATTTTAGTTATACTAATACTAATTTTAGTTATACTAATGAAGATATAGATCTCCAAACGGAAGATCAACACAATACCTACATTAATTCGCAGGATAAAAGCTCCTTCTGAGTAGTGAACTGGCTAAAAGAATGTAATGGAATGTATAATCAAGTCTTGTTAATATTCTTGAGATCAGCTGCCCTACTCTGTTACCAAATTTCAATGGATATGAATTGGATTTTCGTAATTTCAAATACTTTTTAAAAATTATCTAATGAATTACGTTACAGAGTAGGGCAGCGGATATATCTAATATTTATGTGATCTAAAAATTAATATAGTTTTTTTAGCAATTTTGAAATGATCCTTTTTGTTAAATTTATTGTGCATACTATTTCGAAATCATGGTCTAAAATGACACATTTTCACTGTTGGAAAAAGAGAGTTCAATGTTTTGTCATTATCTATATAAAAAGGTTATCGCTAGATTAGGTTTTACTATTATTATGAAACAATATTTTATTCTCGAATGGCTTCCACGTATCCCACGATCTTTGATATTTGCCATAAGCTTCTGCTCAAACTTTGATCCGTTCTCCTGAATCAGTAATAAGTTGTCCAAACTTGCAATAATAGGGCGAGCCATTTTCTGCCTTACTTATCTTAGGAAATGTTTCTAGCGCAATGTTTAGCTTATAAAAATATCACGCCTGTATTCTCTCTCAGTCTCAGTATGTAAAAGTCAACACATATTTTTAGTTAAAGTTACAATAAAATCAAAAGCGGGTAACTGAACTACGATGAATACAGTGAGACAGACGTTACATATTGGCTTATAGTAAGTCTTTTATAATAACAATTTAACAATGACTTTCACTGGCTTACTGGCTTTACAGTGGAAGGCGTGTGATAAGTTAGTGCCTCGGTATCGGGCATATCTGCAAAATCTCCACGTTTTTCCTTCTCATTTGAGTCATTCCTTGCGAGCAGTTCAGAATTTGCAGAAGCTACAATCTGAGACTCCCAAGGCGTCCCGACCTAGCCCGACAAGACCGCCAGGCAGACACTGACAGAAACACAGAAACTAGGTCACCAGAGAGCAAGGCGAATGCTACTTCCTTTTTATAATCAAAATCTGTTCGACTAAACCTTTTTCTATTATAACACCCTGGCAGATTTGATATTGACATAATATATTTGTATTTTGTATTCTCTATTATTCTGTCATTTGCACATTGTTTTCTTCTCAGTTATATCTTGCAGTGCACACTGTGTTAACCTTCATTTAGTTATTTTCAATAAAACCAAAGCAAATCACATCACCGAGTTTCATTCTTTAGCATTAGGCACTTCTCAAAAAAGATTGACACCAAAAGAGGACACGGTCCCATGAGCCGACCATTTTTTGTTTTCCAATAAGTTTCTGGTTACAAGCCCGTGCGTCTAAAAGTTTCCCTCGTCATGTGTTTGAATTAGTAACTAGTTGCCCAAACTAGTTCCAACTAAAAGTCCAGGGCCGACTGATCCGTGGAAATGTTAAATGTCATTTCGGGAGTTTTATTAGATGAACCTCTCGTTAGTCGTGTGATGTGGTCCTTTTGCGTTCCAAGGTGAAATGCGTTAAGGATTTGTTATTAAGCAGATTATTGGGTCTAGTCATTTTCTATATTAGACTGAGTGCTATTAATTTATGCTTTTATCGTGTATTTATATTCCTTACTTACCTAGCAACTACCAAGTCCATATTTAGGGAAAAAATAACTTTAACTCCTTGAGGGTCAGCGCGAAGACCGGTGTTCACAAACAATAGATGTTTCTATTGAATCTGGTTGCTGACCATTGACAGGTGAAACATTAAAAAAACTTTATAATATATACCAACATTTTGTAAAATGACAATATGAAAACTTTATTACCACGTGACGACCTCCGTGGTCGAGTGGTCTGTACGCCGGTTTCAAGGCATTACCATCTCGAGAGGTTCTGGGTTCGGTCCCCGGTGGGGGAAAATGTTTGGGTGATGATTTTTCAGGCATTTGTGTTCCAGTCTTGGATGTTTATATATTCAGTATATTTATATGTATTTATCTATTAAAATTATATTTATCTGTCATCTAGTATCCGTAACACAAGCAGCATTAGTTGCTTAAAATGGGGCTAGTTGATAGGTGTGAATGTCTGAAGATATTTATTTATTTATTTATTATCACATTTAAATCTCCAAAGAGATGGCTAAGTTATAAATAAGGGGGCGAGTATGTTTTGTCCAGACATAGTGCAAAGTAAGTGATTTTGAAAACGTTTTCTGTTATCGTCCAAACATGATTTAAAAATATTCAGATTGATAATTCATGACATACATCAATCCAGTAGTAGTTATCGAATTAACAGTCTCTAGAACCGTCATTTGTCAAGGTCATCCAAGTATTAAGTGGCGCTAAGCCCCATTGTGGCTTTAAGAACATTGCTCTCAAGACTAATTAAATCAGAAACTCCTACCCGAAGTTGCTACTCATCAAGCCTCTAGATGTAACTTAGGCAAAATACGAGAGAAAACTTGAAGTAAACAAGTTAATAGGTAAGAAAGGTTGGTCACGTCTGTCGCTGCGCTTATTTGTGCACCGGATACGTGTCCCGAATGCTGATACGTTCTTAATTCTAGCTTCACGACACCTGACTTGAGGACTTGAGTATTATAAATAAAGGTATGGACAAAATTAGATTCTTCGTATTTATTATTCTTCTGAGCATTACTTACAAAGCAATTGGATTTGAGAGTGGTCACCGCTATTTGGGAATGCCAATGCTGTTTCCAAATGTAATTATAGAACTCTATACCCACAGACTATATGTGTCCCACTGCTGGGCGCAGGCCTTCCTCATGGAGAAACCCATGAGTAGTATGGGCCGTAACACCAACCATGCTGGCCTGATCCGGGTTGGTGTATAGAAGGGACCAACGGCTGAACGTGCTCGAAGCACGGAGGAGTATGAGATCACAAAGGCTTGGTCACTCATCCAAGGCCTAATACGACCTGACTAAAGCTAATGACCTGACATCTCTGCGTACCCCTTCGGAGATAAAGATGATGATATTAGGTCCTTACCTATGAAATTGGTGTTTTGTGTGGAGATTTTGGGGAATTCTGCATTTTCCATACTAACATTTTATCAGTTTTCTTCACAACGACAAATCGAGATATAATAATATTTGGCATGTATCATTAGACAAGCTTTAGTAATATGTGTAATATGACACTTCATAAAAATTATTTATCGTTTTTAAGTGAATGCAAATAAAATGATGTATTCGGGAGGCACTTAAAAAGAGTTGTCTCCGTGTCCAATTTTAACACAATTAAACTTACAACAAATTATCAAAACAAGTCAAAAGAGCTCAAAAATATAGTTTTTTTTAGAAGAGGTAATTATTTTTTAGGAATACCCTGAATCTTAATAGTTACAGACAAAATACTAAGAGAGAAAAAAAACGCCAATTTCATAGGTTAGGACCCAATATGTTGTGATATTGACACAACTAATGCCCCATCTCACATCTAAGTACTAGAGTATGTATTGGAGAGAAGGTGCAAGATTATCTAGAATGGCGAATAAAACAACATAAACCGGCCTCACCCTATTGGCCTTGTTGTATAGTGCCCTTGCTCGCCTCTTTGAAGGACGCAGGTCGAATAGTCGGGAAAGTTAAGTAAGAAGACAAAAAGATGTGAAAGATTATGTAACTGAGAAAGGGGAGTGCTAGCAAAAATGCAAAAAAAAATCTGTTACTTTGTCTATCAATCAATCAAAATCAAATCAATCAAAAATAATTTTATTTCATAGGCCAAGTTTGGCACTTAAAATCGTCAACATTTTACATATTATGCATTTTACAAAATAAATAGCTTATTATAAATTATTTTAAAATTAGAGAATTGAACCATGTATTAAAGTTCATTACCGCGAGCGCTTGTAGCTAATACAGGCTTAAGTGTGGTTGGTGCTTCCAGTTAACTGATTTGCTTGTATTAGGTAAAATATATTCATACGAAAGCGAAAATAATATTCATAGCAGGTTTATCATGCCTAGATATTCTGATTAATCAGAATATCTAGATTTTAGAATATCAGTTTTAAATTTATCACTGATATTGATATTATGCAAAGAGCTTTATTGGTTGGCGTATGAAGCAAGACCCTGCAGAGTTTCGTAGAGATTTACGATAGACGCAGTTAGATAAGAAACTAATATGGGAATTCGCAGTAGTTGCGGTTCGAGATTAATTCTCAAGCAATCCCGAGACGTGACTATAATACGATACAATGAAATTTATCCTCTCGATAGGTTTTTGGTCCGATTCAGAGTTCTCATCAAGATTTTGTTGAAGACTATTGAAGTGAGATAATTTGTAATTGAAAATCTGTCAATGGATATACGTCCTACAAGTTTGAAGGGTAGGTTGTAGTATCTATGATACCAACAAAAGATTTAGGACAATTTGTCCTAGTCTCGAGGTTGAGTAACAAACGTGTTTTATTATTCTTTCTAGAGTTACGCTTTTGTATTATTTTATAATTTTCTCGGCAAAATCTAAGTAGACAGTGAATTTGTCGGAATGATTGCTTAAGATTTTGTGTCGAAGAAAACCCTATAATCAAAAATAACATCATCATAACATAACATATATACACAGTTGCTTGGTTCTCAATATCGAAACCAACGTATCATCTACGAGTAGAACGCCAAATAGCTCTAGTTAATTCCTCCTCCTCTTAGATGGTATCTTCATTACTGAAGGTCGTGTCTAGCTTGAAGTGTTGATCACTCGATGCACTATGCTTCTCCACGTCCTTCTGTCTTCAGCAGTCTTCACTGCTCCGGTTATTGGCAGGCCCGTAAGCGTCTTTACCAGGTCTGACCAGCGGGTAGGTGAGCGACCGCGTGATCTTCTCCCGTCGACCTGACCAACTACCATCAGCTTCTCTAGGCTGTCAGAGTTTCTACAAACGATGTGACCGAAGTATTTAAGAATGCGCTGGTAGCATAAGGCGGACAGCCTTGTGGTGATTCCGAGCTCTTCCAGAATGGAAACGTTGGTTCGGCGTGCAGTCCATGGGATTCTTAACATTCGCCTCCAGCAACACATCTCAAAAGCGTCAATCTTTGCCCTTTCACTCTGTCTTATCGTCCACGATTCGGCACCATAAAGGAAAATTGAAAATACCAAAGTCCGCACCAGCCTCACTTTTGGTTTTGCGGGATGTATTGCGATCTTTCCATATCCTAGTGAGTTTAGACATCGCCGCTTTGGACATTTGAATTCTGGCTATTTCGTTTCCACTGCCTCCCTCGTTGCTAAGAAGAGATCCAAGGTATACAAAGTGGTCAAAAATTCCAGGTCTCGGAGTTCGTTAGAGCGAATGAGCATGCCAGGTCTGTCTACTACCAGCACCTTGGTCTTTGCCTTGTTAATAGTAAGGCCCACTAATTCGCTCTCCTTCTCCACTCTAATTATGAGTTGAGCTAGTTCTTCTTCTGACGATGCCAATAGTGTGGTGTCATCTGCATAGAGAAGGTTGCTGATTTTCTTACCCCCAATGGACACTCCACCATCCCAACCAACTAAGGCTCGTCTCATAATGTGTTCCCCGAAAATGTTAAAGAGAATTGAAGAAAGTATACACCCTTGTCTCACGCCTTTCTGCGGCTTAAAGGGCTTGGATAGAACATTGTTTACCCTTACTACTGTGGTCCCATCCTGATACAGGTTGGAATTGAGAACAACAAGGTGCTTCGGTACCCCCATTTCCGTTAGAATGTTCCACAGACATTCCCATCTGACACAATCAAACGCTTTTGAGTAGTCAACGAAACACATTAGTACTGGAATGTTGAATTCCCGGTATTTTTTCATGATCTGCCTGACATTCACAATTTGTTCCCTTGTGGGGTCCTTTTACAAAACCCGCTTGCTCCACTGGTATCTGCCACTGCAAGAATGCTTTAAGGCGTTCGTTTATCACGTACAGTAGAATCTTGCTAGCATGGGATATGAGCGCTACAGTCCTGTAATTGCTACAGGACTTAGTTGATCCCTTCTTGTGCAGAGGTATTAAAATGGATTCTTGCCACTCACTGATCCATTCGCCGCTTCTCCATATTTGATTGCAAACGTTTTGTAGGATGCATATACCTTCGTCCCCAACAAGCTTCAAATTCTCTGCAAAAATACAGTCACTTCCAGCCGACTTGTTACTTTTGAGCTTCTTCATTGCGAATTCGATTTCAGATTTTAAGATTACGGGCTCTTGAGGAATATCGGACATGCTATGTGGCAGGTTTATTGCTGTTGCTGTGGCGTCTGCGTATAAGTCTTCGCAATAACCTCTCCACCTGTCTACAACCTTATCAATCTCTGGGAGCAACCTTCCCCTTGCGTCCTCCACAGCCCACGTTTGAGCCTAATCTAGTTAATTATTTAAATAAAAATTTCATGCTTCCAAGTCTCAACAACTTCATCAATATTAACAGAAATTAAAATAGAGCTGCTCTGGTCGCCTGTGTCACGTGAGGATAATTCATTATCTACAAATTTGTTATAGAAATCTAGTCTCGGCTTGGAGTTATTTTGCGACACATTTCAAAGTAGATATTATACTACCGCAATATCAACCGCAATATCATTGATTTCATTCATGATAAAGACCAATAAAAGATCAAACCAAAGATGAAAGTTAATGTAATTTCTGAAAAAAGAACGTACTAACAATAAAAAAAAGTGACAACCCAAGTAGAAGCTGATGATTTTTGGATCATTTCAACGTTTAATTGTTTTTAGTGTTAAAATAGAAATTTTGCATTAAAACGGACGCAATCAAGTGAGAACTCTTTTGGCTTACCATCGCCTGAGAACTAATAGAGGTAATCTAAGTTAGTGTAGAAGAATTTTCCTGAAATCTCATTTTTAATATTTATATCTGCATATGGCCGAGGCCGTGTGATAGCGGCCCATTTTAATAATACCACTAACCCATATGTATCTATGTATATCTGCATATTTGAACTACATCAAACTAGAAGTAAAAGTAATTTGCATGAAGGTTGAATATATTCGTCTAACTAAAAGCAACATTTTTGTGCCTTTTGATGTAAATGCTACCGGACCCTGGGGTCAAAAACTTTTTGATGAGCTTTCGGAATCGACTCTGTAAGTCAAAGCTACAACGATCATGTTAACTTTCTCAAACTTTTTGGCGAACAGATTAAACTATTTTATGTATAAATCTTCGATTTTTATTAAAACTATTAATTTATTTCGCTTCCGTGGGTGTCATCGTGGTGTCATTCATGACCTCAGGTTATTTTGGTCGTTGTTGCATTTTTGAAATGAAATTGATGACGTGAAATATAATACTTATCAATAGTTAAAACGAGACGCCAAAACATTATTCTCGCGAAAATAATGAATACAGATTTTAATTTATGATTTGAAGTTTTTACCATTCATAGAGATTGAAATAGAAGTATTAAATTATCAATACAACAACAACATATTATCACGCCTGCTTCCCCGAAGGGGTAGGCAGATGTTTTAACACCCACACATAAGTTTCATTCAAACTCAGTAGTACAGGCGGTGGGATCGAACCTACGAGTCCCGCGGCTCTCGATCGAGTAGTGCCGCAATACAAATATTATAAAACATCAATACAGATATTGGCCAAGTTAATTTCAAATAATAAAATAAAGAAGAGGCAAGAAGAAGCGGTCTCTAGATACTGAAGACCTTTATTAGAGTCGTAATAATAATCAGTTTAAGCTACAGCATTATAGCCTTGTGATTATATCGGCTTTTAGATTGCTTCTAAAGGTCAAAAAATCAAAAGTCAAATAATTTATTCAGGTATTTACAGGCTCTTATGAATGTAAATTTTCAGACATTTGCTCTCCAGTCTTGGATGTACATTATATAAGTATAATATTATGTATATTCTGATGTATATGAGTATTTATCTATTTAATATATTTGTCCGTCATCTAGTATCCGTAACACAAGCAGCATTTAGTTGCTTAAAATGGGACTAGTTGATAAGTGTGAATGTCTGAGGATATTTATTTATTTATTTATTATGCCAACCGTTCACTAGCTACCAGGAGGCCTTGTTCTGAGAAGAACGGGTAGGAAACTCGTAGAAGTAGTTTCCTCCATTTACAATAAAATAATTGTTTTGATTCACATCATACACAGAACTTTTCAGACTGTAACATCTCTATCTTTACTACAATTACATACATCTTTATTATAAAAGCGATCTAAATTCAACGATTTGTAATTAAACCGCAAATAGTTACTTATAGGGCAATAAGTAATAATTAACTCTGTCTGTCTCGCTTTCACTTCAAAACTACTGAACCAATTTAACCGAAATTTGGTACACAGATAGTCTAGAACATGGACAACCTTTTATCATGATATTGTACCGCGAAACGAGTACTGCGCAGGTGCAACCGTGAAAGATGGAACCCTTGCAGAATTTCTTGCCTGTATCTTCTCTAGACAAGGCCTCCCGGTAGTGAACAGGCCGAAAAAAAAAGTTGTGGTATCATCAATTTTAGGATAATTATAATTTATTTTGTTTTGACTTGTCAAAAGTGTATTTGAAGATACCAATTTGATTAAATGATTTTAAGTTTGAGTTTGAGAGTTATCAATATCTGCTTGACCCAGTATTATGTGACATATTCCGTCAAAAAGTAATTTCATTTCGAGTTTTAAAATTTCTCGGCATTGTAAAATAATGACACGACAACAGAGACTTATCACCAACAATAAATCAGATGACACTGATATGAAATGTTATTATCAATATTAACAATCAGCATTATGCTAATATGAGGTAAGAATGTAATGTTGGGTACTTTGTAAAAAAACAAACACACAAAAACTTATTGTAAACTTTTATCGGCGTTAAATCAATAGACAAGCGAACGACGTCGCGGGCACAGCTAGTACATAATATATTAACCTGCCTACAAAAGTTACTATATTTAGGTACCTAGATATATTCCAACATATATACCAGCTATGAAAAGTCATTACCTTCATGCACAAGATTACTAATTCATTTCACGTTTAAAATGGTAATCTTAATAAATGATAGCCCAAGGTTCCCGTAATGAGGCTTTTGTTAATGTTTCTTGTTAATTATACCAGAGTGAGTTTCTGTGCTTACGGTGTTAGGAAGTCGGCTTAGGCACCAAGGCGAGGAACTTTATAAAATCTTCCGCTTGCTCAAGTTTAAGCAGTTAAATGCTTTCTTAGTTCTACCATCAGTGCTTGGTGTTTTTGCCTAGAAAGTTACTTTGTGTTTTGTGAAAAAGAATAACATTTTAGTGGATAGTTTGTTATAAATTAGTTTTTTCAGGAGCTCGGCTTTCGATATCGGAAACAAACCTTCGACGTGGTCCGGCCGTTGTGATCTTCAAAACTTTATGATCTTGGACTTCTTCGTGCTTCGGAAGGTAAGCACGTTAACTTAGCACCTTAGGCTAATGCCCCTGGTTGCTATTACGCCGTTTTTACCCTACAACCCACATAAGACCTCTTGCACGTCACGCAACAAAATCGGTTCTAGACTTCCCTCATATTTGACGACCTCCGTGGTCGAGTGGTCTGTACGTCCAGTCTCAAGGCGTTGCCATCTCAAGAGGTTCTGGGTTCGATCCCCGGTGGGGGCAAATGTTTGAGTGACATACAGACATTGGTTCTCCAGTTTTGGCTGTTTATAGATTATGAATTGAATATATTCTGAATATTATTTATTCAATATAATTTATCTGTCATCTACTCCGTAACCCAAGCGTCACTATTTGCCTAAAATGGGGCTAGTTAATAGGTGTGAAATGTCATCCCATTAAAAGCATAAATGTTACTCCAGTGATGAAAGAACTGAGATATAAATGGGTTCCAAGTTCAATTGTCAGTACTTTATATAAAAATATAAAATATCATTTCTTCATATAACTTAGGACAATATTTTGAAGTCTAAGGTCCGTCTGTCTGTCTTAGCTAATTTTAGAATTATTATTAATCTTCATGCTTTTGAGAATTTCTTAGTTCAACAAAGTTTATTTTGCAGTTTGAAAACAAATTAAATAACCCACTTAGCTACAAGTCAGCTGCAAAATTAAGTTTGTCGACGGGACCGGCTTTGGATGGCTCATTGTTATTTTCCTTTTCTCCGCCATAATTTAATAACAAATAAGTTGTATTACAATAAACAACAGTGGAAGAAAGGGTTCATTTCATAAGCGGGGTTTGTCCTGTTTGTTTATTGAAAAGATAGAATTAATATATTACACATTCTTGAGACGAACACGACACAATATTCGCTTTTCTATACTTATTAAGGGCTTATTTAGAAACAGAAAGCTTACGTATTAGCTCTATTGACATATATGTAAACCTTAAAATTGTGTTTTAATATAATTTGGTTCACTAACTGCTTGGTTTACATGTTGTGAACAGTGAACGAGAATATTTGAGCACGTAGTGGTTACGCGTGGTGGCGCTTTGGCTTTCGATACTGAAAACAAAGTTACGTTCGCTTTGGTCAGGTCTTGGATGGGTGACCGCAACTTTGAGATCACGAACTTTGTGATTACGTGCTTCAGAAGGCACGTTAAGTCGTTGGTCCCGGTCGCTATTGCAATCGTTTCTACCAACAAAATACCTACCCACAGTAGGCCATCGCGGTGGTGTTACGGACCATACTCCTCCTTTTTTTTTGAGAAAGGCCTGCCCCAGCAGTTGGACGTTTATGTAGAGGCTGAGAACGAGGACTGAACATTTTTTTAAAAGAGTTTTTTAATGGTTTTTCTTTTACATTGTATTGCCTCCTCTGTAATCTCTGCTTGGTCTAATGGTTTAATCGTTAAGTCCGCCATATGTATAAATTTCATTTTGGACATTTAAGTTAAAAAAATAAATAAATAGGAATAACGAAGAAAAACACGCACCTTTAAAATTATATTAGCTGACATCCAACTGAAATAATTTCATTTTTGAATGCGCACATAACCACGCGTATAAACGAGAGACCATTTACACAATTACGTTTAAAACGAGACTAAAGTAATTAAATATCTTTTGACCACTGTCTCCCATTACAGCGGTCCTACCGTCACAAATCACAAGCTAAATGCTTTGAACAACTTTTGTTTTGGAACAATGTGATAGTATTAGAAGAATGTACGAAAAGGAAAAAAAAAATAATGAAAAGTTTTACACTGTGGTTGATTCTTTACAATGGTTTGTATTAATGCATACAAATCACGCCTATATCCCCTAAGAGGTAGGCAGAGGTGTACACACCCACAATTTCCCAGTAATTATCCAGTATTTTTTTGTGATATAGAATTAAGAACAAATAAATAAAATTATAATAATTAATGACATATATGGAATATCTATTTTTTAAATAGAAATAGTATTTTGAACTAATAATAATTATATATATTCGATAAAAAGTCAATTTATTAATTTATGTTATAATTTTTTTTGTTTATATATGGCAGGTAAGCTCTTGGCCTTCATCTCACCTGATGGTAAGTGACGATAAGGCCGGAGGTGGAAGCGAACTTCACCTGTAATCCTCAACAACTAAGGGACTGGCTATCTTACCTCTGATTGCCGGAACACAACAATGATTATAACATTGTTATAATGGCGGCTAATTTAGGTAAGACGGTGGTAGCTAGCCAGGCGGGCTTGGAAGCCCTACCACCAACAAAACTGAGCAGAAAAACTTCTGCCCCCGTGGGGAATCGAACCCGGACCTCCCGATCAACACCCGGTGGTGTGAACCACTAGACCTGAGAGGCGGTTAATTTTAAATGTATTGTTTATTGTATACATTTCAATATTATACTTTTCGTGTAATTAATAAAAATTGTTTATGTTAATTTAACGTAACTTCAAATAGGATGTACCCATTAAATAATATTAAACAACCCTCTTATGTTTGCTATGCCCTTGCAGAAGGCCTAGCACGGGCCGGAGAGAAAAAGTCCCCGGAGACAAAAATACTCATTGCCTCTCGCTTCCGCGCGAACGAAGAAGCGAGAGGCAATGACGATTTATGTCTCTGGGGACTTCCTATCTCCGGCCCGTGCTAGGCCTACAGGGCGTCTTTTTATACATATATATAGACGTCTAATAGCTGTAGCAACTCCATGCCTGATAATTGATGAATTATCTATATCTATACATATAATAAAACTGTACAGGTTGAATATCTGTACATAGAAAAATAATGCTAAAAACCAAGTCAGCGGGATGTAGAAATACGGAAAATATAAAAAAAAAAAATTTTTTTTATAAATAGTTGTTTCTCTTTCTGTTTGTACGGGCTAATCTCCGAAACGGTTGGACCCATTTCAATGAAATTTTGCATATAGGTATTTAAGATATAAGGTATCACCTTATATCTTAAATACCTTTAAATTCGAAAATTAAAGGGTTCCCGTGGGTTAGTTAAGAAACCAGTAACCGCGGAAGAAGTAGCGTGCAACAGCAAGTAAATAAATAATAATATCTTTTTTGACAGACCTTTATTTTCGAATTTTTGCATCTTATTTTAAACATTGGCACGTTAGGTTAATATTGAAATAAGATAGATACATGCCAGTATAAGCTATAGTATAAAAATTCTTTAATTTTGCTAAATACATATTAACACAAGCAAATTGTACCCGTGTAAAGTCTGGGTGGCACGTTAAGTATATAAAGCGGAAAAGTATTTAAATGAGAGACAGTAATTATGCGAGAACTTACTCTTTGCACCTCCAGATAAAGGAATCTTAGGAAGGCGAAGGCAATTTAGCTTTTGGTAACGATGGAATTATATTTTAATAGAATGGATATGTTTTCTGATAAGCGTATATTGTTGCTGAAGGTAGTCTAGTTGATGAAATGGCACTACGTGACGTCAATGGTTCGATCTCGCTTTGTTTTTGAGAAAATTCGTCACCATCTTAGACGTTCCGCTGCTGGGCACATTCCTTCGTACATGCAGAATCTTAAAGAGTATGCGCCGTCGTACTACCACGTCGGCTCCTAAAGCCACCGCCCTCCTCACGCCACCGAGGTCCTCACACCAAGCTGTGCCTTACGCCACCAAGCTCCTCAACGCCACCGAGCTTCTTAAATATTAGGTCCTTACCTATGAAATTGGTGTTTTGTATGGAGATTTTGGGGAATTCTGCATTTTCCATATTAAATTTTTTTCAGTTTTCTTCACAACGACAAATCCAAAGATAATAATATTTGGCATCTATCATTAGACAAGCTTTAGTAATATGTGTAATATGACACTTCATAAAAATTATTTATCGTTTTTAAGTGAATGCAAATAAAATGATGTATTCGGGAGGCACTTAAAAAGAGTTGTCTCCGTGTCCAATTTTAACACAATTAAACTTACAACAAATTATCAAAACAAATCAAAGGAGCTCAAAAATATAGTCTATTTTTAGACGAGGCAATTATTTTTTAGGAATACTCTGAATCTTAATAGTTACAGACAAAATACTAAGAGAGAAAAAAATACATCAATTTCATAGGTAAGGACCCAATACTCTAAGATACTTTCATTGCTTTTACCGATGATTGGGAGAGGTGAATAGAAAGCACATTAGATTCCATAGGATCGAAGTGCTATGTGCAGACTTATCATACGAACAAGAACGTCACGCCACCTTAAAAAATGCAGGTCCAACAAAAATGAAAATTATTTTCTATTACATAAACTGTTTAGGTGACTGCTTCAACTATTATATTGTGTATATGATAAATATCCTCCTCCTCCTATTTTTAATCTAGGCGAAAACATATAGGAACTACTATAGCTTATTTTGCAAGTACAATCCTTGAAAGTTTCAAGTTTGATCTGTCCAAAGCGTCGGGCACAACCCAAGTCCTTCTAAAGTTTAATAAAGGGGTTGATATATTAAATAAAGAGTTGTATGTAATGGTTGTCCTATGTTTGTTCGAGCAAACTCTCATATAACTTCAGTTAGTCAAATTTTACGTTCATATAATGGTTCGGTTTGACGACCTCCGTGGTCGAGTGGTCTGTACGCCGACCTCAAGGCATCGCCATCTCGAGAGCTCCTGGGTTCGATCCCCAGTGGAGACAAGTGTTTGGGTGATGAATTTTCAGACATTTGCTCTCCAGTCTTGGATGTTTATATATATATTCAGGATATTTATATGTATTTATCTATTAAACATATTTGTCCGTCATCTAGTATCCGTAACACAAGCAGCATTTAGTTGCTTAATATGGGACTAGTTGATAGGTGTGAATGTCTGAGGATATTTATTTATTTTATTTCATTTATATAATAATTATATGATATTTAACGATAGGACAAATATTTGACAAATATGAGAATGAATGAAAAGAAGAATATTATTTAGAAAAAATGGGCTTTGTTTCTAATTAAGGACGAATCCGAGTCAGTCAACCTCTCCCACCACGTGGTACTTGTCTGCCCTACCCCGTAGAGTACAATTCATAAGGCGGAGGCGCTACGGAAATGCACCCTAGCGTAACAAGGCACGGACGCCCATGCTTTCCTTTATAGCTGCGGCTTGGCTGGGCGCCTAAGGTGACCTAAGGTGAACTACGGTGACCTAAGGTGACCTACGGTGATCTTAGGTGACCTAAGGTGACCTATTTTGCAATCACACAGTTCTTATCTAGTCATAGATATCATAAGCAATATTTACACAGGTTCCATATCACGCCCGACCCTTTTTGTCCCTGTGACAATCATAGTATACAGTCACTTGACCACTTGCTATACAACTGCCCGAAATTCTATAGTACTAGATAAGAACTGAATATAGCATGTAACTTGAATAAAATTGATATAAGACAATATACTAAAATTGTGAAAAACAAATAAACACGCTCAATATTTTTAAATATCATGCGTAAATATTAAATGAGCTTAATAATTATCGCTATTGATTTTAGATAAACTGAAATTTGACATAATGAGATTATATAAAAAGTTATTCGGACAAACATCGGAAAATGACTCTAATAATATATAGGTATAATATTTGAGTAATTCTTCCACTTTATATTATTTATATATATTATGTGCCTTAATTTTTTCAATTTTTAAATAAACCCTGCTAAATAAATTTTCATAAAATTTACAGTTACATTACAAATTACACGATACGGGTCATTAAAAAAAAATCACCAAAGTTTATGTACCGAAATAACAAAACGAAACAAAAAAAAAAACTTTAATAAACTCCAAAGTAAAAAGCGACAAAGCTTTTGTTTCCTGAAAGTTTCGAGTCACTCAAGTTATTATTATCTTAAAGCAGCTACTTGCATAAAACCAGTTATTTCTTCTGGAGTTTTTAACAACAATGCAAAAGTTTAGGAAAGTGCAGACTCAAAGAATCTCGGTAACAAGGCGGTCGTGGTCCCACTTTTTAACTGGTCTTGCCCTGACCATTGTATTGCAAGTCTGCGACGGAACCATGGGTTTCTGAATGTTGGCACTCCAACGTATAAGATATTAATATATAGAACTTATTCATATACTAAACTTATATTACAATATGTACCCATATTGGTTGTACTGCAATTTATATTTTATATTAGGTCCTTACCTATGAAATTGGTGTTTTGTATGGAGATTTTGGGGATGTCTGAATTTTACATACTAACATTTTATCAGTTTTCTTCACAACGACAAATCCAGAGATAATAATATTTAGCATGTATCATTAGACAAGCTTTAGCAATATGTGTGTGAACACGCTTGATAAAAATTATTCATCGTTTTTACGTTAATGCAAATCAAATGATGTATTCGGGAGGCAGTTAAAAATAATTGTCTTTGTGTCTAATTTTAACACAATTAAACATACAAAAAAAATATCAAATTAAATAATACGAGCTCAAATATATGGTATATTTTTAGAAGAGGCAATTATTTTATAAGAATATTTTGAAACTTTAGTTACGGACAAATTGCTAAGACAGAATAAAAACACCAATTTCATAGGTAAGGACGAAATTGGTGTTTTTATTCTGTCTTAGCAATTTGTCCGTAACTTAAGTTTCAAAATATTCTTATAAAATAATTGCCTCTTCTAAAAATATACCATATATTTGAGCTCGTATTATAGGTAAGGACCCAATATATAGAACTTATTCTTATACTACACATATAAAACAATATGATGTACCCATATTGGTTGTACTGCAATATTATTATTTTTATATTTCTTTAACAAAGGATATTATCTATTTTTGTACCTAATAATAATAATACGTATTTAATAATCACAATTACCTAAAAATATTTCATTACGTAATGTTCATATTGATAACTCATGTTCACATTTACGAGTATATTGAGGAATAATAAAACGAACAACAATTGGGGAATATAAAAAACGCGGGTTCGATCCCACCGAATAAGTTTGAACAAAACTTATGTACAGTTCATTGTGAATATCGCTTGCCTAACATTGTGCCCGGTGCATGGCAACAGGCTCGCCATGGCTGGTAATGTGGGTGTTTAATATCTCTGGCTACCCTTTGGGAAAAGATGTTATGGAATTCTTTCTAGTGAAGAAAACGGGGAATTGTTTGGTATACATGCAAGGTCAACCTCACCTACACGCGGTACACGCTAATGCTTATAGGAACACGTGTGGTCACTCCGAGTGGTGTCTGACTAGGTCGGGTGGCCTTGAGAACTTGGGGAATCTTCGGCAGAACTTGGATTGTTCCCGCAGTAGGGCGGCTTCTTCATCAGCCAATATACGTCCCACTGCTGGGACAGGCCTTCATCATGGAGAAACACATGAAGGGTACGGGCCGTAACACCACCACGCTGGCCTAATGCGGGTTGGTGGGTAGCAACGGTCACAAATGCGACCGGGACCAACGGTTTAACGTGCCTTCCGAAGCACGGAGGAGCTCGTTATCACAAAGTATTGGTCATCCATCCACGGCCTGACCATGGCGAAGGTAGCTTTGTTTTCGACCGAAGCCAAAGCGCACAGACCTCTACGCCACCGAGCTCCTTGTAGTAGTAGGGCGGCTTAAATGGATATATCGGAAACTTTTAGTGGCTCCTGTGGGTGTTTCTGGTGAGAGCCACGCACGCCTACCTCCTAGCCAGCGGTAGAAAGTACGGTCAAAAATTCTTATATCAACAGCACAAGAAACCCCAGTAGGAAGCAGTGGATAATAATGGCGATAAGATGAAATAATTAACACAGAAAAAGGAACTTTTTACAAAGTTGAATTAAGTCACTTTTGTGCTAATATAATACTGGACAGAGCTAGATGAATTTTTCTAACAAAAGCTTCTTTAAATAATAGCGAATAAAAGGGATTTCAGATCGTTTCTTAGTCTAGAATAGTGAGGGGTATAAGAATTCCTTCTCTAAAATGATTTCTTTAGTTCGCTACGTTAATACTCCTTGTAATTTTATTTAGTTCATACAGTTTAAGGTAAACAATAAGGGCCACTTGCAGGAAATTTATCACCTAGCTTAAATCTTAATTTTACCAATTTTTGACAAAAAAACCATTGTAAAATTTAATTAAATTAAATTTCCTGCAAGTGGGCCTAAAAGTAATTTAAAATCATTAAGATCAATCATGAAAAGATTATTCTGAAAATACTGCTGGGTTGATGAAACTTTTAAAGTAAACGCAGAATTTTGAACTATTTCATTCAGTACACGAAGATAAAATTTTAATATCTTAGCGTTACATGCCTAGTCCATTGCCGCTCTTTGTATAAGGCAACCACTTACGTCTCCATTAGGGCATTTAGGAGATTATCATGTCATTATCTTTTGAATTTATTAGTGGAACCCCTAATGTATTTTGAACCTAACAATTGTCTTCGTGACTTCCGATGGGTATAATGGTAGTGTTCTGTACCTTGATATTTAAAATACATACATTACATTGTTGCTATTGTTACTTTTATCAAGTATTAAGTATTTTTGTTAATAAAAAGAATATCACACAATTAAACATATTCTATATAATAATATCAATCAAGCAAATTTCAAAAAAAATAGTTTTAGACGCGTCATAAGTGTAACTACTTGGTACCTAAATGATTAAATAAAGAATTTCATTTTATTTTATTTCGATACAAATATTTTTATCAAAACTTTTAAAAAACTGCTATATATGCGTAAATTACCATATAAATAGTTCTACGGCTACTACAGATATTATTTTCACGGGTTCGGATCGGTATCGGTCCGATCGGTAGTGCGACACCGCCCTTATTCTAAGATATTAGTCTTACTTCTTTAATAAAGTTATAAATAAATCAATAGTATACAAAAAAAATCGAGCATTATAAAATTATGGCATAATGTACTAAAAGTATTTAGTTCTTTTATCTACTCTCACATCGTAAAATTTAAAATATGAAACTTATTTATCTCTATCTTTTATTTGATATTATCAATGTATGAGATTAGATAAAGTAGTGTATGAAATTGCATATAACTAGGTATACCCCTTATTATGTACCAGTTTCATAAACTACTATTTTTATCTCTCATTGCTACTGCGCAATCGCGAACTTCTTCATCTATATAGGTATCTAACCTAATGCATCTAACCTAGGCTAGGTATCTAACCTATCTAACCTATATAGATGAAGAAGTTCGCGTTATTTGCAAAAATTTTATTTGCAAAAAAGAGAACAATAAAGAAATCTGTTTTTCTATTTCTATCAAATAAAACTGTAAACTAAGCAATGTATTACAAATGTTAGTGTAATCTAAACAAAACTATACCATTAATTAAACAATAACAAACAAACAAACAAAAACAACGGGATTATAGAATTAAATTTATAAAGCCCTTTGCGTTTAACAAGGCAAATCTGACAGCTCATGTCATGAGCATCGCTGCATTTCGCGCAAAAGGCTTGAATAAAATGACCAATCTGAATCACAACGCATTTTGCTTAAATCGTATCACTGAACCGCAGCCGAGTGGATGGCGGTACGCTCGACCGCGGCGAGCTGTTATGGATAAAATTACAATAGGTTAAGAATTGAGCCCACTTATACGATGGAGGAGCTCGGTGGCGTAGTGGTTTCGATTGAAAACAAAGCTGCTTTCGCCATGGCCAGGACGCGGATGGGTGACCACATATTTGTGATCTCGAGCTCTGCTTCGGAAGGCACGTTTAATTCAATTCAATTCAATTATTCAATTCAATTCAATTATTCAATTCAATTCAATTCAATTATTCAATTCATTTATTACCCACCAACCCGCATCGGGCCAGCGTGGTGGTGTAACGGTCCATACTCCTCAAGTGATTCCTCATGAGGAAGGCCTGTGCCCAGCAGTGGGACGTATATAGGCTGAGCACGATGCGCTGGACAAATACATAAGCGGCAAGGGGCGGGGAGTGGGAGTGGTGCGGGCGCGACACCTTTTCTTTCGTGTTTTCATACGAAATGTATAGAAGCCCGTGGGCGTACCGCGACTTGCTGCTTGTATGGCAGTACGTGGCCACTCGAGAACCTGAAGAGGGCGTCAGCTCTCCGAGCAATATGCCATAATGCCTATGGTTACAATTAACAATCAAACATTACTGTCTCGAATAATATACCCACTCCAATGGCCATAGTGTCGCCGAAGACAATCTAGGACGGCATCGTATACACTAATTAGTTCTAACTTGTAACTGTATCCTAAGCCGATGTCATACGCTTTGCTCTCGAAAGGACTGAGCTCTGCAACAATACACCAGTTGCTTGGGGTTGCTTATATTAGAACGACTGGGAGGCAAACCAATAGCATAAATGTTTAATGAGGTTTAAATCACACACACACTCACACGCATGCACATACACATACGAATATACACACACACAAACACACACGTGAAATAAATTATATAAACGCTGGGACCCTGGGGACCATCTGCTTATATGCTCTATAAAGATATTTCGAAGCGGCTCTGCGACAAATCTGGTGACAAGAAGGCTGGTCTGTATTTTGCTCAAAGAATAAGCGTTGCTATTCAGAGAGGTAATTCAGCCAGCCTTTTTGGTACATTTCCAGCGATGGATAAACGTGCAGACGATTTTTTCTTAAAATATCTTTTTTTTTTGCTATATTTAAATCCACTGTTAGATTTAGGTTTATTTTTTGTTTTCGCGAGGAGATAAGCAGTTTTTGTTGACAAGTTCCATGTTTTTCTTTCATCTGGTTTGCTAGATATAAGGGTCCTGTTATATCTTATAATAATTAATATACCTACTACATTTTACTCCCTTAATAACTATAATTTGTCTAACTACATTAACTACCTTTTTTATTCCTTTATGTAATATCTAAATGAAAATATTCCTTAAGTTTTAAGTAAATCAATGTTATAGTTCGAAGGAAGAGCGTCTTGACTACTTTCTGGGAAACCCCGGCAATTTGTATGCAACGATTTACTGGAATAAATGCATTTTTATTGTATTATTTTAAATTAACACACTATCATAATATATATATACCACGCCCGTGGGTCTAAACATACCAGTATAAACAGTTAAAAGTGCTTTTCGTCTGTCAAAGAAAAACTACAAAAAACATTTGGTCATTTGCCTAGGTTGCTTGACTTTTCTGACATGTAAACGAACTGAATAAGCTAGTTTTAAAAACCAAAATTTCCATACAAGGAGCCACGGAGAGTGTTAAATTATTTTCATGGGCATAATGCGTACATTATCGACCCTCGTCAATATTCAGCCTAGGCCGTTATGGCGCGGCTTTATCGCAAACGCGTTGACATTGTTCCAAAACGTCCTATTGTGTCGGACGTTGGGTAAGGAAGGCCATTCACTGGACGACTGCAAACTGGCTGAAAAATGTAGGGAAATATTTGGAAATAAAATATGGCAATGTAAACTGCTTTTTATGGTAAGGATGCGAATACATTATAGATTGTGATCTTTACCCTTATATAATATACCCTCTTAATATAAAATGGCGTGGACGGATTTTGAATTGATTAAAGTATTTTTTTGAGTTGATTTATCTAAAAAAAAACAAAAAAGCCAAAAAAAGTGACAGGATTTAAAGAGGAAGACAAGGCCTCACTGAGCATGGGACAATAGTAGAAAGGAATTATGTCAAGTGATCAATGATTAGATTAGTGATATCATACTCTATCTATATCTAAATATATATAACTCAAAGGTGACTGGCTGACATAAAAAACATACAACAACAAACATGACATGACAGGGTTCCCGTGGGATAGTTAAAAAACAATAGTAGCCGCGCGCTAGTAATGTACATTATGAAAGACTGTAGCGCCAGGGGCAGTACTTACATACAGCTCAGAGGAAGCAGAACTGGAGTAGCCTTTGTCTAACATTCCCCTCTGCCAAATGCACAAGCATCGGATGCTTGCACGTTTAATAAAACTAGTTGAGCCGCCATTTTGACAGCCATAACATTGTAAACGTTGCGGCGAACAGAGCTCCCGCGAAAATGCCTGCCTGTGCTGTTTTTTGTTCTAAAAATAAATAGAAAACATCGAGTATGCTAAAAGATGGCGTCACCTTTTATTTGTAATTATAATTTTTAAGATTTTATGATTATTTACTTCATTATTTCATGTTTTAGAATTCTACGATTTCAAATTTCGAACGCTAGTCTCGTGGGGAGTGCGGCTGTGACGTTGTCAAAACGCACACCCCACGAGACTATTTTAAGCGTGTGTACGTAAAATTTAAATTTGTGTGTCGAACTACGCATGTGTGCATTTGTCAAAACGGTATAAGTTATTGTTTATGTGTGCTGGCTTTGAGTGTAGTGGTAACCTCACCCCCCGCAAGAAATGGCAGAAAAAAATGTTTGAGAAATTGACTAATGGCTACTCCAGTTCTGTTTACTCTGAGACATACAGCGATAAAAATATAAGCTACAAAGAATTATTTTGATTTCCAAGCGTAGTTAAAACTTTATGCTTCCAAAACTGTAATGTTTTTTTTAATAACAGAATGTTCAAAAATGTAGGTATTAAACATTTATAGAGGTAGGATCATTACGGCAAAGTACCTAAAAATATTATTGTCATTGTATATTCTCTCAATAAATTTTAACAGTTGAATGATAGACTATATTGGTCGTATGTGAAGGGAAACACTATAGATTTGGTATTTTAGTTCCATTGTTTGTGAGTGAGCGAACTCCCTACTGGAGGTGATAGGGCAACGGCAGAAGCGTTCGTTGAACCATGAACAGTTCCTCGGAACATAATTTGACACTTATAGGTAGTTAGTTGTGATTTTCTTTTAATATTTTTTGTTATTACAAAGTTTCCTCTATAATTGTGTTATTTTGAGAGATACCCAAGAGTTGAGTCCTGTCCAGATGCAACCACTTCAGAATATAATTGACTATTTTAGGGAGTATCGTCCTCAGTCTATATACGTCCCTCTCCTGGGCACAGGTCTTCCTTTTGGAGAAGCACAGCAAGAATATGGGCCGTAACACCACTTTTATTAAAACGTTTTATTATATTATGAAATAATATATGTTAACGTTTAAGTTGAGATTTATCATTAAGTCAATATATAGCGAGGAGCTCGGTGGCGTAGTGATGAGTACGCCTTCGCTTTCGCTATCGAAAACTAAGCTACCTTCGCCATGGTCAGGTCGTGGATGGGTAACCAAAACTTTGTAACCTCGAAATCCTTGCTGCGGAAGGCACGTTGAGCCATTGGTCCCGGTCGCTACTGCAACCGTATCTGCCTACTAATCCGCAGCCAACGTGGTGGTGTTACGGCTCGTACTCCTAATATGTTTGTTTCCACGAGAAAGGCCTACAGTGGAACATATTACCTACTGATAACTTTTATTACCTTTATAGGTTTTTCTCGCATTTTTACCCATTTTAGTTCAGCTCACACAGAGTCTCTATAACAATAAACTTGCCACGAACGAACCGCAATGCAATTTTAGCTTCGAATTTTTGTGCACACAAAAACCATTCGAAGGATTGGCGTGGTAGAAGCTTACACTGCGTAAAACTAGGTTGACCATTTAGAGGTCCTTGCCTATTCAAATGAGTTTTTGTCCCCACAATAATCTAGGCATTTCCAGGACACCTTTTGTTAGTTGCTCCTTCGATAAGAACCCTTTAAAGCGACCATAAATTTTCACCGCCAATTTAGATCGAAGGCCTCAACATTTCGAAATAGGACACGATACCAATTTTGCTTACGTAATTTGGGCTGTAATATTAATTCCATTTCATTTGAGAGAGCAGAGTTTGGAATAGCCTGAGAACGATGAGTTGTAAGAACAGCTCAACTCATGCAAAAGGATGTTGCTTCAATACTAGTCTGATACATTGAGTTTGAATGAGGAGCTCGGTGGCGTAGTGTTTAGTACGCTTTAGCTTTTGATCGAAAACAGAGCTACCTTCGTCATGGTCAGGCCGTGGATGGGTGACCCAAACATTGTGATTTCGAACTCCTCCGTTGGTCACTGTCACAATTGTAACCGTTTCTACCCACCAACCCGCATTGGGCTAGCGTGGTGGTGCTAGCCATACTCCTCATGTTCATTAATTCTTTCATGAGGAAGTCATTCATACGTTCATTTTTCATGAGGAAGACCTGTGTCCAACAGTAGGACTTATATAGGCTGGAGAAGAACCTGAAGAAGAGGTGTTAATATGCACATTTCGGCTGATATGCTTAGGATCTTATTAACAGGAGGCGAGCCTGTTGCCATATCCCGGACACAGTGTAAGTCAAGCGTTTTTTTTATATGACAGGCAAGCTCTTGGCCTTCATCTAACCTAATGCTGAGTGACGATAAAGCCGATGGTGGTTGCGAGCTTCACCTGTTTTCCTCACTAACTGAGGAACTGGCCACCTTACCTCTTATTGCCAGAACACAATAATGCTTTATAACATTGTTATTATGGTAACATATTAAGATAAGATGATGGCGTCTGGCTACAGGCGGGCATAGAAGCCCTGCCACCAAGCAGACCGAGTAGAGTGATCCCTGCCCCGGGGAGAATCGAACCCCGTACATCCCGATCAACACACTTGTCAACCACTAGACCGGAGAGGCGGTTAAAGCATTTTTATTAAACTGTTCTTAATTTTTATTGAAACTCAGTTGTGCAGGCGGCATTTCACCGGCAATTTATTGCACAAAAATGGAAAAGGAGAAAGAAAAGGAGTCAACCAAATTAAAATAGCAGTGCGCCTTGTCACTGCTGTTATTACCAAGTCAGCATAATATTACCAAGTCGGGACTGCTGCCATAGCATCCCCCCCTAGGGGGCCCCTCTTAACCAGAGTGTCCAAGGCGCTCGAGCCAGGTACGGGGAGCGGCTGCCGCTCTCGCTGTGGTAGCAATTTAATTCCAGTGACTAATTCTCTAGTATTGGCGCCACTACAGTCTCGAAAACCCATCAAAGCTCTCACTTTCTAACTAAGGAATAAAAAAAAAAATTTCTAGGTCTAGCAGATACGATTATGTCGTACTACATAATCATATACTATGCTGACCTTTTGACAAAGATGAATAATAGCCTTTTTTATTATTTCCCAAAGGAGTTCGCAGGACGGGAAGGTTTTCATGATAAAATTTCAAAGGTGAAGAAGTGAGATACTGATTGAAATGGTCGTTGTAAAGCAAAAATTGTATAGGTTTTAAAGACCTCCATCGAGTTTCGTTTTATCTCCTATAGGAAAAAAAATGAATATGAAATAATGAGTATTTTTGTAACTGCGCTGTGGATGACCAAGATTTTGGAAATTTTATCATGAAAAAAAGTATAAACAAAAAATGTTTAAATTGAATTTCTACAACATTCCTTTATTTACATTTATTGAAATTGGTATATTTCGGACCCTTGTACTAAATACTATGTGAATTAAACATGATTTTCATTATTTTTGATATAAGTCAATTAGTTATTTTTACTAGTTAGTTATTATTTTTTACGATGATGGATAACAGTAATGAATCATTTGGGGCCCAATAAAAAAAGGGTCAACTAGCCTATTTATATGTCTTAAATAATATAATTTGTAATAAATAAACAATCTTCTGACATTCACATCACATACTCATTAAGTGTTTCTCGATGGGAAGGTCTATGCCCAGCAGAGGGACGATCATCCCAATTAAGCAGCTAATGCCGCTTATATGGTTACCAGATGACATATTGTATCCAATTTATTAAATTTTTAGTAGAAAAAACCAGACCATTTATTAGTTACGAGTAGTTCGTATCTGTATCATCCATTACCACAACATCAATCTTGCATCAAGAACGCGGCAGTCATCAAATAACCATTACACGACACTGAAAGAGTTTTAACGTTCGTGTTCGTTTTACCTGAGCGGAAGAAATGGGGCCTGCTTGGGAGAGACGAGGCTTCCGAGCATGAAAACTTTGTATTTATTTTAAGGGCCCACGTCTATGATTGATTGGGATTTTGTTTACGTTAAAGACTCCATCATTTAAATTCAGGAATTTTAAGATACTGAAGCTTAGTCTTGAATATAATTTCCATGCCCTATATCCAATTTTAAGAAAGGAGCTATTGATATGGAACCTATTGATATGGAAATCTTTCGGGGAGGCTTAGGTCCAATTGTCCAGCAGTGGACGTCATGTGGCTGATGATGATGACGATACTCCTAGCTGTGCCCGCGACGTCGATCGCGTTATTTTTTACAAAGTGCTCAACATTACATTCCTACCTCTTATTAGCAAAATGTCGATTGTTAATTGTTGAACTAAAATCTCTAATTATTAAAATAATGAAAATAATATCTCTTGTCAGTGTCATCTGATTAATTGTTGTCATGGTGATAAATCTCTGTAGTTGTGTCATTATTTTACAATGCCGAGAAATTTTGAAATTTGACATGAAATAACATTATATCAGGATAAAAAGTAGCCTATGTCCTTTCTCAGGCTCTAGACTATGTGTGTGCCAAATTTCAATTGAATCAGTTCAGTAGTTTGACGTGAAAGCAAGACAGACAGAGTTTCTTTCGCATTAATAATATTAGTATGGATTATACTCGTAAGATATAACGAAGATAGTATTACCCTAGTAGATGCTTTCTAAGATATCTAGGATAATGAATACACAAAATTATTATACGATGCATAGTTCAGTATTTTAAATAGTAATGCAGATACTATTGCTCATATTCATCACAAACATCTGCCTTTACAGGTACTAGAAACTAGAAACTCAGAGGCGGAATTGCACCTCGGGCTTGACGTACGAACATTATGGATAGATAGTAAGTATAAAATATAAACTAAATAGCAATACTCCAGAGATGCTCTTCATTAGACATGTTTAATGATGTTTAAACTAGAATTACTTGTGGAAAATATTCACAGGCCATCGTTTTCTAATAAATATTTTACATAATCTACAAAAGAATATCTCAGACATCCTAAATAAAGATGAAATAAGAAATAAACTTCAAAACCAAGGACTAAAAACCCAAATCAATATTATCTAATACAACAACAACAGCAACGCCCTTCAATGTATACAAAACGTAATTATTTTCGCCACAGCCACGGTATATCCCAGAACGGAATATCCGGATAAGTTGCCGGAGATCCAGACATATTTTAACGGAATAAAGTCCTACTTAAGCCTAAATATTGCCTCGGGAATGGTTGGGGCTCTCGCGAAATTTGTTCGCAGGTTACGTTCAGAAAATTAACTTTTCTTTAATATTAAACCGGGTTAAGTTGGCTGTATTTCTCGGAGCCACTGTAAAATTTTTCTTCGAGTCTAAAGGAGGAGCTCTGATCTAGTTCCAAGGCTTTTCTAGGAGAATCTTGTTATTTAACAAAGTTTACTTATTTATACTGGTTCTCAGCAGACAATTAAATTTCATTTGAGTACACTAGTGTCAAGATTTCCAGTTATGAACCAGATTAATAACTTTTAGGCCAACTTAGTGTAATCTTTCGAACTTACTTGAAGAAGTTCTTAGAACAAAGATGGCTACTACTGTCTTCAAAATACCTTTTTTGTAATAAATAAGTACCTACTAAATTCGGATTTTATCAACCTTTATTGGCCACGAAGCAATTATAGAAAGCTAATGCTGAAATGCTATTAAGAACAAATTTACTTTTATCGAAAAGTTAGCTAGATAGAAATATAGAATAAAACTACCAATTTTGATTGCTGGGGGCTATTATACAGGCATAAAAAGGTGCATATTTACTTACTTTTCTATTGGTTTCTGCATTTATAGTTGCTGCGCTCTTAACTCCATGAGATATAGTCTAAAGTTAAATGATTTAATCGCCTTTGTGAATTGCAATATCTATACCGCTGAAGGGTACGAAAATATACTCAGTGTTATAAACTTATTTAAGACCGAAGGCTTATCCCGTCTGACAAAGTGTTTTTCTGGAGTTTTGAGAATGAAAATATACAAAAGGGTTGTGTTGAGAGAAATGAGTGAGAATGAATGAGTGAATGAGTGTCTTTTTTATTATTTCATAGAAATGGGATGAAAAGTAGAGTGAATAACCCGAGAGCAAACTATTATTTACCTCGAACGATGTTCTTTGAATCCCCTACTTAAACTTAAACTAGCGCCCTCGCCGTAAAAATATACACCACTATACAAATGCAATTAACACCAAAATAAGAAATAAACCAATTTTGGACCGGTGGCTTCTCTAACTAATGTCCACAAATGCCCCGGGGTGTGGTGACGCGAACAAATTAGGCTACAATCGGCAATTACGCTGGGCAGACAGCACGTCCAATTATTTTGGAATTAGCCGATTTCTCTCAGCGTCTCTTATCGGTTAGGCAACAAATGAGAGCTACGGGAGGTTTCAGTAAAATTATGATGACTAGGCACACACTAAGCTTTGGTGGTAGAAGATAAATAGGTTGACAAATAAACTCTTTTTTATTAAATTACTATTAATTAATCCGGTAGATAGGTATTTAAAAATATTTTTAGCTTATGTCACTAAGGGATAGTATAGGTACCCAACAGTGAAAGAGATGACACCCTACAACGTCACAGTCACAAAGTCACTTTACCTCCTTATAATATTATTATAGAAGTATAGAATGTCATTTCCATTCTATAATAATATAAGTCCTGCTCTTGGGTATAAGGATGTTTGCACTCGAAATTAAAAAGGGTTTGAAAGAGAAATGTGGTCCTGCTTTGTCGTTGGCCGAGACAAAATGGTAGAAATTGTTGCAATAGGAAGGGAGATCACTTGGCAGACCTCAAGTCGATTTCACGCAAGGGCTTTGGGAAGGTCTAGTGGCTATACCGAGACCCACCAGTTCCAGTTCTGAAAGAGTCCTAGACCCCGCGTTAGGCCTAGTAAAAGGGATTTTTCTCCTCAAAATAAAAAAGGCGAAGATTGCTACATCGAAATAAAAACAGCATTTTTAGTCTGGTGGTGTTGGTTTATCGAAATCAAAAACAAGAGCCATCAAAACTTACATCGTGCAGCTGCTCTTCACTTTACCTCCAAGGTATCTGTCTTGTTAAAACTAAAATACGTATTTTGAGCAAAACTATTTTCGACAGCATTACCGTCCTCGACAACGAGCCCTAATCGTGAACAATTTTCCAGCACACGGTTTGTTAGAATGTTGATTACCAACTGTCCACAAAATGTGGGTCTGTTCTGTTTTATGAAAATTACTAACAGGTCTAACCACATTCACATCCGCCTCTGTGTGACCCGTCCTTTGGAAGGTAACCGCAGATATCTTACGGTTACTATTGACATTCTTACAGCATAATTTGGGACATACTTGGAATGTCACGGTTGGGTGTTCTACCACATTAAGAGAGTGGATTTTAACTGAACATGTAAAATTTTCTCATAATTTTGTCGCTAGTCTATGATACTTTTAGCTTTTTAAAGAATTTCAACATGCTTCTGCTATAGATTTTAAATTCTACTTCCCAGAACATCACAACACCGACTATTGCAAAAGGTAATTTCTGTAAGTATCTTGAAATAAAATCATAATTATTATTAATTATGCTCCATATAAAACAAAGAAAAATATTAAACAGGAAATATTTTACGCTTTCATAAAATAAATTTGATTTTATTTAAAGATACAGATTAGCTTTTGCGATAATCGGTGTTGTTGAGTAATAATTTTATTTGCATGATCAGATTACCAATAAAACACAAACAGCAAACAATTATGGCATTATGGCAATATTTCATAACCCAACTATCTTGTATTGGAGTCTCCTAAGCTTGAACAACTTCTTCAACTTCTTCTTCAATTAAATTATAAAATGTAAAGCTGTTATAGCATATTTCGTATTCGTGTATATCGTGTGTGTGTGTGTGTGTGTGTGTGTGAAGGAATGACAGATAGGTGATCAGATCAATTATAATAATAATTACAGTAGTTCTGAAATTCATACTTCGTCCTCCGATTCCGTCAAAGCAGGGATCTTATAATTTTTTGTACGTCTGGTATTTGTGGTAAAATAAGTATTTCTTATAAATTCCCCTGTTGCTTTCACATTCTATTTCTCCTTCGTGTCCGCTTCCTTCCAAATATCATTGACTACTTAGATCATTGACAAAAGTTTTATTTTTTTAAATCTGGTTTAATCTCTGATCTGCGAGCTAAATATTTTAGAGCTTGCAGTTAGTAAATAACCATTAATTTCCTATGCGCATAAAGTTGTGTGCACAGGAGCACATTAAAGTTCAGTCCTTCCCCAGAGCACAAATACCGAACGATTGCCCGCACTGCCCTGCAATTAGTTCGACACAATGTTGATTGCGAACTGTCGCGGTTGACGCTGGGTTCGCGCTGGTCTATACACGATGAATGGGACAATGCTAATTTAGCTCAGTGGAAGTAACTGTAATGAGCATGCTGTAAAATCTTTTGATGTTGAATGTGGATCTGTATCATAAACACAACGGATTCTTTTGTAAACAAAGTGACCCAGTATCCCGGGATTGAAATTTCAACCACATTTACCCGGGTAATTTCTTAAGAGTCAAGAACTTAATACAATTGATTAAAAAACAAATTATTTACACACCGTACATAAAACAAATAGAAGACACGAACCCCAACCAAACCTCTTTCTTTATATATTCTTACAAAGAATAATTCCTTCAAGCTCTGTTAGGTAAAATCGGGTAACAATAAATTGGTCAATAAATTTAGTCTCTGAGATATTGATACCCCATGAGTTATGATATCATGTTTCAAATTACACGGAGAAAGCAAATTAAGAACGACCATTTCTATAATAACACAACGATAGCATTTGTTGAATTAAATAAGATACATAATTACCAACTGGTAAAAGAGAAAATAAATACTGGTGGAATCAACTAAGGGATTCTCTCAAATTACGAAGTGCTTTCGGATCCCTGGAGTATTTTGATTGGATATCTAAATGAGGGTAAGAAGTAAATTAAACAATTACAAGCCATGGATTGTTTACGCTGTTTCTTCTTGGAATTCGAGACAGTAGATAAAAATAATTGCACCATTGATTCCGTGGAAATACATTTTCAAAAGGGTATCTGTTTCAATAATAGGATAGGTACATTGCACTACAGACTGATTATCTTACAGTTGACGTATTCCTTTTCGTAACTCCAATGTCCAAGAATGAATTTGTCAAGATTATGCGGAAAGATTGGAATTCGTTACTACTCGTAATTCTTCTATTTCCATTTGTTCCCCTCCACCTACAAAACTACCTAGCACCTAGTGCATCTTTGAACCCCACCCTTACTTATCAATAGGAAGATGGTAGCTTGTCAGATCTTTGTCGTCAGCCTATATACGTCTCACTGCTGGGCACAGGCCTTCCTCATGGAGAAACACACGAGGAGTATGGCCCATAACACCACCATGCTGGCCAATGCATAAAAGGTCACTACAGCAAGGTTTTTGAAGTAAATTGTGGCGGATTAAGATGAGATTCGTCTTTCACGCTTTTATTGACTAATGAAGATAGGATTAGCGGGATACTAATGGGTGTTCTAAGGAAAATCATCCAAAATAATCTAAAACTCGCCATCATTACTGCCGTGCCTGAACCAAAACTCTCCATTTGGAACGTAAGAAATAAAACTGCTCTAGAACGTGTCCATTTGCGGTAGAGTGTCCCGGCCACTTCATTACGGCAACGTGTGCGCGCATAATGTGCCGCGATGAAAAATGCACCGAACGGCATCTCTGGCGCCTTGCCGTCTCTCATAATACGAGTGCTTTTAGTAGTAACACGCTCAGGACCCGCTTTTTTGGTACTAATCACGTTTTGAAATGAGAATCGTACCTTGATAAATGACTTGCATTAGATGATATATTCGTTGTGACTGTGAGATCATTCTTAGTTTAACTTAGAAGAAGATGCTACCTGACTGAATTTGACAACAATAAAAAAGCGAGTTTCAATTATTTAGAGCAAAAAGAACCAAAACAACAGTTTCTTGTAATTTGTGTCTGTTTGTAGGTATATTTATTTGTGCAGGCAGTTAGGTGAATACGCATCTGTAATAATTTAAAACTAAGTAAATTTTTAAGTTTTTTAATGGCGCCAGAAAAAACATTAAAAAAAACTAATTTAAAATTCTTTGGGTGTTGGTTGACACTATGTTACAATGATAACATAATATAAGATTATTGTTTGTAAATCCCGTGCCGTGTTTGTAGTCCCGTGTTGGTCCGGGACGCAAAAAGAATGGGCCAACTGCTTTTCTAGCCTAGCATGTCGTAAAAGGCGACTAAGGGCGTATTGGGTACTGGGTCTGTTGTTGAGTAGACGATGAGCTAGTCACTTGTTACTACTTTTTCACGATTTTCCATCTGAACAAACCCAATATTTGTATGTCTAAATGTGGTCTTAAGGAACACAGTGCTCCTTGGACTCTGCCGACCCTTTTGGGGATAACAGGCGTGATTGTATGTATGTATGTTTGTAAATATTTGAGTAACGACCTTTCGAAATTATTCTCTACCTTAAGATATTAAGAGCGTCGTACAAAGGTTGAGATATTAACACAGGTAGGAGGATCTCTCAATATTTATTATAAGAAATATTAAATAGGTAATTATTTTTCAGCAGAATACATGAAACGCCCCAAAATTTCCTCCAATTTTAATAAACGCGGTGAGACCCGTCACGCCTAGGGTGTGACGATATAATTAAAGTTATTTATTAGCAAACCCGGTATTATTAAAACAGAAAGCCCTTTAGAGTAGGTTATTTATTCTTGTTAATCCCAAGCCGTGTTTTATCTCAGAGGTCGAGATTTTTTCACACAAAAGAAACAATTAAACGTTATCACGCTTTGTAAATTGATTGTATTTTTTACTCTGTTATCTTTTCGGATTTTTACTGTTCTGAGACTTGAAATTACTATCACGTTTTTTAGAAATAACGTGCGACAATTCGGTGAAATTCTTGTAAAAAAATTAATCTATTCAAACTAAAATTCTCGTTTTAAAATTATTCCCAGCAGGAGCTTATAGCTTAACTGATTAAACAAAATAGAACAATTTCATTCTGGATAACAGAAAATGTCTTTCTTGAAAGAAAGGTCAAAAGTGGTTGGAAATTTTGAAGACCGTAAAAATACCGTAGATTATATTCATTCATTACTAGATGGCAATAAGTTAAACCCTCATGTGAAGTAACAAGAGGAACATTATTGTAATAAGTCTAGATATCCATACTTAATATTATAAATTTTAATGTAACTCTGTCTGTCTGTCTCGCTTTCACGTCAAAACTACAGAACCAATTTAACCGAAATTTGGTACACAGATAGTCTAGAGCCTGAGAAAGGACATAGTCCCCGATATTCCCCTGGGTAAGGGTGCCATGCGGGTGAATGTTAAAAAATTTAAATAACGCCTCCCAGAAAAATGAAGGAAAAATTAACGTCATTATGAACTTTGCTTCTCATAATAGAGTAGGAGTAAATTTTCAATTCTACCAATTGAGGCTACTGTTCCAATTTGAAAATATCTTTCAGTGTTGAATAGCCTATTTACTGAGGAAGGCTATAGGCTACACAACATATATACATTCGATTATAAATATTTGAGGAGTTTGGTATAATAAATTTATTCCATAACGTTAAGCCGTTGGTCTCTGTTGCTATCAACCAACAGAGACCAACCGTTTCTACCCACTAAACCGTACTGCACCAGGTGGTGTTGCGGCCCATACTCATCATGTATATCTCCATGAGGAAGGCCGGAGCCCAGGAGTGGGACGTATATAGGCTGAGGACAATATATAATCATACAGTATGTAATTTTGAATAATTAACTGTAGTTCACCTGGTAAAAGTATTTATTAAATTACAGTTTTCTATAAAACAAACAGCTGAAGCTTGTAAACATAATGTTGAAGCAGTAAATATAAACATCATCCTTACAAATTATATGAAGTTACTCTGCCATGTTTTAAATGCAAATGATTTATATCCAGTCTTAAGGTTGACGGGGCTCATTTTATATCCCGGTTTATCACAGCCTTGGATTAATTCGGAATCAATTACAACGACCTCCATTACACAAACATCGAACTCGATTAATGTCGGATGTGGGATGTGGTTACGTAGCGAATAGGTAATTATGTGCTCCTTAGACTGACAGGGAATGGGATCCACGGGATAGACAGAAGCGGCCGAAGGGCTTTGCAAGATGGCCGTGACATTGTTTGTGATTGCAATGCTGGTTGAAGGATCGTTGCCTTGTTTTTTAACAAATTACACATAAGAGTCCACATTAAGTTCAAAGCTTCGTAATTAAATAATTCACGTTGCAATATTTGTAAAAAAATAAAATTAAAGGTCTTCTGAATATCAGATTAGCCGACAATAATGCACGATTGACGACGCCGGTCTCGAGGCGTCGCCATCTCGAGAGGTTGTGAATTCGATCCCCGGTGGGGGCAAATGTTTGGGTCATGAATTTTCAGACATTTATTCTCCAATCTTGGATGTTTATTATATTCAGGATATTTGTATGTATTTATCTATTAAATATATTTATCCGTCATCTATGTAGTATCCGTAACACAAGCAGCATTAGTTGCTTAAAATGGGGCTAGTGGATGGGTGTGAATGTTTGAAGATATTCATTCATTTATTTATTTATTGTTCCTTCCGAGCATAAAATGTACTCTAAAGCATTAGAAACAATGAAAAATATAGATACAATAGGGTCGATGGTAGACAGCTCAGGTGAACGTATCTCGATTGATTTGGGGATATTCTAAAAACGGGCCAACATGTATGGCGCTAGTAATGAGAGTCGGGCAAAAATAAGACGTTTACGAGGACCGTATAGTTTATACAGAGGACGGTTGACATACTTGAAGTAGGTATGTGGTAGGTAGCAAGGCTTAATTTGTAGTTTGTATGTAAAGTGAAAGATCGTTAAAATATCAGCACAACATCCGTTGGTGAGGCGCCATCTAGGGGGTAATGCGGGCGGGCTATCCGGCTGGTTGTTCAGAGGTGGTATTATAAATTGGCGGTTACCGGCCGACGCGCACAGTTGAATCCGGCTTGAGCGCCCTGGAGGTTCTCCCTTGAAGCGAGACCCACAAGAGGGATGCCTTCCAGAGAAAAACCATTCAGTGGTGGTTCGCCACTACAGGCCCGAGGACCCACCAAAGTTCTCGCCTTCTTTAAAACAATCCGGTGATAGCTGAGTAGCCGTCAGAGGCAGAAATGCGTCAGAGGCGCGCACAGTCTGCGCTTAACTTTTGGTAAGTGTGGTCGTGATGGTGAAGCTATGCCTCGTCTGGTATAGTAAGTGGTTCAGTGGTAGTTAGGTTAAGTTTGACATGGCAACTTCATAGTTGATTAGATGGAAGGAGTTTTGCCAAAAAGGTTAACGGAGTCACTCATCATGAGGACCGTGGCAGGGGCTCCCATTTCCTTGTTACATTTTATGTAGGTTGTAACTGTTCTAAAGTAATAGCGTACATTAATGAACATAACAAAAACATATCATATCACCACGCCTCTTACGCCAAAGGTGTTAAACACCCAGATTTCGACTGATAAGAATATGTCGTAGTCCCCATGTAACATGTGGCGAGCCTGTTGCCATGCACTGGGCATAATGTAAAGACGCAAAGTAGACGCAAATTATACAATACAATAGAATAGAATATTCTATTTTCAACAAACCTGAAAATGCACAAAGGAAATGCAGGTCTTATAACTAATACAACGTTCTTACATGTTCCTGCCGTCACAAACAGCATGCAAGTTTTATATAACATTATTATGTCTTTCAAGATTAAAAATTTATTAAAATAATAGTCAATTTAAAGGTAATAATAAAACAATTTCAAGTCACAAAAACATTAAACAGATATTATGCAAAAGACAATAAATAATATATGGGATGTATCATCAGACAAGCTGTAGCAATATGTGTGATATCATACTTCATAAAAAATATTTATCGTTTTTATGTGAATGCAAATCAAATGATGTATTCGGCAGCCACTTAAAAAGAGTTGTCTCTGTGTCCAATTTTAACACAATTACTGACAACAAATTCTCTAAACAAATCAAAAAACCTCAAAAATATGGTATATTTTTAGGGGGGTTTATTATTTTTTAAGAATACTCTCAAAAAAATACTAACAGAGAAAAAAAAAGGGCGATTTCATAGGTACAGACCTATTATTATTCGCTGGTTTAAGTAATGTACCAAATTCTTATAATCACCAATTCTTTTAAACCATTGGGAATTCTTAAAAAATTATCGGCGTTTTTCAATTGTCTGGTTATATTTTATTATAATTAAGTTCATTATCCTTCTCTGTATATGTCTCTATTTAGCTCTTGTGTACAAATATTTAGCAATTTAGCGCTACTCCGTGGGCCGTTTCTACCCAAAAACCTACTGTAAGTTGCGTACCAATAGAAAATAAAGACATCTGTAATCTCTAGTCCCGTAACTGTTTAACGTTTCAGGATAAAATTATGAATTCATTTCAAAATGTTCAATTACTTGTATAAATAATTGCTCTCTTTGAAATGTTATGAGATCAAAATAGATTTTAAAGTACCTTGGAATATGTTTGTGTTGTAGGAATTATGAACATTATTTTTTATAAAAAAACTGCGTCCAATATTCCTTTTAGTAACAAGAACATGAATTTTGTTTTCCTATTATTTTGTAAAATAAATATTATGACTTTCGTCCAAGCTATCGAAGAGTTCTAAGCGTAAGTATACTCAATAACCTTGGAAGCAAGCTGCTTTTGTTACTTTCAAGATGCTAGAATTTTTATTTAATGAAAAATATATAACTTTACTTTATTTCTTAACCGACAGGCTTCAGTCGATGATGGAGATGGTGATATTGACTTTACCTCTATCACTGACATAATAAAATATGAAAATCTTCAAGGAAAGAGCGTATTTCCACTTAAAAGACCGGCAACGCACTTGTAAATCCTTTGGTGTTGCGAGTGTCAATGGGCGGCGGTCGTTGCTTACCATCAGATGACCCGTCTGCTCGTTTGTCCCCTATATCATTAAAAATCACCGGCTAAAAGCGTGTCGGGCCACGCTCAGTGTAGGGTTCATAGTTTCCTGTCCGTCACATTAAGTGTCCCCTTAAAGATAAAATAGCCCAAAGTACAGTGCCGTCTCTCAATACAAACTAGACGGTTTATGCGTGTTGGGTCTTCGGTGGTAATTTTGCATTGCGTGACCCGATTTAAATAATTATTATTTTATTTGAACGACGATACGTTCCGTATAATAAAATATGTAAACTAAAAAAAAAATGCTTCCTTTTATGGTTAAATTACAAACTTAATTCAGAAATTATTTTGTACTATTTTTGTTTAACTCATCAAATTGAAAATGATTTTTGAAATTGAAATTGATTTACTCGTTGAAGGTAGCCTTATAAAGCATATTTTTCCACTTTTTATTTTACCAATTTGTCGGCGTGATCGATATACCAATATGTATATCGATCACGCCGACAAATTGGTAAAATAAAAAACCAAACAGCTTTCTAGTGCTATCAAAAAAATATCAAAGGATTGCTTTACCCTCATTATATTTTAATAAGACTGTCAAAAATAAAATAATAATTTACGTTTGCAAAATTATAAAAATCAAAAAAAATCAAAAGCATTTATTCAGTTTAGATGCGTCTTAGCGCATGCTTATGAATGTCATAAACATTTTACAATATTTCGTGAAAAAGAAAAATTACGCCATCCGTTCACAAAACTACCAGGAGGCCTTGTTCTGAGAAGAACGGGCAAGAAACTCAGCAAGTTTCTACCCTCCCTTTACATAGCAACATTTAAAAAATGTCATAAACTACAACGTCATTGAAGTTTAAAAATAAAAAGATAGATATCTAATTTGAGTAATATTCTGCAGTTTACCACATTTTTCATTACAAACATGTACGGTGATAGTCTAAATTATAATCTAAAAAATAGTATCTACATTACAATTATTGCCACGCATTTTTGTCTTCTAGGTAATCATTGACGGTATAGTAACCTTTAGACATTAATTTAGTTTTAATATATGTCTTGAATCTGTGCAAAGGCAATTCGACAATTTCACTAGGGATCTTGTTAAAGTAGCGTATACTAAGGCCCACAAATGAACTATTGATTTTCTGCAGCCTGTAGGACGGCAGAAGAAGCTTTCCCTTATTTCGTGTATTCCTATTGTGAATGTCACTGTTCTTTAAAAGAGAATTAATATTACTTCTCACAAAAAGGATGCAGTTGTAAATATACTGGGAAGGAACAGTCAGAATATTAATTTTTTTGAATATGCTTCTAAGTGAAGTACCTGCTTTTAAACAATAAATTGACCTTATAGCTCGTTTTTGCAAAATGAAAATAGATTGTATCTCTGCTGCTTTACCCCATAAAAGGATACCATAAGACATAACGCTGTGAAAATAACTAAAGTAAACTAATCTGGCAGTTTCCTCATCTGTAAGTTGCCTTATTTTTCTGACAGCATAGGCCGCAGAACTAAGTTTATCCGAAAGTGTTGTGATATGATGATTCCATTGAAGCTTATGGTCCACAGTAATACCCAGAAATACAGTAGACTCAGTTAAGCTTAATATTTCCCCGTTGAGTTTTAATTCTATCATTGTTTTTCTTACATTTGGTAAAGTAAAATTTATGCATTTTGTTTTTTTGGCGTTTAATTGTAAATTATTCACAGAAAACCAGGACATTATTTTGGTAAGTGCATTGTTCACATCGTCAAAATTTGTCTTATTTCTATCTACTTTAAAGATTAGAGACGTATCATCAGCAAACAAAACAATATCACAAAATAGCTTTGCAAAAGAAGGCAAGTCATTTATATAAATTAGAAATAAGAATGGTCCTAGTATTGAGCCTTGCGGGACTCCCATTTTCATATGAGATCCTGATGATTTCGTCCCATTTATATCAACTTTATGAGTTCTACAACTTAAATAAGAGCATATTAAACTAAGAGCTTTGTTTTTTATACCATAATGGTTAAGTTTGCAAATTAAAGTATCATGATTCACACAATCGAAGGCCTTTGATAAATCACAGAAAACTCCCAGCACATTTTGAGCTTTCTCCCACGCATCAAATATATGTCTTAACAGCGCTACTCCAGCATCGGTAGTGGAGCGACCTTTAGTAAAACCGTATTGTGTATCATGAAGAAGACTGTTTAAATTAAAGAATGCCATCAGTTGTTCAAGTATAATTTTTTCAAAAACTTTACTAAGAGTCGGCAAAATTGAAATCGGTCTAAAATTGGTCGGGTCATTTTTGCATCCGGACTTAAATAAAGGTATTATTTTACTATATTTCATTAAATCTGGAAAACTGCCTTCATCAATACAATTATTAAAAATGTACGCAAGATCTGGGGCAATTATATCAATAATATCCTTGATAATATGAACAGACATATCCCACAAGTCTCCGGAATGTTTAAGTTTTAAAGATTTAAAAGTTTTGATTATTTCAACAGGGTTAACATGTTTAAATAGAAAATTAATTTTGCACTCCGGCACGTATGTTTTAAGGTAGCTGATAGCCTCTTTAGGAGAGGAATTAAGTGAAGCTGTAGTTATTACAGGAATGTTAGTAAAAAAATTTTCAAATGTATCAGCGATTTGTGAACTGGATACAATAATCTTATTGTTTACTTTTAAAGATATTGAATTACTACATGATTTAAGTTTACCTGTTTCTCTATTTATGATATTCCAAGTAGTTTTGATTTTATTATTCGATTTTTTAATTTTTTCGCGTAAGTGCAAAGCTTTTGTGTACTTTCACTACCCATGCTTTGGGAGCTTTTAAATAAATTAAATATACAGCTTTTTATAGGTCCCAAGGCTTTGCTTGGAATATTACTACAACGGAAACATACGGGACCTTATTGTATGATGAAACAATTATAGCAATAAGAATTCTCATAGTTAATTTTTTTTTGGTTAGTCTTAAAATATTTTCCTTTCACCTGCTTTGATGCTGGCATTCATTTACCTTTGTTTTTCAATAAATATGACATTTCATTGAGATCATATTAAGGATGGATTCGACCAAATTCCGTGATACTACACTTATAAATGCTTAAATTTTATTGGTCGAGTCCGCTGTATATACGGAGTCATTTCGATAGGATTTTATTTAAAATTTTGTTATTTATGACTCACATCAATAACAAAAACCATGATATTTTTTTAATTTTCGACTTGGTTGATTCCCGGTTAGGTATGACAGTTGGAAACAAATTTAAATGTTATTATAATTTTTTTCTAAAATTGATGTCATGGTTCGTAAGAACATATTTCGCTATTTCTCATAGATTCGGATCCACTTGGATTGATGATTGTTGACACTGTATATTAGATTTAAAATTTCCTGCCAAAGGCTTTTATACTCCGTTGACATTTACAACTTTAAAAACTCCTACACAACACAACTTTATGAGTTAATTTAACGAAGCTAGATAGCAAAAATGTCCTAATTTAACCCAATTGATAACGTTTTTTATGTAAAGGCTTACCTAAGAAGTATATTTATCTACATAAAAAAGTTATATATTTTATAAAAATCTGAAATTTGGACTCTATGTGTTTAATACCCAACGAATAGAACTTTAAATAGTAGCCTTATAGATATTTCCTTGCCATGCCATTAAGACGGACTCTAGGTCCATAGTACATACTTAGTAGGTAGTAAAAAAAAATATTTTATATTTATAAACAATACAAGAAAATGACGTGAATTGAGCACGTATGCTCCCACGTCGTTTAAGAAAAAAAATCGTTTGTTTTAACAGTACTAATGTAAGGACGCTTAATTCATTAGCTCCCGAAATCGCCAATAAATCCACAAGGGCCGTTAGGGCGAATTTATCTCCCGCCGATGTTTGAGGAGCGGTCCTCTATATTTTTAGGCGCAGTAGCTATGTAATAAATATAGGAAAACTATTTAAGCGCTAATTTCCTAATTATTTTGTTGGAAATACGTTTACTCTCTTCATTGGGGTGTTTTTAATTAAATAAGGCCAAGGGTTCCGTCTGTTTCATGTAGGTTTCATGATGTTCTAAAGCTTTAATACATTATTCCTGTCTTCACTATCGTAAGACTTAGAAATAAAATATATTATTGTAATTTTCCATAATAATTATAAACGAAAATCTTATAATTATCTTTTCGTTCATAGTTTGATAAAAATCGTTAAATATTGGTATAGACGTTTTCTACGACCAGCTCCCCGTGTCAAAACTAAAGCAACATTCAACAATATGGCTGGTCCTTGGACGGGTGACAAAAAAAAATATTATTGTGTTTTTCTTCTCTGCCCAGAAATGGGATGTATAGGCTGGTACGACCGATACATTTTTGATCATTTAATTATGTTGTTACTTACTCACCGAAAATATTTGTCTTTTAATAAAGTTGTTAGTTATATCTCAAAATAGTTTGCCCTCAAAGACGCAATTTAAGCACAGAGACCCTTTATGTTTCACCCTTTCAAGGCATTCGGGTATACAATGAACCCAAGGATCTAAATTAACCATGCAAACAAAACCGTAAGTTTTGTTTATTATTTTATAATTATAATTTTCATGACTAATGACTTGGTTGCTTTCGTCGGCACCGCAAATTTCATGAGGTTACGGACAAAGCTCCTTGTATAATAAAGGTAAGATAAAGATAGAGATATTTTTATTTACTAAAACGTGTAAGGATATAGTTGATATAAGAAGATGTAATTTACAATAGTACTCGTACTTAGCTACATGTTTTGGCAATAATTGCCTGTAAAAATTATTATCAATTTAAATTATCAAATATTATAAAACCTATCTAAAACAAAAAGGCAAGTTGACAATACCAAATATTCAAATAATAATTATAAATTAATTTACAAATAGTCAAAATCAAAATAAATTTCCAAAAACTAAAACAAATACTCTATATTCATATTAATAGTGTAAGGGATTGAGAAATTGAGAATAATAATAATAGTTAAAGTTTACAAATTGTCATTAAGGAACTTATTGATATTATAATAGCATTTTTGTAGCTACATTTTTAAGCCCAACTTGAACAAATTGGAGTTCAGGTTATATGTCGAAGGGGTTTTGTTAAATATTACAGGTGCCATGCACACTATGCTTTTATTTAGTAATGATGTTCTTGATTTCCATAAATGGCTTCGACTGAACACTCCAGCAACCAGCACCAAATCAAACCAAAATCAGTTAAACCTCCTCTTAACTCTAATTTAACTCCTTGATTAACGTAACTTTGAAAACTGGTACGTTTCTTGATACCTCGAAATATATTCAAGCCTTCCCTTTTCATGGTTCCAACGGGAGCGTCCGAATTAATTGGCAGGGTATACCGCAGTGTGCAGGTAAATTTGGCCAGTGAAGATTGAACTATGAGTATTCTTGAACATTTCATGCGTTCTGTGTCTGTTTCGTTTTGTGTTACTTTACATGTGGTTCATACATATGGTGATCATACATATGGTTTACAGAATATTCGTAAAGTAAAATTTTAATTCAACAAAAGAGATATAGACTTTTTGTGAACACATCCAGAGATAAATTCTCACCATAAAAAGTAACAAATTGTCCCAATCCACGAAAGAGCTTTAGCTTTGACGCATTCTCACTTTGTAATTCGAATTGAAATTTAAATGATCTTTGAATGGATAGGAAAACAAACACCAGCCTATGAGCACACAACATATATTTGTGCGCGCTGCGGGTCACAAACCTTTCTTCATAGAGGAATACAAATATTTAGAAACAACCAATGCGGGGCAGTGGATTCACCGAAAGGGTAGGCAGAAGTGGTAAACACCCATATTTCGCCAGAAACGACAACCATAGAAATCTATCGAAAATATTATCTTGACATCATAGGATTGAAAACTCCCAATATAATACTCTCTCAATAGTCCCAGAGTCCACTAAAGCGGAGACGAGACGAGCGGCGAGTCATGTATGTAACATGGTGTCAGATGTTATATTTCAAATTATAACATCAGATACCGTGTTATAATTTAAAATAAGTGTTTCGGAAAAAATTCAATACTTTATTTATCAACTGCCATACATACGAACTGACAACACCAGTCAGTCCGGAAACCAAAAACAATAATCTTTTAATATTACCACTAATGAGTATATATAGCACCCACCGATTAGTATCTCTGTTTGTGTCGGTGAAGTTGATTTTAATAAAATACATATATTTGCACAAGTGGAAGTGGTGTCACCGATAGTGAAATATGATCCATCTCTTACATCGACCAGTTTTAGACTTAAGATTGATTTCACTTGTGTTAAGATCAGCTTATTCTAGTTAATCATTTTCTGCGTCATACAAATGAAAGTCTAAAACTCCGTTCCATTTATATTAATTATAAAATGATAGATGTATCAGGATGTACATGCTGGTACATCAAATTTATTCAGATAATAGTTAGTGTCAGTTTAATACTTCAATATTTACTTAAATTTTCCTTAGATTTGAGAGAGACAGCAAACAACTTTGGATTAAACTAAACATCTTCGTACTTTACCACAATTAGTAATTCGTAACATCCAAACATGATAAAACAGATATGGGATCTCATAAAGCAAGAAAGTTATTTAGAATTTGAATATTTATGTACCATTTCGTAATACCAAAATCATTATTAACACAACTATTGTATGTGAGGCGACTCAATGGAATTCCTGATTTCAAAGCTATGTTGGAAATTTGGAACAATGAAAAAACATTGTGTGTCAGGGGCTTGGGTTTGATAAGTCAGTGAGTGAATAATAATAATGTCTTAATAAAATAAGATTAACGGGTAAAATGCGGGCCTTACAAAATATTTTAGTATTACAGGGGCCTACTCAAACTGGAGAGTGGCCGACAATCGACCAGTCGGAGCTCATTGGGGCAGGATTAAGAATTAATTCGTTGGGAAGTGGAAATAGATGAACGATTAATTTCGCTAGAACCGCTGTTTCACTGTTCGTTGGGGATTGGGAGAGAACGAATAGAATTTTAATTGTATTACCTTGAACGTCGCGGAGTATGTGGATTTTAATCTTGTATTAATAAGATTTGGGTGTCTGTTCCACCTCGATATAATTAGTTTTGGTTTTCTATTTCGTTTTGGAGGATACATGCTGCTTAGATCAGAAGGAAAATTGAATATCTCTCAGGTCATTAACATGAATAAATACCCGAATATTATCTCGAACGATGAGCCTAGTCCTCGAGCGAGGATATGCAATCTCAGAACATGCTCTTAAAATATGACCGTGATTAAAATAAAGTTAACATGGCGTTTGTTTCAATTTACGAAGATGAATAATCTTATAGAAATATTACGTTAGCGTCAAATTGATTTCTTCAGTCAAATTAAATTAAGCTTAACATAAATTACATTAGAACATCTATTCCTGAAGCCGTGGCTTTGGGTCTCACGTGCATTAATTACCCAGTTTCCCTTTCTGCGTACCCTTTTCAGGTCTAATTATTTGTACAAACTTACACCTCTGAAACTTAAGCCTCTTAAACAAAGATGTAGCTCAAGAATGAAGAGTCTCTTGCGACTAAAATAATATTTACACCAAATATTAAATATACATTTTGAACTCGGCGTTTATTTATTCTATTATTATGAAGCATAACATTTTATTAATTGTTTTAACGAAAGCTGTATTCAGAATGTTTTCAAAGCTTAGCGTCGTGTGGTAGCGGCTTATTAAAAGAATACTACCAATCCATCTCTTCGCTTGGGTGTCGTAAAAGGTGACTAATGGACTGGAACTGCAGAACCATTCAATAGCTCATAACGGCGACGGGCTCACCACCTGTCACGCTGAGTGCAATCACTGCTTGGTGAAGCGCGGACTACGGCAACGGACCGGGGCTTTTGCCTAGTCTCTGACTAACCCTTAGGGGGTAATAGTCGTGATTATATGTATGTATGAAAGCTTAGCATGATAATTATTTAAAGTATGAATTTAAACTGCTCACTTAATTATCTCTTACTGTAAATGATACGCTTGACTATAATATGACTGTGTAAAATATTCGAGGAATGTGCAGAGTTCTTATTACATTAGCCGTATGTGTGGTAAAGCTATGACACTTTATCCATATTGCTTATTGTAATAAATTATAGACTGTATTACCGAAAATCTTTTCTTCAATATCTATTAAAGTTATATTCACACTAAATTTATTCATCGACACTCTTCCATTTGTCTTACCTTTACATTCTCTTGTATTATTCATCAACACCGACATCTCTTTTATTATCTTCTTTGTATACTTTTTTAACTGTTTCGCTTCTAGTTAAACCTCCTTTACAATGATTTCTACTTCAGAATGTAACATCTTGACTCCGATAACGCTGCGGATTTGGCTAAATCTCACCTGACTTATCCTTCCTTGACTCTAGATTATAAACTATAAACTCCATATAGGCTTAACATAAGCTGTATCATGCCGTCTAGCGGTAAGATTAATTCGTTACTTGTGTAATTGGGCGGTCTCATTTGTGTACTTTAAACAGTCATTTGTTTGTGGAATGTTCCTTATAGGATTACATCATTGCCTCAAATGTGGGTGTTGCTATAATTCTCACGAGAATTCGAGTTTGGTTTGAAACAGACGAAATTGTCTCTTTTACAAAATCAATGCGGAAATGTTTATTGTAAAATTTTATAGGCCACGAGATAAATTATGTGGCAAATATTATGGAAGGAAAATAATGCGAGGTTCGTTTCGTGGAAATACTTTGGGCCGCAAGATTACGAAGATCATTATCGTTTATTCAAATATATCTCAGTTGTAAGCTCTAAATATAAGGATCAACACTTTTTGGGCTTGCTACAAAATTTATATATATTTTTATAAGGTAAAGTTCTGGAATTTAAATGATTTTAGTAGCGAACGTTCAATACCGTCAAAAATGGATATCCAAAGCTTATGATCATCAGTTCCTTCGTATTTCAGATACAACTCTAGACCGTTGGTGTCGGCTACGTTTCAACCAACAAAACGATTTTTTAAAAATTTCAGCAAAACTAGATTCTAAAGTTATTAAGCATTTTGATCTTCCTGTCCTAAAACTTAAGTTTACCTCAAGTTTTGAATAGTTCTTGACTTATTTAACTAAAACAATGTCTTACATCTCATGGTAGAGTCAATAATTACCACAGCTGGTTCTCCCGCAGGAATGCAGTCATCTGATAACTCAGAATGGACTGACCGCCTCGTAAATAAGGCACAATATTGAATGTCCAAACAGTATCCTTCACTGGGGCTTGTAAGTTATCGCACGGTTGTGCAGTTGTCAGTCCATCAATTTAATTGGACTTTGGTTATAGTTTGAATACCTGTTTCGACGTATTTTAAGGTAAATTGATCTTATAACCTATGTACAAGACTTATGGCTCACATTCCCTTGTAAAGGTCTTCGGTATTACCGAGAATGCTCAGGAGGTGTTAAATTTTATTGACGTAACTGGTGAGATAATTTGAAGGGGAAATAATTAATTTTATTATCTTCTCTCATGTCTACATTGAAAAGGATTAAGAAGTGTAATTTTATTTAGGTACTTAAGCTCCTGAAACTGGCAATATTGTGTCTTTTTCTGTTTTGTACTCAATAAAAAAATGCAAATCAAATATTAAGAGATAATTAATAAACTATTCTATGTAGATATCAGGTTCTATTCAGTTTCACGTCTTACAAAATCAGGGACATTGAGTGAAAGGGCTAAAATATCTAAGATCAAACCGTATTTTACCCCATTTCCCCTTGTGTACGCCGTCCTTATTCAGAAGCGAAGAAAACTATTTGACGGCGCGCCAGCCCAACATCAGTGTTAATAAATCGCAATCAGCGCTCGACCGAGAAAAACTTAACCCTAAGTCGGTTAGATGCAAATCCGGTCATAAATTGCCGAGGCGCGGACGGTTTCGGGACATTAATTTGCGGTAAATCGCGTGGAAAATGGAAATTTTGTGCAGCCCCAGGCGCCGCGGCGCAAACTTAACCCGTCACCGGAAAAATGTATCCCACGTGTGAAAATATTGGAATACGCGTCGTACCCCTTCCTAATAAGGCTGGGCTGATATAGGCCAGCCGCTCGGCGATCGCAGCGGCGTGTGGCCGCAACAGTCACGTGAGACGTGACGAGAATCTTCGCGTTTTAATGAGCGTGTATTTTTTATGTAAACGTGATGAGCTATGGGTGCGATTTTTGGGACTTTTTTTACATAAAAATATGACAGGCAAACTCTTAGCATTTCATCTGATGGTAAATGATAAGACCGAAGCTGGAAGCGAGCTTCACCTGTACCCATTCCTCAACAACTGTGGAACTGACTATATGACTGTAACGAGGCGCTATAGCTATTTTAGCGACTCTTTGCTATTATTGCGCTCTTATCTGGCCATTCTCTCATTGTTTCTGTTTTTTAATTTACTGTCTTCTTATTGTCTTGGTCTCCAACATAACAATTAACATATTATATTTATAAATTAAAATGGATATCTTGTACTTTGTTTTCAGTAGGCACTATACGAGAAAGTGTCTTAGTTTTTACATATAAATGTAGTAACTGTAAATGTTTCTATGTAGTAACTTTTATGTGAACACTTCACTGGTTTTTGTGTAATTATCTGTGTACTAACTGTATTTAAATCTTATAACTGTTTGTGTTCCAAATGAAATAAAATAAATAATAAATATACCCCTAAGTGGCGACCTAAGCCCTCTCCAGGTCCACCACGTCACATGGCGACAGATTTTAGGTAAGACGGTGGTAGCCAGGCGGGCTTAGAAAGACTTTTCTGAACCAAACCATGTAGAAATACTCCTGCCCCTTAGGAAATCAACACCCTACGGTAAACTGTCAAAACACCCGCTTTCAAACATTGTGGACGGTGTTGATTTTTGTGCGTTGTTTACTTCAAGACAATTTTATTTGTTTTTAAAATAATTCCTATGAATTCCTTCCTTACTTTCCTTCTTAACCTTACCATTATAAAATACACTCGAGAGCAATGAATCCGGGTCACTTAAAGAATGTTAAAAATCTCGGAAACTAAAAATGATAGGTTAATGCAATAAATTGTATTTAATAGACAATGTAATACTCCTTAAATGAAAGTAAAAAAATATGAGTCACCATACATTTTATTAACACAAAAATTCCATAAAGAAAAAAACTGCTGATCTCTCCTTAAAAGAAAAATAGGAAACATGAAATTTTTGAACTTTATTACGATTTTCTTGAATTTTAATACTTCGTATTGCCTCCTCGTGATTCCATTACTGCGTTTACGCGGTTTGGCATGCTGTACACCAAGTTCCTTATACGATTTTGGGGAATATTCTCCCATTCCTCTGTGAGAGCAATTTTGAGCTCACGAAGTGTGATTGGGGGAGGGTTTCGTTGTTTTACGCATCTGCCTAGCTCGTCCCAAGCATGCTCGATCGGGTTTATATCCGGGCTGCGCGCTGGCCATTCCATACGAGTAATGTTCATCTCTTGAAGGTAGTCATTCACAATCCTACCTGTATGAGGTCGGGCATTGTCATGCATAAATATAGCATCCTCACCTAAATTGACCATTAATGGACCAACGTGATCATTGAGGATTTCTTCCACATATCTTACGCTAGTTAAAGAGCCGTTTTCTATGATCACCAACTCTGTGCGACTTTCAGAAGAAATTCCGGCCCACACATGTACAGACCCACCACCGTAGGCTACTTTTTCTTCAAGAGATGAACATTACTCGTATGGAATGGCCAGCGCGCAGCCCGGATATAAACCCGATCGAGCATGCTTGGGACGAGCTAGGCAGATGCGTAAAACAACGAAACCCTCCCCCAATCACGCTTCGTGAGCTCAAAATTGCTCTCACAGAGGAATGGGAGAATATTCCCCAAAATCGTATAAGGAACTTGGTGTACAGCATGCCAAACCGCGTAAACGCAGTAATGGAATCACGAGGAGGCAATACGAAGTATTAAAATTCAAGAAAATCGTAATAAAGTTCAAAAATTTCATGTTTCCTATTTTTGTTTTAAGGAGAGATCAGCAGTTTTTTTCTTTATGGAATTTTTGTGTTAATAAAATGTATGGTGACTCATATTTTTTTTACTTTCATTTAAGGAGTATTACATTGTCTATTAAATACAATTTATTGCATTAACCTATCATTTTTAGTTTCCGAGATTTTTAACATTCTTTAAGTGACCCGGATTCATTGCTCTCGAGTGTATAATTCAACATCGACTTATTTGAATTCTATTATTGTATCTTAATTATTTGGCCTGAGTGGATTTATGTAGTATCACAAATTAACTAAATGATGATTACACATTCTCTTTTCTTGTGTTCATTTCTCAGAAACTTGTTTTGCTTTTTCTACCAATCCTACTTAGTACAATGAATTGGTATTAGTATTGAGATAGAAAAATAATTATTGATCAGCGTTATACCTTGATAACTTGATTTATTCAACATAACTTTTTTTTTCTTTAATTAACTTGTTTTATATTAGGTCCTTACCTATGAAATTGGTGTTTTGTATGGAGGTTTTGGGGAATTCTACATTTTTCATACTAAAATTTTATCAGTTTTGTGAACGACAAATCCAGAGATAATAATATTTCGCATGTATCATTAGAAAAGCTTTAATAATATGTGTAATATCACACTTCATAAAAATTATTTATCGTTTTTAAGTGAATGCAAATAAAATGATGTATTCGGGAGGCACTTAAAAAGAGTTGTCTCCGTGTCCAATTTTAACACAATTAAACTTACAACAAATTATCAAAACAAATCAAAAGAGCTCAAAAATATAGTCTATTTTTAGACGAGGTAATTTTTTTTAGGAATACTCTGAATCTTAATAGTTACAGACAAAATACTAATACACAGACTAATACTACTAATATACAGAATAAAAAAACCAATTTCATAGGTAAGGACCGAAGGTCACATCCGTAATTATTATTATATATGTATATATTGTTTAGTACACGCGAATCAGTTGAGTCCGCAGCATTTTTTTTCCTTCGCAGGTGGGTTGGAAGACATTTCTATTAGGAATAAGCCCTACCTTTTGTACTCAATTACCTGTTTTCTTTTGTATTGCTTATTGTGTTTTTGTATGCACAATAAATTGTTAAATAAATAAATAAATATCTTTGTTTAGAAATTTTTCCTAGCATACTCGTACTTTCACCGTGAAAGAATTTCTGGTTTTAAAATTTTAATACGCTTTAATAAATTCTTAAGACGATCCAATAAAATAATGAGATTGAGAAGAAAATGGTACAGTCAGTTTCACTTTTTAAGTTTTAACATCAATCACATTCGAATTCACGATATAACACTGGAGTGACAGCAAGTTAACGAGTTCCCCTTCACTAGTTATATAGGAAAGAAGAAAGATTATGGTGGTGGACTATTATGATTTCTATTGAGAATAACTTTGAAAACGACCAGAACCTGTATTTTGACAGGCAATAGAGCCTTATCACTTATATATCGTGAGATGATCTAAGTGGTCGAGTGGTCTTCATGCCGGTCTCAAGGCGTCGCCATCTCGAGTGGTTCTGGGTTCGATCCCCGGTGGGGAAAAATGTTTGGGCGATGATTTTTCAGGCATTTGTGCTCCAGTCTTGGATGTTTATATATTCACTATATTTATATGTATTTATCTATTAAATATATTTATCCGTCATCTAGTATCCGTAACACAAGCAGCATTAGTTGCTTAAAATGGGGCTAGTTGACAGGTGTGAATGTTTGAAGATATTTATTTATATCACTTTGACGCCATTTAAGGATTCAAAATCCGGTGACTCATTTCTGACAAGACGTGAAATGTGTTTTTGATGAATATATATTTTACAGCTACAAAATGTTGCTGAACTGATTTCAAACCTTTGGAAATGGAAAATGCTTTTATATACCTTCTATTGCTAGTCTTGGGCTTCCCCTAACCAAAATATCGCCTGTCGTATCCTAATCTCTAGATATACAGAGGTATTGTATTGAAAAAACCTAAATACACAAAACTTCAAAGAAAAATAATATTTTCCCGATATTAAGACTTCAGCAATGAAACTTTTGTAACATTCGTCATGTCTGGTTCCTAGATGGCTACTGTGATATAGATTCTTTCGTGGTTCTGAAGGCACATTTTGCCGTTAGTCCCGTTAGGTCCATACTCCTCACGTTTTTCTATATGTATGAGGTTTTTGGCTCTTTGACGTATAACCAGTGATAATATGAAGGATTGTTTAGTTATTTGGACCTAGTATAGATATGGTTAAACGGTTTGGATGAGATATTCTTCGCAGATTCTCCCAATTACAAGCTTCAACGAGAAACACAATTGTGAACTTTTTATTAATGAAGTAGAAAACGCTAGCTCCGCGGTGGCACGTTTCATTGAATTTATTAACAGTGCACCTGAGCGCAATCCAGGTAACTTTTCCCACAGCGCTGCTCTAGGTATGCCCTCATATATTGTGAGTTGACTTTCAATTGGTTTTACGACTGTAACGCAAGCTCGACTCGACGTGGACATATTGGAGTTTGAATTGAAGTTTTTTATTGGTATTCAGTAGTGGATATCAATTTTTATTTTAAATTTATAGACTGGATTTCTGGAAAAATTTTAGGGGTCTAAAGTGGTAGTGAAGCTTGGATGTAATGGTTCAAACGCTTTGGTAAATTTTTAAGGGAAGTAATTAATTGGGCATTTAATGATTTGGTCAGGAACAAAAAGGTCAGCCGAAAAATCATTTAGGCAGCAAACAAACATTTTGTCAGCAATATAATTATTTGACCGGAAAGATACTACTACTTGGGCGGTTGAATAATTATTTGGTCAGCAGAATAATTAATAGTGCAGCAAGGTAATTCTGAGGGCAGCTAAATAATTCGTTGACCTGCAAAATAATTATTTGGGCAGCAATGAAGCATCAATGATCAATTCCTAGGATATTCTGTTAGATTGGGTTAAGGTTAATTTTTTCATACCTTTAAAAACCATTAAAAATATTTGTGTCATCAAAACATATATTAAAAATTTGGCAGCAGATAAAACATTTGAGTTTCTGCCCAATTAGTTATTAAGCTGACAAATTTAGAAATATTTGCTGACCGAAATTGGAATATTTTGCTAACCGCTCAAATAACACACAATTTTTAATAATATTTATTTTTACATTATTTGTTTATTAACAATGATGATGCAAGCATACGACTTGCCCGATTTTCTTGTTAAATATAACCCTAATCCTTTTTTGTACGAGACACAATTGATATTCTATTGTGCCTACAAACGATTCAGGTGATGAGATATTTTTTCATACCTAAGCCTGTGTCAACTACTTAAGCAAGAAAAGTTTGCGAGTCGACCAATAACATTACCTCCAAAATTGTAGTTCAATCCGTGGCGTTAACGAAATTCCATTGCCGTTTGATTCTGTGTCAAATTTGCGTGCCCCTAGCTACTACTTGACGGGTTATTTGGTCGGAATGTTCATTGGTTGGATATGAATGTGTAGTGCTAGTGACACGGAACATTGGCTGCGATTATGGATTACAGTGTGCACGTTCTACTAAAGCTACCTACTAAAACGCAAGCACGTTGAATATTTGCAACTGATGCGAACACCATTTGGTTGATTAAAAATTTCATGCCGTCAGATAGCAAAGTGATAATAATTTACAAAAGACTGGTGAAAGATTATGTACTGTGTTTTCTGAATGGGAATCTATTGATGCGAAACGATTGACCTCAATTTAATATTTTGGAAGCCTAAGACATATTTCAAATTTATAATGCCTCAGCAGCCTTATTTATTTGATTCGGATTCAAGTTCCCAAGAGACTACAGCATGGAATCCTTCAAAAAGGGCGTGAAAAGGTTTTTTAAGGGTCGGCAACGCGCTGGTGATGCCCTCGGTGTTGCAGGCGTCCATAGGCTACGGTGACCACTGCCCATCAGTGTGGGCCGTATGCTTGTGTTTGCCACCCTGGTAGTATAAAAAAAAAGAAAAAAAAGTTATTGTATTCAGTTCACATTATATCATGTTAGTGTGTACTCGTTAATATCAATAAAATAAACAAGTTTAAACTCTACGAGTTGTCCTTTACATCAGCCTCATCATCAATAGATAGTGCAGATCTACCAAGACACTGTACATCTTTTTGGTCCTTCGAGCCGGATTTTGGTGTGTTTTTGAATGTACGGTCTAATTACCGCACAATAACCTCCTCCTTTTTAAGTCGGTTAAAATAACGGAATAAGTCTCGAGTGGAGAACAACACTGAAGTTCGTCAGTCAAATTCAAAAATATGTGTCCACGTTTGGCAGTAATTCATTCTTATTGGAAGGGAATAAAGACTCACCTGTCAAACATGCTTACATATTTTCGAACTCATCCGGATCGTATAGCGACTGAAGATCATATTCGTCAAGCAAGCAAAAAAAAAAAAAATATATAGACCATTAACTCAAAGGAGTTTTAACACAATCTGTAATATAAAGACTAGTCCTGAAAGAAGTAAGAGTAATAAGAAGGAGACTTTGGCATTCGTTTCTACGTCACTGCTACTTATTTCATTACTTATTTCCACAGCAGAGCCACCTTTCGTCCATTGTGGTCCAGCTTGAAAGAAGAGGCAGGCATCTACATGACATGTTACTTGACATTATATCTTCCGATATAACTTGGCAATATTTGCGTTTTAAGTTGTAAGTTGCTTCAAGTGCTACAAATCTGCATCAGTCATACGAATGATTGAATCTAACCCATGTTCGTTCTAATTGAGCTATTAGTATAATCGTCATACTACTTTTATCAAATTTTCTTATGGGACCTTAGAGAGAATTATGATACAATTTTGTCTTTTTTATGATGATTGCATTTTTAAGCTATTGCATAGCTTCTATCGCGGGCCTTGAGCGCGGGGACCGAATCCAGAAATTCCGTAACGAAAAAACCTCACGCTCCCCACTCCGATGCGCAAGAAGGTGTGGCTTGAAGGCCGTGCATGTTAAAACCCAAGGTGGTTACCAAAATGAAACACCGTGTCCAAGGCGAATACAAATTTTAATTAACATCGGTTTGACCATATAAGTCTATGAGAGTAAACAATAGTGCGTTTTAAAGGATAGGTGGCGCCATCTAGTGATACAACAAAGAACTAATTTTAACAAAGACGCCACTTTGGTTTTATTTATAAGCTAACTATAACACATTGTTTATTATGAGTTTTGTTATTTTATTAATTAGTTTATTAACATTTATTTTAGATAATTATTTTATGATTTAATTTACTTATAAGTGATCCGAACGAAATAATGTATATGCAAACTACCAACAGTTTATATAATTTGTTTTCTTATCGGTCACCACGCTCAAAAAGTGTAACTTGAATTAATATCAAAGAAAAAGAAATACTGCATGAATAAAATAAATAAATAAAATTATAATTGCATAAGTTGATACAAAATGCTATGCAATAGCTTTACCGCGGCAGTCCCCGAGTGCCACACGTCTTTTTTATTTTTTGTGATGAGTGATTTGTTTGTGATATATTTGAGACAATAGTTTGCGTGTAATTTAATAATAACCTAGTAAATAAGTAAAGGTGAAGAATAAAAAACTAAAACATTCAATCACGCGCATTTTATTAACCCGAGTGTGGTAGCTAGGCTCTCCTCTATTTCTCAATTAATTACACATTAATTGACAATAATATAAATTATCCTTACAATTAAGGGTACAAAAATAAAATGTAAAAAATTACTAACTATCTACATATAAATACGGCGAATGTATTATGATCAAATTTACTAAATCAACAAACACATCTTTTTATAATTATTATAATTATAATGTTATATTAAAAGCTGAGTAATGATGGAGGCACAATGAGATTTTTTAGAAAAATGAATAATGTTTATAATAATATTTATGTTTATCGGTAAAAGGCTTAAAATCGATCGATGTGACCGACGACGTTAAGAACGTTGTGTGTAGCAAGCATTGAGGGAATTCCCTTGTTTTCTCTAGAATTATGTTTAAAAAACATAAAAAAATCATTTTCTTATGAAATAAAAAATTGAATTTTCATTGTGCCATCTTCATAAACTACATAATCTGCTTTTATTTTAACCAACAATTTCGAATCACAAATGTTTCAAAGGACAATTTACATATGTTCGTTATCAATTTCTCTATCTACAACCAACTGTTAATCTTCTCTATTTATATAAATACATGTTACGAAGTCTTTCTGTCTTCTAAAATTACCATTTATTACGATTACCTTAACATTAACTATTTTATTAATATTTCAACATTCAAACTTTGGTAGGAGACTAAGGAGTCGAGATTAACTCGTAGATGAGAAGAAAATTCTCCTAGTTTATACACGCTCTAGACTATTTAAAATCGCTATCAGTCTGTATTCAACAACAGTTAAACTACATATATTATGTACATTTTCATCTAATGGTACAGTCAAGAGTATGTGTAATTTACAGAGGAACAAGAATAATTTATTAGGTAAATTGAAATTCATAAGCTTCCGCTGATGACGATAATGAAACACGTGTTGGTGACAGATTTTAGTACGCGTAATAGAGGATCTGATATCGTTACAGGATTAACGACTTTATTTACATTATTTATGTACTGTTATGGCAAATAAATGAGTCGTGTGGTAGCAGCTTGATTAAATAATTCTACAAACCCATCTCTTCCCTTGGGTATCATAAAAGGCGACTAATGGACTAAGAACTGCACAACCAGCCAATAGCTTATAGTGGCGACGGGCTCACCAACTGTCACGCTGAATGCAGTCTCTGCTTGGAGAAGCGCGGACTATAGCAAAGAAATTTTGCAGGGCTTTCCCATAGTCTCTGTCTAAACCTTAGAGTATAATAGAAGTGAGTAAATGTGTGTATTTATGGCAAATAAGATACATAATTCTATTAATTTAAATAATGAGTTTAAGTATTGGGTCCTTACCTATGAAATTGGTGTTTTTTATCTCTCTTAGTATTTTGTCTGTAATTATTATTATTATTATTCCTAAAAAATAATTACATCGTCTAAAAATAGACTATATTTTTGAGCTCTTTTGATTTTTTCTGATAATTTGTTGTAAGTTTAATTGTGGTAAAATTGGACACGGAGACAACTCTTTTTAAGTGCCGAATCCTTTTTAAGTCCCGAATACATCATTTTATTTGCATTCACTTAAAAACGATAAATAATTTTTATGAAGTGTGATATTACACATATTACTAAAGCTTGTCTAATGATAGATGCCAAATATTATTATCTTTGGATTTGTCGTTGTGAAGAAAACTGAAAAAAATTTAGTATGGAAAATGCAGAATTCCCCAAAATCTCCATACAAAACACCAATTTCATAGGTAAGGACCTAATATTAAAAATGTCCAAAAGAAAATATGAAGGAAGGCCTATATCGAGAAAAACTATATGATCATGAAGGCTTATGAGATGCGACGTCAAAGTAATATTGTAGTAGTGACGAATGCACCAGATGCATACTATCTGAGCGTTAGGTCCAGCTAAAGGTCCTTCAATATCGAATTAGAGATCGGGATAGGCACATCTTAGATTTCATTTGACGTTTTTTCCGCAAATAGGTGTGATATTGCTTTGATTTTGTACGGTCGCGGTCAGAAAATGTTTATCAGTTTTCAAATTAGATTCTTTATCACTCTGTTTTCAATAAAGTCTATGATTAAGTTACTTATTACCCTTTGAAAATTAATAAACAATATGAAGTATGGAAAAGAAATATATAAAGAAATTACAGTTATCAAAACTGATTGTTTGAACGCCATTCGGACAAAAGTGAAATTATAATCAGAAATATTAAAAATTAGAAGGCAAAATTTTATTTAATAAAAAGAAAGATTGTTTGATTTTCTATTTTAAAATTATTTATAATTAAAACAAAACTGAAATATTAAAGAAAAGTTTTCTTTAAAATGTTAACGATACATATAATTTATTAAGCCATTTACTTAGTCATTAAACATTTTTGGATTAATTTTGGGTATAATCTATGATCAATCAAATTGATACGAAATTAATAGCCATTTCGAATTTTTTGTCTTCAATGTATGCAAGCAATTTTGATACTTAGGGCGGAAAACATTATCTAACCGCGACTGCACACGAGCACACAAATAATTATTTTAACTATTTGTGGTTTTTAAGTCTGATTATATGTTGAAGATAAGTAAACCCAAGGAAAGACGCTCATTTTTCCCATCGCCGTTTACTTGACTTAGTAACCTCGTCATCAGCCTATATACGTCCCACTGCTGGGACAGGCCTTCCTCATGGAGGAACACATGAGGAGTATGGGCCGTAACACCACCACGCTGGCCCAATGCACCCGCATTGAGATATAAACGGTGATAGAAACGGCCACAAATGCGACCGGGACCAACGGTTTAACGTGCCTTCCGAAGCACGGAGGAGCTCGAGACCACAAAGTCTTGGTCACCCATCCACGGCCTGACCATGACGAAGGTAGCTTTGTTTTCGATTGGAGCCAAGGCGCACTACGCCACCGAGCACTTAGTAACATACTAGCCAGCATAGGCTCAGCGGAAATTTAGCTCAATTACATTCAGTTATTTTGCAGATAATCTTCTTGCTCTAAAAAAAGCTTCACCTGTTTTGGAAGTCAATTCATATAATATCTGCAAAGATCCATTTCACAGTAAATATTATTTCGAAGATGCAAAATGCAAATGGACAACTTAGAAATTCATAAGATTGTGCGAAGAGTCCGCTACGGCGGCAGCAAATATTTTTGGCTAGAAGCCAACAGCCAAGGAAAATGCTGACTCTGATTTACAAAGAAAATGTAATGCCGTAATAAAGTAAATTGTAAAGAGCAATACGATTTATAGTTTAACCCAATTTGGGAAACGTATCTCCGAAGATTTTGTGAAGTTCAAACCAAGCGGAGTTTCTTGGGAAAAATATTGCAGCTGTGGGAAATAGGTATTTTCTGCTTGAGGAACCAATAAGATGAAATATTGTAACACTGTACCTTCAATTTTGCAAATTTATATTTTTTAGTATATTTTGACAGTTTTCTAGTCTACATGACAATGACATATGAACAAATCTTTGTATCAACTTTCTTAATATCACCCCCATAATTCCTTGGACTTGACTTGAGGATCGAATATCAAATCAAATTTGCGTTTTTATAATTCAATATCCAAGGTCATTCACTAAAACAAAGCTGGTCGTAATACCTAAATATTAGGTCCTTACCTATGAAATTGGTGTTTTGTATGGAGGTTTTGGGGATGTCTGCATTTTATATACTAACATTTTATCAGTTTTCTTCACAACGACAAATCCAGAGATAATAATATTTGGCATGTATCATTAGACAAGCTTTAGCAATATGTGTGTGAACACGCTTGATAAAAATTATTCATCGTTTTTATGTTAATGCAAATCAAATGATGTATTCGGGAGGCAGTTAAAAATAATTGTCTTTGTGTCTAATTTTAACACAATGAAACTTACAAAAAATTATCAAATTAAATAATACGAGCTTAAATATATGGTCTATTTTTAGAAGAGGCAATAATTTTATAAGAATGTTCTGAAACTTAATAGTTACGGACAAATTTCTAAGACAGAATAAAAACACCAATTTCATAGGTAAGGACCCAAAATTAGGATAACAGTCAAATGACACTTCTTTAGTACACCGTCCTTCATGAATAAAATGATTACTGTTAAAATAAAACCCGAGAAAACTAAGTTAAGTTTTTCAAAGAAAATTTGTACAGCTCACTCTGAATAATTAATACACTTTGATGCCATCCATTTAATTCCATCCAATACGAAAGTATATGCAAACTGAACAGAGGAATTTAAGGACAATTTAAGAATAATTTTGACTACTTAGAAGAGGCTTATAAGCCTAAATGAGGTGGATGAGATTCTAAATATTATAGTGGCATATGCTGGATGCACTTCCAACTGAAATGAAAAGGACTTTAGAAGTACAGTAATCAAATCATATAATCGTACGTTAAGAGGAAGGCTATTACGAGGATAGTGATAATATATTAGTTATTATTATTATCATGATATAATATTGATAGTGATTTACACTATCAATATTATCAACAACAAAATTGAATAATGGTTGTGTAAAGACATTTTCAATATTGTATTGTTGTTCAATATTGTTTTCAATATTATTAATTAAATTTTAAATTTTATTACCCTTGACTGTACTTAATTTCGGACTTCAAGCATCCAACAGAAATCAATAATAAATATAGTATGTTCGATTGAATTATATTGCTAAGAACTTCGTGTACAGTTAATGACAAAAGTAAATACAATAATTTTCAATCATCGCCTAGAAAAAGAAAATAAAAATATATTAGTTAAAAAGTTGAATGCTATCAAGCACGTATTCTACTAATTTCAATCCGATACTTTAGTCGTTAACTGTACTTTAAATGAAAATTACATTAAAGTTTGTATGCGTATGCAACTATAATATACTCGTAGGCACATTTTGGGTTTACAAATCAACTATGTAATATATAATAATAATTTATTATTTCAGCACACAGAACATTGAAAGGCAGGTCGAGTTCTGTATGTCAAACGATATAACGTTGCTTCTTTTTCTCAAAAAGAAGAATATTTAAATGTAATAAATTAACACATAGTACTTTCAACAATAAAATATCATTTAAAGTTTTTTACTCGTATGTAACGGTAATTCACTACGCGTATTCAAATAAAGAGGTATAATAATGTTGTAAATATTCGGTAAATGTTCCTGATTTTGTTAACAATATAATAATAATTTTTTATTCGCTAAAACGTTACGAAGAATACACACTTTTCGTTTTAGCTATAAATTTTTAATCTTTTATATTTTATAAATTTTTTCTTCAACGAATGATAAAAAACAATAAAAAATACAAAACAGAATGTAGTGATGTACACCAATAAATATTACCTATAACAGAATATCCGCTTCCAGCATGTAAAATTAAAAAAAGAACCTTGCGTTAAGAAAAAATAATCGTATTTTCACATATCCTTAAAAGTTTAATTTCCGAATTCACGCTTAGGCTATTACACGTCCATATAAAATAGGCTCTTATCAGTAAACTTTTTGGGAGTCTTTGGCGCAGTTTTACTAGAGCCGTGTTAAACACTAAATAGTTTTTGTCACGATACTACTGTCACTAGGGCTCGAGCAGTCGTCCAATCTTTGGTTTTTCAGATCCTAGAAAGAAAAAAAGTAAATTAATTCAATAAACTAATAATAATAAATAATTATGGAAGAATTTTAAGTTAAGTTGTTATCAGATCACTGTCAAATAATAAAACATATGCAACAAACAAATCTAATAGACAAACATATTTTACTCTCAAATTATTGGATTTATACCCAGTACTAAGACTACCGAATTCAAAATTAAGTATATTCGGTTAGTTACAATAATACATAAGATCTAAATCGCGCAAACGGCAATTTTTTTACCGTTTTTCTTAGAACAGTTCTATCCTTCACGAGTATAGTAACAGTAGTCTTGAGACTGAAGATAAAGTTAAAATAAATCTGTTGTTGTCTTAGCACCAACTATAAATATGGGTTAGTTATTATTAGGACGTAGCCAAAACATTGGAAATAGTGGCTTTATAACTATGCTACTGTGTCTCACTTTATGGCCTATGCCAGTGAGACAAGTAAATAAAAATGAATAATTATACTCGTATAGCAAACTCGTTTTTAATTCTAATATAGATAGGCATTTCATTTCGAATTGAAATAATAATACCTCCACTAATGGATTCAATGTTACTTTTTTTAAATTTCTAATCAAGTAAGAGTATAGAGCGTCAAGCTTAAAAACAAAATTCTACCTTAATATTGATCTCTTGGTAACTATGGATTAAGAAGCAATAACTGAAAAAAGATAAAGGTAAAAATATAACTCAGCAACGTAAAGGTTAATTGAGCGGAGGGTCTTTGATTCAATTTATGAAGGGATTTTAATTTTGAATAAATAAATCAAAGACAGCGAAATTGGTTTCAGAAACGCGGTACATTTAAAACGTTGAATATTTTGATCTATCTTTTCTGATGTTACAGTATAACCTTAATAGAGTTCAGACAGACCTCATCAGGCCTAACAGCTGTTTCTATAAAATATGTATTCAAGTTTTTTTCTTTAGTCTACAAATCATTCATGGGTCACCGTCCCAAAATTTAAATAATACTCACTCTAGATGTTGCTAGTCTTTGCACCACAATTTCAAGTCGATCTCCTGCAGAGGCTATTAGTGGCACTGTCAAGCAGCAGTCGTAGTCCACCGTCCTTGTGCCATTTACCTTATAAATAACACAAAAATTAATGTAAATTTTAGGTCCACTTGTGGGAAATTTTAAAACTAGTTTAAAATTCGATTTTATCATTTCTTGACATTTCTGCCATACTAGAATTGTAAAAAAATACTAATTCTAGTTTTTAATCTAGATTTAAATTTCCTGTAAGACAGCCTTAATGTAAATCTTAAAATCATAAGGATTATAATAAAGCTTTGAAATAAACACCGCGACATCAACATCAACTTACAGTTCAACAGTTACAGTTAACAGTGAACAGTTTATGCTGCAAATAGTTTTCTTAAAATTGCATGCACATTTGTAGAAAACAAGCTTTTTCCCTTGGGTTTGTTTTCTAATTCGTCTATTGCTTCATTTATGAAAAATTTAACTCAATTTCTTAAGAACATTAGATAATGTAGTTCTGTACACTCTGTTTTATAGTTTCTTAATTGCTTAGACAACTGTATTAATGGAGGAAACTTAAGGTCTGCATGTAAAATGTATTTTTCATTTTAAACAACTATGTATGTGACAGTTTGTTTCTGAAAATAAATAAACTTACTTGCAAAATTCTGTCAAAAGGCCTTAGTAATCCGACTATGTCTGCTGGACCTCCTTTTCGAATTCTGTTAATATACACCCCTCGTTCGTAGAGGCCGTCAGATACAGAGAATCCATAGTCATCATAAATGGCATCTTTGTACAATATCACATGGTGTACAGAACCTCTGGCAGGAGATACCGTTTCACTGCTGTAGAGACCTACAAGGTATCAATTAAGTAAGATTTAATATTACAAATCCCAATTTTCAAGAATGGAATATTAAAAGAAATAGTTTAAATTGGATTATAAAGGTCGTAATCAAGGGATTACCTGGAACATCATTCTCGTAAATTGGACTAGTTGAAAACTGAAAACTAGTTCCAGGCATTACAGGCTTGTGCGGCGATTTTTGGGGGGTAGTCACGGTATAAATTCCATTATTCAAATAATCGCTGTCCCAATTCTGCCTTCTGTTTTTTGGAGACACTATCCCGTACGGACCCATTTGGACATAGTCACATTTGCAAGAAGATCGCTCCATATTGTGCAACTGGCAATCTTTCATATTCGTTGTCAATATCTCAATTTGTTGGACATCGTCTTCCCTAGTAATGTTTTTATTCTTCATCGTACTTTCCGGAATGATACACGTGTTTTCATAGTGAAAAGTTTTCAGGGAGTTATTCAGTGAATAGTTGGGTAAAGGTAAATCGTTAACGCTGTAAGGCGCAGCCGAGTTGAAGTTAGACGCCATAAGTTTGTCTTCGTCGGTTGGGGAGTACGGTTGTTTGTCTGATATTCGAGTTTTATCTGGGACTGCATACTCTATGATTTCAGAATTACCTGCAATTAAGGAGGAAATAAGTTTATTCGAATGAACATAGCCGACTCTGTTTTTGGATAACTTTTTCTCTGCGGAAATACTGATATTAGTTTAACATATTCAAGCGTGTAATTTTAATTCATGTTCATGCAATTTGGAGCATAAAGTAGGTAGTTACATTAAAAACTATCCTCCATATTAACAATGTTTTAAGCATTGTTGAGGATTACATGTGAAGTTCGCTTCAACCTTAGGCCTTATCGTCACTTACCATCAGGTGATGTGAAGGCCAAAGCTTACCTGTCATAATTATGTAAAAAAAAACTATTTAATGTTCATAATGGGTAATAATGGGTTTTATTCTAAAACGGTACTCTTACCGCAATTAGCACTAGTTCGGACCGGTGTGTTCTGATCCCATGATTCAACAGCACTATCATTGGATAGTCCCGGACTAGATGTGGAATGACTTGAGTCTCTCGCACTGCATTCGGCACTTTCCAAAGGTCCTATCATAATATTTATGTTTAAATGGTGCACATATTTACATATTACATATTTTCCTTTTTTTTGTCCAGAAATGTCATTGTGTCTTGTATTTATTTCAAGAGTATAGAAGACTTTAGTTAAATATCAATAACCGTATCTTATTTTTTTTACGTTGAAATTCAGGCGTGTTAGGTGTAACAAGCATATCTCATCATAAGGGTTATTTGATGAAGCTCCAAAAACTGTACTATCATGATTAAGTAAAGATAACATAAAAACTTATGAGCAACTATTACCGACCTGCGCCCTTTCGACAAAGCTGCAAATGTACTCTTTGACCGCTCTGCTGTAGTAGCTTGATGGCTTCAGATAGTGGCTTGTTTAGAACACTTTCACCGTTAATTGTTAGCAGTTCATCCCCTATTGCTAATTTGCCACATTTTTCTGCTACTCCACCTAAAACATTATTTTTATATGTACTTATATACTAAAAGGCAATAACATCAACCTCCACTAATATAATGCAGGCATACCTTCAACTAAACCGCTTAATAATATCGGTTGATTCACGTCTTCGCTACCAGCTATTGTTAATCCTAAAGGACCATTCTCCTGTTTGAACAATTCAATAGTGAAAATACTTGTATTGCCATTTTCATTACTACCATGACTTCTTTCACTTTCCTTTGCACTGTTATTTGGACTTTCCGTATGATGGCCAGAGTCTTCGCCACTGTGGATTACTGCCTTGGTTTCAATATTACTAAAACTTTGTAGTGTTAGTTTGGCGTTGTGCTTATGAATGTTAGACCAATCTTCAGTTAAATCACGCTTACGAATCTTTAATGTGATGATATCTTCTGGAGAGTTTTGTAGTATATTAAAGGCGGTGTCCTGTAACACGTAAAAATTTTATAAAATATTACATGGCTTACCGTATTTGCTACATTTAGGGCCACTAGCAAGAAATTTTAAACGTAGTTTAAATATCGATTTTGGCAAATTTTGACATAAGAGCCATAGTAGAATTGTCAACAAATGACTAAATCGAGTTTTAAGTCTCGGTTTAAATTTCCTGCAAGTGGGCCTTACCCATTTAGAAGTCATTATGTATATTTGGAATTAATATATTTAATGAAAACTACATACTAAAGTAAGCTTGGATAGTTGTATAAATTTTAAATTCTAGTTTGTTGTCATATTATTATGTATGTTTTTAAATACAAAAATTAATAGAATTCATTATGCTTACCAGAGACAAATTGTGCAGTGGTTGTCCATTAATGGCAAGGAGTTGGTCTCCAGGGGCTAAGGCTCCACTCCGATGAGCGACCGAACCAGGTTTTATGTCAGATATTACCATCGGCTCTTCGTTGCTGAGAAGTTTCTGTTTACATCCTGTTAAATTTATAAAATTAATGTAATTAAGTACACTAAGAAAATTTTAATTACCTAAGAAATGTTTCCAGCAATCTCAAAACATCGTTAATGAAATTACGGAAATGTTCAAAATCAAAACATTTCTGAATTTGTTTCTGGCAATGATTTAATATAAATTTCATCATACTTGACTTATTCACATAGTGTAATCAAGAAATTCAAATATCAGCACTAATCATGTTGAAACAAAATCAAATTAATATGATTGGAAATAAAGAAAAAAATATTTCTGTTAACAAATAGCTCTCTAATATTGACTAGAAATACCTGTGATGGTCACTCCAAGTCCAGACGTTGTTTTAGCTAGTTTTACATTAAATACACCACTAGAAGCCTCTATTGTATTTGGCATACTAAACTCTACGTTTAAAGTCAAATATTTTGGATTGTGCGAGTCATTTCTTCGTTGTAAAATTTCATTAGCAACATCGATCGTTAAATTTTCATGTCCATTTATAGACATAACCCTGTCTCTTATTTGAAGGCATCCAGATCTGAAAGAGATAATGCTTACGTACAAATTTTCCTTAATTAATGCAAAGATCGAAGGGACGTTTCATAGGTACGCTTGCCGCCAGCGCTGGCCAACAGTCGTCGGTGAGGTTTCCATACATTTTGAAGTATAAGCGCGAGTGCGTGGCCGGCGTACCTATGAAACCACCCTGAAGGTGTAGAATAATATTAAAGTTACTGTCAATGGGATTAAAATTTTCAATGTGTATCAAATGTATTTTTTAGTAAAGAGATTAATCTATCAATGGTCAAATTGTCATAATTGTTTGACCCTCAAGGATTAATAATCTAAAATTAAGAATCAAACCAACCTGTAAGCTGGGGATTGCGCAGCGACATGCGATATCACTAGTGTTGTATTCTCTTCGTGTACAGCCAGGCCACTACTCTGGCCCGGCGGTACTTCCAGCTGGATATTCAAGGACTCCGTACGACACACGCTCAAGCTCATGTAGTTTTGTTGACTATCTGTTGAGGTATTTAATCAGTATATTAATTTTAACTTCATTAACAAGTGCGATTCAGGTTCCTAAATAAGCCGAACCAGTGTCCAGTAGGTACTGCCCAGGTAATTGATTTTTTTAACGGAATTGGCTGGACACTGACTTCACAAATTGTGTAACTGAAGTTTTTATATAGCTTGTTTGTTGACACAATAGGAAATCAATTGTATCTCGGGAATTTTTAGCCACCTCACAGACGACGTGATAGATTTAATTTATTAGTTTAATTACCAATCATATTTTCTTTTAGTTCCAAGGTAGGTCGTGGAAGGCGGTTTTTTTAATTAAAAATAATTATTTTTTGCTTTTTAGTTGTGTTTTTATAAAATATTCCAATGTTGCTTTCTACTAACTATAAAATAAATACTTTTTAGTGTTGCTATAAATTTTTAAGAGTTCCCTCGATTTCTCTAGAATTCTATCATCAGATCCTTCCCTGATGACTATGAGACCAGTGAAGAATTTCCCGAATCGGTTCAGGCGTTTTGGTTAATCGAGAAACATAAAAAAGAAATATTAAAATAGAAATCAAATCTTATAAAGAGTTACTCCAATATACATAAAAATAAATATTATACAATTTGAATCTTTCTCCCAAAATTTTTAGAAGGTCATGAATATCATATTTCATATTGATGGGCATTTTCAAATTAAATTACGTTCCAACAAAGCTTAATGATTTTCGTCCAGAGTCTTACCGTAATCGTCTTGTAGTCCTAATTTGGGCATAGAACTCTGTCTGTAATTCCTTTGACGATGTTTCTTTGGATTGAGAGTGCCTGATATAGAATTTTCTGTAAGGAAAGATATAACATTAATGATATTATTTGAATTTGCTAAGACTTTAAGACGATTAAATTAAAATAATTTGATTATTATCATAAATCGTCTTAAGACTACGGTTTTGGGTGTAAACATTAGAAAAACCAATAAATTTATTCAATATAATTATCTTTTAAGGAAGAAAACGACAAACCTTTTCAAGCTGCGTAAAATTTTAAACCCAATTGCAATATCACGCATTTAATTCGCTAATTCTTAACAAATTTATTTTGTATTTAGCAAAGATTTTGCATGCATATAAAACAACATTGGTGTCTTGAGATACTTTCTATGAGAGTAATGGAAAATATGTTTTATATATATTTTAAATTATTATTGGCCTATTTCCAGCTCCCTGAAACTGCCGTTTCGCTAATGATGCCATGTTTCGTTTTCCATGAATTTCTCTCAAATATCCATCTCATCCAAATATCCAATCCGTTACATAAAATATTTTCCAATTATTGTAAAAAGACGATATACCGTATTTTGCGAGAGCAGAATAAGTTTCCATAAACGATGAGGGTATTATAAGAAGATCATTTGTAGAATCTGAATTGAACTCAGTCATTTATTAACTAAAGCACTGATAGACATCAAAACTTAAGTCTTTTGTGTTATACGGGAAAACTTCGATGTTCATGTACGTACCGATGACGGGTGGTACTAGCAATAACCGGAGCGGATATTACTAATATCTAGAAGCCAAAATGTCTAGAAAATTTATATGATCCTGTCAGGAACGAATAATAGCGAGGAGAAATAATCTAAATAGGATGAATAGTCGGCTATCCACTTTAAGATGGATACAATGGAGAACAGACAACGTGGATAAGGAATGTTTATTAATAATATAACGATGTTAATGTATTTTGTGCCTTGATATGTTATGATTCCTCGGCGTTGTCGAGAGCATAAAATAATTAAAATTAAATTAAAACAAGAACTTCTAGAACTTAATTTGAATATAGTTTTCCCGCGTTCGCTCTTACATTGCACCCGTTCTGTAGTTTGCTTTCAAGTTGGTCTATTCAGAACAAGTTTGCTCGAAGCTGGTGAAGAATTAACTTGGTAATCATAATATCACCCCTTCGCTTACTATTGGAGAAATACGAGCGTATGTAGATCATTCGGAATATTTATATTTAGCTTACTAGCTAGAATACCTAAAGATTTTGGATTGCTTCAGGATATTTAATTAAAATGTGAATTATTATCTAAAATTTTTGATGGTTACTGTTTATAATGTTTACATAATTATGGAGCTATCTTAATAATTTAGCTCCTTTCAAGTGTAATTACAATTTATTCACTTTGAATTAGTAAATATTGCGCACATAATGTGAACTCAGAGAGTACTTGAATAATAATAGTGTAATAATATAAAGACTCAGAAAATCATGCTGATGTTCAACTTTGATTTCCCTTGAGTTTGATCTTGTTATATCCAATATTGCTGAAATTGCTACTTTTTTTTTTTAAAGTTACTCAGTCGTTACTTTATCCTTTTCTTCTTCGTATATTGATTTCTTTACACTTAAATTGATCTCTAAGTACTTACCTCTAGTATACCTTCCGCCACCATGAGCTATGACGTGTCTTGGTGCGATGTGGAGCCTGGAAAAGCCTCCTTCGCAGTTTTCTAAGTAACACATAACTTCTTCAGCTGTGTAGCTGTTTCCCTCGATGATGTGGTCATCAAAAGCCAGGAGTTGGTCTCCGGGATGGAGTGCACCACATCTGTGAAAAATACTCATTATTATGAAGACAAAAGCAATATAAGATGAATTTGCTTGATGTCAGCCTGAAAGTGACATTTGTCTTGATTTTATAAAACCACAAAAGTTCTAAATTAATCAGAAAATTAATAATTATGTCAATTTATAAACAGATTGTTTAATATGATCCTGAGGTTAAACATACTTTGGACCCAATTTGATTCACATAATATTTTAGGAAGTTAATTAAGGGAATTTAAAACGTTGTTTATAAATATAACGAACAGATATTATTTTTATAAAATCTCATTGTACGATTCCGAAGAAGTTTTCGTTACTGTATATTCAAGTTGCAAAATGAACTTCATAGCAAGATTTTCCTAAGAAACTCCAGAATAGTGCTCTCCAAAAAGGGCGTGAAAAGTTTTCTAATAAGCAGAAACACACGAGCAAGTTTCAAAATCAGGGAGGTTGGATATTTCGTTACTTTTTCTTTTAACATTGTACAATTTTGGGATATTTACTGTTGATATTCATATATTATATTATATTAAGTCATTTTAGTGTTTGATTTGTTACGCTACAACATAAAAGTTATGCTTACCTGTCGCTGATGCTTGCTGGCAAAATGCTGTCAATATAAATCGCGTTTGATGTTCCGACCCTCTGATACGTATCCGATCCCGTGCTGTACACGTCATCAGAGTACCTTTGATTTGTCAGAAAGATCCCAAGATCTTCATTGCATGGCCTTTCAATCTCTATAAGCAGAGGTCCGGTCGCCAATTTCACTGACTCCATAATAGACACATCATATTCTATAGTCAAGCTTGTCACTTGTGGACAGTTTTGAAGGATTTGATGTACTTCTGATAATGTTTTGTTTGTTAGTGATATCTGAAATATAAATTAGAATTAGGCATAAATATACTATTATGTCAGATCTATGTCAGAAAATTTGGAAAAGAACGAAAAATATTTTTGAACCCTGTCAAGATTAAAGCAATGCTTGTATAATTTTATTAGTATAGAAAAAATGAAAAATTTAAAAAAAAGTATGTTGATTATTATTTATTGCGGTTAGGTAACACACATAGTTCCAGGCACAAAATAAGGACCACTGATGTTTTACTCAAAATCTTTAAATATTGACGAAACAATCGCATAGCATCCTATCGCTTGTATCGATTACAACCACAGTCAAAGCGCTATGTGGATGTACTTGCTACAAGCGCTCGAGGCAGTGAAATTTAAAGTCTTTTTTTGTCAATTTTATTATTAAAAATTACTTTAAGTATAAAAAATGTGACTATGTATGAATTTTGACGATTTTAAGTGCTATGTTTATCCTATGAAATAAAATTATTTTTGATTTGATTTGATTTAAAAGAGGGTCTTAGTTATTTACTATTATGGACATTACTTACATGATCAACTTTCAGCAACCTATCTCCAGGTTTGATCCTTGAGGTATTGTATGCTGCCCCAGCAGGTCGTACATGAGTTACCACCAGCGGCTGCGCATCTAGCGACCTACTGTTCAACACCAGGTCTGCAGTGGGGGCCGAGTTCTCAGGTAAACCACCCCTGATGGTAATACCAAGGGAGCCGTTGATCTTTTCCACAGGCACTTCTGCTAGCTTCGTTGTGATGTACAGAGAGTTTTGTGACGCTGTAAAAAATATATGGTAAAGATTTAGTTTTATGCTTTAGTTTTTCTAGATGATAATGTTTTTTGTATTGTGATTCACTGTCCAGTATCCGTTTTATTATAATGTCATAATGTCTTTAAATTCCGTTCAAAATACAGTTCGTATACCTAATATGATCATCGATGTTCAAGAATCCGTCTAGACCTTTACTGGTTCAAGAAACTTCCAAGTCATAAACAGTGGTTTTGGCAGGTTTCATGAGAATATACTCGTAATACTTGCGATTTTCTTATTACACCTAAAATCTTTTATGATCGTAATGTTACTTTAGTTAGCATTATGGGCACTTTTTATGAATAAAACGATAAGTTTATCCCATTATAATTCATAAGCTGGTTCTTAATATTCCTTAATCACCAAAGATTCGCATTGTTAAGGAACTGCGAATCAGCTACTAGAGAAATATTGGCACTTTAATACTTTGCTTTTAAACTTGTGTTTTTGTTATTTATTCCTTGACATTTTTTATGTTACTCTCGACAGACTGTTATTAGGCTCTTCCTTTATAATTTGAAAATAAACACGGTATTTTAGAAGTTACAGTTAAACCAGACGTTCTTGAAGAATGTCATGCGAAGACGTAAAAGTTGTTGGATTTTTACTTTTTGTCATGTTCAGAAATCATTAATGAATTATCAACCCAATATTTGTTGCAGTTTACTTTTCTTCACTCGTGTTTCTGTCCCTGTGTAATATTTTTGATTCTGTACTTTGTTGACAGAACCTACCAAATGTATATACTAGTAGAAAGCCTTCATCATCATTTCACTACCCTATTCCCAATTTCATTTGCAGTTGGTGCAACGTGTCTTCCTATTGCATTATTTCTATCACACGCCATATCAGCTCACTCCCATTCCAGCCATGTCGGCATTCACAAAATATATCCATCATTTCATCGGTCTTCATCTTGTAAGAAGCCCTAATTTTTTAAATTTAAATTTTCTAAATTTTAGCATTTATCTTCATCTTCAACATCAAAGAGTAAAAAAAATATACCGGTTAGCATCATGGCATAATGATCAATTTGCCTTCAAATTTCATGGAAAAGTAAATCAATCAACGAAGATGATCCTGTAAAATTATTTATGGTTTTCATTACCTATAATGCTTTGGGGTGGAACATTTTATTGTTTATTTTGCAATGCGATGTAATAAGGTGCCGATGGAGTGAAGAATCATTTAGTATTTCTATACCTTTCAATATTTACTTAGTATTTTCACTCTAATTCTATTATGAAACTGCATAGTAATATAAATACTTTAGTTATACAAAGTAACAATCCTCAATGCTGCGACATCTTTTAGCAATCTTTTAACAAATATCTTTTTCATCAAAGAAGGCCTTTTTTATTATTCTCGTAATTTGCTAGATTGCTTTTTTGATAAATTTCTCATGTTTTAATCCTTTTTAGGATTCCGTAGTCATCTAGGAACCTTTATAGTTTCGCCAAGCCCGTCTGTCTGTTCGTCCGCGGATAATCTTAGTGACTGTTAGCACTAGAAAACTGAAATTTGATACCAATATGTAAAAAACACCATTAAAGTGGTAAAAATTCTTTTATTGAGGTACTTCCCCTCAACGTAAAGTGAAGAGTGTTTTTTCTTTCATTTCAACCCTAACAAGTGACATATTTTTGGATAGGTATTTAAAAATAAATTGGGGTTTACTAAAATAATTTTGGGTTTAAGTTAACGCATATTTTCGGAAATAATCGCTCTAAAAGTAGAATAAAAACTTTTGAGCCATATGTTAAAAAGTACGAAGAAAAATCTCAAAAGTAGATCTTTACAGATACTTTCTAGGAAAATTATTTTGAAATTGATGGGTTAAACAGTTTTTGAGAAATTTTACAAAATAATTTCTGAACTAAGTCTGTAATTTAACCGTATATGCAAGCATTTCTTTTTTATCTTAGTTTACATATTTTATTATACGGTACGTATTTTCTTTCAGATAAAAAAAAAACAAAATCAGTTCACGCCATCCAAAATTACCACCGAAAACCTAACATATTATGTAAACCATCTTGTTTGTACTTTGGGCTCTTCTAATTCATAAGTTAGGTCTCATAGGCCTGTATTCCAGAATCAATCACAAGCGCACCTCTCTGCTTGAGCACAGCTAGAAAGGGATGGCATTATGTGGGAATGAATAGCGCTTTTTTCTTATAATGGTATTCAAGCAAAAAAAAAAAAGACCTTAATGTGACGGATGGGAAACTACAAACCGACATAAGCCACGGCCCCCAGTTCCCGGCGGCCCCGCTATTCCTGGCCATGGTGGCAGCCACGGTAACGGCGGGGCGGGGGGTGCTAAGAATCTCCGGGTTACGGAAGGCCACCATAACCGACTATCGAAGTGGCGTGAATTTGGGGAGGCCTACGTCCAGCAGTGGACTGCCATAGGCGGACGACGACGAAGGATATTTTACTTTTACCTTTATTTTCTTAAACTTGTCACGGCCGTACTTATTTTTTAATTTTAGCTTTGCTTCTAACCATGTTTATATGACAGTGCTTTCCTTTTCAATAAACACAAATAAATAAATAAATATATTTGTGGCTTTAACAATACTAACACTTTTATTTACTTACCATAATTAGGCATATAATATTCGACTTCCAAAGACGCTCTCTCTTCCACATTGTCTAACAGACGAAGAACTTCATCGTTGGTGAGTCTTGCTGTTGAAATTCCATTGACACTGCATATCCTGTCTCCTGGTGCTAGTCTGTCAGACTCTTGTGCTACTGAGTCCTTGGTGAATCCTACTATTGAAGGGACGATGCCTGGCTCCGATCGACCTGTGGACAATAATATTCGCTTATTAGTTCTGTTTCTTTCTAAACATTTATTGCCAAAGTGGTGACAAATGAGATTTAAAATAGATATTTCAAAAATCCTCCGTATTTCTTTACATTGAGTAAAGAAATACAGAGGATTTGATTGAGAGAGAATTTGTATGTTGTTTATTACTCTTAATAGTCCGTATCGTCATACAATAGGACAAATAACGAACTGTTTCCTATAAAACTTAAAGAAAGGCAATTAATTTACCCGGTAGGTAAAGTGACTTTGCACCTGTATTTACAGGTTGGCAACTGATTCCGTTCACATAAAGACCAACCTATAAATTATCTGCCAAATCTAAAGGTTCACTGTTGATGGCAACAGCTCATTTATCAACGGCTGCTCAACTAACTGCTATTATCCTCACAATTTAAATCAGTGTTAATTAACTAACATCCATGTGATTGCATTAGAGTTGTTGGTAAATCACGGCTTGTTTGTTTGCCATTCAATTCGAGTACTTTATTAAGATCCAATTGGAATTGCAATTACAATCGATGAGTGACAAATTTTAAATATTTTGATGTAATTGAGGAGTGAACGGTAAATTTTTATCAGATAAACGACTATAGCCATTAAAAAGTAGAAAACTCAACCGATCAATTTTTTGATAAACGTAAATATTTGATTCAAAAACTAAAAGAAATCTACATAAATAAACATCTAAAATCTGTTAATGCCTGCTTTAGTTTCAAGAATTTACATATCTACTCTCATAACGTGAAGGTGTGCAAACCATTCACTAACTACCGAGAACCTTTCCCTCTATTAGCATAATTTTATTATGAAAGATGTAATAGTTTGGGCGCGTTGAGATGATGAATGAATTAGATTAATGAGACTAGTATACATATTATTATAGCTAAGACAGATTGGAATGGGAAACTTGGAAGAAGACGACCTACGTAGATTTACTATTGGGTCCTTACCTATGAAATTGGTGTTTTTTTTCTCTCTTAGTATTTTATCTGTAACTATTAAGATTCAGAGTATTCCTAAAAAATAATTACCTCGTCTAAAAATAGACTATATTTTTGAGCTCTTTTAATTTGTTTTGATAATTTGTTGTAAGTTTAATTGTGTTAAAATTGGACACGGAGACAACTCTTTTTAAGTGCCTCCCGAATACGTCATTTTATTTGCATTCACTAAAAAACGATAAATAATTTTAATGAAGTGTGATATTACACATATTACTGCCTACCCCTTCGGGGATTACAGACGTGACAGATGTTTTTTTTTACATATGACAGGTAAGCTCTTGACTTTCATCTCACCTGATGGTAAGTGCCGAAGGTGGAAGCGAGCTTCACCTGTAATCCTCAATAACTGAGGAACTGGCTATCTTACCTCTGATTGCCGGATCACAACAATGCTTAAAACATTGTTATTATGGCGACAATTTTAGGTAAGACGGTGGTAGCTAGCCAGGTGGTCTTGAAGCCCTACCACCAACAAAACCGAGGAGAAAAACTTCTGCCCCCATGGGGAATCGAACCCGGACCCCCGAATATGTATGTATTTTATTTTTCCTTGCACACCGCTCAGCTACCTCCCATTCTTATCGTAGAAAAGCACCCGAAAGAAGGGCCAGGTCAGAGGCACTTTCCACCAGCAAGCGTGTATTAGGACATAACTGAGAGTGAATTAAGCATATGGTGTGTGCAAGGATCGTGGCAAATAGAGGCACAGATTTGTAAATAACCCAACAACACATATCATCACTCCTCTTTCCCCAAAGGGGTAGTAGAGGTATAAACACCCACATTTAGCCAGATATGGAACAGGTGGCAAACCTGTTGCCATTGCCATGCGACACGTGGGATTGAACCCGCGAGTCCCGTGGCCTCTAGAATGAGTAGTGGCCCGTCCGTCCCATTTGTAAATAGTTGGTACGAAAGTCTGTTATCCTTGCTTACGTCGCTGGGATAAAAGTGTAAGTATATTATGTACGTGTAGGAGATGTTCCCGTATTATTTGATAGTTCACAAAAATATGTCTGTATCTGAGCATGAGTAAAAGTTCACAAAGAAAAAGGGTTAGCTCTCAACAACGTTATACATTGTAAGCATTAAAAATTTAAAGTGGAAACTTTGAGTGCTCGGAACTTTTAACCGCCAGTCGCCGCTGTTACTACCAAATAACTTTGATTTTTATTGAAAAACTTAATTCCAGAATGTTTCTAGAGCACTTTAGAATTAAGAGGATTTTTCTGATAGTAGCAAGTGGGGCTATTTGTTAGGTTCAATGTCATCATTAATTTTCAGTCCAAACCGCTACCAAGAATATTAATAGCGATAGCAACAAGTCTTTGTGTGAGACTTATGCCTGTAATAAATACAAAATAAATACACATCAGGACGCGCACTCCTTAATACGGCAGGTATTCAGTATATTATTTAGTAGGCTATTTAGAACAATTAACAATAAAACTATTAATTATGCTTAGTTAGGATATTGGGATTTAAAAAAATCTGCTTTGAAAGCTTGTACTTTAGTAATAAAAGATCCTGTCTTGGACAAAGCGAAGGGAGAACATTTACAGAACAGTCACCATAATATAAAATTTGTTTAAAAAAGCGATATCATGACGCAGTATCAGGATAGTATCAATACATCAGAATTATATATTTTATTTACTAATCCAATCAGATTAAATTAATTTTGGTACATCTTTGCGTGCCTAGTTTTTATTGCAATGCAATTAAAGTCATTTAAAAACAATCGATGTGCTAGTCTCCGTATTTGGTGAAATCCAAATGCCAATTATAAATCCCGAAGTCTCCTGAGAAGAATACACAATTACAAACGATTTAAAGAACATGGCGTAAACCCTGCAATGTTACTGTTACTGCCGTTATATGACATCGACAGTGTCGTAAACCACAATACAGTCGTCAGTAATACTGTTAGTAAAAAGTCTATAACTCAAGCAACAAAGTCAGAGACCATTACTTTCAAGCGATATGGATCCACAATTCTTGGAGTCGATATTGACATAGTAAGAGAGAATACGGTAGATTATCTTTTTGTTGTTTAAGATCAACAAGAATATTTTGTAACTATGAACTTTAATAATCTTCGTTATACTTACTCGGAGATATCTCAAGTTGATGAGTAAGAATGAGTTGGATTTATTTTTAAAAGGGACTTTGAAATCATAATTTATGACTAAAGCCTGAATTTCTGCACATCGAATGGATCAAGCGACAAATGGCTAGCCTTCCTATTTATGAAGGAGATTGAAACGAGAAATTACGAAACTAGAAAAAAGCCTAGGTCTATATGGTGACAGTAAATACGTAGTACTATATACACACATATTGCAAGTTTATATAAATTACATAAGTACTTTTAAAACAAAATTAAAACGTTGAAAATAATAATGGAAGCCTTCGCTGCTTTAATAGTCATTATATCGGTACCCTCAATTCTCCAATATTCCTGCTACCTATTGAAATATTCGTTTCTACTAAAGCTTACTTAAGGAAATCAATTTATGTCGATGACTCAAAAATATAGCAAGTCAAGTTGGCATTTTAGTAGATTCTCTGAAATAAGGGGGCTCTTATTTGTAAAATGGAGCTATTCGTAAAAACAGTCGTAAAAAGTTAATTTTACTGCAAGGAAAAAAGGCCTTATAACAGATATCGTCGCATTTAAGCCAGACCCTCCCTATCTCGACTTAGCAGTCTTGGATCAAGTGATCTGCTTCGAAAATTTACTGTACGTATAAAATTTTTACTATGATTACACTTGAAGATGTAACCTTTAAAAGTATCGACGCAGCTCGTAAAACGTCACTACTTCATTCGAGTGTTATTCGACGGTTTGCTTCTTTTTGCAACAAGGCATATGTGAGTTATGATGTATTTTGTTAGTGGTTTACATGAAAACATCCGTAGGATTGCGATAATCATGTTATATTTATTAATTTACTATAAATTCCTTAAAAAAAACGACCTATAATCGTATCCATAAACTTTAGTAAGTTTAATAATACCACAGGAAATCTGATTGAATTTGCTTCACGATATATATTGGAACACCGGTCGTTTGAAACAGTTTTTTTTTCTGGATATGTTATTGTTACTGGATAAGTAAGATAAAAATAGATTCTTCGTACGATCGACAAATTTTTAGGATATATTATGATATACATAAGTGGGCTCATATTTCGCTCAAAATAAATGTAAACATTATTATATTTTTAGGTAAGTCTTTGTTTATTGTTACAGTAAAAATGTAAATATCAAATTTACATCACATATCACTTGCACTAAGAATACAGAAATTTATTTTTATTTTCTTTAGGAATGAAGAAAATAATTTTTTTATTTCATTTAGCTTGAGTACTCCGTCGCGTTTCAAAACACATAATTTCTCGTCACTTTGGATCATTGTCCTCAGCCTATATATGTCCTGCTGGGCACAGGTCTTCCTCATGGAAACAAACATACGAGGAGTATGGGCCGTAACACCACTACACTGGCACAATGCGGGGTGATGAGTAGGAACGGTTGCAATTGAGACTGGTACCAACGGCTTAACTTGCCTTCTGAACCCTTCGAAGAAGCTCGAAATCACAAAGTTTTGGTCACCCATCCAAGGCTTGACCATGGCGAAAGTAGCTTTATTTTCAATATCGAAAGCAATAGCGTATGAACTTCAACGCCACCGAGCTCCTCACTAAGTCAACGAGCTCCTGTTTGAATTATGCTAATATTTTAATTCATCTTTTTTACATCGAAGACAGGATAAGCCCCTTCTATTGCCGTATTACGTGTTAAGGGATAGAATGCGGTCTCCACGATTTCATCAGAATGGGATTCAGGGTCATTTGATGAGGGTAAGACGTTTGTTTTTGCGCCGATCTCAAATCTAATTGTTTTTATCGCTGTTTCGGCAGCCTTAATTGACTTGTTACGTCCTATAGGTACGTCGTAAATTTTGGACGTCATGGTGCCAAATCTTGATAAATTAACAAAAGTTTTCGCAACATCGGACCCCTGTGAAGATTTGGGATAATAAGATTTTCGTTTCCAAATTTAATAAGTATTCTGAGAATATTGTTGAGGTACAAGATAAATATAATTTTAATGGTGAAAATCGTAAGTTCCAAATCAAGGAGTAAAATCATGTAGTTGATGTTAAACAAACACGATAAAAACAAAGTACTTCGCTAGCCATTCGGTTAAAAGGCTAATCATCTCAAATAGCTAATGAGAGACAATTTTATTCAAATAAACTCAGCACTTCAAAAATTGTCTTCGTAAAACTACATAAGGAACAAACATTGATGATACTGAATATTTTCATCGGAGTACCGATTACACAGTTATGCTAATCCGACGACACAGTTGCTGCGTAACATGTAGTTTGCAGCCACAACGACTCCGTCGGTAGTCGTAACAATGCAGTTTGAATCGAGCCCAAAGCTGCCTCCGCTTGTAATGGCATAGTAATATCGGTAATTTCGTAGAGCACAACAGGCGATGGATGATCATAATGTAGGACTAGCGAAACAGACGCTGTAAAGCGAAATTTAGTTTCAAAGCTGAATTATCTCCAGAAAACTTTATGCTACGAAGTTTTGTATTGAACATTTTATACAATTATTCTACTTCAACAATAGGAGTGTTCATCTTAATTTCAAATTTCATTGAGCGAGTTTCGGAAATTCAATTACTTTTGTTTTTGCTAATCGTCTTAAATGTGACTTAATAAATTGGTTTAATTTACTTCTATACCATCCTAAATATAAATGCCTTCAGCGAAATCTTTCTTTGTAGCTTCAATGAATATGTAAAATTATTTAGATTAATAATATGGTTTTAATCACAACAAAAGTATCAATGCAGATTGCAAAATTGAATCAACTCATTTAGACGGTATTGCACTCCGAAAGCCATTTATAATGGCCACACTAATGAGCGTTGATTGTCCGTTTGTGTTCACTAAATATGTAATATTAGCTCTCCGGATCGCATGGCATCGAATTGATTATTAGAGAGCACGAATATATTATTATTGGACCGATATTTGCTAGTTGTTTGGTTGTTCTCGAATCAGCAAATGCAGTAAATTCTTAAAAAGATCTTCTTGAAATATGAATTCAGTGTACAAAAAATGTTTTGTTTTGTTCAAATTATTTATTATTATTTAATTAATCTGAATCAAATTGAGTATTACTTAAATGTCTTCCTCGCTGGGCACGAAAAACAGGCTCTCCATTAGGTTGTGAGGCGACCTGATAAAGCTGGGTAGTACAAGACCGATCATTATGGTAATTTGGGGGAGGGTTACGTCCAGCCGTGGGCGTCTCAAGGCTGATGGTTTAGTTAATCGATGGTTGTTATATTGCACTGGACATTATTAATTATTTGAAACACATGTGTCAATTGATATTTCCCAGAATTCAGGACTTGCACTCGGATGCATATCCTAGATGGATATCCTTTGTGCTACGTATATTACACGAATGCATGTATCAATGTGTCGGCAGCGTCTGAGGCCGTTTCACATGCAAATACCTACGAAGATTTGAATATTCAAGGCCATGAGCGAGATTCGCTTCAGCTGTGAACAGCACCAGCCTCGACAGATTGGGAATGAAAATTAACGACTTCTAGCCAGTCGTAGCTCTCTGGTAGATATAAATTGCACGTCTGTTATGAGTTAAGGAAGCCGTTGGAGAATATCTTAGAACTAAAATGCTAAAAGGTTTCCTTTTTATTGTATAATTTTGAATTGAAAAGTCCAGGAAAGCTGTGATAAGTTTGTGACGTAGGGGATGCTGATATGGAATAAATGGACGGCATGTCACTTAACGTATATTGAAAATTAAAAGGCACAACAAGAACAATTAATAAAAAGGTAAATAACACAAATCACTGAACACAAAACTTAAAGATTTTATTAATAGTGCTTTGATAAAGATATATTATGTTATTGTAGTTTCAAGTATTCACAATATTAATATTAGACAATAAACGAATTTTATTACAACAAACAATTATATTATAAAGTAGGCTTTAGGCGTCGAGACAACCGCTCCAAACACTGACTCTGATGGGAATGAAAAATTGGAGATCAAAACAATGAAATGGAAACTGATAATCGCTTAATTTAAAAACAGAAACATAGAAAAAAATGGCCAGATAAAAGCGCAATAAGAGCAAAGAGTCGCTAATACTGATAGAGCGCCTCGTTACAACTTTAAAATAAAACTGCGATATGAATGAGATTTTATCAATTAATTTTTGTTTGACGCTTCATAGGTAATTAATGTAGCGGCTTCAAACAACTTTCCCGAACACAACCGACTGGCTGATATTGAATAATAATATGAACGCAAGTTTTCAAATTAAGAAAGTTTTCGTAGTAACAATCAATAGCGAACATTGGTCTTTATAGTGATGTTCACTACGGCCGGTAGCGGCTCGTTAAAAGAATACTACCAATAGCGGCGACGGGCTCACCACCTGTCACGCTAAGCACATGTGTAGTTACTGCTTAGTGAAGCGCGGACTATGGCAGTGGACTACTTTTGCGCTGCTTTTGCCTAGTCTCTGACAAACCCTTGGGCGATATAGTTGTGATTATATGTATGCATGTATATATCACGTCGGTGGTCCAATAAAGACATTGGTTTATAAATTCTAACAAGAAAGCGAGCTTATTACTAAGTTCGAAGTATGCAGTTTTGAGCAGACAGAACAAGCTAAAGCCAACTGAGAAAAAACTGAACGATTCGAAATAGGCCACCAGTCAATCCCCGTCTGTTCTTTTGTATATAAGTAAAACTCAATTAAAGTTTATTCAGAATCGGTTACCATTCGGCAAAAGACTGGACACTTGTTGTCAACGATTGTGAAATAGAGAAGGGATTTGCAAACCAACCCATTACAACTGCGCGCGCTGCAACAGGCTCGTCTCCTTCGCATACATAGAAAGCTGAATAGCATGCAATATTATTGGTGTGAATAGCTTCGTCTAGGACTTGATGGAAACTGGGACGGGAGAGGAATTTTGTTTTCTTAGAACAAGATCCCTAGGTAGTTTTTTAGGTGTCGTTTATAATGTTATGAATTTTGTAAAGCCCCGAATATTTTTTCTTATGTGGTCTTTTAACTGTTAAGCTTAGGACGTTAGGACGCTTAGGCTCACACTCGAAATTAAATTATTTGGAAATCATTTTTATTTAGTAATGCACTATCAGTCAAAGGGATAAAGAAAGATATCTTCAAAATAATATGAAAAAAACGAAGATCGCTTCACACGTTCCTTGCATGCATAAAACATTATGAATTCCCAAGATTAGTACTTGCGACTTGATTCATAAGGTACATTATTAACTGCAGATATTGTACGTGATCAATGTTGGCACCGTCTAAGGCCGCTTCATATGGAAATGAGATGGCGATTTGAATATTTGAGGCCACATGACCCGCGGCTCACTAGCTGCACTGGCTCGATAGATTGAGACTAGAAATTAAGGGCTTATCGAGTGTTTTGCTTTACATATTAGCTTTGAAACAAACCAATTCAAATGAGGATGACTTACATCGGTACGCACGTATCACATTAGGACGAGAGCCGAGACCATGCACTCTGGGAGTGTTCACTGTATGCGGACGCAAGAACGAAAATGTTGGATCTTGTGCAATCAATGGAGTCTGGCCCCATGTATCACCAGGACCTCATTTGCAGCCGCAACAATTGGAACGCGTTGCGCGAGTTCGCGCACTCCTGGCACACCATTAGGCACGCTTTCGATTGATTGGGTATCAGCAGAAGAGCAGCCCGACGCGAAGTCCTGTGACTGTGTAGCTGTCACGCCCCAGAAGGGGGAGAGGTGGCAACAATAGGGATGGAAATAGAATTTGTAGGGAGCATAGAACAAGCGCGGTGTGGGAAAGAGCATTCGCAAGTACCCCGCGCTCTCCCGTGATTCGGTCTGTATGCCGTAAAGCAGGTAAGACCATGGATAGCCTAGTATTATATTAGGGCCTATGAAGAACAAAGTAATGCGATACATTTCGATACTGTACGACACTGCGTCGAAATATTACCCAGTGGTTGTTTTCTTCATTGGTAAATTGTTTTTATTTTTACACAGTAAAACAAATAGCCAGAATTTTGGTTGTGCTAGTGCACTGTTAAACTCATGTGATTCCTTTAATATTTGCACGAGTATCTGTTTGCAAGTTCTAAAGGGTTGGTTTTGTTTGTTTCTTTCGTTTTCATGTGTGAATGTTGAAATTTGCTTTTAAGAAGTATTAATAACGCTAGACAGATAGAAGTCCAAAGGACGCTCTAGCCGCTTTCTTGCGGCGTGGGAACGGCGAAGACCGTCTGTCATTTTACTTGCGCTACGAGCTAGCGGCCAACGCGTGTTATTGACTTGCACACACGTATTGCACAGGAGGCTATATTTCAAATATTCTATTATAGACGCTTTTCCATATAGTAAAGACAAATATGTATAAGTATAAACAACTAGTAAGGGGCTTGAAAAGAGCCATTCTATCGAATATTTAAAACACAAACTTTACATGACAAATTATCGAAAATATCGTTGTTTGAAGTTAGTAAACAAGCTACGTAAGCAAATACATAACGTCAATTAACACGAAAAAACATTACGCCTCTTTTATCCAAATAACTAGAGATTTTATTACACCGGTGCCAGCACTAAAATAACATCACTTTTTTTAATTTTTAGCGTGTCATGTTAAAGAGCAGCGAGGAAATTGAAAAACAGGCTGAATGAACTGAATGCATTCAGATCCGTTAGCAACTCAGACGTGTTAGTTGTGATTCTGTTGGGACTTCTATTCAAGCTTTTCGGGTTTTGTTCGCATCTGAATATGGTGAACGCTATGGTATAATGCTCATTTTCAATAGGTAAATGGATTCATTGAATATTTTCGGTAAAAAAAAATTTAAGATATTTTTAGGTCGTTGTTTTCTCTTTAACTAGCTGTACGAAGAGCTCGATGATGTACTGGTTTATACGCTTTGCCTTTCGATCGAAATCAAAGCTAAACCCTCAAATTGGTTTAAATTCTTCAATAATTATTGTTTTTTTTGTTTCTTCAATAGGAATCAATTAATCTAAATCTTAATTATTGATAAATTACAGGTTTAAATCTCCGCGCTAGCCCAATGCGGGTTGACGAGTAGAAACGGTCGCCCATACACAATTTGGTCACCCATCCACGGCCTGACCATGGCGATGGTAGCTTTTCTTTCGATCGAAAGCCAAATTGTACTAAACACGACGCCACCGAGCTCCTCATAAAGAAAGAGAGAGAATAAGACTATATTTTTTTTTGTATTTTTATAGCAAAACTATATTTAAATAAAGTAGAAAGAAACACTTCACCTGTTCAAACACGATGGCTAAAAGCCAAACCATTTAGACATTATCTCCAAACATCGCAGGTAAAGCTGGGTATTGTGAGTCAAATAGACTGAGCCGACGCCAGCTCTTTTGAATACGAGATTGATCACGTATCGTATGTGATTTACGTGAAATCGGAGAAGTTAACACATGCGAACACGCGTATTGTGTTTCGTTGGATTGCACAATTGATTTGGTTTGGCTTAAAAAAGGTTTGAACTTACAGAGCTAGGAAGCAGACATAAGCAAGCAGCTTTTGCGTTTGTGTTGTGAATGATGGCGGATTCATTTAAATAGATTGATATAGTGCTCAGGATACTTCTTCATGAAGAAACACATGAGGAGTATGGACCGTAACACCTCCACGCTGGCCCAATGCGAGCGGGCGGGTAAAAATAGAAAGAGAGAAAGAAATAAACTTTATTAAGAACCATGTTACACTTATGAATCTAATAATAGATACGACATGTTGTACACATCACGATGCTTAATAGGTATCCACTCAGCATAGTCGATGAATCTGAATAATGCTCCGACGCTGGTCTTCCTAAAAAAAGAAGAGAGAAAACAATATGTTCTTCAATTCTAGATAGTGCAACATAAAACATAAACATACCTTTAGCATTAAAATAATAAAATGAAATACTTACCTTACGCAATAAATAATCTAAATAATATTTAAAGTTATTAATAAAATAGTAGCAATAGCAACCGGGACCATCGGCTTAATGTGTCTTCTGAAGCACGGAGGAGTTAGAGATCACAAAGTTTTGGGTAACCAAATCCAAGGCCTGACCATGGCGAAGGTAGCTTTTTTTCGGTATCAAAAGCTGACAGCTACTCGTGTTTTGAGCATAATTGGTGTCCACTATTGGGACATCAACTATAAGGAAGACCACAAGCAAATAATACAACATTTTGTGGTCTTGAGTTTTTATTCAGATGTTCATGGTGTAGGAAATAAGACCAGAGATGGCATCGCGCGAGTATCACGTCAGTACTGCATCTACAGTGACATTCAGGCCGGCTTGACGCATCAAATAGCAAAAAAACTAATTTGAAAAATGATGCTCTTTACCATTTTGAAAAATATGAACTTATCTTTCCGTATTTGTTAAAACTGTTATACTTTATTCAATTAGCTTTGTTTTAGCTTTTCGTACTTACAAATCTCTTACCAAAGACGTGCTAGAGGATAGTATTTCATTCCTGTTAAAATAATTAAAGTGTGAAACCATAAATTTGAAAAACTGCACGAGAAAGAATATACTGCTACCCATTAATTTTACGATGACAAAAATAACAGCAAACTACTCACTACTGAAAATGATTCAACGGTTTTTTCACCTTCAATGAATCACCGGTCTAGACGCTAAAAGACGAAAGTAGACACTGTAACTATTCATACTGCCGGATTTACATTAAGAAGTTAATGTTACGCATAATCAAATTAATTTTATGAAATTTGTTGCCGTACTTGTGTAATTAGTTTTGCTAAAATAATGATGTCGTGTAACAGTATAGCTCAGAAAATGGCTAAGTCAACATCTAAGTTTTATTTCTTGATGCAGAACGTCGTAGTTAAATTAATAAGATATAAATTAAAAAAAAAGGTTATCCCGGAGAAAAGGCGATGGTGGATTCTAGAATGGATAGGAAGAAGAAGATTTAAAATTTTTCTGAATATTATTATATGATGATTATGCTGGATTTTACAACAAAATACGTGACAGTTGACATTTCAAAATGAAATTGATGGATATAAATAACTGCCATCCACTCAAAAACCAACAAAAACTACGGAGAACGTCTCTTTTCAATTTCGAATCAAAAGTGTTAAAACTTCTCCTCACCACAGAGCTGCTGCCTTACTCTCTCAGCAAATTTCAATGAGTATGTATTGGATTTCTGTCATTTCGAACACTTTTTTTGTAATTTTCAAAGGACATGACATTTGACGTTGCATTAAATTATTATTGATTTGTCAATATTACGTTACGGAGTAGGGCAGCTGAGCAATGTTTAAATTGTAAAAGATTTAAAATAATAATTGTTTTCGCTGTCGTTAAAAGCTTTCCCTTATCCAGGTCCCGTATAGAAGTCCAATCATCTGCAATGTATTGAGTCAAGCGTCGGGTGCATCGAATCATCGCAGTCACTGGTGGACTACGTGCGCTATCTTTAATTCAAGAGCTCAAAACTGGTGTGTGGTGTTTGGGGTAAGAGGAGAGCGATAAAATTGTTGTTGCTAATAAATGAGAGCTTTGTAAATCTTTGCCTTTCCTACAGCAAAAGGCATGTTTTAGCTATACCGTGACGACTTCCGTGGTCGAGTAGTCTGTATGCCGGTCTCCAGGCGTCGCCATCTCGAGGTTCTGGGTTCGATCCTCGGTGGGGACAATTGTTTGGATGATGAATTTTCAGGCATTTGTTCTCCAGTATTGGGTGTTTATATATGTTTAAATATTATATAATCAGGATATTTATACGTATTTATCTATTAAATATATTAGGTCCTTACCTATGAAATTGGTGTTTTATATGGAGATTTTGGGGAATTCTGCCTTTTCCATACTAACATTTTATCAGTTTTCTTCACAACGACAAATCCAGAGATAATAATATTTTGCATGTATCATTAGACAAGCTTTAGTAATACGTGTTATATCACAATTCATAAAAATTATTTATCGTTTTTAAGTGAATGCAAATAAAATGATGTATTCGGGAGGCACTTAAAAAGAGTTGTCTCAGTGTCTAATTTTAACACAATTAAACTTACAAAATATTATCAAAACAAATCGAAAGAGCTCAAAAATATAGTCTATTTTTAGACGAGGTAATTATTTTTAGGAATACTCTGAATCTTAATATAATAGTTACAGACAAAATACTAAGACAGAATAAAAACACCAATTTCATAGGTAAGGACCCAATATTCGCGGCAGTGAATTTTAAGTCTTTTTTGTCAATTTTATTATTAAAATTTACTTTATGTATAATAAATGTGACTATGTATGATTGTTGACGATTTTAAGTGCTATGTTTAGCCTATGAAATAAAATTATTTTTGATTTTGATTTTATTTATCCGTCATCTAGTGTCCGTAACACAAGCAGCATTAGTTGCTTTAAATGGGGCTAGTTGATAGGTGTGAATGTTTGAAGATATTTATTAATTATACCAGAAAAGAACAATTTTTTTTTTCAGTATACACACAAATTTTACATAATAGAGACAATTTATACTGCAACAATAACAAACCACGAAATATAAGTTTAATCATTGAAAGGGCATATGAAACACTCAACATATTAATGGCGTCGAAACGCCATAGTCGTCATGTCGTCGGACCTCGGTCGATCAATTGGTAATTTATTTTCAAAAATTAAGAAGTTTTTCACATCTTCGGCCCGGAGACGTCTCCTGGCAGCATAAGCATTGTATTTTATAAAATAGAAAATAAATCATCCAACCAATGTGAAGACATAGCTCTTTTGTAAATGCACAAAACGGTTTTGGTTTAATAATAAAATTGGGGTTAGTTGTTTGATTGAAATTAAATAATTTAAAGTTCAACGAAAACTTTTATCTATCCGCTTATAACTTGCACCACACCCGTAGATATATTTTTGTCTTCGACTTACCGTGAATTTCAATATTTTTCACACGAACTCGTATAAGTGGAACTCTGCTCCGAATCCGATTCACCATTTCACCACGAATGTATGGGTATCACGTTTGTCAATACTTGAGAATACGTTGACTTGAAATACAATTAAATTATCTTCTTACGTGATCATGACTGTGATTTCTTAGAAATTGAGGAGCTCAGAAAATATTACTGGTATAATTGAGTTTTAATATTGAAAACAAAGCAACCTTCGCAGTGGCTGAAATGTGGATGGGTCTCTCTCTCCATACTTTGAAAATCACTATTTTTCAATAGTTTTAATTTTTAATTGTATTTTTAAAAGAAGTTATTATTTTTTAAAACCCGGGGCCCTAGGTTATGCCTGTATCTGGAGACCTAACTAATCATTAACTGAACCTTATAGTTTAATTATTATGGATGAGCTATTTCGCATAGTTTGAAAGCTTTAGTTTCGATTCTGAAAACAAAGCAATGTTCACCCTGGTTGTCGTCAGGATGGGTGCAATGTTCACCTTGGTAATCGAAAAGATTGATCACAAAAAACAAAGCATCGATGATGCTTTGTTTTTTGTGATCATTCTTTACGATTCTGTCTATGTTCAAATTACGAGTACATGATAAACTCTGAAATCGTCAAAAATCTAATACTAAAACTTATACAAGTACCCCAAATATGATTTAATTCATTTTGTCATTTGATCTACGTGTAAATTGAATATTCCCAATGAATAAATCTTACTTCCATGTTAATAATTAACTTATCGCATTAAAGAATTACTTGAGTTGTAAATAATTTCCTAACCTTCAGTTTCACTTCCTATTGAGAGAAAATCCGATTTATCCTAATAGTTAATTTCAATCCGTACCAGTCTGCTCTCAAATTATGTTACACTATACCAGACATGTTCCAGTCAGTCGATTGTCAAACTTATTTCTTGAGCATAAGGCACTAGCATAAGCAAAGGCCGGATGTGATGAACTAAATTGTTGAAGTTAGATTTCTAGGGCTTTCCGTCCCTTGTTAACACTTACGTTGCAAGTGCAAATCAAATTACGAGTGGCAATACGAACGTAGGTGGACTTTAGTATAAAATTGTGATCTAATTGTACATCTTGAAAGGATAGAGGAAGCAGTATTTATTCTTTAATTGTTCACGAAATTGAAATAATTGTAAGGCAGATTGATGGCTAAATGGTCTTAAGGAACACAGTGCTCCTTGGACTCTCGGAGATTGCAGGCGTGATTGTATATATGTGTACGTATGCATATTGAAGGCAAAATGCGACCACCATTGTCTTAAAAGTCTAACTATTTCAGATAATATAGAAATTACGCCAACATGACCTAGATATTCTTATGTTTGGCGAAAAACAAAAGTCACAAAATGATTTAGTGTAAATATATAATTTAGTCATAGCCGAGTTAGAACGGACGGGGCGCTACTCGTTTTAGAGGCCGTGGGAAACGCGGGTTCGATCCCACCGCCTATACCACTAATAAAACTTATGTACAGTTCTTTGTGAATATCGTTTGCCTCACATTCTGTCCGGTACCTACATGGCAACAGGCTCACCACCTACCACTTGGGGACCTAACAATCATGTTTAGGCCCAATTATAGCTAAATTCACAATTTTTAATAGTAGGGTATTTATTTTTGGGTTTTCACCTTATAATAGGCGTTATAAGTTAATCATAAAAATAAGCTTAAAAAGGCGTGAGAACGCAGCAGACTGTAATAAAGTTCAAGTTACGACTGACCAGCGATGATCCTCCGACCAATCAGCATTTAGTTTGCGTGCTTAGCGAAGTATAATTGGTGTTCAATCGAGCTCTTAGATCTCAGGATCGAGATTTCTGCAGCCTCGGCATTTTTTCGTATACTCGTTAAAGAACCTTGATTTAAAATTTTCCTTGGAAGCCTTACAAATGTAAATGGGATTGAAAGCAAAATAAATGTTTTATGTATTTTTGATACCATTTTTTTGCAGTTTCTTCATGAAGTAATATAGGTTATGAGAGAGATTTACGTGTTTTTCTGGTTAAGTTTCCTTGAAGAAATAATGTTCAAACACTTTTTGATTTTTCTTCCATGAATCACTTAGACTCGAATAATAAGTTTCATATCAAATCCACCTTTATTAACTGCTAGGTCAACTTCAGAGGTAACGGATGACCAGTAAAAATACTTCGGCCAAAATGGGGATTGGTGAGCAAAAACGGTAGAAACAACTACCGATACCAACTTGCCTTCCCAAAATCCGTGAGGAAAATTATACTTCAATACTTCAAGACCGAAAGAGTACGGTACAATGATAAGAGGGCAAATAAACTTATCATCGCACAAAATGAATGAATACTTAAATATATAAATATAAATACATATAAATATCTCCAGACATTCACACCTATCAACTAGCCCCTGTAAGCAAATAATGCTGTTTGCGTTACGGATTCTCACTGACGGATAAATATATTTAATAGATAAATACATATAATACATAGAGCCGTGTGGTAGCGGCTCACTAAAAGTATTCTACAAACCCATCTCTTCTCTTGGGTGTCGCGAAAGGCGACTAATAGACCTAGAACTGCACAACCATCCAATAGCTTATAGCAGCGACGGGCTCACCACCTGTCACGCTGAGTGCAGTCACTTGGTAAAGCGCGGGCTATGGCAATACAATGCTTTTGCGGTGCTTTTGCTTACCTTTAGAGAATAGTCGTGATAAATGTATGAATGTAAAAACATATAAATATTCAGAATATAATGTAATACTTATATAAATATATAACTCAAAGGTCACTCAAAGCCGAAACCACTGGACGGATCGGAATGAAATTTGGCATGCAGGTTATGACGTCGGCATCCGCTAAGAAAGGATTTTGATTAATTCTACCCATAAGGGGATAAAATAGAGAATGAAAGTTTGTATGAAACTTTGTCAATTTTAAACCGATCGGGCTGAGACTTTGAGAGAAAATTAAAGGGTTCCCGTGGGATAGTTCCCGCGGTCGAAGTCGTGGACAACAGCTAGTACTTATATTGGGTCCTTACCTATGAAATTGGTGTTTTTCTTCTCTCTTAGTATTTTGTTCGTAACTATTAAGTTTCAGAGTATTCTTAAAAAATAATTACCTCCTCTAAAAATATACCATATTTTCGAACTCTTTTGATTTGTTTTGATAATTCGTTGTAAGTTTTATTGTGTTAAAATTGGACACGGAGACAACTCCTTTTCAGTGCCTTCCGAATACATAATTTAATTTGCATTCACATAAAAAAGATAAATAATTTTTAAGAAGTGTGATATCACACATAAAGCTAAAGCTTGTCTAACGATACATGCCAAATATTATTAACTTTGGATTTGTCGTTGTGAAGAATACAGAAAAAATTTTAGTATGGAAAATGCAGAGTTCCCCAAAATCTCCATACAAAACGCCAATTTCATATATAAGGACCTAATATAAACATCCGATTCTGGAAAACAAATGACTGTATTCATCACAAAAACATTTGCTCGTTGAGACCGGCGTACAGACCACTCGACCACGGAGGTCGTCTATGACATGGAACGAAAGTGACTAGAATGCTAATGATGATAACCCCTTGGTGTTCACCACGAACACTGGCGGTCACCGCGTTCGCGAAGAATTATTATTTTATAACGTGTCTCGTTTGCAAACTTTGCACAAATTAAAATTATGGTAACTAGAATACCCTTAATGAACGCTAGCCCTAATATAAACTTATTCACTTGAGTCACCAAGTTTACCTGCGTGGTTAACTTTATAAATTTTGACTTTTAAAGTGACTCACACTGCGTGACGTTTGTGAGTCACGGGCTAACCCTTCATCGCGTGATTTAGCCGACACACACCCCTAGTTAACTGACTGGCAGAGTATTAGCATGCGCTGGCACTTTGGGGTTGAATTAACGAGATTTTACGGGAACGATAATGAAATGGGTTGGTAATGAGATTATAGTGACAATTTACATGCTAATAAATTAAACGGTGACTAATGGACTTAGAACTGTACAACATCCAATAACTTATAGCCCAGTCACTGCATGGTGAAGCGTGGACTATAGGGAGTGGACTGCTTTTGCTGTGCTTTTTCCTAGTCTCTGAATAACTCTTAGGGGATAACAGTCGTGATGTTATGTACGTATGTAATAATACATTAATATATCCTAACGTTTAACATCTGTGTAGTTAATTAATTAAAAACTGCTTAGACAGTTCGAATGCTTGTAGCTATTGCAGTTGCAGTCTCGCTGTATACATAATTACTTGCTACAAACAATAATACAAGTGATTTTTATTGTCTGCGTTAGGAGCTCGAGCGTACGTTATGGCTTGCGATATCGAAAACAAAGCTACCTTGGCCATGGTCAGGCCGTGGATAAGTGACCAAAACTTAGTGATCTTGAACTTCTAAATGCTTGCGAGGCACGTTAAGCCGTTGTTGGTCCCGGTCGCTATTGCAACCGTTTCTACCCACTAACGTGCATTGGGCCAGCGTGGTGGTGTTATGGACCATACTTCTCATGTGTTTCTCCATGAGAAGCTTTGCCCAGCAGCGGGACACATACAGGCTGAGGACGCGCGCGCGCGCGCGCGCGCGCGTGTGTGTGTGTGTGTGTGTGTGTGTGTGTGTGTGTGTGTGTGTGTGTGTGTGTGTGTGTGTGTGTGTGTGTTTGTGTGTGTGTGTTGTAAATTTTTGAAAATTTTGTGTGTAAAGCCTATAAAAATAAAACTTCAACTTCCTCGCCTTGTCATTTAGAGTTGTCTGACCGTGTCATACCAAAAGCTCACAACACAAATAGCATTACTCATGATTCGGTAATCCTAAATCATTCATTCGCCGCCCGCTAATATGGTGATTCGAATCATCAGTTTTCGACACCGAACGCTTACTGCGTTATTACACGATCAATGAATCGATTTAATCGTTTCCGCGGCGAGTATTGCCTATTCGGACCCTTTAATGGGAGCGAGGGCGAATCTCCCTTCACGGGTCATTTGTACGTCTGTAATGTTTATTTTTACAGGTCACGCTTTTGCTATTGAATGGGTGAACGATTTCTTTCATTCTTTCGCTCCTGTTTCGTATTCGAAGATGCTTCGGATATCACTTAAGGATTTTACTGACGACCTCCGTGGCCGAGTGGTCTGTACGCCGGTCTCAAGGCGTCGCCATCTCGAGAGGTTCTGGGTTTGATCCCAGGTGGAGTTAAATGTTTGTGTGAAGAATACAGGCATTTGTTCTCCAGTCTTGGATGTTTATATGTATGTTTTCTGAATATTTATATCTATTGAGTAAATATATCCGTCATCTAGTATACGTAACACAAGCAGCATTAGTTGCTTAAAATGGGGCTATTTGATAGGTGTGAATGTCTGAAAATATTTCCTTATTAAATCGGAACATGTGCTTGTCGCTGTGGCTACCGTTTGAATCCACCAATCCGCAATAGACAGGGTATGGTGATTTTAAGTCACATCAGTGTGGTCATGTTGCTCAGCGGTCCCGAGTTGTGACGAACGGTACCACTGGTCACTTCATAGCTATAGCGCCTCGTTGCTGTCATTGCACTCTTCTCTGGCCATTTTTCTCTTGGTTTCCGTTTTTAAATTAGCTGTCTGTCTCTTTTTATTTGTTTTGTTCTCGCTCATTTTTACGAGAGTCAGTGCGTAGAGCGGTTGACTCCCTTCTAACAATAATTGTAAAATATTTATAAAGTGAATCAATTTTCATAAGCTGAGACAAAGTTACAACAAACCACATTATCAGTTCCTAATTAATAACAAAGACTATATGTTTCTCTAAGGCACTATTGTAAGTAGCCCTACCCTTTTTATAATATATTTAGTTAAACGTGAAATTGTTTTGTGTTCAGTGTAATTTACCTTTTTTTATATAATTGTTTCAGTTGTGCCCTAAATCATCATTATAATATACGATACTTAAGTGACGACCCAACTGAATTTTAATTATCCCCGGCTTCACCCCGTCACAAGATTAATCCCACCGCCTGTAGTACCACGCCTTTAGAACTGAGTATAAGGGTTATTACATGGTATTTCACTGGCCGCCATAGCCGTCCTCGCGCGCGCACTTAAATCACACGGAGCTCCCATAATCGTTATCGCTTGCCTCTCACTGTGCCCGATGCATGGTAACAGGCTCAACCCCTGTTCCATGGAGACTTAGCATATCAGGCAAAATGTGGGTGACAACAGCTCTTCCTATCCCTTTAGAGATAGAGTCATAAATTTAAGTCAACTGTTAAAAGCTGTTTAATGAAAAAGGGGTATTATAAGATAGAAGATTATTTTAAAGATAAAAATTCGTTCATAATTTGCTCCTCAGCACATACTTATTTTACAATATTAAAAATGTTCTAATTTCCTTTTGTTATTATGGCTGTTTAAAAAAGGCTAACTGTTGAGTTTCTTGCGGCACTTCTTCTCAACAGGCCATTCAGGTCGAAGTGCTAGTAGGAAAAATAATTTTGACGTGCAAAAGTATTTCATATAAATCTAATTAATAAATGATTTCATTTCATTTGATTTCATTTCAGAGGTATCATGGTGTGTAAGTATGTATGTACAAAGGCTCGGGCCTTCCTGCAGGTCAGAAACTCATCGACTTCTTAACCACCTCACAATTAGAAAAGTTATACAATTTGCAACTCTTGGTATGCTGTTTAAAATATGAATTTTGGCTAAAAGAATGATCTAACCAAAAATTCTTTAGCAGTACGAAAATCATGACCCAATATTGTTTTCCGTTTTCATGTTATGCTGGTATGACCTATTTGCACGTTTAAAAGAATGTTAAGTTACTGGATACATGAAATAAAATAATATTGATAAAGCCGTTTTTGGAAAAATTTCGTTCGAACACAAAGTTACATAAAATAAAAATGTTAGAGTACGTAATTGAGCATATAATATACTTTAACAATTAAAATCGCTTAGAAAAATATGAAAATAAGTAAATAAGTTGATTCATTGAAAAAAAGACAACCCACGCAGCAACGTATGTCGTCAATGAAGATTTTTTTTATATTCTTAAGCGAAAGACTCCATTCACCTCACTGTTCAGCGAATCATAAAAGAGGCTTATATATATGTTATTCAATTTAAATTCAACAAGTGTTATAATAAGCGGAATTCATTAATAAGGTTCTAAGAATATATCAAAGGAGTATTTTATTGAAGTTCCGAGCGAAAAGGAAAATTGTGAATTAGATTATTGTTTTAATGTTCATAATCGAGAAAAGCGATTCAAGCAGAAAAGTGGTTCATTTAAATTATAATCGTGATCTTGTAAATCTGCTTTTACTGAACGAAATTAAGGAAATAATTATTGGCATTTTCTTTCCTAAATAAAGTACAAATTATTCGGTTTGGTTTTAGATACAAGATGACGGAATTGACGGATATTTAATAGAATACATAATTATAAATATTGAGCAGCTTCGTGACGAGCTGCCTCACATTGAACGTGCCGCGGGCCGCGCTAATTTCATAAGTCTCCACCGATTAATATTGTATCGAGTGGTTAGCCTCAACCCGAGCCACGGTACCGAGTACAAGTACAAATGTCTATACTTAACGCACGGCTCCTACTGAGGCGTCTTTCAGCATGACCATTTACCGACAATACTTGGCTCGCTGCGCGGTCACTTCGTTTGATTCCATTTACGGCAAGCCTCGACTCGCGGCATGATCTCAAATACATCTGCCTCAGGCCGAAACAGCTGCTAGGCCCGGGACTGCTTAAGTGGCTATCCAGCTCAAGACTGAACAATAAATGCCTGCAGTCGTCATGCAAATATTTGCCACCACCGAGACTCGAAATCAGAATCTCTAGAAATGGCAACATCTAAAACCGATGAACTAACCATTCGGCCAAGGAGGTTCACGAATTAGTTAATATCCTTTTGGTCCGCACTGGCCATTTCAGTACTACTGATAGCAAATGGGTTTGCACCATAGAACTATGAAATACAAACACATTAACATTTTAGAATTTCATGAGAAAATCATTGTCACCAAAAACTATAATTTTTAATGCGTCCTATGTGTTTTTTGTCCTATTCTATGTCATGGCATATACGAGTACTAGCAATAAATAATGAAGAAAAAATATTCAATAAGAGATAAATGTGTTTATTAGTTTAGTAATCAGTTTAGCAAATAATGTTTAGTTAGAAATTAAATGAATTAATGTCGCAAAACTTCTAATGGATAGGATAACCTTATTTAAATTTTACACTCAGCACATAAAATTTAATTACCTGGGTATATTTGTAAACATTAGATTTTTCATTGCCAATTTGATTCTTCGTATCTTTCAAATGGCTAAGCCGATTTCCATGAAACTTACTGTTTCTTGATGTATAAATTATGACCTTTCATTTGATACCCAACACGGGTATATTTTTAAACATTTAAAAGAAAGAAAGAAAGAATGCGTTTATTTTATTGGCTTACATATAAATACACATACATGTAATAAAAAAAATAGGATAACAGGCCAACTAGGTCTCTGCCTCAGCATAATGCCACAGCGACCAGCGTCACTGTGGCGCTGGTATTCTGGCAGGACCTACTATTAATAAAATAATTAAATATAGACCTTAATATAATAACACAAAAAAAGAAATAACAACAAGATAATGGCCGTAATGAGCTTAGTTCTCTATTGATTTTTGGTTTTTTATTCTTGTTTTCACTCCTCATATCTTTCAAATGACTAAGCCTGTTTTTATGAAAGACATAGCCAAGAACAAGCCATCTTTGAAACAAAAAAAAACACACACCCACTTCAAACTTATAACTCCTTTTTTTGTGTGGGGGGTTGATGACTAGAAACTTGTTTAATAGTCACTGAAGTAAGAGATAGTCACAATTAATAATATATAAAAATATTAAAAACATATTTTCATTATTTTTGTATACTTCTAATCTTTCATAAGTCTATGCCAATGCATTAAGAACACTGTCGTCTATTGAACTAAAATGAAATAAACATTCAACTGTATTTAGGCAGATGTCGTTGGCAAAGAGGAGTTATACTTTAGTAGTCTACTGGCAATATCTGTATCTAAAACTGATAATTGATGCATATTGTGAATACAATTACGTTATTTCACTAAAGTAATGTGATCTTTCTCGTGGTTAAATCTAAGATGGGTGGCCAGGAACATTGATTTAAATAAAAGAATAAATAAAACCAGTCAAGAGTGTGTTAGATCTCGAACAAAATATTTCGTGAGACGATATGATAAACAGAGATTTATAATAGACTAGTAGCTTCCTGCGCTTTCACCCGCGCAGTACTCGTTTCCATGGGAATATGGGGATAAAAAGTAATCAATGTGCTTTCTCAGGCTTTGAACTACCTGTGTATCAGCTTTCGATTAAATCGGTTAATAAGACAGCCAGACAGACAAACAGACGTACTTTCGTATTTATAATAGTAATTACTAATAAATTCCGAACCACTGTGCCACCGAGTTTTTCCACAAATAAAAACTGGTCATAAGCTACTGTTAAAATATTGACAAATAACTATAAAATTGACATATTCAACTAAATTTCAATGGATATTGGAATTCTGTCATTCTGAACACTTTTTTTTAAATTAACAAACGACATGACGTTTGACGTTGCATTAAATAATATTGATTTGTCAACGTTACAGAGTAGGGCAGCTGGACGGTAGAGGCGAGAATAATCAGAAGATGGTCTAAAGTACCCCAGAAGTAGTAAATTATGGTAATAATGCCGAAAGCCGACATGGGCACCGTCCAACGCAGCTGGAGACGCGGTTTAAACGTCCCAAGTGTTAAGGAGCCGATTGCACTGCTTTCGTTCACCCATATAATGTAAAGAGGATTAATGGCGATGCAAAAATGCTTTAACACGGTCGAAAATCGTATGTGTACGCTGAACTCCGCCATTAGAACCGATTTGACCAAAGAAAAAGCATTTAGGTATCCGAATCATCGTGTTGTAAACACGGAATTAAGTCGAATTTGCCGTAAGATGTTTAATAAATTCTTTTCTATTGAGAGAGGATTTCATGCCAGTTTCAAGAATTCGAATTTTTTGAGTTACCAGATTTGAATCCTGATAGAGGTAAATATATTTTCATGAATAATTATAGACGAGCAATGATTACCGGTATTTAATTTTAATAGGCAGTGTAAAGCACAGCTAAGAGTATTGTAATTTTAACTTATATACTTATGAATATAATAAATAAATAAATATCCTCAGAGACACACCTATCAACTAGTCCCATTTTAAACAACTAAATGCTGCTTGTGTTACGGATACTAGATGACGGACAAATATATTTAATACATTTTGTTCCATACTGGAACAGATATGTATTTTTCCATTTATTTTATTTTCAATTACAACAACACTTTTGGAAGATGTATATTTTTCGTGTCTGGGTGAGGCGCTTATTGAATAGCTCCAGAAGCCAACACTGATTTTGGGCATGGCAACACTACGTGCGCCTGTGGTGCCCTCTACTAGAACTACGTTCTACCTGTTCGAAACCAACGATCGACGCGAGTGCCTCGCTCTAAATCATCCTCTATAACTTAATAACCGAAATCATCATCTAGTTCTGAGACTCTTTCCCCTTGGAAGTTAGCGTGGACTAGCAACCTGTGGACCCTGTGTGTGATACCTTTGCTGGCTACATACTCCTCCTAGTGCGCCGACGAACCATCGCGTTACTGAGCTCGGCCCTCATCGTACGTGGCGGTTGAAGGAGTGCATCGGTAAGTCGCCAAAACCCAGCTTAATATCATACATAAAGTATTTGATCCGTTCGATCCGGATTGCTATCTTCCAATTTTGTTGTTGTTTTACAGTATTACGTACTTAATTCAATAGTTGCCGCACGCGGTCTTAGGCCACCATCTTTGTTACGCAAAATGACGGACGAAGATACGCCGTGCGAACAAGATTTGTTCGAAAGGGAGCTTATACTAGATGATCTCAAACGTACATTACAGTTCGCAGCGACAGACATACAACAATTTCGCTCGCGAACTACTGATTTAGCTTCTCACCAACGTAAATTCAATAAAGTTCAAACTAAGATTGAAAAAACCCTTATCAAATTAAAAACATTTAATAAAGAGGAACACATTAAGGTGCGTAACGATTTTAACGATCTGTATTACGCGATCATCACGCATTTAAATAAAATTAAACAGCAGGATGAGGAGCATCGACGCATGAGTCGACCTTCAATTGTGCCTCCTGTTACAAGCCATAGCAACAAAAATCTACCTACGTTGCCGTTACCTAGTTTTCATGGCGATCCTACAGATTGGCCATCTTATTTCGACCTATTTCGTTCGCTTGTGCACCTTAATAACGCCTATACCGAGGTAGAAAAATTTAGATATTTGTTGCTAACAGTCCACAACGAGCCACATAATTTAATAAAGTCTATTCCAATTACTGACGATAATTACTCGGTAGCTTTAGATATTTTAATTACTAGATACGAAAATAAAAGGGTTATTGCATCCAAACATCTCGATAGGATTATTGACATCACTGTTTGTTCAGACAAGTCCATTCAAAGTATCCGCAATTTACTTAACGTCTATCACGAGAGCATTAAAGCGTTAGAGAGTATGCACTTTCCCACTAAGCAATGGAGTTTTATACTTTTAGGGATTTTATTACGTAAGATTCCACTAAGCACACGTAAATGTTTTGAACGTTCGTTAACTAATTCGTCAGATATTCCGGATGTAAGCGCACTAATTTCTTTCCTAGAACGCGAAATCTCGGCAGATGAAATTGTATCCATCTGCAGCCGTTCCTCTGATCATACGGGTACTCATACGGGGCGTCGACACAGCACTGCAGCGGCCGACGCGAGCGCTCTCGGTCTACCAGCGAGACGTCCGATCCGTACCTTTGTTAGTAATTTAAACTCAGCGAATAATCAAAACAATAATCGACCGTATGTCAGTGATAGCGTAAAGTATAAAATCAATTGCATTTGTTGTAATGAATCTCATTCATTGACTAGGTGTTCGCGTTTCCTTAACTTAAATCCACACGAAAGATATACTTTGATTAAAAATAAAAATATTTGCTACAATTGTTTACATTCGGGACATAGCGTAAATAGTTGCAATTCTAATTTCGTTTGTCGTACATGCCATGAACGGCATCACACTTTAATTCATTTTTCTCCGCCAATACCGGTCAATAATAAAATAACTTCTAATAATGCTGTCTCGCTCCCACCCTCGGTGACACCAGCCGATTCACCTACGATGAATGACAACACTCCTATTTATAATTATCATGTATCGAAATCAATAATAACATGCAAAAATACTGTACTTTTGTCTACGGCGCTCGTTGATGTATACGTAGGTATATCGAAGTTATCTACTGTACGTTGTATCATTGATACTGGGAGCCAGGCGAGTTTTATAACAGAAGCGTGTGCGCAGCGTTTAGGTATGATTCGTAAACAAATAAATGTTCCTGTTTACGGAATCGGAGATACCGAGCCTGTTCGACCGCGGGGCGTAGTTTCGTGCTGTATTACGCCTCGTAATCAACAACAACCATCGATTCCGGTTAATTTATTAATTTTATCGAGATTAATGTCCCAGATGCCGAGTGTACCACTCCCTAACAAGGGATGGTCACACATTCAAAACCTTAACTTAGCCGATCCGTTTTACCATATTCCTCAACCGGTAGATATGTTGTTAGGTGCGGATATACTATCCCACATTATTTTAAGCAATGTAGTCACAGGGACGCCTGGGTCCCCAATTGCGATGAATAGCATATTCGGCTATTTATTGTTAGGGAATCTCGACATCGCACCCGAACCAACTTCACTTCATGTCTGTTTTAGCTCATTTGACAATGACAACTTACAGCGTTTTTGGGAGTTGGAGTCACTTCCTGAGAAACGGAGTTACGCTCCTGATGAGGAACTATGCGAATCCTTTTTCCAAAAGACGCATAGTCGTGACGAGACGGGGCGATACGTAGTTGCACTACCCTTCAAACCTAATACTCCGCCGCTCGGCGAGTCCAGGCAAGTGGCTATGGCGCGCTTCCGTAAGCTCGAATATCGACTGGAACGAAGTTCGTATGGCGATGGCGTTGGGTGCAACAATCACTTCAACATTTCTGGCGGCGTTGGAGTAAAGAATATTTACATGAGCTCCAACAGAGTCAAAAGTGGCATGAGAGTCACGGCTCACTCATTCGCATGGGGGATGTTGTGGTAGTCATCGACGACAACCTCCCACCATTACAGTGGCGGCTGGCCCGTGTTGAGATGCTACATCCTGGCACAGACAACGTTACTCGCGTAGTGACACTGAGACGGGGCAGTTCCTTGTTTAAACGACCGGTGGTTAAGGTCTGTCCTTTGCCCTCAGAATAACTTATATTGTCATAATTAGAATCGTTACAAACTTAATAGCTCCTAGTTCCTAGTAAATTTCCTATATATTTTTTATATAATATCAAATGTAATTAAGTATTAACTTGTTAAAAGCAACTATGTCCTTTTAAGGTGAGCGGCATGTTCCATACTGGAACAGATATGTATTTTTCCATTTATTTTATTTTCAATTACAACAACACTTTTGGAAGATGTATATTTTTCGTGTCTGGGTGAGGCGCTTATTGAATAGCTCCAGAAGCCAACACTGATTTTGGGCATGGCAACACTACGTGCGCCTGTGGTGCCCTCTACTAGAACTACGTTCTACCTGTTCGAAACCAACGATCGACGCGAGTGCCTCGCTCTAAATCATCCTCTATAACTTAATAACCGAAATCATCATCTAGTTCTGAGACTCTTTCCCCTTGGAAGTTAGCGTGGACTAGCAACCTGTGGACCCTGTGTGTGATACCTTTGCTGGCTACATACTCCTCCTAGTGCGCCGACGAACCATCGCGTTACTGAGCTCGGCCCTCATCGTACGTGGCGGTTGAAGGAGTGCATCGGTAAGTCGCCAAAACCCAGCTTAATATCATACACATTTAAATATCCTGAATATATATAAACATCCAAGACCGGAGAACAAATGTCCGAAAATTCATCACCCAACCACTCGCCTCCACTGGGGATCGAACCCAGGACCTCTCGAGATGGCGACGCCTTGATATAATAAATAAATATCCTCAGACATTCACACCTATCAAGTAAGTCCATTTTAAACAACTTAATGTTGCTTGTGTTACGGATACTAAATATAAATATTCAAAATATATACAATACTTATATTAACATCCAAGACTGGTGAACAAATGCCTGTACTCATCACACAAACATCTGTCCCCACCGGGAATCGAACCCAGAACCTCTCAAGATGGAGACCGGCGTACAGACCACTAGACCACGGAGGTCGTCAAATATATATTTAACTGGAGCCAATATCATGTAAAATTGGACCTCTAGCATGCAATAGTTTGTTTATGATGCGAGTGAAAACTCTAAAAACAGTATTGGCTTCTAGTACTCTAATAAAGAACACGTCATTTTAGTTTTTGTTAGCAACCCAAAGTGTTTTTAATGAGACTTGGAATCTACAAACAAGAACAAAAAGCAAGCACTGCGTCCAACCAAGTCGTCCTTGTATACCCCTTAACAACTCCAAACTGACCCACAATGAATTCGCAGACTGTCAACATTCGAAACAATTCCGAGCTATAAATATTTCTATTTTGGGCGAAGGTGGTTTGGAGTGATAAGGGTCTATGTATAATATACTAAAGATTAAAGGCCACTAGTTAGTAAAAGTTGGAGTTTTGTGTAATTAAATTCTAATTCCAATGTAGGGTTGGGTCTGGTTTATGTGCCTTGTTTATTAAGCCAGTGCTCCGAATATTTCGAAATGTGTAATTGGAAATCTCGATACCAAGTCTGTGTTTTTATATTGAGAAGAACTGGAAGTGAAATTGGGGAGTTCGGTGGCGTAGTCGTTAGTATGCTTTGGCTTTCGATAGAAAACAAAACTACCTTTGCCATGGTCAGGCTGTAGATGGGTGGTGGTGGTGGTGTAACGGCCGATAATCCTGCTTCTCCATGGGGAAAGCCTGTGCCCAGCAGTGCGACGTATACAGGCTGATGACGACGACGATGGAAGTGAAATAAGTAAAATAAAATCAATTTAAAGAGGATTTTATTTTAGTTCAATAATCCCGTCATTTTATAGAGAAAAGAAAGAAAAACATTTATTGACCAAGAGCTACATTTTCTTTAAACTAAACATACAATTATAGCCAATTAAGACCCGACCTCAGCATGTGCTACAACAGATTACACTGTTGCAGCGCTGGTATAGGGCATAATATAAGGATTACAAAACAAACATATAACAAGATAAATCTTCTAACATATAATTTTAAAAGAACTGGTTTGAAGTCAAGCCTTTTTGTATTTTATAACATTATTGGCTTTTTATCGCCTTTTCCTTGGAGACCATGTTTGAGTAATTGAGTAATTTGGTGCTCATAAAACGTTTAACTTATCATTTCTTTACTTTCTATCAATCCTTTATGTTAGCAAGTGTTTCCACACTCATTCTAAATTGAGCTACAAATAATATTGAAGTGTTTTTTAAGTTGGTCAATATTGTACATTATTATATCACGGGACGACGAATCTCGACGTCACAAAAATAAAACAGAATGGTACTGTGAATGTCACGGGTCTATAGTAACCAAAAGCCCAGAGCATCGCTCAAAAATATGACTAGGCTGGACATTCGCCCACCCAATTAATTGGCTAACACGATCTCGGCCTGACAGCTGACAGTTTTGTCAATTAACACCCAATTGACAGTACAGCGGCGGTCAAATTTAGGTACTTTTAATGTCTGGAATAGGAATAGTTCAATCGGACTCTTCTGGTGGGCGATTTATTTCTGTTTCTCTACAAAATATACTGCAACAATTACGTGGTAAGCATTTGCAAAATCTTACAAAAAATTTAGGATGTTATCTATATGTACTGTAAAAGCTCGACCTACGGTTAATCCTAAGATTTTCCCGTATAACCTAAGATTTTTCAATTCTTAATGGTAAATGCCCAAAAAGGTTTGCGATTCAAACTTTTACCACCCTTCATTTGGTAAATCTTAGGATTTACCTTAGGCACGGTAAATGTTCCCTGCAAAAGATTAAGAACTCAACAAAAGATACACAAAACTAAAATACTTTGAATTCAATCGTGTTTTCTTTAATGTTTGTGCAAAAGCAGATGCTATTTTAATAAATATGTAGTTCAATTTAACCACGAGATACAAAAAGCTTTTTTTTTATTGTCTTCGCCGTCTCGTCAATAATCTACATATAACTCTTCAACAAAAACTCTTTTAACTTTGCAACATTTAAATACATTTCCGAGACAAGTTCATCTTGAAGCATTACCATATCTTTCATCTTTTTCACATTATCTTAAAAGAAAGTCATAAACGGCTTTGAACGTGTACTTTTATACCTTTCCCCTTTTCATAAATTGCAGTAAAGTATTAAAAGGCTTCAGTGCCTCGCAATATTTTTCGTAACCGACTTTGCGTTTAGACGAAGAGCAGCGTGTTTTTTATACTGATGATGTTTTGTATATTTTAACTGCTTTTGCACGAGGATTCGCTCGCGTTATCAAACCTTGGGCCTTTTAAAATAGGTAAACAGGTACTAATAGGTCTTTACCTATGAAATTGCCATTTTTTATCTTAGTATTTTGTCTGTAACTATAAAGTTTCAGAATATTCTTAAAAAATTATTACCTCGACCATATTTTTGAGCTCTTTTGATTTGCTTTCATAATTTGTTGTAAGTTTATTTGTGTTAAAAATAGAAACGAAGGCAATTCTTTTTAAGTGCCTCCCGAATACATCATTTGATTTGCAGTCACTTAAAAACGATAATATTTTTTTATGAAGAGTGATATCACACATATTGCTACAGCTTGTTTAATGATACATACCAAAAATTATTATCTCTGGATTTGTCGTTGTGAAGAAATCTGAAAAAAATGTAATATGGAAAATGCAGACTTTCCCAAAATACTCATACAAAACACTAATTTCATAGCTAAAGACCTATTATTATAGATTTTAAAAAAGGACATTGGTAACATTATTAGTTAAGCAATTCGATAAGGTGGGGTGTGGCTGATTCTGTATTCTTTAGTGCCGGACTAGCTTCCCTTCTGGACTCCACCTTCACTTACGCATTAGGTAAGAAGGGATCTTCTTACCTAATAAATTAATATTATTCTTACCTAATGAACCTAATGATCTTCTTACCTAATGAATTATAATTATATGTAAAGTTCAAAGGTGGAATCGCTAACATTCACATTTTGTTCCTTGCTACACACAAAATGCGGATTTATAAAGCTGCTGCCAACAGCCTTCCTAATCTCGTTGGGCTTTTGGGCTATCGGGTTTTACAATTCGCTTGCCTTTTTCTAGATCTAAAGTCACAGTACCCAAAATTTCACTGGACCTGAACCTGTCCTGAACCGGAACACAACAATGCAACTCTCACCGCTTTGCAGCAAATGCTAAACAAACCCATAAAAATAAATTAACTGCAAAGCAAGACTGTCCCGGCAATTTCATTTTGCGGAACCCAAAATTGAATTCCTTCACGACTTGCGCCGATAATCAAATGAATAATCCATTTACTGGGGACAGAATCAGGCGGAAAAGCTGAGAATTTTTTGAACTCAGTTATGGCGCTTAGTGCTTGCAGAGAACGAGGAAATGAAGGAAGATTTTTATAACATACCTTGCACATATCTGTTGAAAAAATAATATTCTTTATCTTGGTATTTACAGCTCCCGGTAAAGAAAGGAAAAGCTGACTAAGGGAGAGAAATAAAATGTGTATTTTAATTTGGTTTCATTTATTGTAGACTTTTTTGAGCTTTTCTTTAAATATAAGTCGTGGGCTGATGATGAGGATGATGATGAATCATTATCAATTACCTAAAAACCTGAAAATATGTATTTATTGTTGTTCTGGACGGTTTCGCGTCACTGCGACCTATTAAGATCTATTGTGATCAGCCTACATAGGAGATTTTACTTAGTTAAATAATAATAATAAATTATCTATATAACTTGACATACGTGTTCACCACCACGAAACCTTGACGACAGCGAGCTTTTCGTCTGTTAATGCGACCTTTTTCAATATTCTTTTCCATTTTCGATTTATTCTTATTTTCCAATGCATCGAATTCGACACTGACCATTCTTTCGTATTACCAAAAATTCCAAAAATTCGAAAGTTTACATTATTACTTATGTGGTTGATTCCGCCGTTTCGCGCAAAAAACACCGTTTCGTGGAATAAAAAAAAATATCGATTTAAGTTTTGTTTTTTTTTATTGATTCATCTAAGAACATCCCCAGATTCTAAAAAACGGAAAGGCACTTTTGTATCTTATTTAGATACGGAGAAAATAACAATTAAAAATTACCAGATGGACGGTGATGAAAACTGTAAGGATTGTAATGAACTTGCAAGCGATGGTAATGATTTAAGTCGGGATGGTAATGAAATACCGCAGAACAGTACTGTAACTAGATCGGATTATAATGAATTATAAAAGGCGGTAATTTATGAAAGAAAAACAAAACAACACTATTTCATTAATACACGTTTTTTATTACTATTCAGCCTTTTAATTCAGTCTCGAATAGTAACCTAAATAAAGAATGTCATATAGTAGCCAACTAACTAACACAATCTCACAATATTTATTTAAAAAAAACAACTAACAATTCTATAAAAGTAATTTTGAACGCTAGAGAGTGCAAAATCACAATATACAAACTAAAAACAATATTCCTTATCTTTATTATAATTTTCTGATATATAATACCTGTATTCGCAATAAATAAATTGAATTGCATTGAATATAATAATAAAATATACCCAGTAATGGGAACTTAAGTAGTGTTTTGGGTCGTTGTCGCATAATCACAGTATTTACTCATAAAAACAACTAACACATCTATAAAAGTAATTTTGGATAGCTTAAGCTAGAGTGCAAATCACAATATAATGATATACTTACAAACAAAAAAAAAATCCTTTATCACTTATCACATCTATTATCATACTCAACACTGTCTATTAATTTTTATTAATTTTTATAAATTATTCTTATTACATATTATTAACTATTTTAAAGTATGTTGTACCTAATCATCACTATCATCTCAGTCGTCGCAAAAAGTGTGCTTTTAAAATTGTTTTTCTGATGGAGTTGATTTAATGAAACTCTCAAATTGCTGTTGGTGTTCAGAAGTTTTAAATACTACATGTAGTTGTTTTGGGTTTCGATTTCCTTTGGTATCTTATAAAATGTATTGTTTCTCAACTCAAACGTACGTCAGATAATATTTTGACTGTAGGAGATGTTGGTGTAGTAGAAGATGTATATACATTTATCAACAGTGAGAGCTGTAAGTCGCTTGGACCCTGTAAATATCTAATTTATCCATGTTGTTCAAAATTGTTGTTCTATCTATACTTAATACTGACTGATTGTCAAAAGAGGCTTCGATTTTATCACACTGATTATTGGATTGACCTCTCTCCATATCGCCGTAATTATCAGAATGAAGAAAGCCTATAATTATGCTTATTATGTATACAATAAGTGCAACCTTGATAATCGAAGCTACTAAATGTTAAATTTTTATTATTATCAGCAGCTCAGACGCATTGATGAACTTGCATTGATCCCTTAAATGTTGGAATGTTGGGCGGAAATGTTTTACCTTCAATATCACTCTCTGTTATCATATCAACATGTACATTTCGTACATTTTTAGTAACTAACGCCCAAAAATCTTCATAACAACCAACATCTCCGCCATGCTTAATAAAATTGTTAGCAGTTCTTTTGACGACGGCACCAATCCCATACAGAGCTCCTTGCCTTGGCCGGATTCTTGATAAGTCCATGTGACCTTAGTTATATTTGGGTAATAATAGTGCAGAATGATTTAGTTTTATTATTTGCGTTACTATCTTTATAGTATAGAACTCCAGTATGTAGGGATACTTGTTTTCTACTTCCACCGAAATTAAAGGACTGTATCTCTTCATTAAACTTCAGGTTATAATTCTCGCTAAAGCCTACATGCACGAGTATCTCTTTGTCTTTTAAATTTTGTTTACGTTGTTTGATAGCTTCATATTGTAGTGTAATATTTAGATTGTGTTTTAAAAATGTGTCTAGAGTTGACTCTAGTACAAATACTTCATTACCTTCCAAAACAGTTCATTACCTTCCTGCAAGAAAGATGGAAGGAACGGATGGTAATGAGATGGAAATGAATGAGAAATTTAAACATTTATTTTAATAATTTCGCTACAAAATGTATTATAAACTTTATATTAATATGGGAATATAATTATTAATAGAGAAGAACATATGGGGTAAATATAATAATCTACTTGTTAAAATGCCTTGAGAAATTGCAGGAATGTAATGAACAGATTTTTGGACGAAACACTATCAACAAGGTAAAGAACGTAAATAATTTTGCTATCAATGCACACACGTCCACCAAGATCAGTTGTCACCTACGACTGGCCTGTAGAAACACGTTGAAACTAGAACTTTATTAGGGATGTTACAATTATCGTCGATATGAAAGAGTTTCTCGATACGGATGGCGATGACATTTTTTCCGTTACAATTTTAAAAGTTAGCTGTTCTTGTATTATTCTTGAAATAAATACACAATGAAAATACTTAATTAAAAGGTTTTGAGTTTGGGTTTCATATAAAATATTAACAAAGGTCATAAATTAAAAAGCAAACTAATAAATGTGAAAATTCCCGACGAAAATCCTATCTGGAAACAGAGAGGAATGATTTTTGAGGTAGTTTTTTATTTTTGTTTCATAAACTAACTGATTAATTTAAAATATTAACGATGCAACTTTTAAGGATTTTATGTTTGTTCTTACTGTAAAAATTAGATTTAAGACAAAAACATGTAAAATAGGGAAATTCGCATGGAATTGCTTTTTGCACGAAATGGCGGAATCAACCATGTACTCTTCTTTATTATATTATTTTATTGAACTAGTTATTTAGTATTTATTGTAGGTTATCAATGAACCACGAAAGTTCAATGTAGAGTCTACAATGTAGAGTATACTCGTCCCAAATAAAAAAAATACTAAAACTTAGCCTTGCTAAAATTTTTTTTATATTCACTGACCTAATTCAGAACAGAATTCGCGGACCGCACTTGCGAGTAATCGCGCTTATGTTGATGAGTTCATGGTGGCTCGTGATCTCTGAGCCACTTTTTATTGTTCTAAGAGAGATGAGTTATTGCTGCCAGTCCTTATTTTCCTGAAATCCTCACAAACTACTTACTTAAATTAAACGTAGACAACGAATATTGTAAGAATTGTAGCGTTTGAGGTATTCTTTTAAAATCTGTGATTAATTTAAATTTTAAAAGCACTCACAATTTAGGTAGGTACATTGTGCCGATTTAATGCAGCTATTTTATTTATTACGTTAAGATTTTTCTTTTGCCATAAAGCGCCAGAATTGTTGAAATTATTTTTATAGTTTTACATTGTCTGACAAACTGTATTGTATAAAAATAATTATTATTGTGCTATTTTTCAATTCCACAAACTACTTTTCACGTATTTAGATGTTTTAAAACCTTAATAAAATTGATCGTTTGTAAGCTCTTGCTCTTAATCAAGCTTCAAGTATAAAGCCAAATGGAGAATAGCAAAATGCTTATCGCAAAACATTCTTCATGCGGCAACTTATTTAACAATTTTGTGCGATGAAAAGTAGATTTATAAGCTCGAGAAAACTTGCGAAATAAAAATAATTTCTGGCCAGTTCACTTAAAGAACAAAGGAAAAGAGCAGAAGAAACGAAACGGCCCAAAAGTTTTCTCAACGTTTAACGCATGAATTAACATACAGGAAAAAGATTCTGTCTTCATTCGCTTGATTGCATCGTATTTGGGAAAGGCACAACTACAGACGGTTACTGTGAAATAAACGTTTCCTTGCGTTAAACGCGTAAAAATACATACATACATATAATCACGACTATTATCCCTTAAGCGTTAGTCGGAGACTAGGCAAAAGCACCGCTAAAGCAGTCCACTGCCATATGATAGTCCGTGCTTTACCAAGCAGTGAATGCACTCAGCGTGACAGGTGGTGAGCCCGTCGCCGCTAAAAGCTATTGGATGGTTGTGCAGTACTTAGTCCATTAGTCGCCTTTTACGACACCCAAGGGAAGAGATGTGATGGTAGTATTCACACACTCATGACTCACTTAAATTATGTAGGTATATGTGATAATTAAGTATATGGCCACCTGATGGTAAATAGTTACCGTAGCCTAAGGATGCTTTCAACACCGAAGTATCACTCGCGCGTAAACGTCCCTCTAAAAACTTTTCACGCCCTTCTTAAAGAGCTCCAGGTTGTAGTGGGGAAACTTTGGCAGAAAGTTCCACTACCTGAGCGTAAATGGATAAAAATTTCTTGTAGACGCGACGTATGCGGTCATTTTTTTCCATCTAAGGTGAAAACATCAATCTTAAGCAAACTTCTAAAATTAAATGATCTATAGGAAGTAGCTAATTAAATGACGTTAAGTCTAAACATATTTCGACTAAAGTAACAATTCTTTATAAAAAGCTATACAAGCTGAATACAAACCAGAAATCAGCAATGTCCTCTCCCAAACATGTGTGTTTTACTTACACACCAAGACAAATGTAACAATAAACATTGCTATTATCATCCACCGTACTATTCCGAGGATGAACCGTCCTTTTTGTTTATTTTTTATTTTTTGCAGGCAACAAATGGAATATTTCCCGATACTGGCATCCCTTAGTTCCTGTTTAGTGATTGGAGCACTGATCATCTGACCCGTAAGTAACGCACCAATCTTTGGCTACGTCTGGGCTACGTGCTCTGAAATCCGACGTAAGCATCTCAACTCATTAAACCTTTGTATTTTATTCCATTGAAGAGATTTTTAATTCAAGTGGTATTAATTTGAAATTGAAACAACCAAAACAATCATCAATAATTGTTTGCAATCGTTGAAGTTTTGATAATCTCTTTTAATTAAGTTATTACCATCAGGTGTCCACTAACAGGCCTATGAAATAACGCAAATACTATTTCTTCAGCAACGGCAAAACGAAGTTAAAAGTAGTCAAAATTCAACTCCTCCTATGGGTAGTTATATCAAATAACATTCAAAACACAAAATATATTGTTATTGTTGCGATAGTTTGAATCGCTGAATCAAAAAAATATTATTTGAAATAGTAACAACGAAGTTGAAGATTTTCAATAAAAACAAACTATTTTGTTGTTATCTCGAATAAAATTAGTATTCAACCGTAAATATAATAGCTACCAAGTCCAGCTTAAACTAGATTTCGCATCCTTGGTAATATTTCATTTACGCCGTCTGACCATCTGATATTTTAGTAAACAAAATTTTCTCACAATAATATATTTTTTAAGAAGTCAGTCATAACTCATAACTTCCTCTAGCTCGTGGCCTCTGGCCAAAGAGTCCATAATTAAGGACAGTGGGTTTACGTAACAGCTAAATATACCAGGGCCCTCGTGGATGAAGCGAATGACAGCACGCCATCGCCACTAGAATTGAAGGGATTGAGAGCCGCAGCTAATTTTGTTGGGTATAAAAATAGCGGCAAACGTCTTGAGTTTTTAACGCTAATTCTCAATGTATAATTAATAACTCACGCAGACCTGCTCAAAGAACAGCGTACGCACTTGTGTTATAGATGCGATATAACTAATATATCGTGTAATTCAACTCAGCTTACAAACACGCAGACAATCTATTCTCATGATAGTACTCACAATCGGTTTGTTACTAACGGACCAATGAATTCAGATTTCAGACACTTAGGTAATCGGTAGAAATTAATTTTTTGGGTTAGAAATATTTATTTTTGAATTATTATATGAATTTGATCTATGAATTTGTTTGATTTTCGTTTTCTTTTCTTTATGCTAGCAAATCTTCTCCAATTGATTCCAGAATAATTCCAAGTATTTCTTTCATGTTAATTAATAACTTATTTCGTGTAATTCTTCAATAAATTATTTTCGTCATAAGTTACATGCGCTCATACACAGCAACTGTTTCTGAAAGTAACTAATTAAGTTGGAATAAAAATATTTTCATTTTCAATTTAGCTTGTCATTTTGATAACTGAAGATTTGCGGTATCCATTTCTAGTTTTGGTAGATATTAATAGTCTCTGTTTTTGGTGCTTGTTTTAATGCTTTTAATCTCATTACTCTTCATATTATTAGTGTTTTTTTTATCAGGCTCACATAATTGGTTACAATCAATTTAACATTAACATTACTCGAGACAGACTATTTCCTACTAGATGTAAGCACAACATGCACAACAATAAACGGTTATAAATTACAAAATTTTAAATATTCATTTTGTAATTTCGAACCGTTTAAAAATACAAGCATTTTAATAATCAGACTAACGCTCAGTTGCACAAAGATTTTTTAAAGACGACATTTAGTAATGAGACATTAAAACTTTAAAGTTCATTAAATTTAAAATTGGAACACAAAATAGTTCTAGCTAATGTCTCTTTAGCATTGATAGGGTGCTAATGTCGTTTTGTGCAACGTAAAAACTACGCTAAGGTGTTCTTTTGACACTTCAATCAATAAATTTAATGGAGCATTAGGGATAATGCCGACATTAAATTTTAAAGTTCGTTTCTGCAACTGGGTGATAATTATGAATTTATTTTTACCACGTTTTTATTTGTTCACTTTCTTGTTTGTCTTTTTGTCTCTTTGTTTGTCCGGTTGGAATAAAATGAAATGAAATTTTATTTGTGAACATAGGTAAACATAATTAAGGTCTTAAATATTTTAGGGATCACTACGTTCAACCAAAGGGTATACAAATATGTACATTACAGAATGTTCTCTTATCCAATTCTTACAAACAGTAGGTATTAATACATCAATGCAATGAGACTACGTATTTCACTATTAACTGTCAATTATTATTATTGTTTACAATAAAATGAATAGGAAAAACAATATAATATAATGCCCTAAATAATTCGAATGTCAAAGATTAATTCAAGATTTGAAATGTTAAAAATTCTCCATAAATTCATTAAGGTCATATAAACATTTGTCAACTAAGTAGGATCTTAGACTTTTTTTAAAGAGGGCAGAGTCTCTTTTCTAATTTGTCGTGGTATTCTTTTGTAGACCTTGGGTGCCAAAGAAATAGAAAAGAGACGTATTGGCTCTCGGAACATCTACTATATCATCATCTCGTATTTTACGTTTAGAGACCTTGATAACCTTTTGAAACAAGCCAGGATTAGACTTAACAAACATCCCTAATTCAAATACATATAGACCAGCAAGAGTTAACAATTTATATTTTTGAAAATAGGGCCACACTTTTTTGTGCTCTAAATACAAGATCTCTATCAGTGGAGTTTCGTAACTTAATTTTGAAGCACTTCCGGACTAGCTATCGGGCTGAAGCTTTGGGAATAGTTGAGAACCCGATGACGATACAACTTGAAACTTCTTTCAACTTTCTCCGAGCACTTTCAGGTGGAAATTTCAACTTTCAGGTCTTGTATGGAGATTGATGACTTCGCACAGCGCCATCTATTGATTTGTGTTAAACCACCAATCAATAGATGGCGCTGAACACAAAACAATGAAATAATGATATAAGATTAAATGCATGCATAGAAATACATATGAAATTGGTGTTTTGTATGGAGATTTTGGGGATGTCTGCATTTTACATACTAACATTTTATCAGTTTCTTCACAACGACAAATCCAGAGATAATTATATTTGGCATGTATCATTAGACAAGCTTTAGCAATATGTGTGTGAACACGCTTGATAAAAATTATTCATCGTTTTTATGTTAATGCAAATCAAATTTTGTATTCGGGAGGCAGTTAAAAATAATTGTCTTTGTGTCTAATTTTAACACAATTAAACTTACAAAAAATTATCAAATTAAATAATACGAGCTCAAATATATGGTCTTTTTTTAGAAGAGGCATTTATTTTATAAGAATGTTCTGAAACTTAATAGTAACGGACAAATTGCTAAGACAGAATAAAATTTTCTGTCAATTTCATAGGTAAGGACCCAATATCAATTGTCTTTATGGTCACCACTTCGACAATTGGCTATTCGATCTCTATCTATTGCGATATAAAAACCTATTTATATTCAAAAATTCCCTTTTCACTTCGCAACACAAAGTATCTATTATTCACCAAATTGAAAAAAAAGAAATGAAATTATCCATTTCGAATGGTTCGTATTTGAAATGCAGCAAACATTTCATTGGAATTTTTAAGTGAGATTCAGTTTGCTATTGTATTGTTTAGTACAAAATAGTTTCAGGTTTTGTTCTTGTATTTGCAATAGTACAGTTCCGTTTAAAATAAATTGCTACACCGGATAAATCTTGTGATTTCCTTGAGTTTTTTGACATTTTAAATTGAGTCGCCTACACATATTTACATAACTTTTCAGTTTAATCAACGCGTACACTGCGCTTCTTAACAGAGTGTTTACGTTTGTGGATTCCAGACGAATCGCCAAACAATAAACTTTGGCCTACCCCTTTGGGGATAATGAAGTGGCGATAATGAAGTATGCAGGCGATAAAAATAGCCACATTTAACCAGAAGTTAGAGTGGAGTCTAGATACAAACGTCCAGAGTATTTTTACGTGTCTTACGACCGCAATCGTATAGTAGCCGAGTTGGGGCGGACAGGCCACTACTCGTTCGAGAGGCCGCGAGGATCGCGGGTTCAATACTACCACCTTTGAGATTAATTTAAGCTTATATACAGTTCATTGTGAATATCGCTTGCCTCACATTGTGCCCGGTATGACAACAGGCTCGTCACCTGGGGACCAAATCTGACGAAATGTGAGTGTTAACATCTCTGCATACCCCTTTGGGAAAAAAGCGTAATGATTTATGTTATGATGTTGCTATGTATTCGTAACGACGTGACGTAACGAATGTATTTCTGAACTATTCCGTAGTAATTAGTTACCTACATATTGTTAGAGGTCCAACTTTAACTCATTCATTGCATGTGACGTTGATAAACCTAAGCCGAAATAAAGGTTAGCACAAACTTCAGCAATTTGAACTGCCTGGAATACCCGGGATGTGATCTTCCGTAGTTTAGAGAAACAAATTAGGGTGTACCTTTATGTGTAGTCGTATCTGAAAATGTGTGCCAACAACTTTTACGAGTACCGTCTAGCTAAAAATAATTCTACAGAAAAATAAAAAGAAATACACATTTTTATTAAATAAACAAGCGGAGTGATATTTATTTCTTTTCTCAACTAGTACATAATGTCGCAGTGAGATAGATAAATCCGTAATACATAATATTATAACCATAGTGTTTGACGAGGAGGAATCCAAATACGGGCCGTACAGTCAGCGTCAAATACTGAGTGACACTCAGGGTGTTCAAATAAATAGACGCTACCAGAAAGTCAATAATATCGGCACAAATATAGTTTCCATTTTGTTGTCAACTATATGGAAAGTCTTTTGTGTTGTCAACATTATGGAACTTTATTTGTACCGATATTATTGACGTCTTGGTAGTGTCTATTTATTTGAGCACCCTGAGTGTCACTAACTATTTGACGCTGACTGTACCTACCGATGGCTAGCCGGTAGGCGTGTGTGGAGCTCACCTGAAATATTGGTACTATCCACTGGGGTGGGAGCGTAGGCGGGAATATAATTACTGTGGGCGACTGACCGCAAGGCTCTTCATTTGTTAATAATTGTACTTATTATTCTGTTTGTCACTCCTTTTTATATCATACTATTGTTTAGGTGTTCGTGTTTAATTAATTCCTGTTACATTCCATTTTTATTTTCATTTTTTTCCATTTTCCACTTCCATTTCCATTTCCATTTTCCATTTCCATTTTCCATTTTCCATTTTCCATTTTCCATTTTCCATTTTCCATTTTCCATTTTCCATTTTCCATTTTCCATTTTCCATTTTCCATTTTCCATTTTCCATTTTCCATTTTCCATTTTCCATTTTCCATTTTCCATTTTCCATTTTTCATTTTCCATTTTCCATGTTCCATTTTCCATTTTCCATTTTCCATTTTCCATTTTCCATTTTCCATTTTCCATTTTCGATTTTCGATTTTCCATTTTCGATTTTCGATTTTCGATTTTCCATTTTCCATTTTCCATTTTCCATTTCCATTTTCCATTTCCATTTCCATCCACACTTCTGTTTCCATCCACATCCATACAGTCCACTATGACGCTCTCCCACTCCCTATCATTTGGTCCTTCGGTACAAATATGACAGTATCAAAACATAGATGAATTGCTATAAAAATGTAGTCTTGCGGTCAATCGCCAACAATTACTAAATTGAACTGCAATGAAAAAGGTTTGGATAGAAAATCTTCAAAAGTAGTTAACGCTTTCCTATAACGTTGTCCCGGTAAATTATTATACTCCTACCGTGTTATTCATAAAAAAAAGAACCTATTTTAGTTAAAATGTGATTTGTCACTTTCTTTCTAATTTAGATTTGTATTTAAAAGAAAAAAACAAAACACTCTGTAACTAAAATAGGTTAATGAAGACTTTATTTTTTTTACACGGCTAGCCTTTAAACTATATTACGGCTTTATCAACTTACTATGACACATGTACCTAATCTTAATGTTAAAAATTGTTGAGTTATACAATTCGCTTGGCTTAGTGGTTAGTCACCCTAAAAGTTACACCAAGATAATTCCTGGTTCAAGCCTCGGTAGGGCCATATGTTTTTGTTATGAATACAAGAAAATGTTCTCTTCGTGTAGAGTTTTATAATAATGACATAGAGTCGAGGTTCGGGTAGATTATAGCATAAAACATTTCCAACATAAAACTTTTCTAGCCTAGGCAGGTCACATATTGCTAGTTTAAATTAGAAAAATAACTCTTAACTCACCGCAATAAGGATGAAAATATACTAGTTACAAAACAAACATAGCATATAACACATGAACGAATACGCATCCCCGGAAGAGTACGGTCCCAACGTCAAACGAACAAGCATGTTGCTAAGCAGAAAGCAAATGTATAAGTCATATTCAGAAACCGAAACTGAATTATACTGTTCTGGTCTGGGTGTGTGGGAAGAGGTGCTAACGTGAAGATAATGTTAAAACTGGGAAATACGCTTCAATAAAAAAAAATCGTCCACGTTTTCTTTTCAGACAAAGACGGATAGCCCGCGTGTCAATATAAGACAACATATCATTTTCTGGGGAAAAATGTGTAGTGACGTTCGACACAGTATATACATTTGACACAGGTGACTGGCTTTGTACCCCTATAATAAGAGTCACGAACTATTAAAACTGTAATAAGGATTTTTGCGCATGACTGTACATAGTGAAAGCATTTATTTATACTTAGAGCAGTAGACATTCTCTAACATAATCTTGTAATAAAACCAGGATGTTTACATCCCTACCTTTATATAAAGCGATGCCAGAATGGTTACAAGACATTAATTACCCTTTAAAAAAGAGATTTATCCCCTTCATTTTGCAAGAATTAGTGATACAACGTCGCCCTCAATACAATCTTTAAGCCGCTGTTATTAAGGTCGGAAATAGAAGTTATTTGTTTTTGAGTTAATGAAATCGCGTAAAAACCTTACGTTTTAACGGTGGCCATAAATTTGTTGTTGAAACGGTTCATTTTTAAACTCTTTTCCTTCTAAATAGACGAGACGGAGTTCGTTTACAAAAGTAATGATCACACGTAATAGCGTTACATGTTTGTTTTGATTGCAATAACTATGCGAGTTTATAAGATATCTCCTGTCTTACATATAATAAAACTGTAGAGTAAAATTTCCGTACATAGAAAAAAAATGCATAAAAGCAAGTCATGGAGATGTAAAAAGAGGAAAAATACCAAAAAAAATCTGTCTGTTTGTACGGGCTAATCTCCGAAATGGCTGGACCGATTTCAATGGAATTTTGCATCGGTGATACTTTATATTCCTGGTCAACATCCTAGATTCTTTTTATTCCGGAAAATTACAGGGTTACCGTGGGATAGTTAAAAAACCAGTAACCACGGACGAAGTCGCAACAGCTAGTTATTAATAATTTTATCGTAGCAAAATCAGAAAATTCAAAATTCAATTTCGTTTATTCAATTTAGATGCGTCTTTGCACATGCTTATGAACGTCAAAGGCATTTTACAAACTTTGGTGAAAGCGATAAACTACGCCATCCGTTCACAAAACTACCAGGAGCCTTGTTTTGAGAAGAACGGGCAAGAAACTCAGCAAGTTTCTATCCTCCCCTTACATTGTTTTTTTTTTTTTTAATATCATAAACTACATCGTCATTGAAGTTTTAGAAGAAAAAATAAATAAATATCTGTGTTATATATTCTGCAGTTTACCACATTTTTCATTACAAATGCAAGTAGTATGGTTAATAAACAAATATTAGAGATACTGAAGCATAAACCACAGCACTTAGTCTGTCCGTTTGTACTATTACTATAAAAAGTTAACGCATATAACATGAAAAAATATCCAACTCATAAAGATTCAGTTTTCTGTTATGAATACATTAATATGTATTCATAACATGTTATTTTGATGGATTAATAGAAAATAAGAAAATAATGTAAAAACATACTGAAAAAAAATACTGAAAATAATTATGAATAATTATGAATGAATATATAATATACTTTTTTATTTAATTATATCAATTGTAAAATTTCTAAATTGTAAAATATTAACGTTTTAAGTGCCAGGTTTGGCATATGAAATAAAATTATTTTTGTTTGTTTGTTGTTTGTTATCAGAATCTGAAACTTTAAACACTTGTTCGAGACTGTATAAATATGTTTATAAATTAAACACAGCTTTCACCAATCTAAACATTAACTAAACTTCTCCTGATCTTCTTTCTGTGCATTGCAAACAATATTCGGCCGTTGGTTGGTTTCGTATGCTGTTACAACCTACCAGGCAATCAGAAACGTGGAAGAGGTCACGTACAAAAGTGACCTCGTATTTTATTTAGCTGATCCAAACATCGCTACTATGAGAATTGGGAAGGACTTTAAGAGATAACATTTAAAGACGTGTGGTAATATTATTTCTTAATGCCTGAGAAGAGAGTCTAAAATGAAGTTTAAAATTGTATTCTCAATAAAAAAAACGTCTTTGATTGTGTAATCGCCAACGAAAGCAACTTATTTTTTAAAAGTCTCATTTACTTGTTCTTTTAAATTGACCTTTATGCTGCTAACTGTACAACCTGCAATCGAATGGAAGAGGGTGTTGACTAACTATCCAAATTTTTACTTCTAGTGTATTCCAATAATATTATGTTATTCAATTTTTATTCTACTGATAAAGCAAATTAATAAATGTCAATATAGAAATTTTCTTTCGTGGGAAAATATTATATGAATGTCCATATATTCTTCCATAACAATATTGATATTTGTAGGTATTAGCCTATTAGGTATTAATAATCTTCTTTCTTTCTCTTCTCTTCTATAATTCTTCGTATTATTGTTTTCTTAGGCTCAATGCTCTTATTTACATCGTCGTCCTCAGCTTATAAACGTCCCACTGCTGGGCATAGGCCTTCCTGATGGAGAAACACACGAGGAGTATGGGCCGTAATACCACCATGCTGGTCCAATGCGGGTTGGTGGGTAGAAACGGCTGTAATAACGACCGGGACCAACGGCATAACGTGCCTTCCGAAGCACGGAGGAGTTTGAGATCACAAAGTTTTGACGAAGGTAGGAGTACGGGTCGTACTCCACCACGCGGGCACAATGTGGGTAGGTTATTTATGATTGTAATGAAAAATATAAAAAAATAAAGTTCTAATTATGTCTAAAGCTTAAAGTATCACAGCTGTTAAGCCGTATATTAGGTCCTTACCTATGAAATTGGTGTTTTGTATGGAGATTTTGGGGAATTCTGCATTTTCCATACTAACATTTTATCAGTTTTCTTCACAACGACAAATCCAGAGATAATAATATTTGGCATGTATCATTAAACAAGCTTTAGTAATATGTGTAATATCACACTTCATAAAAATTATTTATCGTTTTTAAGTGAATGCAAATAAAATGATGTATTCGGGAGGCACTTGAAATGAGTTGTCTCCGTGTCCAATTTTAACACAATTAAACTTACAACAAATTATCACAACAAATCAAAAGAGCTCAAAAATATAGTCTATTTTTAGACGAGGTAAATATTTTTTAGGAATACTCTGAATCTTAATAGTTACAGACAAACAGTTATCTTAATAGTTACTAAGAGAAAAAATGAACACCAATTTCATAGGTAAGGACCCAATATAAAAAAATAAAGTTCTAATTATGTCTAAAGCTTAAAGTATCACAGCTGTTAAGCCGTATATAATGTAAAAGACGAAACGTTAGAACTCATTAGAGTACGTTTATCGTAGTTAATATTAAATACGAGGGCGAAAGCAAAAGATACTGATGCTAAAAAGTAATTCCCCGAAATTAATGAACGCATGTTTAATTCTGTGAAAACATCGTATAGCTCTTTAACCATCCTAAATTACGCGAAATGTGATGGAACATCTTTGTAATAAGCTTACGTTTGCTGAGAGATGTGTTTGAACTCAACCTTAGAAGACTGCGTTAATTAATATTGTGTTTGGCAACAAAATACACGGTATTTATTGTAAGGTCAAAGCTTGGGAATAATGTTTTCTGGTATAAAACATGTTGGTGAACAAACAAACATGTTTATTTGATAATAAGTGGCAGGCCTTATGAATACATAGTGCTTAAAACTGAAACAAAAATTACAACGAAATGCTTGAAACTAGACGCGGCAATTGGTGGTCTTATCGTTAAACAGCAATCGTTTCCAGATAACCTTTATCAAATTAAAACTACGTTCCATCTCAGATCATATGCTTAGAATAACTTACAGTAATAATTATACAAATTCGTTGTGTTGTTGGTGTCTTAAGTAGACAAATGTCTGTGACACGGATCACCAGGTTCTTGCCCTCGAAATAAACAAGATTCAAAACAGCCTTCATTAATGTAGATGTCTACCAAGAATCATCTAGACAACAGACCATGAATATATTTATAATATTCATCGGTATATTGAGTAAGCTTGCGGAGAGACACGTGGATGGATTCTTAGCCGTCACTCGTTATCGTTGCGCATCTTTATTGAGGAGGTTGCGAGCCAGTTCGAACAGCATCCGTCATCACAGGTGTTTGCAGACCGTTGGGATTCGATTTTATATACATGCATGCACATTTAGTGCAGTTGCATCCAGCCCGTGAGATTGGTATAGTATAGTAATAAATATGTTTTGTTTTAAAATACTTAGTATATGTTTCGTCATTTAATTTTTTGTTGTATTTCTGTTTGCGCCTAACTATGGACTTTTTCTGAAGTATATCTTTATTAAAGATTTACTATAAATAAGACTCTTTTTCGATTTGAAAAATACCCAAAATGTTGACTCCTTCATTAATATGATTGATCTTAAATTGGTTTAGTTACTTCATATTCGATGAAAAGGCACGTGATTCGGTTGCATATAGGTACATTGTTTGAGAAAGTTGCAGTAAAGTTAAAAGGCTGTATAACTTTTAAAGTCACCGATACAATGTCATTTAAAACATTTACTTCAAATGTGGTATTGACTTAGAAAAAGGATGATATAGAACAGACATGCTTATGTCAATGTCAAGAGCGAACAAGCTAGTCAAACAATGTTTTCCTAAGTGCGGTAGAGATAGGTATACTATTTTCTGTCCTTATTAGAGTTCGTGTTTTTATTTGTCTGACACGTACCGTATGTGCCAAACAGTAATGTGTGTTTCTTTGTGTCGTCGTGAAATATTACGTTTTGGACTGTGATTACTGCTTAATCATACAAGTATTTATTGGGTTTTACTCCACTACCTTTATTGGCAATGGTACAGTGTTGTATTATCGGCTGCAAAAGTCGCAGTGAACGAAAACACGAAAACATAACGTTTCACACGTAAGTCCCATATTTCATCGTTTTATCTAAATCACTAAGTGTACTATTACTAGTTACTCTTATTTACATTAAATCGTGTACAAAATAGCGTGAAAAAATACGATAAATATCTAATGAAAATTTATTGCTTTATCGTATTTGCCGACTAAGAAAACAGGTCAACGAAAGTCAAGGGAGGCTGCCATTTTAATTGTTATCTGAATTTAGCCGGGTTTTATGCGTTTTAGGGATACCTGTCGAAGAAAATGTAAATTACCCATACTTAAAGGGAAATATTGAAAATTAGTTATTTTAAATATTCTTAATAGATTACCTGCCATTTTTTACAATTTACTTGATTTATACATAGTTCTTTGTTATACCAATTATAGCAAATAATTGTTTAATTGGTAAATTCTGCACTAAGTCACTTTTTGAAACATGACTATCTTAGATATTAATTAGCCCCATTTAGGTTGTTTGTGAAATTGCATATTTATAAATTATTCCTGGGTGTGATAAGAACTCCTATGGATTCTTTAAGTAAGATTACATTTGGGTTATGCCGGACTGTTAGAAAAGTATGTAATCTATGCTTATTATTCACTATATTTTTTAAATAACAACAAATAATTGTAGATTTTCTACGTTGCACGTTTTGCACACTAGAAACATAGCCTGGTACATTAAAAATATTTTTAAACTTTATTTTGCCACCAGGCGGGAATCGAACTATCACCGTATGCTGGACTGCACCCTAATACAAACATTATAATGCTAATATTATTTATCTATATTGAAGGTTCCCTAACGATGAGAAAGTGCGTGATGCATGGGTTAAAGCGACTGGTAGGCTAAATTGGAAGCCAACTGCAAGCACGCGCATATGCTCTAAGCATTTTGAGAGCCGATTCTTTCGCAAGACTCTACGCAAAGTATTTTTGGATAAAAGTGCATTTCCAAAAATGTGGATGTGTAAGTTCTTTGATTTCAACTATTTTTTTTTCTTTCAAATAAATTCTTGTGTTTTTTTAAACAAAGAACTAAAAATTAACTGAATATATTTTGAATTCTATGTCTGTTTTCTTATTTTCAGAATTATGATGATAAAGTACTTAATGAACCTCAAGATGCTACGAATCAACAAGATATTCTGATTGTGGTAAATTCATTACAATTAAAATAGCGTTATGGAATTAAAATTTTGGATATATTTTGTTTATTAAACTGCTTGTTCAAAACTGTTTTCAGAGTCCTAGTACAGCTGATAACACCAATAGTTCTGTTCACGAAAGTGAAGCTGTAGTTATTGTAAAATCTGTAAGTATTTATTAAAATTAAAATATTCACTTCCCTTGGGTGTCGTAAAAGGCGACTAATGGATTTAGAACTACACAAACATCTAACAGCTTACAGCGGCGACCACCTGTCACGCTGAGTGTAGTCACTGCTTGGTGAAGCGCGGACTATGGCAAGGGACTGTTTTTATGGTGCTAGAATGGGAGTGAATGTTGATATGGCGTGTGATAGGGGAGAGTTGAGGAGAAAGACTCGTTACGCCGACCCCAAATGAAATTGGGAAAAGGGCAGGATAATGATGATGACATGGGTATTTTATTGTTATATTAGTAAATTAATCATTAACTATATATATACTTATACATACATATATACAATCACGCCTGTAATCCCCGAAGGGGTCGGCAGAGCCCGAGGAGCACTGTGTTCCTGAAGACCACATTTAGCCATACAAAAATTGGGTTTGGTCAGATGGAAAATCGCGAAAAGGTAGTGACAAGTGGCTAGCTCATCGCCTACTCAACCACAGACCCAGTACCCAATATACGCCCTTAGTTGCCTTTTACGACATACTAGGCAAGAAAAACAGTTGCTACATTCTTTTTGTGTCCTGGATCAACACGGGACGGGACGGGATATATACTTATATTTGTTAATAATACGTCTTTGGCATATTTTTTAACTTAATTTGTGGAGAATGTTGTGGGTTCCACAATTACTTTTTTTATATGTATTTTAATCTTAAGTAATATTATTGTACTGTGATAATGTTTATTCTCCCAAGTAAAATAAAATAAAAAATAAATAATAACAACAATACAAAAGTTGTTTTATTTTTCCAAATATGTTACTGCTTATTTATTAACATTATGATAATTGGGAAAATGTTTATTAGCATAGCAACATAGTTTTGACACGTACTTTATTTCTGTCCTTTACAGGTGTACGCGTATGTCTATTCTATATCATCCTTTTTCTAAGGGTATTGACGTCAAACGCGTGGTGCTGTTGGATTTTCAGATGCTGGGTTTATGTTGGGTTCCAATAATGATGCCATATTAATAAAAATCTGTTTTATAACTTTAACTATATACAGCCATCCTGATATTAAAGTTCTATGGAATCGGATAGACAAATACAAAACAATAAGGCCGTTTATTTCAATCAGACTATAAATGTAATTTTACTTGTAATATGCGACTTACATTCCCAGAAATTCGTGATTTAGTATTAAATAAATTATCTATCTCAAGAACTCTTATCAGATAAGCTATATAAAATCTGCATCTTAATCCAAATTGCAGACGAAATGAAAAGAAAGGTTCTATAATTTAAGCTAGACAATTTAGTAAGCAAACGTCCACACTTCCAATTTGCGCTGAAACGACTGTTTACATCACCTCAGCGCAACGTTACCAGAAACATCTAATTCCAGAGTTTCACCTTCCAAATAAGCCGCACCTCATTAAACTGTGTTTATTTCTGCTTAAGCAAACTCCACGACACCCTCAACTTACGTCTTTGATGTCGCTTCGCTCTAGACAGCGTCGGTGTCTTCGGCGGTTTAGTTTTGACGCTACGGTAACAATACAGCGGCTCCTCCTTCGCTTTCTGCTTCAGCGAAGGTAATTTGAAGTTCGAGAACATTGCAGCACATTAAGACACGTCACAATTCATAACACGCTTGTTTGTTACGTCACTATTCATAATTCGTCACAATTTGTAACCGTGTCTCTATACGTCACAATCCGAATCATGTCACTTTCATTACAAGCAATTCAGAAATTATTCAAAATTTACGAACAGTCACTATTCATAACATGTCAGAATGCACACTTCACAACACGTCACATTCTACAACTCACTGATTCCGTTTTGGAATTTGATTGTATCCTTGATATACGCACGTGTTAACTTCGAAACCAACGACTGGTTGGATTTTAAATTTGGAAACTGGAATTTTTGGGATCTTTACCGTTTTGATTTGAATAGATTTTACAGTTCGGAAATCACGCTCGGCCTATGCGTGCACGCCGCGCTGCTTTCTCAATTTTGTGACTTGTTTTGTGCGCACGCGTCCCTCTAAATTTAGAATGGGCGGGCGTCTGCTTCTCGCACTACGTCCGCTATAATTCCTATATTAATAAATAAAATCCGAAACAAATATTGCTGGTAATAAAACATTATAAATAGTCGAGCCTTGGTTTTGCCTTTAATCTTAGTTTGATGTAGTTAACCATGCAACCGGAGTATATTAAAAGTACAAACATTACAGTACCCTATTGTAAACAATTGACATAATGTAAACAACAAGAAAAAAATGAAGGAGCATTTGGCATAATTATATAAAATCTAAACGAATTTTTGAGGTCTTCCGTGGCCGAGTAGGGTCAATGTTAGTGTGATAAATACAGGCATTTACTTCATTATTGGATATTCGTAGTTATAATGTATTGAGCAAATCATAAAAAATTTTATACTGGGTTTTTTTAATGAATCTATAACCTCGTAAAACATACTTAAAATCACGCCTGAAATCCCCGTAGGGGTAGACAGAGTCCAAGGAGCACTGTGTTCCTTAAGACCACATTTAGCCATACAAAAATTTGGTTTGGTCAGATGAAAATTGTGAAAGAGTAGTAACAAGCTGCTAGCTCATAAAACTAGGTAGATAACATCTTAACAACATTTATTCTACGAGTCGTGTGGTAGAGGCTCATTAAAAGAATACTACCAACCCATCTCTTTCCTTAGGTGTCCTAAAAGGTGACTAATGGACTTAGAACTGCACAACATCCAACAGGTAATAGCGGCGACGGGCTCACCACCTGTCACACTGAGTGCAGTCACGGTTCGTGAAGTGCGGACTATGGCAGTGGAGTGCTTTTGCGGTGCTTTTACCTAGTCTCTGACTAACCCTTAGGGGATAATAGTCGTGATTATATCTATGTTTGTATTCTACTAGTTTTACTATAACTCAATACATCAATTGTGAATTTACAAGCTTTACTGTCACGGACATTAGTAAGTCGATGTTCCATTCATACAAATGCCGACACTCGCGACGCTCGCGCGCATTACACGCAGAGCCAAGAACATTTAGAAACGTTATATTTATTTTTGTATGAAAGTAAAATGTGTCATATTATTAAAAATCGTACAACAAATGTTGTTATTTATGATAGCTACATAACATTTTTGAGGTATTAATTCATTACAAATAAACCTGTACATATTCCTATAAATGTAATGTATAATTTATCCGGAATCCACAAAACAAGCAGCACAGCCTGCTTAATTTGGGATGGCTGATAGTTAAACATGTCAGAACTTATTAGTTTAGTTAATATTTTAAGCGGAACGCGAACATAAGCAGGTAAAACATGCACTTCCGGTTTATTGTATATTATATCGTGCATATTATTTTTCACATTATAAAATAGATACAAGTTATTGTAAAACCAACGAAGGTCATTAACAATCAGTCTTCACACATAAATAGTAGACGCTATGTATAAGAACGTAGCAAAAGTGTTGAAATATTTAAAACAACAATATTTTTTGCAATATTAACTCCAAATACACTTGATAGACATGAAAAATTTGCCCGATTAACAATATATCATGTCTAAACCAACAACTGAAATAAAATCTGTCAACGACTACCTTTTCCCATCGTTATTATCCATTCATATTGGGTGTTTACACTTATGAACACACACAACATCGCATTAGCGGCAAAATCTCGATTTAGACACAGCTTTTAACCATTTAAACAAGAAACTGTGTCGTTACATTTCATCATTTGGTCCTTGAAATTCGAAATCAGTTTGTAGCTATTTTTGCAGTAACATCTGACTTGAGCTGTTTAAATAGGCAAGCTTTTAAATGTTCTGTATATTTTATAAGAAATATTTTTTGCGATGATTGGAGATAAATACAGGTTTATTCTTATAATGTTTTACTTCTCAATTCCTGTTGAAGTGTGCTTAATGATGCCATTATAACTAAAAGAAACTATTTATTTGCAAACGATACTATTTCTCATTCAACGAGTTGAAGCGTTCACTTCATGTTCATAATATGGAAATGTTATTCCAAATACTTTATAAGAAGTCCGCTTATCATTTGAGTAACGGATAGACCCTGCATCGAAGCGAATAGAATAGTTTCCATGATCTATCAAGGAAAGTGGGGAAGCGGGCCGAAAATAATCATTCAGTTCGGAAGTCGGCATCAAATAGTCTCGGTATACGAGCTGTTTTTTTTTCTTTATAGACCAATTCGTTTTCACGCACCTATTGTTACGATACTTTATGTAAACGAGAGTTTCTGTTATTTTATGCACCGTACTAAACTAAGGTTTTTGTGAATTGTTTCTTTTTAGAAAAACACTAATCTGAACAGCTCGGTGGCGCAGTGGTTAGCACGCTTTGGCTTTCGCTATCGAAAACAAAGCTTCCTTCGGCATAGTCAGGCCGTGGATGGGATGCCATAACTTTGTGATCTCAAACTCCTCTCTGCTTCAGATAAATGCGTGCAGAGCAATCTAATAAATAAATAAATATGCTCAGAAATTCACACCTATCAACTAACCCATTTTAAGCAACTAAATGCTGCTTGTGTTACGGATACTAGATGACGGACAAATATATTTAATAGATAAATACACATAATTATTCAGAATATACATAGTATTATACATATTTAATGAACATCTAAGACTGGAGAACAAATGTCTGAAAATTCATCACCCAAACACTTGCCTCCACTGGGATCGAACCCAGGACCCACCGAGATGGCGATGCCTTGAGACCGGCGTGCAGATCACTCGACCACGGAGTCTATTTTGTCGTTGTCATTGTCGTCAATAATCAATCTATTTTGTAAAATACATTTTAAATATATACCGGAGGGAGTCGTTGACGTTCATAAGTTGTTATTGAATATAAAATTATCACAGTAGACAGAGAATCGCCAGTTGTATACTCGTATATTCATCATCAGCTTATTCTCGTGCGCTGCTGGACATAGGCTTTCCCTTATGCAAGCCACCGCTTTCGATTTTCGGCCGTTCTCATCCAGCATACGAATATCACCATCACTACGTTTACCGAGTCCCGGTCTCCACTCGAGAACTTTACGACCCCAACGGACGTCATTTCTATTGCTAATGTGACCAGCCCACTACCACTTCAGTTTGCTAGTCCGGTAGGCTATGTTGGTGACTTTAGTTCTCTGTTGGATCACACCATTCGTATGTACGTCCTGCTTTGTAACGAACGAGGCTCTAGCGATTCCCCTATCAACCCGCACTAGACCAGCGTGGTGGGTTAATGGTCCACACTCCAAAAATTAATGCACACTCGTATATTATTTCTAATATGTTTGCTACTTTACATTGCTTTATCGTCAATACGATTGCGAAAATTCAATGCCCTTGGACGTTGGCGAGAGTCCGGTCCCCACTTCTAAGTCAGTACAATACGAGCAATCTTGATCTTTGATAAAGTTTCCATACAATTATTTGGCCCCCAATAAATCCTCAAGGGTACAATTTGACAAATTAGTAGCCTGACCCTTTATATGTTTGTGAACTTCAAACTTGCTCCATTCTGTAACTTACTATAATTATCACATAACGTTATATCTATATGAAGTTTTGTTTGAAGTAGAAACTATTATTTATAATCTTCAGGAACATCGTACAATTCAGACGGCGCTGGTATAACGTTGATTGGATGACCTCTGTAAGCTAATTATTAAGGTTCATATTTGTCTGCCGGGATTTGAGCTGTAGCTCAAACTAGTGGATATACCTTCGACTCATAACGAGTCGGCATTAGGCCCTCGTTAAGGGTGTAATTACAGCCTACCGCACGTACAGCCGAGTCCATTGTCAGTCCCCGGGGCATTTGGTCTACCTGCATGGACAGTGTGGCAACATACGGGATTGGATTCGCTGCGTGTGCTCTGATGTCAATAAAAATTTTCAAACATACAATAGATTACGATGAGGGTGTACTCATGGAAGAGAACAGCTCTATGTCTATCTCTCGAAGAACGGAAAAAATTTGAATTCATCTCCGTGGAAATCAAAATACTAGGAATAGCAAAATGGAATGGAATGGTATTAGATCCGTCGCTCCAAGAAGTATAATTATTAATTTATAGTGCTTGAATTTGAGCTTCTTAGAGTTAGAAATACATAGTTCTCATCAGTCGTCATCATCGATGTCTTAGAGAGAACCTACTATGAAAGTGAGCGGTTGAGGCTGACTTCTTGTATTTTAATAGTAATGTACTTGTTTCTTTAATTGTTTATGTTTTAGGTATGTAATCGTCAATGTTTACACAACCTAATTACAAAATAAATAATTTGATTTCTGGTTTAAAAGACATAAAATGTGCTAATAAAAAAGACGATCACGAATACCTAGTCTGTGACCTAATCAAACGAGGAAAATCTCTTAAACAGCGTCGTTTATTGAAGATCAAGAACGAGTTCCGTTTTCAAAAGGCACCTATTTTACGGTTTAATTAGCTTTAATTTAATTTAATACCTATAATGTTTTGAAATTCGCTTTCAACGTTTAGAATGAGACGATGAAAGGCAGTCTGATGTAATGAGTTTGCTCCTTTGGTACTTATCATTGAAATTTTATTGTTCGCAATGAAGGTTGAAAGGTTTTATTTGAGTTAACTGATATTGGAATTTTCTTGATATAACAGCACCAAAGGGACTTATAGAATATATATTACATAATATAGAAAATAGGAAAGTGGAAATATTTAATTGGAATGAAAGTGATCAAAGAAATTGATAAAGAACATGCAATATAATCTTAAAATTTTGAATAATAACTATCATCGTTTTAGTACATTTCCCTTTAATCTTGGACTTGGTTGTGATAAACATTTAATATTCTGTCTATACAATTTTCTTCTTCGGGAGCTTTCTTAGATTAGAAACCCATCGTTGCGTTTCTAATCTAAGAAAGCACCCGTATGTTTACACCGTCTTGTAAGCCACCTCCACCGGTTCACATTAACTTAGTTTAACCATGCTAGTGTGCCTGCTCGTTATGTTCCGGGCAATAAAAGCAGTTATTGCAATCGGATGTTGTGAAGCAGGCCGGGTATAATTGAAGAAAGGCAAACACATTGCTGATAAAGGAAGTCATATAGGATATAAAATTATTAATTAGAGAGTAATGTTACAGCCCGATAGCATTAAACGATGAATGTACATTGTTCTATAAGGGTTGGAAGTAACTTATTTAGTCCCGAGACGGGGTTAGGCTAATAAAGGTCTCGGGACTAAATAAGACTTTCACCGAGGGAAATGCTTTTCAATACGAACACGAGGAAAGTAAAAATAAAAACATAATACATAGTCAAAGAAAAATAATATTTGCCGAGCAGCACATCTAACGGCATCTAGTTAAATGTGGGTAAAACATAAAAAATTATAATGAATTAATGACTTCCTTGGGCCTCCTTCCTTGCCTATTACTAATATTTCCGGAATCGTAAATTGTGCATTTACGACTATTAGCGACGCATTGTCGTTCTATAATCCATCTTAACTAGTAAAATTAATTCCATAACCGAAGTGGTTTGTACAGCATCGGGGTATAGTAAATCACCAAACTAAGCCCTTAGAGACAAGTTTAATTAACTCTAAGAAAGTTATTAACGTCTGAGGGCGTATCACAAGATTCAGCACTTGAAATGGAACTATTTATTAATAGCACCCTGTATATTAAAATTGAACTCTGTGCCTTGGTAGAAAGGTAGGCTTTTAGTAGACAGGTAGAATAATTAGGTCTCGGTACCTTCAGGAAATCAACTGTTTTATTGTGACAAGTTTACGCTAGTAGATTCGTTGTTATACGAGTAAATGTAATTATTACAGTAATTCCCCAGTTCATCTTTTGTCGTCGGCATTACATGTCTTCTTTCATTCTCATATGTTATCAGATCAATTTCTACTTTGTATTTCCCGTTATTTCACACGTTACTTTCGATATCGAAAATAAAGCTACCTTTGCCATGGTCCGGCCGTGGATGGGTGACCAAAATTTTGTGATCTCGAACTCCTCCGTACTTGGAAAGGCACGTTAAGCCGTTGGTTCCAGTTGCCATTGCTACCGTTTCTACCCACCAACCCTCAATCAATCAATCATTTATTGCATTTATAGTGTGTACAAGGTCTTACAAAATATAATTTAGATCACCATAAACCCTGTCGGGCACAACAACTATGGAGAGGTTCACACTGTGATAGTTTATAATTTCCAGCTTCCAGCCGTCCAGCTTATTTCCATGAGTAAAGCCTGGCTCCGTAATTTTAAGCATAACGTTTATTATCATAATTAGAAAATCCATAATTTTGAAAGGCATAATCATCAAAACGCATAAAATCGCGACGCATAATTTTGAGAGTTCTAATATTGTATAGGTTAAAATTGTTTGTCATAAGTATTAAAAGGCATAAATTTGAAACGCACAACTTATAAAAAGCATAATGATCACAACGCTTAATATTTTTCTGTGCCTCAAATTGTTTACTAAATAAATTTTGATTGCACAAATATAGTTTTTAGGGGTCATAAAAAAATAACCTTAACCTAATATTTATCAGGACACATTTCCTTGGGATTGGTTCTTTCGAATCTGGGTGATTATTCGATTCATTTTAGGACTACCTTATGTTGTGCTAAATGAAATTAGGAATTTCTATAGTTATGTTTTATAATAATATGCCTTTAGAGAGTTATGCCACTTAAATGTTATGAGTAAGAAGGAATATGTGACATGAGTGTTATGCTATTTGATGATTATGCCATTCGATGTATGACAAACGATGTTATGACAATCGACGTTATGCGAAAACATGTGCTTCCGTAAAGCCTGTGCCCAACAGAGGGACGTATATAGGTTGGGGATAAATACATGACTCACTTTCGGCCCATTTCAATGGGACCATTTAAAAAACCTGTTAACATCATCGTTATTAGGTTAGATACCTCCCACTACTGAGCAAAGGCCTTCTTACTTGGAGAAATATACGAGGAGTGTGGTCCGTAATACCACGCTAGTATAATGCGGATTGGTGGAAAGAAACGGTTGCAAAAAGCACAGAGGAACTCAAGACCATAAGTTTAGATCACCCATCCAAGCCAATGCGAAACGAGTTTTATTTTCAATATTGAAAGTCAAAGCGTACCCACCGAACTCCTCAAAGCCTGTTAACAAAATGATATATTTAATATACAGGTCACTGATTCTTATTTACAGAACACCAGAGATGTTTTTGTTACAACTCAAAACTATAGTGCCGGAAAAAATTTACAATGTTTGTTGGCGACAGGCACTTCGAGCGTACATGATAATATCAGCGGACTAATTTAATCAGGCGGCCGCTTTTGCTTCTATCTGAACAGAAATAGAGTCTCATTTTGTTCAATCGCCCACTAAAATAAATTTGTAAAAATGAAGTGTCATGGACCGTTTCAGTGTTCGCGATAACTAATACGAAAGAATGAAGTTTTTCGCCATATCGCCAATTGGATTGGTTGTTTACGTCGAAACAATTTTGCTGTTGAAAATGTTTGGATTCAACTCTGTTTGATATTGCCCACATTTGTTTAGTAATATCAGTTATATTGATCAATGCGGAAATGGAAAACAGATTGTAACACGTTTGTTAGAAACCTGTTTGTTTATTTTTGCTGACAAAATTTATTTTTTGAGCTGCAAATTTTTAAGCTATTGCATAGCTTCTATCGCGGGTCTTGAGCGCGGGGACCGAATCCAGAAATTCCGTAACGAAAAAACCTCACGCTCCCCACTCCGATGCGCAAGGAGGTGTGGCTTGAAGGCCGTGCATCGTCTAACGTCGTTTCAGTTCGGCAGTCTTCGACACGGCGTTGTGTGCGTGAATATGAATGAACAAAGTGCATTATTAATGAAGAAAGTCACCAAAAAAAATAATGAAAGAAAATGAGTGAGTATTCTATATACATACATTTTATTTTAATCACAAATGCAGTATTAATTTTAAATTGAAACTATAATACTAAACTACACTTTTGATATTAAAATGAGCGATATTAAAAGTAGCCCTCTTATACACACAAACACACACACGCGTATAGTTTAAATTCTAAATTTAGATTCTCAATATATATATATATATATATATATAAATTCATCCTTCATTATGTATATAACAGAAACCATCATATTATCGGTCACCACGCTCAAAAAGTGTATCTTGAATTAATATCAAAGAAAAAGAAATACTGCATGAATAAAATAAATAAATAAAATTATAATTGCATAAGTTGATACAAAATGCTATGCAATAGCTTTACCGCGGCAGTCCCCGAGTGCCACACGTCTTTTTTTTTTTTGTTACGAATGGAAGCTCCTGCCCTGAAGTACACTAAAACTAGATGCTATAAAATGTTTTTTGAATATTAATGCTTCCGCGTTTTATTCGAAATTTCGACGCGTACATTACGCGTCAACCGTTACTTAGTCCTAAACGTGTTATGTAATAGATTTATGTTTACTTAGCATTTCCAAGATTCTGCAAAGGTAATTAAAGGAAGTCGCGAAAGACAGCAAGTAGATAATAAAATGTGTAATATTTTTGTATAAATCAAAGGACATGATTTGAGAATTGGTCTGTTGAAATCCTTTAATCGTCACTCGTCATCAGCCTATATACGTCCCACTGGTGGGACAGGCCTTCCCCATGGAGAAACACATGAGGAGTATGGGCCGTAACACCACCACGCTGGTCCAATGCGGGTTGGTGGGTAGAAACGGCCACAAATGCGACCGGGACCAACGGCTTAACGTGCCTTCCGAAGCACGGAGGAGCTCGAGATCACAAAGTCTTGGTCATCCACGGCCTGACCATGGCGAAGGTAGCTTTGTTTTCGATCAAAGCCAAAGTGCACTGACCACTACGCCACCGAGCTCCTCTAATAATTATGGTTAAATATTAAAAAGAGAAAAGTCTTTTTTATTCATTTAAAATTAATGTTTTAAAATTATTGTGATAAAAATAGAAGATGTTATACTTTAACGTTGCATTGTATATAAAAGTTATACTAACGGGACTACACTCGACGTACATTATGTAGTATATAGATACTACTTACTACTCGACGTTTCTGTCACAAGCGGTCAGTCAGCTCGGTGGATGTCTTGTGTCTTGATGTCAAAGTTCAATGAAATTGTGGATTTATAGAAAAAAGTATACTTCTAATAAGTTAAATATTATTCTGTAAGTTCTTAGATTATGTTTTAACATAAGTATCATAACAAAAAGATCTGATTATAGTGTAATTAAAGTGTTTCAACTTTTTAAAAATAAAAGTGCGTTTCTGTGTAAATGTAAAAAAATGTGTGTATGTATGTAAATTAAGCTATTTTAAATATTTAAGGGCCTTCCCCTCCAGGGCCCACAAAAATTCTCCACCCTGTCCAATGACGTACTTTTAATAGTTCAATTGACATTGACACAAATTACAAATAAGCATTCTCTAAAAACGCTGCCATTATTTTAACTATATTTTTACAGAATCCTCGCTGAAATCCCGCATTGTTTTACTGAAATATGAACAGTTGAGAAAGTCGATTATCCTCTTTTACACACAATAAAGTCATACAAGAATTTACAACATAACCGCTGCGGTTGGCAACCAAACATTGGTTTTCATACCGTCCAACTTTCCCCTTTCTCGCCAAAACCAACATAAATCAGGTTTATTCGTTTTATACGTACCTATCTAGCAGGAAGCAAAGTTTCTTTAGTTCAATGTGCCGAGTATTTACATATGTATGTGATATATTGCATTATGTTCCACAAATATTCGTTATTTTTTCAGTTTACCATGAAATATGATAAGTTATTACACGGGGGCCTTCGGAATGTAAATATTATGTATATTTCTTTGTTCTTCCTAGATAATACAAAATAAATATTTTTTATAAATTGAAAATTTAGATATAATATAGTTTTTAGAAATTAACAAAATAAAATATTTGCAACCAAATTTTTTTCTATACATTATAAATAATAAATAATTATAAATTATAAATTTCTATACATTAAATATTATTGGGTACCTACTGGGTCTGTGATTGTGTAGGCGATGAGCTAGCCATTTGTTACTACTCTTTCACGATTTTTCATCTGACCAAACCCAATTTTTGTTTGGCCAAATGTGGTCTTAAGGAACACAGTGCTCCTTGGACTCTGCCTATCGCTTCGGGGATTATAGGCGTGATTTTATGTATGTATGTATGTATTATAAATTATCAGAATGTAGTATCCTGATTGCTAATACAAGACTTCTTTTGTGACATTTTGCAGGCGATTCTTAATGTTGCTTGTGTGTGTCAGCTCAAACAGAAAATTTTATAAAATCTACGATATATAATATATTATTTATCAGCATTTAATTTGCAATACCTTAGTAACCCTTTAGTAATACAACAATAATAATACGTCAATATCCATTGTGCTTTTTTTATCCACGAAAGTTATTTATTATTCACGTTGAAAGAGAAAATATTAAATTCACACGTTGAATATTTAAAAATCGCAACGTCTATTTTATAGGATGAAAGGTATTTTATATCCAAAATAAATTGCACGCGAACAGAAATTCCTGTTTTATCCGGTATTATTTATTTTTCATGTTAGTTTATCGAAGCTGGTATAGGAGCCGTTTCTACCTACCGGTGATATAGACTATGAACTCGTATCTTATGACGTAGATGTTAGTCACGTAAAATTATGATATAGAAACAGAAGTACATATAAAGTAAAAATAATGCTACCGTAGCGTAGCTTAAATAGAACCAAGTAGGTAAACACTAACCAACAGTACCTCTTTTTTTTCTCGAAGACAAAATCCATTTACGGACCTACCAACCGCTGGTTATGCGAAATGTGTGTGTGGGACTCGCTCGGCGGCAGCCGAGATTACCCACTAAAACTCTCCGATATACCCTTGTTACCCTTCCGTGGGAGCGACCCGGCGTCTACCGAAGCAATTCTCCGAGCCGTTTCCAGGGCCTTCCGACCTAGTCAGACACTAGGTCGGCAGCGGATGTGGAATGCGACCGTGGAACGTCACGTCACGCGGCCGTTTGCGGGGCAGGTAGGAGGGACTTATGGTGCCCGCCTTCTCCTGCCTACCCGTCTACGCCAGAGGGGAGCAGCAGAGCATTCTGTTCCCACTCGCTTTTCGCTGCCTCCTTCTGCAATAGCACGTTTTCGCAGAAGGAAGCGAGAGGTCTCTTGCTGCCAACCATTGCCTTCACCAGGGTTGGCTGCAAGAAGTATCCCTCGCCGCAAAATCGACAGGCCCTTGTCATATGGATACTTGGGCATCACATTTGACCACAATAAGGAATATGACTTGGGCATTTCGGGCGAAATGTGTGCTTTCCTCGGCCTACGCTTTCATAAAATTTCATATAAGAAGGAAGGCAGTAAATGCTAATTGAAATTACTGCTTATTTACCCTTTAAATTCATTTAATGATACGTATACGTATATTACATAACGTAAAAATTTCCACGAAAAAGGGTAACTCCAAAACGTTTCATGATCCAGCTTCATAATACACTCGTGTTTAATTATCTTTTTTTTACTATTGTGTAGGCATTATAAAGTTTCCAAAATAAAAACAGCTAAGGGGAAAGTAATGTGAAATCCCGCAGCGCCACTGAATTATAAATATGACCGTGAATATTATAACGGGTTGTAAAAATTACTGTCAACATATAAAGGGAACGCCACCTCGTTATGTCTGAAGTCATTAAGGGACGTTTTGGAATTACAACGCCTATGTTGGTCAAATAAAAAATGGGAGCTATAATAGCCTATTCTCCTTTTTTGTTTCAAGCTTGCAGTTTAGCTAGAGCTACAGATAAAAAGAAATATATTTTTCGCTACATTTTGTGAGTAACGTTTACAAGCTGACAGCAATATCCTACATGGAGGATTAGTTTTTTTTTATTAGATAGGGGGCAAACGAGTAGATGGGTCATTTTATGGTAAGCAACGACGCCCATTAACAAGTCAAAGGGCACAACACGAAACACAATAGAAACATCTATTTTTAGCGATCACCGGTGTTCGTGATGCCCTGGAGTCACGAGTGCGTTGCCGGCCTTTTAGGTGAGCATACGCACTTTTCTTGAAGGTTTTCATATCGTACGTACTGGCGACCGCAAACAACAATTCATTCCACAGTTTAGTTATCAAGCAATAGAGAAATTTTCAGGTGATTGGATTGCTTTGGTTATACAATTTACTTTTGTTTTATAAATGGTATTGACCTAGCGCGACTAAAAACTTCCTCAATTTGGTAGTGGGTCGCCTAGGTCGTTAATCTCAAAGTTATCCATTCATAGGTGCCTAGTACAGTCGCCATCAGATATATAATAGCAGACAAAGTGACCAGATACATCTGATCAGTTAAAATGTCAAATAGTTCTATACGTACAAGCTACCATAAATATCTGAACATTCATTACTTTGACTGTATCTGTAATAAAATATGTCACGGTGTTTGATTCAGCAAAATGTCACATGCAGATCAACGTTTACAGTGATGCAAAAAGGTTCAAATCATTTGAAATAGATTGTATATAAATATGTTAGTGCTCGTGACTGTACTTCCTAGTTAATGAAATTTCATAAATTTTTCTGCTTCTTTTTGTCTTCCATAAATCAAGAGTCCAGTCAACTACAATTTTTTTTAAGCTATTGCATAGCTTCTATCGCGGGCCTTGAGCGCGGGGACCGAATCCAGAAATTCCGTAACGAAAAAACCTCACGCTCCCCACTCCGATGCGCAAGGAGGTGTGGCTTGAAGGCCGTGCATCGTCTAACGTCGTTTCAGTTCGGCAGTCTTCGACACGGCGTTATGTGCGTGATTATGAATGAACAAAGTGCATTTATTATTAATGAAGAAATTAACAAAAAAAAAAAATGAAAGAAAATGAGTGAGTATTCTATATACATACATTTTATTATTATCACAAATGCAGTATTAATTTTGAATTGAAAATATAATACTGCTATAAAGATAACCTAAACTTTTGATATTAAAATGAGCGATATTAAAAGTAGCCCTCTTTTATACACACAAACACACACACGCGTATAGTTTAAATTCTAAATTTAGATTCTCAATATGTATATATATATATAAATTCATTCTTCATTATGTATATAACAGAAACCATCAAACCAAGCACGTGTACTATTCAGTACCTTTGTTTTTGGTGTATACGAGTAGATAATGCACATGAATGCCGCGCAGAGAAAGTATATATGATATTATATCTATATAAATGTACATCGTGCGAAATTCGATAATCACTTCTTAATGCCGTTATTTTTTTTATAAATGAATATTGTTTTGGTGTGTCATTACACTATTTATACCTAATTATTTATACCTATTATTTATACCTAGATATTTTCGTTTTATAGAGAAGAAAAGCGTAAATACAAAATGCTATGCAATAGCTTTACCGCGGCAGTCCCCGAGTGCCACACGTCTTTTTTTTATTGTATAGGCGGCAAACGAGCAATCGGGTCACCTGATGGTAAGTGATCACCGCCGCCCATGAACATTTGCAACACCAGGCGTCACTCATGCGTTGCCGGCCTTTAAGATGGGAGTACACTCTTTTTTTTAAAGGCTTGGAGGTCGTACCGCACCGGGAAAACTGCAGGCGACAAGGAGTTCCGCAGCTTAGTTGTACGCGGAAAAAAGTGACGCGAGAAGCGTACAGTTGTGGATAGCCAGGCATCCAGGTGGTGGGGATGGAAGGCTTGGCGCGATGGTCGACGGCGGAAGGGATCAGGGATCAGGGGGACTGGGATCAGGTCAAATTTTAATATTGGGTCCTTACCTATGAAATTGGTGTTTTTTCTCTCTCTTAGTATTTTGTCTGTAACTATTAAGATTCAGAGTATTCCTAAATAATAATTACCTCGTCTAAAAATAGACTATATTTTTGAGCTCTTTTGATTTGTTTTGATAATTTGTTGTAAGTTTAATTGTGTTAAAATTGGACACGGAGACAACTCTTTTTAAGTGCCTCCCGAATACATAATTTTTATGAAGTGTGATATTACACATATTACTAAAGCTTGTCTAATGATACATGCCAAATATTATTATCTCTGGATTTGTCGTTGTGAAGAAAACTGAAAAAAATTTAGTATGGAAAATGCAGAATTCCCCAAAATCTCCATACAAAAACCAATTTCATACCTAATATTTCTGAAAATGCCACAATGGACATGTCGACCACAGTACTATTTTAATGTGCTAATATGTAACTGGGAGTCCCCTGAAACCGAGGCGAGCAAGTTGTATTGCACTGGTGTTAATAATTTTATGCCCGAGGGAAATCCGTTTTGGTAATTCGTCGGTTAGAAATATGAAAAATACGTATCTAATATACGATTCAATAAGGGAAATTAAAAACTGGCTAAAGTAGAGCTATATTTTTCTAAATCACTGCAATGCATGTAAATTAAATAAAAAACTGTAAAGAAGGACCATTCCACATGGATCAGTCAAGAAATCCGAAACTATGGCGTCAATTTTAGATTTAATAATAATGGCATTTTTTGGAACTTAAGTTGGTTGGTTGGTTGGTGGTCTTCGTTTTTTGTGGTCTTAAGGAACACAGTGCTTCTTGGACTCCGCCTACCCCTTCGGGGATTGCAGGCGTGATTTTATGTATGTATGTGTATTTTTTATACAGACCTACTCTCGCACATTACCGGTAATCGGACCAGCTGCACTTTCAATGGATTTAATTGGATTTCTGTCATTTAGAACACTTTTTCGAAATTATCAATGTAACATGACATTTGATATTGCAATAAATCAGTATTGATTTGTCAACTACACGTTTCAGAGTAGGGCACCTGTCAAAAATCATATTTAAAGATATCCTGTAAAAACACAGACATATTTAATTATATCCTGTAAAAAACGGTCATATTTAATGATATTCTGTAAAAACACAGTCATATTCAATGATATCCTGTAAAAAAATGCAAACGAGTATAAGTATAATTCAATGACAACTCATGATTTAACATAAATATAATTCTAGTTTACACAACACCGAGAAGCCTATCACTTGAACATTCCAACATCTAGTTCAATTACAATGAACATAAAACAAACCGAAATACTTCACCGAACTGTCATAACAAATACGAATTTAGATATTACTATTATAAATAATTCCCTAAAGAACCTTATATTGTGCGATCTATTATTTATAGTCAGAGTTGAATTGAAGCACATTACATAGACTCCGGGGAAATTCACGCGTCATATATAGGATTTCACTAACGGTGTGATGGATAAACTATTCCATATTCAGTTTTCGTTTTAAACGAAACTCGATAGTATGAATTCCGCATGATTCAATTAACGCGTGCTCGGCTTAACAGTTAGAAAAATCGACATCAAATCGATACGACTGTTGTTCGGTTTGCTGTGCTATTTTTAATCTTATCGCATGTATTGAGGAATGCTCGCCGCTAGATAGCAACTATTAGCTGATTAGAAAATCGCTACGGAACTGGAGAGTTTTAAGGGTGAGGAGCTCGGCGTAGTGACTAGTACGCATTGGTTTTCGATCGAAAACAAAGCTCCCTTCGCCATCTCGATCTCCTCTGTGCTTCGGAAGGCACATTAAGCCTTTGGGCCTATACATCGCTACGCCTGGTCTAATGCGGATAATCGCTAATAAATAAATTAAAATCGCAAAGTATTTTTTTTGTTCATTACACTTATAGGTACAATAAGGTATCCAATTTAAATATGCTACTCTACATGTTATATGTTTACAAGGCAACATACATACCGAACCGATCCTTGCCTCAACGCCGGATTCGGCCTTGTGGTGACTTACGAGCGGCATCCGGCGACTTATTTGCTTTACTTCCACAGCATCCGGCAGGCTGCGGTTTGTGATATACATAATAATCTGGAATTATTTCTGCTGTAATATGTATTTGTTAAGATTTATGTTCGGTAATCAGAACAGAGAAGTCAGGGGTTAATTCTTGGCTGTGCCGCTGAAATCCATACTAATATTATAAATGCGAAAGTAACTCTGTCTGTCCAATTTAACCGAAATTTGGTACACAGATAGTCTAGAGCCTGCGAAAGGACATTGGCTACACCTTGGCTACCTTTTATCCTAATATTCCCATGGGAACGGGTGCCATGCGGGTGAGTGTTAAACAATTTAAATAACGCCTCCCAGAGAATTTAAGGACAAATTTACGCCACTATGAACTGTGCTTCTAATAATAGAGTAGAAGTAAATTTTCAATTCCACCAATTGAGGCCACTGTTCCGATTTGAAAAATTCCTTCAGTGTTAAATAGCCTGTTTATTGAGGAACGCATACCATACATTTACATACCATCACACTATCGCGGGCAAAAGCTAGTTAAATGATATGCATGATATTAGTTTAACGCAACAAAGCAATAATAGTAGTAAAATTTATTGTAGGACGCTCTCCTCCTAGATGGACGCACTCGACGCAGGACGCTACTGGAACTACCCTCCTGGCATCGATAGAGATGGTCCAGGACAGGAATGCATGGTGGGAGCTGGTGGCAAGGGCGCCCTAAGCAAGTTCCTCAGTCATTAGGATACGACGAAGAAGAAGGTTTAAAGTATTGCATAGCCCACCACCAACGGGATCCTTTTTTGGCATAATGTTTTTCCTCATAACATACTTTGGCATGTTGTTTGGCACAATACCATTTAAGCGTAACTTTCTTTTAGCACAATATTTATTTCGCATAATTATAAAATAAAGTCGATTAGGTACGACAACGAACGAAGCGAGGAGGAGTGTTAGGTAGAACTGTTTGCAACGCGCGAGCCGAGCGAGCAAAGCGAGCGTACCCCGGCAGCGGCCGGTGAAGCGGCAGAATCGATATTTTTTATCGATAATTATTTCTTAAATTTTATGCGAATAGTTAATTATACCTAAAGATATGTCATGCCATTTGTAATTATACATCAAATTTTATGCCAAAATAATTAAGCGTAAGTATATTTAGTTTAGATTCCATTATGCCAATTCATATTATGCTTGATCATTTTATGCAAACAGATAGTGAACATGGATCTGGAGTCTTCAAAGTGACATGAGAAAGCATCTTAAGAGAATGGGTTATTTGATTAGCTTTTTAAAAAACATATCCACATAAAATATCAACAGTGCGAAATTCAAAATATTGTCACTTCACCTTTATTGTCTTGATACTTGCGAATTTAATATAAAATAAGACCTTATTAGTGTTATGTTAGGGCGGAATTTTTTCGCCGGTATTTTTTTCTCAAAAACTATATTTAATTCTTAACAAGGAATTCTTGTTGAATTAGACACCATGGCATGTTCCTTAACAATTGATAACATATAATATTTTTACCTAAAGTATTAAGTCAAAGGACTTTCGGCGTTAATATTTATAATAATACGATCCATTATCGGATTACGCGCACTATTATTTATTTAACCGTGCCTTTCTACCCACCTTACCTTCCAAACGTTATCCGTTAGATAAAATTTATTTATGGGGAATAGCAATATATTTATAGTACCCCTAGTATTTGTTATTCGGTTTTTGACGTATAAATTATTCTTAATAAAAACTATTATTACATTTATTACGTAGTGTAGAAGTTTTAGCAATTTACACAAACATCAAATACTATATCTACAAGTTATGAGCATTCATTCGTATTCGAACGGTGATTTGCTACGATTTCTGTTACTCCCTAAAATTCAATTTTACAAACAGATGCAATGAATTAATCATTATTTGTTAACATAACACTGATTCAAATAATCGGACTATTTAAATCGGCCATGAATCATTGATGAGATTTACGCACACGCTGAATCTAACTAATGAAACACTGCTGATATAAGCAGTGAATAAATAATATCAACGCATTCGTTAAACAATATAATGCTGTGCTATTGACATCAACACTGATAATTTGTCCGGTAAATATCCGCATTAATTTAGGTTGCGTTGTTCTAGATGTTTGCATGTAATGCAAGTTCAATGATAAAAGTCTTGGTGAGGCGCTGAATGTAGAGAATGAATTCTTTACATTTTATTGAATAGCCAGCAAGATGGATGAAGTTAGGGTTGCTGTTCTTTGTGATTATTTTTGTAAATAGACTTTACTAATGTTTACCATAAGTAGTGTTAATGTCTTTTATTGCGCTTTTTATCACAATCTGAGTCACAGCTGAGCTGAGAGTGATATGATCATGATAATGTAGTGAGTGTAAATATTGGGTCCTTACCTATGAAATTGGTGTTTTTATTCTGTCTTAGCAATTTGTCCGTAACTATTAAGTTTCAGAACATTCTTATAAAATAATTACTTGTTCTAAAAATAGACCATATATTTGAGCTCGTATTATTTAATTTGATAATTTTTTGTAAGTTTAATTGTGTTAAAATTAGACACAAAGACAATTATTTTTAACTGCCTCCCGAATACATCATTTGATTTGCATTAACATAAAAACGATGAATAATTTTTATCAAGCGTGTTCACACACATATTGCTAAAGCTTGTCTAATGATACATGCCAAATATTATTATCTCTGGATTTGCCGTTGTGAAGGAAACTGATAAAATGTTAGTATGTAAAATGCAGACATCCCCAAAATCTCCATACAATACACCAATTTCATATGTAAGGACCTAATAATTATATCAATTGCATGATTATATTGAGTGATAATATTAATGACGAATGATAGTAAGACAGGGACCGGAAGATACTACGACGACCAAATTAAAAGTAGTAAAAACAAACAAGTTTTCAAAGTAAAATTAAACTATGGAGCAACAGAAACTAGAATGTGGTAATTACTTTTTTGTATTCTCTTCGAAGTTAAACCAATGAAGCTCCGGCTATAAAGACGCTAACAGATTAATAAAAATATCGTCATATCCCAACTTTTTTCACCACCGCAAGATGAGTAGTTTGCGTTTAATTTAGCACCTGTCATATAATTTCATGAGCTATTTTTAAGCGCTATAAATTTAAAGGTATGGACGGCCCACCTCGCCGAGTAGCGGACTGTTAAAAGGGTAGTAAAACTGGTTTTATCGCGGTAATTTCCATATTTTCCTTTCGTTTACGCTTTTACGTCTACGTCGATAATTTCCGCTGTGTTCGCGTTAGGCTGTGTTAAAAGTAGCCCAGCAGTAATTAAATAATATACACAGTGTATCTTTAGATACGTCATAATGTCTAGCGTGGTTTTTGAGCCACGGCGGCGAGATTTCCATACATTTCGACATATACGCGCCCACGTGTGGTGTGAAATGGCTGGCGGAGCTGGCGGCAAGCGTAGCTATGAAACGTCACTAATGAACAATTGAAAATCGCCGAATTTTGGTCGTTTGTGCAAATTCTAGCCGTGGTTTCCATCTATGCAACTGAACTTTTCACTCAGTTATAACATTTGTATCATAGACAATCCAGGCATCCATTGCTTTTGACTAATTTCAGTTTCCACCAATACATTGCTAGACATCTAACATCAAATGCAGACTCTATTATACTACACGATTCTAAATTCTGTTCGTAATTATACGGGTATAATTTTGTAAAATATAAAATTGTTCCTCTACTAGCTATATTAAAATAAATTCTGCCAAAATAACGTTTCGCATGTTTCCTAAATGAAACATTTAATTTTAATAAATGTTTAGATATTCTTGATCTAGAAACATTTTTCTTTTCTATTCAAGGCCTTGTCAACGAATAGAAATGTCAGAACAAATTCGCGTTAAGGAAAATTTTAATTAATTCAATGAAAAAACTCGTTTTCCGGAAAAAATACAAAATCATGCGCCACGTGAACGCTGACTTATCATTAAAACGTTAAAACAAGTGAAAAAAGGAATCCATTCATTTTGGATCATTACGTTTGAATTTCACGTGAAATTCCCGCAGTGATAAACGATTTTTTAGTAATTCTGCTACTAGCTAAAATATGATTACCGTTCGTTTTCCGCAGACGTAACTCGCTTGATGAACTGAATCGAGCTAAATGATATTAACGAGAGACGAAAATATTACTTTTGAATGTAAAACCATATTTTTTTATTAATATTGTGTGAGCAGACAGAACCAATTTAAAAACAGAGTCTAAATTTCAACATGTGAAATAAACATTCTTCTTCGAAAAAGCAATGTATGTAGAGTTATACCGTGAACTCTCGTATTTCCCACGTGAATAGAAAAAATGATATTTCCTCTACTGGGACTCAAATCCGGAATTGATGAAACAATTTGAAACTGACGTACAGACCACTCGAGGTTTTTAACCGACTTCAAAAAACAGGAGGAGTTTCTCATTACGATGAAATTTTTTTTGTGTGTTCCCCGATTACTCGAAGACGCCTTGACCGATTTAATTGAAAAATTCCTGATTGTTTGAAAGGGTATAATTTCTATATGGTCTCATTGTCATGAGGTCAGGATCTGATGATGGGATTTCAGAAATTGAAAAATAATTATTTTTTATAAATTTTCTATAATTAATTGTACCAACAACAAAGTTTCGTATTTACGAAGGCAGATATTCTATACTACTTCTTAGTGCTTTTATGTTTTGGATTTTTTTTGGAGTCAAGTTTTTTGTTAAAAAATTTTGATGTCTACTGCATTCAAGTAGTACCTACTCCATATACCCGTAGTATCAGATATTTCCAAAAAATTGTGATTAATGATTGTGATTCTTGTTGTGATTATTTTGTTTGTTTTTATTTGAATTGTTATTGTTTTAGTTTGTTTTGTTTCAGATTTTGTTTTCTGTTGTTGTTGTTTGATAGAAACAAACATTATTTCACCTGGACATATATTTTATTAGGGCTAAATGCCAAAACAAACTGAAAAGTTATGTAAGTACAGTTAATGGTGAATATCGCTTGCCTCACATTGTGCCCGGTGCATGGCAACTGACTCGCCACCACATGGGTGTTTATAATAACTGGCGAAATGTGGGTGTTAATGCCTCTACCTACCCCTTCGGGGAAAGAAGCGTGATGATTTGTTATGTTGTGTGAACTAAAACATGGAAAAATATCAAGGAGCAACTCCTGTCTACAACTTAAAAAAGTGTGACGATGTAGTCCGATAAGTTTAGAGCGCTATAATAGCAATTATTGCCAAGCCAACTATCCTTGCATGTCTCGGACTTCATTTCGCTCAAAATCAGATATGGTATGGCATATTGGTAGATACACCATTTCAGCCTAGATACCCTGTATAAAGATCCTACTACAGCAATTGGATCTCCACAACAATCGGCCCTAAGAAGGTTCAAGATCGCTTTTGAGGTACAATGTTAGGTCGTAGACATTAATGTATTTTGATAATCGCTATCACAATCTTCAAACCAACGTCACTAAAGTTTGCGCTTAACAGTTTGAAAGTTACCAAGATATCATCAAAATTAAATCTTATACATTTTATATTAAATTTTATCAATAACGCTTGCATTTTCCGAAGGGTTCCTTTCTTACAAAGAATGACCCAAAAGATATTCCACTGTTCACTGTCTCTAATTATGAGTCTGTTTACTTGTTATCTTAATAAACAAGCTTCACTTGTCGAGCCCAATATTACTCTCATTAAATTGGATTTCACAATCGATTTTTTTTAGTGTTAACTCGTAGCCAGCCGAAGACTATTGTCTACCTTAATAAGATTATTGTATACTTTAATTTTTATTGACAATTATCATGCACAACCTGTGACTTAAATGAAATTTACATTAGAAGTGTCGATAAGCTTACCCGATTCGGATATTATAATTTTTGACGGTGAGCAGGCAAAAGAAATTCAAGTTACTTTGTAGAGAAGCTATTAAAAGCACCACGAAGTAAAATAAATGTCGTAGAAATGAGAGCTTTGAGAAGCACGGCTAGGTTATAACTGAGCATGACAAGATATACAATGATGTGATAAAAAGGAAGTGTGGTTTGAAAAAGGATGTATTGACATGAACTATAGAAAAAGGAATGCTGAGATGGTTTGGTCATGTAGAAAGGATAGATGAAAGGAAATTGATTAAAAGGATGTTTGAATCGGGAAGGAGTAGAGACACAGGACGAGGAAGATCTAGGGAACGGTTCTCCACCAAAAGTACCCGTAATCACCGAGCATGTACGAGGAATGTGATGAGAGTTGATGAAGCAAAAGATATATTAAGGATCATAGTAAGTGGAAAGAAGTAATCTCATAATTTTATAGTGAAGACGACAACTTAACAAATTTTTGGTAACTCTTCGAGTAGACGCAACTCAAAAAAAATCACAGGTATTCTATCGAATGTAATTTTGAAAAGGCATTATTGCCTTGCTTTTAAAAAAGCATGTAAATGTTAATGTTGTATAAATTATTGTAATGCTGAAGGTCTCTCTCTCTCTCTCTCTTCAGCCCACATTAGTCCACTGCTGGACATAGGCCTCCCCCAATTTGCGCCATTTTACCCTATCCCCTATGCTGAATGTCTGATAGTTCGCAATATAGACCCAGATCTATAATAGCTTTAATAAAACACAGGCTATGTATGAACAATGTATAAAACATACAGCTATAAAGCTCAAATTCTAGCTTAGATTACATTGAAACAAGCAACCCATTGTTTTCCCAAAAGTATTGAAGATATCAGCAAAAGGAGACACTGCTTCTGATCAAGTTGTTTCACTACAAAGTTTCCTAATGCAACCACATTAGGAACTCTTGCGACTTGCGTACGCAAAAGTATTAAAAGACGCTCAACCTGTATGTGCCCACGAAGAACTGATCTACGTATTGCTGAGAAGGAAGACAGTTTTGATGCCAGCTCAGAGGAAATTAGGTAATATCCTATATCTAAAAGTGGTGACGCAGTCTCTGAAATTGATTATTAAAAACTTGGAAGTTTTGGGTAAAAGCTTACGATGACGCAGACGTATATTATTTCATCCTCAAATAGAAAAAAAGTTGTAATTTCGAACTATGACAAAAAATAGATAATGAAGGAGTCTGTCTGTGTAAAGAGCTCAGACGCGTAGTGTTTAGTACGCTTTGGTCTTCGATATCGAAAACAACTCCTCCGTACCTCGGAAGGCACCTTAAGCCATTATTCCCCATCGCTAATGCAACCGTTTCTACCCATCAACTCGCATTGGGCGAGCATGGTCCATACTCCTCATGTGTTTCTCCACGATGAGGGCTTGTGCCTAGCAGTGGGACGTTTATATGCTGAGGACGACGAAGGAGTCTGTCACATTGTCAGTCCTCTATAAATAAAGTAACCGTCATCTTTGACTATTCCTACACCAGAGTAAATCTATATTACAAAAAAATATAAATAATAAAACCGTCTTTTAAAACAAGCTTTTATTTAAATGCGCAAAAGAAAAAAATAACTTATAACGTCATTTAAAATTTAACACGTTTGACACAATTTATATGTTACTTAAAAGCTTGTCGCGAAATTTTAGTACTCGTATTTACTTGCTGCCTATTAAAATTTTAAAATTAAGAACTACTTCAATTGGGTACTGAAACAAATCCAAAATTTGGGTTTTATCTTTCCTCAGTTTCGAGAATACAGACGAGATGAGTGTTTGTTTTGTTATTTAAAAAAAAATCATAGGCTATGCTTAGCACATAAAAAAGTAGGTTTATATAAAAGAAGGTAAGTAAGCATGGTCGCATGTAAGTAGTCACGATAGATATTAAATAACGTGCAAACATTCAAGGTCGTTTACTTAGAAATAACGGGAATAATAAATATTCGGAGCATTTGTATAAGTCCAACGAATAGCATTTTCAAGAAATTTATTCTGTCGCTATCGAAAATTTAACCCTAGCTAAGTATGTCGAAGTGAGAGGCAGTTAGGCGTCTAGGCGTCAATCTGAAGCTATCAACAACAATAACTTGGATCTTGACGTAATTCACTCGTACTCAGACCAGCCTAATCTCAAACTTGGGCTAATTTACGTAGTCTGGATTAATTGTTCGAAGTTTAGTTGGCTTACTTAAGATTTATTAACCACGTACGCATTTAATGATGCTTTTAAATTGAAGTACTGTAACTACTAACTGAGTTAATAATTTAATAATAATAATAATTGTTGCAATCGCATAGTTCAATCGTGAACACAAGTGCTTTTCTTTTGGCACTGTCTTACTGTGGCCACTATTCCAATGTTCACCTTCAGTAATTTTTTTGAGTGTATATGAATGGAACTCACTACTAACACCAATGATCACTTGTGACCTCTCCTTGTTTGAACCATTCAAAAATGCATCAAACAGAAAATCAGATAAGTCTGGCTGATGAGTTTTAGTTCTACTGCACCAGTTACTATTACTTCAGGATCAAGAACATTACAAAAAAAGTTTTCAAAATACCTTTCATTAATTACGTCGGGGATGCTGTGAACCAAATAAAAATAGCTACTAAAGAATAATATAAAGGTTATTTCTTTGTATATTTACATTTAAATTAACAATAGAAATGACGATATGTAGAAATTTTAACTGAAACGAAATCTCACAATACAAATACATAACTTTCAGGACTCCCTATACTGTGAATCGTCAACTTACGTTAAGCTATGACGATACTGAAATTGTTATTAAATCCGTTCATTCACTTCGCAGATAAGCCCGTATCCCTACGATACACTTGGGTGACGTCAAAATCGATAATTTCAACAAACCTCTGTCAACCCTTCATATATTTATCTACCTAAAATCCATTTATTTCGCTTGAAATAATCAAATGCAAACAGGGTCCAAAAATGGAACTCAGTCGGAAAATTATCACCACACCTTCAATAAATTTCAGAAAACAAAATTATGAGGGTGCACGACCTATCGACATTACACGCTTGTTATATGTGATATAAATTCTCTCCAATAATTTAGAGACCATTATTTGTACACGGCCCTAAAATCTGTAGTTAGTTTATCTAAAAATTACTTACGATTTTAATTTATTACCCTGAAGAAATTTAGTGCCCGTTGATATTACTGATTTGCTTTTAGGGATATCATCTTCTAACCTAACAAATTTTGCAATTATAATATTTTGAGAACATATATTCCGAAATAGGTCGCAGGTATGGTGGCAATAATAGTAACGAACGTTTCTATTATTTGAACTTTAAATGAAGTTAACTTGAAAAAAAAATACTGGAAGCTGATCCCCAAATAAAAACAAATGTGAAATAAAAACATGATTGTGTAAACTTGCTAAGATCTGAAAGCTACAACTGTTAGTTTTATGCGTGACGTAATACAAACACATGTATTGAAAAGAAAAGGACGCTGTCATAACAGTTCAGCCTCGTTCAAAGTGGGGAGGGAGCCAAAAATTTCAAAAGATTTATTCACAAAGTTCTCTGGAAGCGAGCAATGGAGATGACGTTGATTTACATTGTTTTGTACCGCAACCAAGTCTTTGATTGCTACTGATAGCATCTCAGAAACTAGTTTCGAAATTTCCAACTTTTAAATTCTTGACAACTTTAGATTAAAGGCTCAATCACTGTTAACTTAGATGTTACGAAGTTTATGAAGACATGAAAGATGCCTCGTGTGCGCTTGTAACGTTGAATATTAATCAAAGTTCAGAATATTATGCTTGAATGTCAGCATGGATTGTTTCTCTTTCTTTATTTGATAAAAAGTTGTTGTTTGATCTAAATTTCCTCTTTAATACAAGATCCAAAACTACTCGTTTAAAAAAATTGTGTTCTGGAACATCAGCTATATTAGAAGTTAACCCTTATTTGGCTGTATTGGAAATGGATTATTTTGAGTTTGCAAAGACGCATTGTTCAGAATCTACTACAAATCAATTCAATTAAACATTTCAAGCGTGTCAACATCTGAAACGGTATCAAAGCCGAGACAAACTTGCAAAATATTCCAAGCTAAAACAGAAAATTAAACTCACCTTTACGACTTCAAGATAAGGATCATGCTTGGCGCAGAATTTCGTTTCTGTTATACAAAATAAATCCTCAGTTTACCAGAATATTGAAATCAATTCTGATTATTGAAAATTGAACCTAGAGTCTCCGTAATATGGTTAAGGTGGAAGCAAAAGATATGGATATTGGTGTCCAAGCCGTATCGCTTCAACAAGGACCTCGTCCTGTCCGTTTTACGGTTTTTGCTGAGTTTGAAAAAATCTGATAATATTTCTATGAGCGCGTCGGTAGTTTCTGGACCCTTTTCAGAACGTATTCAGAGGTAATTTGAGAATATTGGTATGCGGTTGCTTTTTAGTATTTCGAGTATTTTCATATTGTGAGAACGTTTGATGACGAGCAAAGCCCTTAAGATTAGGAACGAAAATGGGGTCGTTACCCTATTTTGGAATAGTTAGGATATTATTATAATATCCCCTGGTACGGATTCAGCATTTTAAGTGTGTACCGCTACGGTCATTAATATCTGGACCCTTAATACCCTGTCACTGCAAAATATTAATTTATTGTTGTTATTTTGATAGTAAGATAATATTTCGCACATGGTTTTAGCAGTGTTTCTAATTTTCCATATATAACCCAATTAAGAATAAAATTGTAGTACCTACGACATAAGAGCAGCTTTAGGCACTAATTCTTGAAGAATTCTTTCGGAATATTAAGGAAAATGTTAACTTTTTACATGAATTATAGGTATACCCAGCCCTCAGGTTTTGAACAGTCCACCAGCTGTCAGTTCGATTTAAAGAATAGGTATATCAATTTAACCCTCCGCGCCATTCTCGTCCAAAATTATGTGATCTATCTCAAAGTCTGCAAAACCAAAGAAAATTTTTGTACTTTTTATTCCAAAAGATAAAGCAGCCATTAATTCATTGCCATTGTTGAACAATGTTTCCGCTGACACCAACATAAAATTATTGCCCAAAAATAAATTGCAATAGCAACTTAAATTTTTATCGCACCATAAATCACTATAAACACTTCATTGCGGCGTACAGAGCGATTTGAAGTTGCCTTTTTTTAAAATAAATATTTGCTTTTAAAGGTCTATGGTCTAGTGGAGAGACCAGCAGTGGGCTGGAATCAGTTGTTGGTAATGATAGTGAAGCATTTATAAGAAGCTGTTTCTGGCGTTTCAATCCAAAATCGAAATGTTCGTACATACCTGAAACAAAAAGAGAGAGTAATGTTATTAAAATTTTCGTAAAACGTAAAACAAGTTGATACCAACATTTCAATAATTAACAAACGAAATACTCTCTTTAAATTCAAATTGTTTTTCAATAATTGAACCCAAATTACAGAGAGACGAATACTGACAAACATTCGCTTGGATTTATCACTGAGCTGCAGGCGTTCGACCTGGCTCACTGAAGATTGTTATTAAACCGATTATACATACAGCTGAGTTGGAATGAGCACGAGACTTGGATTTGATGAGGCTGTAATCCTAGAAGAGGTATCTCCTAAATTTGGTAGGATAGCTTCAGTCATACTGAATGGTGCTATTAATCTTATATACTGAAGGAATCCCTCATGACAGCGTTCTATTCCCTTGTGAATAAGTAAACACTTAAAACGCTTAGATCATTTCATCCGGTCTTACGCTAAGCTTAAATTGGACTATTAAATAATGAATTTGTACTCAACGTCAAAGTCTAAGAAGGTACGCATGTAGACGACAGATTATTAGGAACCTCTATGATTTAAATGTCGTTATGAACTCTGCCTTTGAAATATTTGAGCGCATAGCGTTAATCACTTTTTACTATTAGAGATTAGTATTTTTTTTTAGATGGTTTAATAACTAGAAGATAATTACTTAAAAGTGATGCTCCGATGAAGATTTTTTGAAGACAATGTAGCCAAGAATGAAGACAAGACATAATTTTTAAACCAACGATCGTCGTTTGCTTTTTTTCCTGTTATCATTTTTTCAATTTTACACATGCTTATACATACATAAATACATATAATCACGACTATTATTCTCCAAGGGTTAGTCAGAGACTAGACAAAAGCACCGCAAATTAAAGCAGTCCATTGCGATAGTCCGCGATTCACTCAGCGTGACAAGTGGTGAGCCGGTCGCCGCTATAAGCTATTGGATGGTTGTGGTGCAGTTATAAGTCGCCTTTTACGAAAGCCAAGGGAAGAGATGCGTTGTTAGTATTATTTTAATGAGCCACCACACGGCTCACGAATGTTTATGTTAAATAATAATAATTTATTTGGCAAAACATGAATGAAAAAAAAGATCTTAATTACTCGTAGATAAAGTCAACATGTTCTACCGATTCATTTCAGTGCGCAAATATTTCTATTAAATACTAGTGACTCTCCGCCGTTTTAACCGCATGGTACCCGTTCCCTTGGGAATATCAGTATCAAATAACCCTATGTCATCTGAGTATAGTGTCCCAACGGAGAAATAATTTTTCAAATTGGTCCATTACTCATTGCCTCTCGCTTTCACGCGAACGAAGAAGCGAGAGGCAATGAGGATTTTTGTCTCTAGGGACTTTTTCTCTCCAACCCGTACTAGGTCTTCAGTAGTCCAATACAACAATCAAACCTTTCCTCTTTATAATAATAGTATGGATATGGATGAAATTAAACTATTACATCAAATTGTTAAATTAAAAGACATTAAAAGACAAGTAATCCAATAAGAAATTCAAAGTAAATTTAAATAAAATTACAATTTTATATATCCATACTAATATTTTAAATGCAAAAGTAACTCTGTCTGTCTGTCTCGCTTTCACATCAAAACCAGTCAACTAACTTAACCGAAATTTGGTATACAGATAGTCTAGAGCCTGAGAAAGGACATAGGCTTTTATCCCATTTATTCCTTATATTCCCATGGGGAGAATGTTAAAAAATTGTAATAAAGCCTTCCAGAAAAATGAAGGAAAAATTAACGCCACTATGAACTTTGCTTCTAATAATAGAGTTGTAGTAAATTTTCAATTCCACCAATTGAGGCTACTGTTCCAATTTGAAAATAAACTTTCAGTGTTGAACAGCCTATTTATTGAGGAAGGCTATATGCTACATACCATCACACTATCTCAAAGTAACTATTCTACGCGGACGAAGTCGCGGGCAAAGCTAGTTGTAAATATTTCCAAGTAAACCATTTCCGTCATTGTTCTAATGGATGTTTTAATCTAAATTTGCACCGTACAATACTCTATACACCTATTAATTTATGCTGCTTGAATACACAGACTGTAAAGGAGTTTACCTATACGTTGAAAAGAGCACACCCTTATTCACTCCGAGATTAAGGGCGCTAATTCAATGAACGCTAATTATACGTATTCCGTACTTTGATGAACTTCGTAATACTCTCTAAGAGACTCTGTTTAAGTACTTACAAATGGATACAATAAGGCTCTATACAAAATGCTAGAAATAGCTGCGATCGTAAATTTGAATTCAGCAAATTAGGTATTTTATTCATAAGCCATATAGGCTAATTGTAATTTGGCTTCTGGTTGCTATTATTATGTGTTATGTAACAAAGACAAATGGTCAACTGAACCTCAAATTTTCGAAACGCATTCAACTTCGCAACTTGCAAAGGGTTGCTGGTTTAATCTCCATCTATAGTTTTAAGTTTTAATAAACCTTAGGTTCCGTTTATTCTAAACTAGCTTTTGCTCGCAACTCCGTCCGCGTGGGAAAGTACTTAGCATAGTGTTATATAGCCTATAGCCTTTGTTCGAGCGCATCACTAGCCCGAACTGCGTCAGCTACGCGTCCCATCCCTACGCGTTGCCCTCTCTCTCGCTATCGCTACGCCTTGATGCACAGACGTCCGTCCATCAAGGCGTAGCGATAGCGAGAGAGAGGGCAACGCGTAGGGATGGGACGCGTAGCTGACGCAGTTCGGGCTAGTGATGCGCTCGAACATACTCCCCGGCCCTGGAACTGGTGGTGTCCAAGTCGTCATCTCCAGGCTCCAGCAATGGGCATAGATGTTTGACAGCCCGTCGACACATGCCATGCGCTGTCTTGACCTCGGCTACTCTAGGTACTCCGTCCTTGCCTGGGAACAAAAGAGATATTCTCCCCAACCTCCATTGCATAGGTGGGGTGTTAACTTCCTTCATCAGTACTAGGTCCCCTGTCTGTAATGGCTTGCAAGGGCGGCGCCACTTAGTCTTCTGTTGCAGCTCAGCTACGTATTCTTGTTGCCACCGATTCCAGAAGTGCTGCCGGATGCTTTCTATTCTCTGGAACCGGTTCAATGTGTTAGCCTTCATTTTGTTTGGTGACGGCAATGAGGTTAAGGCTCTCCCAATCAAAAAGTGCCCGGGAGTCAGGGAATGGAGATCATCAGGAGAGGAAGACAACGGATATAGCATAGTGTTATATAGCCTATAGCCTTTGTTCGAGCGCATCACTAGCCCGAACTGCGTCAGCTACGCGTCCCATCCCTACGCGTTGCCCTCTCTCTCGCTATCGCTACGCCTTGATGCACAGACGTCCGTCCATCAAGGCGTAGCGATAGCGAGAGAGAGGGCAACGCGTAGGGATGGGACGCGTAGCTGACGCAGTTCGGGCTAGTGATGCGCTCGAACATACTCCCCGGCCCTGGAACTGGTGGTGTCCAAGTCGTCATCTCCAGGCTCCAGCAATGGGCATAGATGTTTGACAGCCCGTCGACACATGCCATGCGCTGTCTTGACCTCGGCTACTCTAGGTACTCCGTCCTTGCCTGGGAACAAAAGAGATATTCTCCCCAACCTCCATTGCATAGGTGGGGTGTTAACTTCCTTCATCAGTACTAGGTCCCCTGTCTGTAATGGCTTGCAAGGGCGGCGCCACTTAGTCTTCTGTTGCAGCTCAGCTACGTATTCTTGTTGCCACCGATTCCAGAAGTGCTGCCGGATGCTTTCTATTCTCTGGAACCGGTTCAATGTGTTAGCCTTCATTTTGTTTGGTGACGGCAATGAGGTTAAGGCTCTCCCAATCAAAAAGTGCCCGGGAGTCAGGGAATGGAGATCATCAGGAGAGGAAGACAAGGGATATAGCGGCCTGCTATTAAGGATAGCTTCTATTTGACTAAATAAAGTTGCCAATTCCTCAAATGTCAAATGACAATTACCTAACATTCTCTTTAAGTGGAATTTAGCTGACTTTACGCCAGCCTCCCATAACCCACCAAAGTGCGGAGCGTACGCCGGTTGAAACTTAAAATTAATGCCCTCTTCTGAAGAGAAGCTTCTTATGCCATCAGAGTGTGATGATAAGAAATCCTTGATTTCTTTTGAGGCGGCTACAAAATTGCGACCATTGTCACAAAATATTTCTAATGGTTTTCCTCGACGAGAGATAAAACGACGTAAACTTAGTATGAATGCATCTTTAGACAGCTCACTTACAGCTTCTAAGTGCAGACACTTATATCTGAGACAGACGAAAAGACAAAGATAGCATTTCGTTATTTTACAGCCTCTGCCCTTTCTATCTGTTATAAGAAACGGTCCGGCGAAGTCGACACCGGTACTAACAAAGGGGAAATCAGGATCTACACGTTGTGCAGGTAGCATACCCATGATAGGAGACTGCGTGCGACCACTCGCCCGTCTACATGTTACGCACTGTCTAGCCACAGTACGTGCTAGATCTCTGCCACTTATAGGCCAAACAAAATCTCTAACTGAGGAGAGTAACAACTGGGGACCAGCATGAAGAAGACGTAAGTGCACCTGTTGGAATAATAATTTCGTAAGTTTATGTTTAGCATGTAACAATATAGGGTGACGTTTGTCGAACGAGTAACAAGAAGGTTCTAATCGGCCTCCTACTCTTAAAACATTATTTTTATCTAGAAATGGACTTAAAGGGAGTAGAGGGCTCCTTATAGGTAAATCTTTATGACTATGAAGAATATTTATTTCGTTTGAAAAAGTTTCCAATTGTGATAATTTTGCCAATACTTGAAATGAGTTATTGAGTTCATCAGGCTGTAAAATACCAAATTTTTTATTAGAAGTATGTCTACAGTTATGTATAAAACGAAGTGCATACGCCATTGAGTGTTGTAATGATTTCAGTTTTGAATAGCGGTTAAAATCAATTAAGACATTTTTATGTTCATTTTGAGAATTATTTATTACATTAATATTTACCTTTATTTCAGGTAGTATTTGCGGGAAACTATAATTAAATATAGGCCACGAAGGTTCTGATTCAAGCAAGAAGTTAGGGCCATTCCACCACAACTTTAAGTTATTTAATTTATTAGCGTTTATACCCCGCGAGGCGAGGTCGGCTGGGTTCAGTGTGGTAGGAACGTGACGCCAAACCGAGTCAGTTGTTAATTCTAAAATGGTGCCAACCCTGTTGGCTACAAAGGTTTTTAGCTTATCGTATCTAGTACGTAGCCATGCCAGCACTATAGATGAATCGGTCCAAAATACCTTGCGCGTGATTACACATCGCAGAGAGCGACACACGGCCGCCACGAGTTGAGCACCGAGGTAACACGCACACAATTCGAGCCTGGGTACAGTGGTAGGCTTGGCTGGAGCTACTCGAGCCTTGGCGCACAGCAAGCGAACTGTAACTTCACCCTGTACGTTCGTTGACTTAAGATAAATGCAGGTTGCATAAGCGTAACCCGAAGCGTCACAAAAGCAGTGAAGTTCTATGTTGTTCGATGCCTTGCACAGCACATGTCTAGGAATATTTAACATATGCAAATGAGTAAGATTATCAACAAATGATTTCCACGATTCACCAACTTCACCGGGGACAGGCTCATCCCAATCTATTTTTGCTAACCATAATTTTTGTATAAGTACCTTTGGCGTAATAGTGATTATACTCAATAAGCCTAATGGGTCGAATATTTTACATGAATCTGATAAAATAGTTCGTTTTGTGGGAATCGAATTCTTTATTTCGTAATTGGTGGGGAAATTGATATGGTCTTCGTTAGGATTCCATCCCACACCTAAGGTATGTGATGATGAGCTTATCACAAGGTCACTTTGTGACTCTTGTGGATTAATAATTAAACTAGGCATGTTTGATCTATATTTGCGCAAGTTAAAACAACCAGATGCTAAAGTTCGCTCTATTGAATGTTTTATTTCCAGTATTTCCTCTTTGTTATCGCAGCCAGTCAGTAAATCGTCTACTAAAAATCATTTTGAATAATTTGTTTTATCTTTGGATCACAACACTCCTCCCCCAGCTGCCATAAACATCGAGTGCTAAGAAAACTGGATGAAGAGTACCCATAAGTAACTGTATTTAATTTATAAGACTCTAATTTATCAGTATTATTTGAACGCCATAGTATCATTTGTAACTTACGATCACTGTCCTGCATTTCGACCTGTCTATACATCTTCTCTATATCGCCTGAGAGAACGAAGGTGTATTGACGAAATCTAAGTAGAATATTGAATAAAGTGTCTTGTATTTGCGGACCAACCATCTGTAAATCATTTATAGAATATCCAGATGTGGTCTTGGAACTGCCATTGAATACTACGCGCAGCTTAGTTGACTCACTAGATAATTTTAAAACTGCATGGTGAGGAATGAAGTAAGACGCATTAGGGATTAAAATGTTAGACTTAGACATATGCCCTAAGCTTTGATATTCTTCTATAAATTGTGAATATAATTTTTTCATTTGTGGACTTTTAATAAGCCGTTTTTCTAATGACAAGAATTGTCTCTTAGCTATTTGAAAAGAATCGCCTAAACAATCTGGTTTTGCCAAGAGAGGTAATTTTACACAAAACCTACCATCTTGATTACGGTAAGTATTTGCTACAAAATGTTGTTCACATTTAGTTTCCTCACAAGTATATTTATTACTAAACTGAGGAATTTGTTCTAGTTCCCAAAACTTAGACATGTTGTCATTTAAAGTTTTATTTGAAATTATGTTTCTATCTTGTCCTGTCATTATGTGATTGCATTGAGAAAAGCTATTACTTGTTATACCCTTTGAACAAAATGGGCCTGCTAATATCCACCCAAGTTTAGACTTATGCATGGTGGGTTGATTAGGACCAAGGGTTATCTGCTCAGACTCAATTAAGCTCCAAAACAAATCCGCACCTATTAGCATGTCGATAGGAGCGGGCTGATTAAAAGAAGGATCTGCAAGCTTAATATGATTAGGCAGTTTTAATCGAGAAGTGCTTATTGTGTGACTTGGTAAATCGTTGGAAATTTTTGATAATACAATACATGATATAGTGGTTTCGTACTTGCAATTATTGGATTTTATTCTTATAACACAACGTTCCGTTGCTGTTATAATAGACTTGTGACATATACCTACAATATTAACACTGGTTGGCTGAGGAGTCAATTGCAAATTATTTTTCAACCTACTTGTTATTAAAGAAGATTGACTCCCGCTATCTAGCAGTGCTCGAATTGTGAGGTGTTTCCTTGTGTTTGGATTATATACTTCAATCATCGCGGTTGATAGCAACACATTATTATTGGCGGTGATTGACATACTTGTAATAGTTTTGTCTGATCCTGGCTCAGCCTGAGGATCAGGTGTAGGTGTGGATACATTGGATATATTTACAGCCTGAGAAGTTTCCCTATGCAACAATGTGTTGTGTCTGTCCTTGCAGAGGGAACAGGGACCGAGTCTACAATGACGTGAAGAATGACCCTTACGTAAGCAGTTACGGCATAACTTCAGCTGAATCACAGCAGCCATTCTGTCCTCAATGGATTTGGCGAGGAACGAGGCGCAGTCGTACAGCCGATGGCTGCCATTGCACAGGACACACGCGCACGCCGCCACAGTGGAGCCGGAAGCAGCTGAAATTAGTATAGATTTCGTGTGAGGGCTTTCATGTTTACGAACTGAACCAGAAGGTTCAAATCTATTTTTAAACTGAGGTTTGTTATTATTATTAATGGATTCTAGTACATCTGCCCTATTTTTTAAGAAATTAAAGAAATCTTTTAATGTAGCGGAACCTTCAAGGTTATTCCTATTTTCTTCCCATTTGACGATAGTGCTATTGTCAAGCTTCGCCATCACTAAGTGGATAATTAGGGTATCCCAAAACTCTGTTTTCTCGCCAAGTGAATTAAGAGCTCGTAAATTTTTCGAAACATGATCGACAATAAACCTTAAACCTTTAGATGAATCTCGCACTATTGGTTGAAAATTAAGTAAGGAGTTTAAATGGTTTTTTATTAATTGTTTCTCGTTGTTGTATCTCTCACAGAGAAGACGCCATGCTTCCTTATAATTATCGGTGCTCACCTCAAGATTGCTGATGACACGAGAAGCCTCCCCCTCAAGATAAGAGTTTAAGTAGTGAAACTTGTGGATTGCCTTAATTTGTTCGTTACTATGAATTAAAGATGTGAATGTGTCTCGAAACTCAATCCATTTAAAGTAAGATCCATCAAAGTTTGAAATTTTTATAGTGGGCAATTTAAAATTAATGGTTTTATCATGGTTACAATTATGACAACTCGATCTGCTGGATATAGATCCACCTTTATTTTGCATGTTATTTGTTGTGTTGTGCTTGTCTAGAAAAATGCGTGTTTTCGCTAATAAAGAAGAAAATTGTGTTTCTATGATATCTCTGTTGTCAATTTCGTTATCTAAATAAGTTGGATTAAGCAGTTCAATTTGAGTCTGTACTTCATCAAAGTGAGAACATAAATCCTGTAATTTTTCGTGCCTTTGCATCAATTGGTACAACTCATCTTGTGAAACTACTTCTAGACAACATAACTCATTTAATTTATTTTTATATTTAGTTAATCGACCTTTGATGGAACTTCGCTTTGTAATCAAATCTTTCAAATTATTATTGTCGACTGTAATTTGTGGCAAATTCACATTTAATTTCTCCAATGGTGATTTTGGAGCAATGTCACTAGTTTTAGACATGTTGGCAATTTAAAAACTCCACTACTTGGCAACAAAATGAAATTAAATGAGAGAAAAAATATTAAACAAAATGATTACGATACGTAAATTTCTTATCGGCCAACGCTCCGCATGCGCGAGAAAGTAGGTCAAGGGCAGCTAGCGGTCGCTCGCCGGGTGCCGGCAGCGCGTCGTTTACTGTTGCTAGGCTGGATTTTTATGCGCACACGCAGTAAACACTAGAATGTTAGAAAATTACATGTAATTAGAATGAGAGTTTTAGAAAAACATGTATTTATGGCGTTACGTTACACAAAATGATTGAGATTACAATTACATTGATAAAATAATTATTTAATTATAATTTGAATTTATCTATTAAATGAGTTAAATGACATTTGAAACGGCAACAACTGTATTTAGCAATAAAAGGGGACTGTTTGTATAGGTCTAAATGGGTGAAATGAATGGAAAAATGAATGGGCACTTCTCTGTAGGTAAGCACTCTGGTCCAATTCTCTGGTCTTCTTCTCGATATCTGGATTTTTGATCACGTCGGGGTCACCATGTTGGGGCTTGGGCCATGAATAAATTGCGAGATCCAGTTTAAGATTGTATAATATTAGAAGTAATCAAATACAATTATTTGTTAATTAATTATGCACAGACGTCCGTCCATCAAGGCGTAGCGATAGCGAGAGAGAGGGCAACGCGTAGGGATGGGACGCGTAGCTGACGCAGTTCGGGCTAGTGATGCGCTCGAACAGCCTTCCTCAATAAATGGGCTTAATACTGAGCCTTCTTCAATGGGCTTTCTAGCACTGAAGGAATTTTTCAAATCAGACCAGTTCTAGAGATTAGCCCGTTCAACCAAACTAACAAACAATCTCTTCAGCTTTATAATATTAGGTCCTTACCTATAAATTGGTGTTTTGTATGGAGATTTTGGGGACTTCTGCATTTTCCATACTAAATTTTTTTCAGTTTTGTTCACAACGTCAAATCCAAAGATAATAATATTTGGCATCTATCATTAGACAAGCTTTAGTAATATGTGTAATATCACACTTCATAAAAATTATTTATCGTTTTTAAGTGAATGCAAATAAAATGATGTATTCGGGAGGCACTTAAAAAGAGTTGTCTCCGTGTCCAATTTTAACACAATTAAACTTACAACAAATTATCAAAACAAATCAAAAGAGCTCAAAAATATAGTCTATTTTTAGACGAGGTAATTATTTTTTAGGAATTTTCTGAATCTTAATAGTTACAGACAAAATACTAGGAGAGAAAAAAAACACCAATTTCATAGGTAAGGACCCAATATAAGTATATATAACGTTTGTTTTATGCTGTGAATTCCAACCGGCTGGATATGATTTCTGTTTGTGTAACAGGTTACACAGACAGAAATCATATCGTGCGTAAATATGTACGTTTAATGCCTCTACTTATTCCTTAAACAGTACATCAATGTAGCACATCTAGAACGAGAGTGAGACAACTCAAAAATAATAAATTTTGAGTAAGTTTGCAAAATGCTTTTAATATTGTTGAGCTTGACGAATAAAATAAAGCTATAGGAATATACAAATGAGAAAACAATAGTTCTTGCTTACACCGTTAATCAATCAAAGCTGAATGGTCTTGTTGTAATCGTTAACGATACTGGTAAACAACTTCCTCTCTAAATCACTCGTGTTTTCAACAACACCAATTAAAGAACAGCTAACTAATCGGTCTGCGCAAAAAATTCCCAAATAACAATAGTGTTATAGGCTGTAGGAAACACTTGAGTTCTTTTAATTGAAAAACTTCTCTTACAAAAAAGAAAAGTTTAATTTCATTAGGGCTAAACTGCTTCGTGTTGCTTTGTGTTGCTGTTACTATCGAGATAAAGGAGCCGGTTGGTGTGGAAGGTGCGACGGTAAATAGATTACGCAGAAGGGTCGCTCGCGTTTCTTCGAGTTCTAGAAGTCGCTTAGATAATATTATTGATAGAAAACGTAAATACTGGACTAGTGTCATTTACTGGAATTTTAATTTCAAGTTAATAATACCTTAAGGATAATGTAAGGACAGTAAGATTAGATTTTTTCTTGGGATATAGTTCCTCTATGAAATATCTAAAGTTATATTAAATTCATTAGTATGTAATAATGTTAAAAGTGGATTGGTAGATTATCATCATTATCCTGCCCTTATCCCAATTTCATTTGGGGTCGGCGCAACGAGTCTTTCTCCTCCACCCTCCCCTATCACACGCCATATCAACATTCCCATTCTAGCCATGTCCTCATTCACACAATCTATCCATCTCTTCTTTGGTCTTTCTCTCCCTGCATTACCATCCACTCTCATATTCATAACTCTTCTCGTTACATGCTCATTCTCTCTCCCCAAAACATGTCCACACGACGACAGCCGCTTTTCTCTCAACTTCTCTATCACTGCAGCAATTATTAATTGTCTGATCAGAAAAAAAAATTCTTTTGAGTATTTTGTGTATTTATACTAACTGCATATCGCACTGGCGAAATACATCTAGCGAAGTGTGGGTGTTAAAATTTTCAGGGAAAAAGGCGTGATGATAATTTAATAGCAGAACTTATTATTAATCCAAAGAGGCGTGAAATTAAGCCAGCAGGGTGGAGGAATTGTGCCAGCTTCTCCTAGTAGCATTCTTCACATATGAAATTACTAAACAAAGATAGACAGATTTTCACGTGACTCAAGTAACGAGTACTAAAAGTTCATTAGCATCTTCCACGTCCAAGCCTATTAATGGATTAGTTTAATTGAAGTGATTGATACTTCCCTAAGAGGACTCGGCTAACGAGGTCGGCTCGACGGAAGAGTGCGGTGTTCATTACGAGAGACAGACTCGAAGTGATTGAGTTAGATATATAAATGGTTGCGATATTATATTACAAAACTTTTTAAACATGAAAGATTATATTTTCATTATGACCAAAGAGACATTCATTCCATTTTCATTTGACGACCTCCGTGGTCGGGTGGTCTGTATGGGGGCAGATGTTTGGGTGATGAATTTTCAGGCATTTGTTCTCCAGTCTTGGATGTTTATATATATTAATATATAATCAGAGTATTTATATGTATTTATCTATTAAATATATTTATCCGTCATCCAGTGTCCGCCCAAGCAGCATTAGTTGCTTCAAATGGGGCTAGTTGATAGGTGTGAATGTCTGAGGATATTTATTTATTTTAAACTCAATGGCTGAAGAATAGTATAAAGAGTCTATATTCGTAATTCTTAATTCCTTTAAGAAGAAATATAAATTTGCGCACACCGCCACAGTGGTGTCCTTTTTGCTTTTAAGCATATTGAACCGCTACTAAAATCATTACACAAGTTAAAATTTATGTAATGAAATTTTATGTCATACGAATCTAATAATTAATGAAACAAAGAATGAGAATAATATAAGTAACAGGAACAATTATCCAAATAAATATAGCTATAAACTGTTGTAATATGGTCAACGGTGACCACTGCCCATCTGTGTGGGCCGTATGCTTGTTTGACACCCTGGTGGTATAAAAAAAAATATCCATATAGGTCAATTAAATTTACTAATATACTTATTATAAAAATCGTACCATCAAAATTAAACAGTAATAATCTAGAACATTTTAGCTAATGTCACTAACCAATTTTCCAACAAAATTGAAGTACCAATTTAATAAATATGCCAGTGATATAATTTCCATTTTAATTTCGAATATGAAATTTCGTTATAAATTTACGTCAGCAATAATTAATTCATCGTACACCGATAAAAAGGTTACTTATTAAAATCTGAATTTCGGGGTTGAGCACGGTGCTTCGGGACGCTGCATGTAATTCTCGCGATTTTTTACAATTTCAGACAGGTTCACTTGATTTGTGGCCACGGGTATCCGCATAAATCTTTCTTTTTGCCTTTTTTCTCCACTTCGGTTTTGGGTCAAGCTACAAGCGTACGATTTTAATATTAAAACTGTTAGAATAATGGAAATCCGTTTTAAATAGACATAGTTTTATGAAATGCTTAATTATAGAAAAAAAATCTTGATGAGCGGGAAGTTTATGGTCGGCGTGTACGCACGACCGAGCGGCACAGTGACATGTATTTGAAATGTATTCGAATGTATCCAATGTATCCGAATGTATACGAAAGTATATTAAGTATCCGAAAGTATCTAAAATAATCCAAGAATATCCGAAAGTATTCAAACAAGCAACTCTATGATTTATTTGGAAGCGGCGCACGCACTACTTGGGTTTTGCATACAGTTGCTTGTAATTTTAGTCACGTGGTCGCATAATCTAGACCCTTATCAATGAGTAAGGCTTATGGAGTCATATGGATCGAATAAAGTATTTATAACAGTTAAAATAACTATACTAAACAATCAAAGGAATCAAATGACTAGTTGAAGAAGCTATTGTCAAAACTCCAGTGATTAGTTAAACTATACCGTCAAAATACAAATAAATAAAAAACTCTCTTATGGATAAGGCTATGATTGAACTCTTGTTACATAGATCTTAAGAGATCTGACCTGATCTGAGATCAGATCTGAGATCAGATCTGACCTGAAATAGACACATAAAATTTTAAAAAAATTTTAACCAGTACCAGCTTAATATTTACCACGCTAGCTGACAGATTTCTGTAAAACAATATTTTAACAGTTACCCCAAAAAATTATCACCATCTCTTATGACTTGATCCACACCTATAGGTTTTCTTCTTTGTTCAGAGTGGCGCACGGGTTTATTATTAAAATGTTATTAGAGGTCGAAGATGCTCTAAAGCTTGTGTGACAGAGTACATTGTTTTGGCTTTAGTTCCGAAACAGGCTTTATGATGACATCATATTTGTTATACTGTAACACGTCTTTGAATAGCTGCTTTCTTATCTTATTTTCTTATTAGTGTCCAGGTATTTTTAAGAATATTATAAATATATAGAATTTTATAAAGAATATTATCAGGGTAACCGCGAGAACTCTAGTACCTCTAATGAACGTATCTATTGATTGATATTTTTTGATTAATTTTTTCTCTTTCACGTAGTATTGTAAAATGTTAATGACATTCATAAGCATGCGCTAAGACGCATCTTAACTGAATAAATGATTTTGAATTTTGATTTTTTTCATAACATTCACTAAATGAACGTAAACATTAATATAATTGTTATTTTATCAATAATATAGAAATCGACCCTGAAATACATAAATAAAAATACTAATATCAACTGCAACCAGGGGTGTGAACATCTACATTTCATCTAATGTTGTGGAATTCGTCTACTAATCTGTCTAAATTTCGCTTTACCTTGACTTTTAGGTGTAATAAATAGTTAAATAAATAAATATACGAAAACAAACAGTAACACTTCTTTTGATATTCTTTTTTACTCATCGACTTAGGGCGAATTCGACCATATTGAGATTAGTAACACGAGAATAGTAATACCAAACTGAGCTGCAACGATTAGTCGAATCTGCCCTGTGTCGATCGAGACATTGACACATTCGTGCGCGAAAAACTGCGTATTCTGTTAAAATAATATAACTCGCGTGTAGCCAAACATGAAAAACCAAGAATAGCTAATCGGCTCCGCCCTTAGGGCAGATTCGACCAATCGTTTCAGCTCAGTTTGGTATTACTATTCCCCTGATACTAATCTCAATTTGGTCGTATTCGCCCTTAATCGTAGAGCCAGTGCACTCGTCGAGAAGACAAATTTTAAAGAAAATTTATTCATCGTTACAATAATTAAATCAGACTTACCAATATTGCCCATTGACTTCACTCATATATACATAACATTGGTATCAAAACCAAAATCACATTTACGTTCGTACATAAAATGACCCCAGCCACCATTAAGGTGCGTTTTCATTGCAATAATGCCTCGTTAATGGCAATTATGGTGGACAAAATAAATTCGCAGGTAATTTCGTGAATGGTTGTAATTTTATTTTACGCAGGGTAAAGTAGAAGAACAAATTGAGAGTTGGTTTAATTTGTTATTTTCATAATTATTACTGAGTCTTATTTATAATAAAAATAATAATATTTTATTTCAGAAGAAAGATCCATTTAATGTTAGTAGGTACACTTAAATAACTATGTTAGTAGTGATTAATTAAAAAAATAAACAATACAAGATCTTTATTCAATTTCAATTTAGATATTTTTTGGATCCACGCATATGCTGCTGGATCCAATGCTTTTGAATAGGACAGTCAGGTCAGTCAGGGGGTCGGCGGGGGGGAGGGAATGTTTGTGTGATGAATACAGGCATTTGTTCTCCAGTCTTGGATGTTTTATATTGGGTCCTTACCTATGAAATTGGTGTTTTTATTCTGTCTTAGCAATTTGTCCGTAACTATTAAGTTTCAGAAGATTCTTATAAAATAATTGCCTCTTCTAAAAATAGACCATATATTATATTTGAGCTCGTATTATTTAATTTGATAATTTTTTGTAAGTTTAATTGTGTTAAAATTACACACAAAGACAATTATTTTTAACTGCCTCCCGAATACATCGTTTGATTTGCATTAACATAAAAACGATGAATAATTTTTGTCAAGCGTATTCACACACATATTGCTAAAGCTTGTCTAATGATACGTGTCAAATATTATTATCTCTGGAATTGTCGTTGTGAAGAAAAGTGATAAAATGTTAGTATGTAAAATGCAGACATCCCCAAAATCTCCATACAAAAAACCAATTTCATAGGTAAGGACCTAATATATGTATTGTACATTTTCTTTTTTATATGTACTCGTATATATGAGTACCTTTTAAATATAATATATTTATCCGTCATCTAGTATCCGTGACACGTAACAACGAAGCATTAGTAGCTTTAAATGGGTCTAGTTGATAGGTGTGAATGACTAAAGATATTTATTATTTTTTTATTGATCAACTCAAGCATCAACAAACTATCTAACTTTGTAATTAGTCAGGTCATTATTAACAGCGTGCTTCTTCTCTCATCGAAACTAATACCTTAATATAGGATCTTTGATTCTATGACTAAAAACATACACTTAACCAATAATTGAAATTTAAAATAAATACGGATATGAAAAACCCGTGTGATACTTTTACAGTATTTTATTGAACAAAAAATACAACAGATTAAAAGAGTAAATCTTTTTTAAATTTTTTTGGCAACATAAAAATTGACGATAAAATACTCTCATAATAAATAGTATGAGTGTATTTTTTCCGAAACAATAACTCAGTCCCAGTTTATCCCAGTAATAAATTCGAAGGACCGATTTAACTGTCGCAAAATAATGGGGGAAATTTTCAATCCAATGTTTTCTTACTGGGAACATAGTTTATCTTTTAAACGACCTAAGTTTTTTACAATTTTCTGGTAAGATGTTGATGTAGACGTGCAAGAAAGTAAGTCTTCAGAAACTTTTGACTTTCAAATTGTATTTAGTTTTAAGTGTTTTCATACTTTACAGTGGAGAATCTTAACCGTGACTTCGCTCGCGCGATTGCTTTCGCCAGTCTTGTAATGAGGTTGTTGAAGGCTCTACCTACCCCTGCGGGTATGGAGGCTTGTTGATAAGTTTGGTCGTAGTTACATCCGTTTAATTAAAATTTCATTATCATAACACAAATTTTTACAAAGGTAAAAGAACGATACAACAAGGAGGGATGATCAATTACAAACTGAATTTATTATTTCATGCTAGCTTTACTGTTTAATTATTAAAAAAGTTATATTTCTGTTTTGCTTTTTTTTTAATTTAGATTGAGTCTGCCAACCATTGTCCTAATGAAAAATCACTGAAGATATGAGAAAAAAAGAAGTGGATTCTGAGCTGATAAGCGAGAGAGGAGACTGGGAGAGGAAGACATGTTGTCCTGAGCTCACTTTATGAAAAGAAAGTGCAAGAAGAAGTAATGAAGAAGATGTCGTGATAAGGGTGATTCAAAATTCATATACAGCGTAGATATGTTAAAAATGACGATCGTTGCGACTTACAAAAAAAGGTTGAGTTCACTAGAGTACGTTGAGTTCACCTTTACAAAATTATCAAGCAGAGGAATCAAATTTCAAATACATTAAATAAATTAGAGCACTGCTATGAATGTATGTATCAATCATAGACAAGAACCGAATGCTCATACAGTATTAGTGTAGCGCATCAATCAAATAGTTTATTTTTAGATTTATTTTTAATCGAGTGTATCATAAGGTTGATATTCGCTTGTTTATTTAAATAAACTTTGATACTGTTTAATTGTTAAATTGTCTCTACGCTTAGTTTGTAATATAATTTTTATTTCAATACAAAATAACGAAGTAGTTTCCGTTATGGTGTTCATTTGAATAATGTTTTTAGTCAATTGTTGCGATTCTATATTTTTATCGATAACGTTCATATAGTCTCTCACAATAGCATTATCAACAGTATTACTTACAAGTATAAACATTGTATAACAGTTCTAAAGTACCTAGATATTTATGTACAGTGGTCTGGTTTGGTCATTCCCTTTTTACGAAGCTACTTTCTAAAAGTGGAAGTGTGACAATACATATCCCATGGCGCTTTCCGAAACCGAAGGTTAAATGGGTACATTCAAATGGGTACAAAACGAGAACGTAGCCAATTACACCGTATATGTGGTGAACGTTATACAAAAATGATAATACATTGATTAGTTTGACCCAGTCATGACACACGATTATTGTGTTTTTTTTTGTTCGCATGGAACTGGGAATTTATCTATGTATGGGACAAATTCTATTCCGTACTCTCCAAATTACACGGTTTATATATTATTTTAAAGTTATGTTATAAAAGTGTGCTTATTTCCTTAGAATAGACCACAAGAGATGAAATAATATATTATTATGATGAACTAAAAACTAAATAAACAAATGAATTATCACACTTAAATTGCGATTTGTCGACGTAGGAGCAGTATTAATGCTTATAAATAAATTAAGATAACGCAGAATCAATTATAGGGTTTATTTCAAATTAGTTTCAAGCCACAACAAAATAAGAGTCACACTCCGGCGTGAATTTAAATGATGACTCAATGTGCCTTTATCTAACGAAGGCGTGAATAATGAGTCAACGCTGGGAACCAATCACAAATAAAAACTGTACCCCTTATAAAACTAACAAAAATAGCAAAATCTGAATGAATCTACCTAAAACATGACATAAAAATTAATACTTCCATTAGAAAGACCCGATATCGAACACCAGAAAATCCGGTCTAAAAAACTAGAGGGAAGGATATGCGTTCAATCTTAAAGTCCTGAATCGCGCTTATAAAGTTCTTCTAGGAGAACGGTATATAAACAAGTTACAATGTAACTCTGTCGGTCCTCCTTTGAGTTCCTTCGTGGACCGACCCGCTTTGCTATGATATCCTCATGGGTCGTTGCGGTTCCAGCCTTCGGGCGCTATTGGCACCCGGCATATCTATGCCATAACGTAGAACCGGTTCATCCGGCACATAAGATCCATCATCTTGATAAAACCGCCCCTCCTAAGGGCAGTTTGGCGTCCGAGGCGCTGTTCCGAGCGGTCCGTCACAGGCGATCAGCTCAAGCGGTGAGGGTTTTCACCCTCGTGCTGAGAGATGGGTGCACACGTCTAGAAGCACGCTTGGAAAACGGAAAGGAGCTCAAAGGAGGTACCCGCAGACTTTATAACTGCGACAAAAAAATCTCCCAAAATCTCTCAAAATATATCAAATAAAACTGTGAACTATTATTATCTAGTTCCCCTTTTTTTTGATTGCTTGGTTTTTTTTGGTTATTTTACTTAAAAGAAATGCGGCGGCTCAAGTGGCTCATTAAAGGAATACTAACAATCCATATCTTCCATTGGGTGTCGTAAAAGGCGACTAATAGACTTAGAATTGCACAACCATCCAATAGCTTATTGCGGCGACGGGCTCACCACCTGTCACGCTGAGTGACTTTAAAATATTTATTAAGTTTTTTGTTAACTTTGTTCATATTTTGTCTTTTTAACACTTTTCTAACTACAACAAAAGAAAGAACCTACCTATCATGCGTAAGGGTCAGTTTTTTGATCCATGGTCAGGTTGACCAGTAGATTAAAATATGGAGCAATGGCGAAAACGTATAATGTCGTGATAGTGACAGCTTGTCAAAAAACTCAGTCTTGTGCTTATTGTTAAATTTGCGATGAAAACCCGAAGCAATATGCATCAATCGGAATTTCGGACCCTTGTACTAAATATTATACGAATAAAACATTATTTTCTTAAGGGTGTCATTTAAATGGTTAGCAAATATTTCTTATTTTGGTCAGCAAAAAAATACAATTGGTCACCTAATGCAACTTATGGGCAGCAGATATTTCTAATTTGTCAGCAAAATAACTGTTGTGATTAATATATGCTTCGAAGTAATAAATACACCGTGGTTGATTAAACATTAATTGGGCAGCAACTAAGGAGCAGCAGATATTTCAATTTTTTTAGCAACATGACTATTTGAGCAGCCACTCAAATGTTTTCTCTGTTTAAATATGTTTTGATGACACAAAAACATTGTTGTTTTATGATCCAATCATAAAAAATCTTAATCTAATATCTATCAGAATTCTTTTCCTAGGAGTTAATCCTTGATCCTTCATTATTCCTTTACGGATATAGATTACATACATTTCCGGTAACATATATATTGCTGCCCAAATAATCATTTTGCAGCTGAACTTCTTATTTTGCTTTCCTTAATTTGCCGCCCAAATAATTATATTGCTGACAAAATATTTATTTGCTGCCCAAATGATTTTTTGGCTGACCTTGTTGTTGCTGCCCACATAATTAAATGACTGCTCAATTAATTACTTCCCTTTTTATTACTTTTAATATGAGTCGTCTATCGAACATCGAGCATAAATATCTACTGTTTAATAAAATTGGCAGATAACAAAAACCTCATTGATTTTACTCAAGTGGATATAAAAAGGACAGATGCGTCTATATGAGTGCGATTTTACGAGTGCTTTACAATAACGCTATTGACTTCGCGCCGCGGTCTTTCGCTTGCAATCATTGTGATGTAATGATAGTAAAAAAATACTAGCTATATCTCTGAGTTACAGCCAGCTTCATATATATTGACGACTCAACTTAACTTTGACCTTTGATTTCATGTTAGAACAATCTTATTATCGCTTTTGCTCGTGTTATCATTGACCATCCTTGTATGATATTATATAGATGATAAGTTGTACAATAAAAGATAAACCAGGCGAATAATATTAAAAGGCAAATTCCATTTCAGTATCTTTCATCGCTGTCTCTGTTGTGATCAGAAATAATCATTGCAGATAGTCAATATAATGTATTTTATCTCAAACGACGTCAAAGCGACATTCAAAAGCCATTTCACGGTAAAGGGCCTAAGGACCAGAATCAAATCAAATCAAATCAAAAATAATTTTATTTCATAGGCCAAGTTCGGCACTTAAAATCGTCAACATTTTACAATATTATGCATTTTACAAATAAATAGTTTATTATAAATTCTTTTAAAACTACAGTATTAAATTATACCATTGTATTAAACTTTGTTACCGCGAGCGCTTGTGACAAGTACATCCACAGGACAGTACAGGTACTTCGTTGACTGTGGTTGTAATCGATACAAGCGGCCGGATTCCGAGAGTAAGGCTTTTCATGAAAAGAACCCGGCAAGAAACTCATGAGCCACTTTTTTAAATAGCCAATCATAAAAATTTTTAATCAATAAATTATGCAAGCAAAAGCTCACTTTTATCGATACAAATCTTTATTTCAACAACACTATGGTGGGTTGAATAACTGAAATTTTATTCATAGACCTGGGGATTATTCGAAAGCAATTTTCGTTGTTACCATAAATTAGTAGTCTGTAGCCGTCTCTCAGCTGAGTCGTGACCGAGTCACTTCATTAAAAAAAGACTGTTAAGTTCTTTTACAGTTTTTGCTTCACGTGACACAAAAAATGGTTATTTCAGCGGGTTAATAAAAAAAGGGGCGCCACATCCCTTTGCAACCCTTTTCAATGACACAAGCCTGCCTTCTTACTCTTTTTATAAAATTATTGCATTGACGGTACCTTTATTTGTATGAAGGTTCCTATTTATGAATTCCATATACAATTTATCGTTCGGTCATAAACAGTATTCGTATAAAGTATTCGGAAAACTTAAAGTTCACCGGAAGCGGAAAAAGATCAAAACACAAGACGCCGCGAATGCGCTGTTAAGAGTGCCACCTGAAGAGTTATTTATGTTATAAAATGACGATTTTAAGTGCTATGTATGGCCTATGAAATAAACTTATTTTTGATTTTGATACAGTAATGAATCAGGTGGTAAGAAACCAAATAACATTACCTGGAACAATCTATATAGCGTAGACTTCATAACCAACATAATTATTGGTATATCTGTAAGTGATTTCTAAAACTCCCAGGCGCTTTCGACGCAGGTACAAGGAAAGTGGTTTTTATATATCTTTCAGATACTTTATATCCCACTTTAACATCTAAAGGATATATTCGGAATGTGTGGTGCGAAGAGATAAGTCGCGGGGTGAAGAGAGCTACTTGGCAATAGCTTTGAAACATACTAGATATACTTAAATAATTTAGGTTTAATATGCAGTCTGTTTAACTAATCTCTTGTTATTTCTTTTACAGGCAGCGATAGCCGAATTAGGAAAGATGGCTCTTCTCGTGCAAGAGGTATCTGGATCGACCCTCACTGCCTGTCACGGAGTTTGAATAAAACTTATGTAGATTAAATTCGATAAGATTCATTTATTTCATTTCGTTTCAACACAATAACATGATAAATAATTTTAAAATGCATTGAAAAAAATTATTATCAAAAATAAAAAAAATAATGATTATTATTGCATACTGGCAACTTATCTAAATACCTAATGTATACAATAAAATAAATTTGGTTATAAGTAATTTCAATAATGCACACATAATGAAATTATAATGTCTGTAAATAAAACATGATTCATTTGTGTAAATTTAAATAAAATATTTAAATCTTATAATAAATAAATATCCTCAGACATTCACACCTATAAACAAGCTCCATTTTAAACAATACTGCTTGTGTTACGGAAACTAGATGACGGATTAATATATTACATATAAATATTCTGAAAATCTGTCGCCATAGGGGATCGAATCCAGAACCTCTTGAGAAGGCGAGGGCATCACTCGATCACGGAGGTCGTCAATTTAAAATAATTATTCGCCAATGGTTTCATTCTTCAACTCGGACGGTAGACACCACTCAAATTGGTAACAGGCACAGTAATAATTACGTCCTCTGCCTATATACGTTTCACATCGAGAAACACAGGAGGGTTGGTGGGTGCAAACGGCTGGAATAGGGAAGATTTCGAGATCACAAGGTTTTGGTCACCCATACACGGCCTGACCATGGCGAAGGTAGCTTTCTTTTCGGTCAAAGCCAAAGTGCACTGACCACTACGCCACCGAGCATAGTAATATTAATTCCATATTGATTTTTTTATTCTTACTCCAGTTTTTATTTGCAAGCAGCAAAACAACACTTTGAATAATTTAATTGAATTATGTACTGTTATTACATACTAATTAATTGACTTTTTAATGAACAACTACCCACTGTTTCACATTACAAAAATATTGTTAAATACATAAAACACAGTTTAATGGAATCTATTAAAAGTAATGTTGATTAAATCGTAAAATTTCAAACTACAAACTCCTTTAACAACCCTGCCAAATTTCCATTGGATTCCCGTAAAATTTCACATAATATTTTTAAGGCGTGCGAATTCCGTTTTCCCTACGAAATATTGAAAAGACGAAAAAATTTTTAGCAAGTCAAAGCATCAGGGGGAGGTATCGTTGCGTGCCTACAAGAGTGCTTGTAAACATTTAAAGGCTGTATAGCTATTATTTATATATATTTCATTTTAATTTAAATAATAATAAAAATTGTTTAGTTAATATTTTATCACTTGTTCATTAGTGTGTTTTTTTAAGATTAAGCGTATTAGTTAATGCATGTTGTGTCTGCCTATATTTGTTTTTACACTCTGCTTATAATGTATTTATCATCTAATGTATGTTTACTAATGTTGTTGGTGTGAAAATGTTGGTAAACCTAATAAAATAAATAAATAAAGGGAGATAATTTATTAAGCGTTTATTGCTGCTGTAAAATTCTTTAGATTTAGAAAAAAATCTATTACAGATAATGCTACGACAGTCACACTCTATTTAGCTTAGATATTTACACAAGAAAGGCTACTTTTATGGTATATTTTTTTTCGAGATGATTAACGCCGCTTACAATGAGGTAGACAGTTGCTTGCTTCTTTGATGTTTGATTGATTTGATTGATTGATTACCATTGGCTAAAAAGCGCTATTCCGTAGTGGGCTAAGATCTCCGAAAATCAAACGACAATGATGGCGTAGTAGGTACAACTGACAAAGTTCATCCTATGATGGGGCCGCTTTTGGGTCGTACTCCTGAAATTTTCTGGTAGCCTATAGGGTGAGCTGTGGGTGTCTACACCTTTGCCTTACTCCGGGGACACTAGCGCGTTGATATGTTATGTGATTTTACCGTGAGTGACCCCGCACGCAAAAGTTAGTACCAATCAAAACATACACAAAAAGCTAGCATGGTTTCTTTTTCAAGGCTATAATTTAGCCTAAATTACGTTGAAAACTTAGATACAGTACTCGTTAAGCATAGTTATCTCGATATATTGAGTTAGATTGAACACTAGTGAGGTTTGAAACTGCAATGTTGTGACGAGGTGAATTCCGATGTTAAAATAAAAACCCGGAAATGATGGTACTTATTGTATATTTATTAAACAAAGGCACAAGTGAAACAATTTATAAAAAGGTAAATAACACAAATCACTGAACAACTGGGCTTTGGTAAAGTTATTTGAACATTTAAAGTAATAGTTTTATTAACAATAATATATTAGTACCTTAGCTATAAAATTGCTGTTTTGTATGGAGATTTTGGGGAATTCTGCATTTTCCATACTAATTTTTTTTCAGTTTTAATCTCAACGACAAATCCAAAGATAATAATATTTGGCATCTATCATTAGACAAGCTTTAGTAATATGTGTAATATCACACTTCATAAAAATTATTTATCGTTTTTAAGTGAATGCAAATAAAATGATGTATTCGGGAGGCACTTAAAAAGAGTTGTCTCCGTGTCCAATTTTAACACAATTTCACTTACAACAAATTATCAAAACAAATCAAAAGTCAAAAAATATAGTCTGTTTTTAGACGAGGTAATTATTTTTTAGGAATACTCTGAATCTTAATAGTTACAGGCAAAATACTAAGAGAGAAAAAAACACCAGTTTCATAGGTAAGGACCCAATATATTGTAATTATAAAAAAGGAATAAAAATTGGAGATTAAAACAATGAAAAAAGGGACATTTGCCTAATTTAAAAATAGAAACAAAGAGAAAATGGCCAGAGAAGAGCGCATTAAGAGCAAAGAGTCGCTAATACTGATAAGGCGCCTCGTTACAATGTATGCTAATAAGTTTTATTTTGCTTGCATTGTTTTCGTACGAAAATTGAACTTATAAAATGCATGAATTTGGCGCTCTGTTTAACATTCTACTTAATATATATATATTAGGTCCTTACCTATGAAATTGGTGTTTTGTATGGAGATTTTGGGGATGTCTGCATTTTACATACTAACATTTTATCAGTTTTCTTCACAACGACAAATCCAGAGATCCTTATTTGGCATGTCGACAAATCCATATTTGGCATGTATCATTAGACAAGCTTTAGCAATATGTGTGTGAACACGCTTGATAAAAATTATTCATCGTTTTTATGTTAATGCAAATCAAATGATGTATTCGGGAGGCAGTAAAAATAATTGTCTTTGTGTCTAATTTTAACACAGTTAAACTTACAAAAAAATATCAAATTAAATAATACGAGCTCAAATATATGGTCTATTTTTAGACGAGGCAATTATTTTATAAGAATGTGTTGAAACTTAATAGTTACGGACATATTGCTAAGACAGAATAAAAACACCAATTTCATAGGTAAGGTACCCAATATATATATTTTTAATAGTTTTAAGTTCCATAATATGCAGTGCCCTTGCAGGGTGTCACGTGCACAATTGTTATTTTGACCATCTTATGTAACGGAGTCACCGTTACATAAGCATGATGAATAAATAAAAATAAATAAAAAAATTATACTCGTTAGCATATATGCTTTTGAATGCAATTAAAAAAATTAAAGAGTTCTTGAATCATTTGTGGACTTAACCAAACTCCCTGAGTTCCACAATATTAAAAAGGTAATAAACAGGTAAATGTACCCGTTGTATAGAATTTCCTAATAAAAAAATATCTTGGACTAAATATTGGGTCCTTACCTATGAAATTGGTGTTTTTATTCTGTCTTAGTATTTTGTCTGTAACTATTAAGATTCAGAGTATTCCTAAAAAATGATTTCCTCGTCTAAAAATAGACTATATTTTTGAGCTCTTTTGATTTGTTTAGATAATTTGTTGTATGTTTAATTGTGTTAAAATTGGACACAGAGACAACTCTTTTTAAGTGCCTCCCGAATACATCATTTTATTTGCATTCACTTAAAAACGATAAATAATTTTTATGACGTGTGATATTACACATATTACTAAAGCTTGTCTAATGATACATGCCAAATATTATTATCTCTGGATTTGTCGTTGTGAAGAAAACTGATAAAATGTTAGTATGGAAAATGCAGAATTCCCCAAAATCTCCATACAAAACATCAATTTCATAGGTAAGGACCTAATAATAACAAACGTCACGTTCACGTCAATCACGTTTCTTCTTCCCGATAGGGTAGGTGGAGATGAATTAGTGACTACCGATTCAAGCTTATTCAGCTCCATTTTATATACGATGCTTACGCGGCTGAACAGACGCGGAAAGCTGAACCAGCTCGATACAGTGTGTGTAGTTCCTAGCGCGCCCATACTTTGGCAGTAATTTCGTATTTCGGGATTTAAACAGGCTCGCCACTGGGTAACCTAACATATCGGGCGAAATGTGGATGCTTAACTCCTCTGCCTACCCCTTCGGGGAAAGAGACGTGATGGCATCTCATGTTGTATGTGTTAGATAACACAGGAAGCAACCTGACTTGTACCGGATGGTTCGCAGTGAATTATTGTGTTGAATTCCATCCACCATTGATGGTTCGAAGGAGACCAAAACGATTAAAAAATAACAAAAACAAAGGAATCTACGAAAAAAACTGAACCAAACAATCTTTACAACCCCAGAAGATTATAAAATAAAAAGCGGATGTTTTATTCCAAATTGGACTATTAATTCATGGTTTACGGTTCAGTTTTAATTGCAGTTTAAACTGAACTTTCATTAACTCTTTGGGTATGACATCAAAGAGCCACTGTTAACTTTATGCTGTCCAAATAGATTTTAAATTTAAACTTCGATGAAGTAAATTTTTCGCATGTTAAGACTTCGCCTTTGCTTTACATTCTTCTGTTATAACGACCATGTTTTTAATTAAAGTTTTTTATTATTTGCTGATTGTGTATGCGAATCGACTTGGTTAATATTAGCTGGAAAGTTCCGTCTTCAAACATTTGTTTTTGCTTTGTGTAAAAGTATAGAATAAGTTAATGTAGACTGTTGAGATTGCGAATAGTAGAATAGAAAGTTTTCTGTTACAAATATTTAATTCAATTCTTATATACAGTACTCATTGAGGCAGCAGTAGCCGAGTTTCGAAAGACGCACTACTCGTTCAAGGGGTTGCAGGTTCGATCCCACCGCCCTTTACCACTGAGTATGAATAAAATTGAAGTACAGTTGATTATAAATAACGCTTGCCTCACAATGTGCCTGGTGCACGGCAATAGGCTCGCCACCTGGGAACTTAACAAATCTGGCAAAATGTGATCGTTGACACCTTTTCCTACCCCTTCGGGGAAGGAGGTGTGATATTATCTTATGTAAATTTTTGCCAAATTACATATTAGGAATAAAAATATTAATCAAATTAACGATTATCCACATCCAGTTTAAGTGGTATGTGCATTATATGATATTGGGTGTTATTTAAAAGGTCAGCAAAATATTCGAATTCGGGTCAGCAAAAACTACAATTAGTCAGCTAAAATAAACTATTTGGACAGCAACTTAAATGTTTTCTCTGCTGCCAAATTGTATGTTTTATATGTTATCATTTTTTAAAGACCCTTAACAATAATATTTATAATATCTACTCAATTGAGACGAAGCGACGATAGACATGAATATTGTTTTTATGGGTCATAAAAAATAACCTTAACCTAATATCTATCAGCATACACTTCCTAGGAATTAATCCTGGATCCTTCATTGATCCTTTTCCTAGATTTTATTCATTTCCGGTAACATATACTATACTACTGACTAAATAATTATTTTGCAGTTCATTGAATTATTCCGCTGATTATTTTGCTGCCAAAATAATTATTTTGCCGGTGAAATAATTATATTGCTGACAAAGTATTTGTTTGCTGTCCAAATGATATTTCGGCTGCATTGCTGAACAAATAATTAAATGGCTGCCCAATTACTATCACGTTTTATCACGCCCAATTGTCAAATTGCATAGTACCTACTTTGACAGTTGAACTTTACAAAACCCCGATATGCAGTGTTCAAGCTTAGAGGGCTGGAGAAGTCAATGTGTTACTGTTCCCCAAACAAACATATCTACCCCTTCCGGGATTCGAAGTCGGAACCTCAGAAATGGTGACAACTTAGAACGGGCTTAACTACAAACTACTATGCCACGGAGGTTGTCGAAAAGAAATCAATCTCAATATGAAATCCATGCTTTTATACATGACAGGAAGGGGTGGATTTTGGCGCCTTCATGGATAAATATTGTTGGTTAATACCTCAGATTTGAAAGATATACATACATACATTGTTTATTTTTGTAATTTGCACAGTTATACTTCTCTCGCTTAAGGATGACCATAGAAAATCATAGAGAGAAACAATAGAGAAAGATCAAGTAGTCATAGATAATACTAATAAATGTTGACGTCTATCTGATGAACACAATACAGCGCCAAATTTAAACAAGTTCACAAATATCCCGCCATTTTCTAATTGTGCAAGAATGAGAATTGAGTTAGGTTTTAAAAGAGGAGCCGTTGTTTTACCAAAAGCTTAAACTTCTATAATAAATGGTTATCAAACAGCCACATCTTGATAGATTACCACAGTTATTTTATCGATTGTCACAAAAAAGTCCACCTAAAGACCCTTTCAAAAATACAAGGAAAACACTAAATTCTAATTCTGAAATTAACTGAGAACAAACTCCGGCGAACGCTGGCTCCAACCCAAGTTTGAACAAAAAAACGCCATCTGAATTTCAGATGTGAGACATCTACGTTACCAAAATGTTTCGCTGCCAAATTATCGGACAGCTAACAAGCTAAAGTGTGCTTTATGCGCGCCGCAAAGGGGCTGTGTTGAATGTAAACGTGTTTTGGTAATTGGTTAAATGCTCAATGCTCTTCTGACACAGTGAATAAGAAAGAAGTATTTTCTTTTTCATTGTTATTTTAAATTTTCTTTCGATAGGTTTGTAACACCGTCAGATCATCGGTCCTCTTGATGGGTAGATTTTCTACGTAACGATGAAAAGCAATGGGAAGGCGCTGGTACGATAGGTATCCCCCACCTTACGACCACTTGAGAACCTTTCCGCCTAGGCAGTCGCTAACGCAGCGAGCAAGTACTCTGACAATAACTACTTGGGGCTCGCAATTCTTCGAGCTATTTTTGCTGAATTCAACGAACCTCATTACTTTTGATGCCTGAAAAACTATGTATAGCCCTGTCCATTGCTCTTTAGATAATAGACTTCATGTGAGGTCAATTTTAAACGGTCCAGTCAGTCGTTTAGCTTTCAGGTTAGGAATGTAATCCCAAAACCTTACTTTAAGTCTTATTATTGATATCCCCTTGTCTGTTGATCGGACTCCAGGAGTCCGATGTTAAAAATTACCCATCCTGGAGTCCGATGTAACAATCGGCGGTTATTGTAAAAAATGCTCTTACTGATGTCGAATCTGAATTAATTATTCAATACAAGACATAAGTGGACTAATAATTGTATTAATGATTGTTGTCTATGAGCTTGTGTGACGACACAAGTTTTTATTTATATAATTATGACAAGTAAGCTCTGGGCCTTCACCTCACCTGATGGTAAGTGACGATAAGGCCGAAGGTGCTTCACCTGTAAATCCTCAACAACTGAGGAACTGGCCATTGCTGTGTTCCGGCAATCAGAGGTAAGAACCTCTGATTGCCGGAACACAACAATCGCTTATAACATTGTTATTATGGTGACTAATTTAGGTAAGACGGTGGTAGCTAACTAGGCGGGCTTAGAAGCTCTAGCACCAACCAAACCAATCAGAATAACTTCTGCCCCCATGGAGAATCACAATCACAACACTCGGTGGTGTGAACCACTAGATCAGAGAGGCAGTTGATTATAAGTAGTAATAGTTTTATATAATACTTAAAACTTAGAGGTCTAAAAACACGCACTGTTAACGCGCCCTATAAGATGAAGATGCAAGAAGAAGCGTAACGCAATTGCGCCTATTCGCGTAAAATAGCTCCTAAAATGGCTCACAGTTGAGGGGTATTATAACCTACTACTTGTACGTGTACTATGAGCTTGACCGCATTTTCATTTCCTTCTCCACCCGAGCCCTCGATCACAAACGGACAACATCCTAAGTGCAGGATTCTATCGTCTCCATAAAGGCACCTTGGAGCCAAAGCTTTTTATAAGATTGATCTGTCCTATTATATTAATTGGACGAGGCGGTCAACTAAAACAATTAGCTTCGGTTCTAAAAGGCCTCCAATTGATTTGTGGTTTGCCCACGTAACGGATTAGTTAACTATTATTACTCCAATGAATGAATGAACTAAATTGGATGATGGACTTGGAATCATAAAAAGCCAATTACTTAGGCAAAAGGGCGTATACTTTATTACAACTATCGAGGCTTGGAAAACTTTACGATGTTTAATATTTGGACAAAAAATATGTAATTAGCTATTAATATAAAGTGAATCACGAGATTCTTCTGGTAAATGGGCCGCGTCTGTCTGTAAATGCCTTAACAAGTATGACATAAAAATATAAGCCCACTTAAAACTTTATAGCTACTGTTAAAAGTAGTAATAAAACGCGGAAGAAATAAAATCTTTTATAAAATGAAGTTCATTAAACGATATGTAACGATATAAAAAGCATCATATAATATGAACTAGAAGAGGTTTCTACGGGGTTGATATTGATATAAAAACTGTGAATCAAATACATAATTAATATGTTTTTAAACATGTCACTTTCTTATGTTTTTTTAATTATCAGGTAATAAAAATCTGAACACATTGTTAAACAACCATTACTAATTTTTGCAGACCTTGGTAATTATATGTTTGTCCTTTTTTTAAGTGTAATGATATACTAAAATAAATGTATAATTCGCAATATTTTTCTTTGCAAATGAAGTCATATGTTGACGCTGATAGAGTAATAAATTTGATATTTTACCTGAAATATGGTCTTAGTTTTGTTCCCAACCTTTTGAGACGAAGAGAATTGGGATAAAATATTCAAATGCTTCCGAACGAAACTCGATCCCGCCTGGGACTGCAGGCTTCTATTTATCAAGAGCCGACTACAAGTAGGACAAGTGTGAAAGTGATGTGACGTGTGTATAGTTTGGAAGAGAAATAAATCCTAATCAAGGAGTAGAAAACTGAAAATTATGGTGACTGTTTTCTGACGCGGAGGAATGTTATTGCCGTAAACGAAGTAAGGTGCATTGACTAAATTTGTAAGAGGTCAGCTGCTCTACTCTCTAACTACATTGGATAAGAATTGGGTTTCTGTCATTTCGAACACTTATTTTGAAACTAGTTGTTGGCCACGACTTCGTCCACGGTTATTTATTAAACAAACATTGGTTTACAAAATAAATACAGAACTTTTCAGTACAGTAGTTTTAACTATCCCACGGGAACCCTTTAATTTTCTCTCAAAGTCTCAGCCCGATCGGTTTAAAATTGACAAAGTTTCATACAAACTTTCATCCTCTATTTTATCCCCTTGGGGGTAAAATTAATCAAAATCCTTTCTTAACGGACACCTACGTCATAACATCTACCAGCATACCCAATTTCAGCCCGATCCTTCCAGTGGTTTGGGCTGTGCGTTGATAGATCATTATGTCAGTCAGTCACCTGTGAGTTATATATAAATATAGACGACTACCAGAGGACATGACATTTGACGTGATATCAAATCAAAGTAGACCAGCTGGTGTTTTTACAATTAGGTTTGCCTTTTGTTAAATATGTATAATGTCATTATTGATCCAGGGACCACCACTGACGGTCTACTTCTTAAAAGGTCTACCAACGCTGCGCTTGCCCATAGGTAGCCACCAATCGAGAACCATTCCGCCCCAACGGTCGTTAGTTCTGATCAAAACAAAAAGACTTCCTTAATGCAAATAGTGTTTTTTTATTACCCCTTGGTGGGCACCGCGAACATCGCTGTGCGCAAACAATAGATGTTCTTATATTGTCTCTTTTCGTGCCCGTTGACTAGTTAAATTAAAAATGGGGTTATTTATTTAAGGTGGTTTCATAGGTACGCTGACCGTTCGCCGGTCACGCGCGCACTCTTACACTTACACGGAGCTACTAACATCGTTTCACAGCCACACGCGCGCGCTTATACGTCAAAAATGTATAGAAATCTCACCGGCGTTGTTCGGTTTCTTGTTGGCTAGTCTTAGTCTAAATGAAATCGAAGCTCTAATCTTGAAGACAGGATTTCCGAAATTGACAGCTTGGGGTTTCCATCAACTATTTCAGCATAAATCTTTCAATTTGTAAGGGACAAAGCATTTTAAACTACTAGTGCTGGCTCTAAGAGAAGCCGCAACCTCATTACCATTTCTATGTTAAATACGTCCAAAATTTGGGAGGTGTCACGTTCACCCAGAGAGAGATTCTATCATGGATTTAATTAAATTGGAAACTATGTACATTTCACGGGAGACATGGTGGATAATGTATATTATTCGTATCAATGAGCAAGTAACATAGAAGTACTTATATGTACAGTAATAGTTGGAAGGAATGTTAAGGGAGTTGGTTGGAAGGATGCTTATTGTTATGACAAATGTATGGTCTGTACTGGGTGGTTACTCTGTACTAATGGGGTTTCGTAAGGTTCAAAATAAAACCAGAGAAATTTATTTTAAATCAGTAGCTATTTATTAATATGACCTATTATTACTTAACACCGTGCAGCGCCATCTATTGGCAACTTTTGGAACTAGTTTTTGTATGGGTATTTTTATCCACTATTTGATCTTAAATACTTATGAAGTCGCTTCTTTGACATTGTCTCTTCTTATTAAAAGTAGCTTGATAATTTGTTTAGAATAAAGTTTATTTCCTATCTTATGTTACAATGTTTTATAATCTCTACTAACCATTGAATGTGAGTTTATGATAAAGAATTCCATTAGTTGCTTGTGGCCAGTGTTCTGTTTTTTTATGTACAGTTCAGTACAGTTTCACAGATTTGTGGCATCGTTTTGCTGCACAGGTTAGCAATATTATTTCATTCTCGAATCAGTAATTTCACAAAAGTCCGTTTTCTTTGAAATAGGTCGCAGTTGCCAGTGACCGATCGCGATTTGCCCCTTATTTATTTTACTATATAATGTACACAAAAAAAAATTGAGAATATACAACCCAAAAATAAGAAGACGAGTACAAAAGGTAGGGTTTATTTCTAATAGATACTGAGAAGTAGACTGAGTCGCGTGTACTAAAGAATATATAACCTTGTACGGTCAGCTCTGTGGACTTGCGTCCTTGTGTACGATGTCAAATTTTTATACTCTGTGCACTTTTGTCTATGAAAACGTAACATCATGTCTCACGCCTCAGGTGCGTTAACAGCTACTTTTCCGTCTGTGTATCAGGTGTCCTATTGCCATGCAACAGGCACAATATGTGACGAGCGTTATTCGCAATAAACTGCATTTTTGCGTTTTATTCAAACTCAGTGGCGCGCGCAGCGATGATCTGCACGACGACCGCCTGCACGAACAGTGCCGTCCATCCCATCTTGTGTTTAATAAAGCTATAAAAACCCTCTCATATTTAATATCGCATCATATTCCATTCTAACCCAGAGGCCAAGGCCAACGATTTTAATGCTATCCATCGAGGTGGAACATCCAAGTTTACGAACATTGGCTGAAAGATTTATGATACAGAGAAAATAGGGATGGCTAGTGTATTTATTAACTTTTTTATGTTACATAAGTTTTTTCAGGCTTTCACAGAGTCTAATAGTAATGATTAATGACTTGTATTGATCTGTAAGAAATGTGGTAGCTTTAAGTGGTTCTGTTTGTCAGAAGTGGTTTAATGTCGAGGTTTCATGTAAAAATTTTAATGGAGTACAAAAATAAACATTGAAAAATACGTATTACGAAAACATTCTTATAAACTACCCAAAAAAAGATTTTTAAGAAATTTTCTCAATTTAACATTATTCAATGGTTTTGTAAAAATATTCTTGATGATATTAAGCCGTATAAGGCTTAACCTCTTTGCCTATATTCTTTGTGCAATCTACACTATAGACGAAAACACTCTCTTTGGTTTCTTTGATTCCACGGTACGCTGCGTGTGTCTTGTAAGTGTAATTATTGTTTTATTAGAAGTTAAATTAATTAAAATGATGTTATTAGCTGCCTACGAACTTTTTTTCCTACCCATATTCCTCCCCAAACATTATACAAAATCAATTAGAAAATACTACACGATCAAATAATACTTTCTAGTAAATGAGTCACTCCATGTAGCCAATGACATCCTTAATTACAATATCAAACAAATTTTAATGTCATTTTTCGTAATGTGTATGTGTAATGTTATGTCTATATTATTCCTTAAAACTTGGTTATGATTAAAATCTTTGGTAATAATAGGTCTTTACCTATGAAATCGCCGTTTCATTCTTTCTTAGTATTTCATTCTATTATTATTTTTATTTATTTTTTTTTTTTCTATTAAGTTTCAGAATATTCTTATAAAATAATTACCTCGTCTAAAGACCATATTTTTGAGCTCTTTTGATTTGTTTAGATAATTAGTTGTAAGTTTAATTGTGTTGAAATTGAACACGGATACAACTATTTTTAAGTGCCTCCCGAATACATCATTTGATTTGCATTCACTTAAAAACGATTAATGATTATTATGAAGAGTGATATCACTCATATTGCTAAAGCTTGTCTAATGATACATGGCAAAAACTATTATCTCTGGATTTGTCGTTGTGGAGAAATCTGAAAAAATGTAAATATGGAAAATGTAGACTTCCCTACCTATTATACTTTTTTTTGAATACCAACCAGCTCCAAGACGTTATTGTAAAGTTACTCTTCAGTACTAGCTTATTCCGAATAATGTTTGCCTCACTAGTTCATGGTAACAGGTCCTCTGTTACATGTAGACATAAACATATCAGATGAAATGCGCTTGTTAACACTTAGGCCTACCCCTTCGAGGATACCGACGTTATGTTATTTTAGTATGTACGAGTATGTTACTCTCAAATAGATTGTAGGAATAGGATCATGTAACAGAGAAAATAGGGATGGCTAGTGTATTTATTAACTTTTTTATGTTACATAAGTTTTTTCAGGCTTTCACAGAGTCTAATAGTAATGATTAATGACTTGTATTGATCTGTAAGAAATGTGGTAGCTTTAAGTGGTTCTGTTTGTCAGAAGTGGTTTAATGTCGAGGTTTCATGTAAAAATTTTAATGGAGTACAAAAATAAACATTGAAAAATACGTATTACGAAAACATTCTTATAAACTACCCAAAAAAAGATTTTTAAGAAATTTTCTCAATTTAACATTATTCAATGGTTTTGTAAAAATATTCTTGATGATATTAAGCCGTATAAGGCTTAACCTCTTTGCCTATATTCTTTGTGCAATCTACACTATAGACGAAAACACTCTCTTTGGTTTCTTTGATTCTACGGTACGCTGCGTGTGTCTTGTAAGTGTAATTATTGTTTTATTAGAAGTTAAATTAATTAAAATGATGTTATTAGCTGCCTACGAACTTTTTTTCCTACCCATATTCCTCCCCAAACATTATACAAAATCAATTAGAAAATACTACACGATCAAATAATACTTTCTAGTAAATGAGTCACTCCATGTAGCCAATGACATCCTTAATTACAATATCAAACAAATTTTAATGTCATTTTTCGTAATGTGTATGTGTAATGTTATGTCTATATTATTCCTTAAAACTTGGTTATGCTTAAAATCTTTGGTAATAATAGGTCTTTACCTATGAAATCGCCGTTTCATTCTTTCTTAGTATTTCATTCTATTATTATTTTTATTTATTTATTTTTTTTTTCTATTAAGTTTCAGAATATTCTTATAAAATAATTACTTCGTCTAAAGACCATATTTTTGAGCTCTTTTGATTTGTTTAGATAATTAGTTGTAAGTTTAATTGTGTTGAAATTGAACACGGATACAACTATTTTTAAGTGCCTCCCGAATACATCATTTGATTTGCATTCACTTAAAAACGATTAATGATTATTATGAAGAGTGATATCACTCATATTGCTAAAGCTTGTCTAATGATACATGGCAAAAACTATTATCTCTGGATTTGTCGTTGTGGAGAAATCTGAAAAAATGTTAATATGGAAAATGTAGACTTCCCTACCTATTATACTTTTTTTTTAATACCAACCAGCTCCAAGACGTTATTGTAAAGTTACTCTTCAGTACTAGCTTATTCCGAATAATATTTGCCTCACTAGTTCATGGCAACAGGTCCTCTGTTACATGTAGACATAAACATATCAGATGAAATGCGCTTGTTAACACTTGGGCCTACCCCTTCGAGGATACCGACGTTATGTTATTTTAGTATGTACGAGTATGTTACTCTCAAATAGATTGTAGGAATAGGATCATGTAACAAGTGTTCCGTGCAAAATAAAATATACACCTAGTGTTTGTGTGACTTCGACACGTATTAGTTCTTTTAAGTTCGTCTCGTGTTGTCATGCAAAAAGAATGTGCTAACTGCTTTTCTTGCCTAGCATGTCGTAAAAGGCGACTAAGAGCGTATTGGGTACTGGGTCTGTGATTGTGTAGGCGATGAGCTAGCCACTTGTTACTACTTTTTCACGATTTTCCATCTGACCAAACCAATTTTTGTATGGCTAAATGTTGTCTTAAGGACCACAGTGCTCCTTGGACTTTGCCGACCCCTTCGGGGATTGCAGGCTTGATTGTATGTATGTAAGCTACAATACTGATAATTTGCTTGTATTTTCTCCTCAGGGAATAAAAGGTTCAGTATCTAATTTTTTACAACAACATCAGCGCACACATAGAACACGACCCCTATCGTGCGATGAAGGTTCATGAAATTTCAGATGAATAAATAACAGTTAAAGCGAGCAATCTGTGTTGTTGCCTTATTCACACAAGTATGAATATTAAAATCTTTAATAGGCATGGTTTGTGCAATATTGATATAGTTTCTCCTCCTCTCACCAAAACCCCAATAAGGGGGTCTCATATCGCAGACGATGGATTATCAGGCTCCGATTTCCTGCGGCATGACCGACATCAGCCACCTTCATATCAAGTGGAAATAAATAAATAAATATCTTCACATATTCACACCTATCAACTAGCTCTTATTTAAGCAAATAATGCTGTTTGTTTTACGGATGCTAGATGGCGGATAAATAATAATACAATTACATATAAGTGTACAGAAAATATACAATACATATATAAACATCCAAGATTGGAGAACAAACGCCTGTATTCATCACACAACTTGCCCCCACCGGGGATCAAATACAAAACCTTTCGAGATGGCGACGCCTTGAGACCGGCGTACAGACCACTCGACCACGGAGGTCGTTATGTCGACTTTTTGCACAATCTAGTATATAATACCAGATATTTATACTACAGTTTCTTGTCATAAGTAGACGGTTACCAAAACCCCAAAATGTTCGATATTGTCAAGGGGTATCGGGTGTTTTAAATTGATAAAATCAAAATTTTCTTTACACGTCGCATGCCAAATAACAAAATATGATAGACACCTCACAATATTTTTACTTTTATTACCATCGTGAGATCTCAATCCACGGTCACAAAGAGGTCCCAAAAACACTGATAACACATTTCCTATTACCATAACTAAAAAATATTCTAAAGAAAAAGGATATATATGGTATATTATAAGTTTTTGTTGAACTTCAAAGTGATTCCGCTTTGATGTACAGAAGATAAAATTTCATATGCAAAATAAAATTAAAGGGAGAAACCGGGAATGTATACGCTAAGCGTAGCGTGTCGCGCGTAATAAGCGCGCAAAAGGGATGGCACTTTACTTTGACACTACCATGTGTCCGCAACTCACACCAATCTCACTGGTGTAGTTTAAAATTAAAGTGCACACTTCGATAAAAAGGCAAAAATATATACAAAAAAAAAAAACAATATTTTTTTATCACGCGCGAAGAAAAAATAGTTTATAGCCTGATAAACGCGGGTATTACCGCGGTAGTAAAAATCTGCAGATATTACCGAGGATATATAGATAGAATCATCATCATCAACAACCTCTGCTCGTCCACTGCTGGGCATAGGTCTCCCCTAATGCACGCCACCGCTCTCAATCTTCGGCCGTTCTCATCCAACCCACTCCAGCCAACCTACGAATATCGTCATCCCATCTTGTCACTAGGCGTCCCACACTTCGTTAATAATAGAATATTATTGTATATTTCAGATTTTTTTACATATGCCAGGTAAGCTCTTGGCCTTCATCTCACCTGATGGTAAGTGACGATAAGGCCGAAGATGGAAACGAGCTTCACCTGTAATCCTCAACAACTGAGGAACTGGCTATCTTACCTCTGATTGCTGGAACACAATAATGCTTATAACATTGTTATTATGGCGACAAATTTAGGTAAGACGGTGGTAGCTAGCCAGGCGGGCTTAGAAGCCCTACCATCAACCAAACCGAGCAGAAAAACTTCTGCCCCCATGGGGAATCAAACCCGGACCTCCCGATCAACAACCAGTGGTGTGAACCACTAGACCAGAGAGGCGGTTAAAAGAATATAACTGCAGTTTTATACAATTACACACATGTTGTACATAAAAAGTTACCTTTTATGTAATGGTTATTAGGCGACCTTTCATAAAAGTTTATCATTTTAGGCTGATGATGATGAAGATACTTCGGTAATACCTGCAGATTATTGACTTCTGCGGCAATACCTGTGTTTACCTTACTAAAATATTAAAACAGACTGGACTTCACTATTACTAAATATCAGATACTGTCATTTGCGGTCCACCATACAAAAAAACCTTTGGTACTCACAGCTATTAACTACCCGACACTTGTCTGCATCACATGGCCAAGAAAGAAGAAATTGGGAAATAAAAACTAATAACAATTGAAAATATTATTGAATCATTCAAAATTAAACACCGGAGAATATATTTCGAACCACTTCACTTGAAGGGGCAGGCAGTTACATTTTTCCTGTGTGTTCCTATGTTTTACCCAAACTCACTACTAATGGCACTCATCATTTATTTCCCTGTCCAATTTTATTTCGGGTCGACGCTGCATGTTTTAAATTTTTCAGTCTTCCTCTCTCTCTCCTTAGTAGTAATGGTAATAAAAAAATATTAAATTAAAAATCTAAAAGTCCCAAGTTTTTTGAAAGAACAAAATAACAAAAAAACAACAATGCGGGGCTGAACCAGGGGTCACTCAAAAGTTGCCTTAAAGAGATTTTATTAAAAATTGAAATTAATGCCTATATACATATAGATCGTAACTGTCATATGCAATGACTGAACTATTCCTAAAGTTTCAGCCCGATAGCTAGTCCGGAAGTGCCTCAAAATTGAGTTACAAAAATTCAACCGGACAAGCAAAGACAAAGACAAGAAAGTTAATAAAAACGTGGTTATAAAAAGTAGCGATACCCTTTCGAGTTCCACTAGTAGTAGTCTGTCTACAGCATGTTCCTCTCAGACTTTTTGGACTCGTGTTTAAGCGACATGTTTTGACGCGAGCCGCCGATGCGGCTTGCTAACAGCGCCTCGCAATCAGATAAACATCACGACTACATTTTGAAATGCAGAATCATATTTACATTTGGACGTCAAGCTTTTTCCAAGTTTTGCCATGAATTTTGGAATGTTAGTACGTGCAGTACATAGCATATTTGTCTGTTTTATAAACTTGCTTGTGCTCGTGGTTTTGCTTGTGCTATTGAGTTTACTTTGTTAGTTAATTAACACAATTTGCTCGCACTATCGTTCGAAAAAAAGTCCAAATTCGATAAAAAAAACCTACAAAATATACTATTACATGGCGATTACATGATGTACGAGTGGGAAAATTAAAAGAACCAAAATTACAAAAGTGAAGAATTCCAAGCACAAATAAACTGATTCTGATTCTTCTGTGATTCTTAAAGATTTGGTCACCCACCCAAGGTTTAACCATGTCAAATATTGATTTGTTTTTGATATCGAAACCGGGGGCCTCGTATCTACACTATCAGTACTTAAGAACAGACAACGCCGTCTTATTTCGTACTGGTACAGTCGAGTCCAAAAATATGTATACACATTTTAGAGGTGACAATCTTTAGCCGCTTCTAATAAGAGTCATTTACTGTCAAAAGTGGTTAGATATTTTTGGAGTTGTCTGTACTATATCTGTTTGTTTGCTACAAATCGCTACCGCTTGCTGGAAAGTTATTGCTTAAAAAGTTTTTTTATGTACTTACACGATTCTCTTTTTACTACAATTCAACAATAGCACTATTTCACTTTTAAACCTCTTTAGATTTTACGCGAGCTACCTTGAAACGTCTTGAGCAGACGATATCGAATCTATTCTTTGTCGTAAAAGAAGTTTTGCTGATTCAACTTTAAACGTATAACATTTGATTTCATTTTTACAGTCGCCTTTTGATTTTGCCGACGTTTCTTCTTTGGAATGCGCAGTGAATGAGGGGATGATTTGGACTGGGATTGCATTGGCTATTTTGTCACTAGCCATCCTTATGGTCATAACAAGAACACTTAAGTCCAAAAAAGTCCCAAATTGCCTAAGACCCAAAAATGTTGGTGCAAATACATACACATGGTCACGCCTTCTGCCATACAGGCGGGTATAGATCCATGCAAAACCTGAAAGTTGTTGAAATTTCAACCTGAAAGTGCTTGGAGAAAGTTGAAAGTAGTTGCAAGTTGCATTGTCACCGGGTTCTGAACTATTACCAAAGTTTCAGCCCGATAGCTAGTCCGGAAGTGCCTCAAAATTGAGTTACAAAAATCCAACCGGTCAAACAAAGAAATTACTGTGCGAATACGACTAAAACAAATACTAAGAATAAAATGTGTATTATGAGAGTGAATGCTGAAACTGTGATTGAAATAAGAAGAGATGTTGCGCTGGCGCCACTTGTGTATAATTTACTTATTGTGTTCATAAGATGCATTTGTAACCCAACTTTCATTTGTTAGGTGCACACTGGCTCCTGAGTCAACACACCATGAAATATTAGTTGAAACTCCGACTCAGGAATACTGCACTAAAATCATTAGATGTCGTTCGATTTTTTATCCTTACAATCAGATAAGTATTTTCGTTATTAAAATTGTACTATCGAACAAAGAGATTTATGACTATTTCAAATACAACCGTCTATTGCACTTACGACGTTTTTAACAAACGTTTCCAAGGAAGCCTGTATCCGGGTAAAATTAACTTGAATTTGAATGCTACGGCAAAATGACAATATAGTGGGCAGAAAAACATTTTTTCGATAGTATTTTGGTTTCTGTAATTCCCTGTTTGTTTTTGTCAACATCAAACATTTTTCTGGGCGCCATTTTATTATTCTTTCCAATGTACTTTGTCGCAAAAGTGCCCCTATCTTCATCACGTTCTTACGTTGATGATTCATGTCTAATAACACCAACGATGACCGACCGATGACTTGATCGAATCAGTCGTCCACGAAAGCTTGTGTTCCTGACTTGAAAGAAGTGATTCTTCATACAAATATGAGTTTTTGATAACAGAACAACTTAAAACTAACAAATGAGAACTACGATAAACGCTAGTCTACTAGAATGAGGAATCTTTATTTCAAACAAAGCTCAACTTCCTTTACACTTCAGCACACAATCATCTGCCCCGGGCATAGATTATCAAGCAAAACTCCCAAAGCAATATCTACTTAAAGAACAGCGAAAACATAAATTATCACAATCACCAATTTCCTTTGTACTCTCCCACTAAATCACAAAGTTTGTTCTGACCTAAAACAGCGAGCGATCAAATTTTAATTTACCTAATTTTGCACCTTGAAGCCGAAATTCTCTGGTACAATGTGTTTCATTGCAACTGACAACAGAGAGATGTGTAATTGCAAAACTGTTATTGCTACGTGGAGTGAAGAAACACCTCTGCGAACAACCATGAACAACTATTTTTAATTTAGAAAATTTGTAATATTTTAGGCTAGGTAAAATTAATCTTTTGATCAAAACGATTTTCGTTTGGTAATATGTCCCGTCTTGGTCCGGGACACAAAAAGAATGTATTTAGTGATTTTCTTGCCTAGCATGTCGTAAAAGCTACTACTGGGTTTGTGATTGTGTAAGCGATGAGCTATCCACTTGTACTACTCTTTCACGATTTTTCATCTGACCAAACCCAATTTTTGTATGTCTAAATGTGGTCTTAAGGAACACAGTGCTCCTTGGACTCTGCCTACCCCTTCGGGGATTACAGGCGTGATTGTATGTATGTATGTAATGTGACTCCTGTAATAGTTATATGATTTCCTTGGGAAAAGTTCAGGTAAACTTTTTCCAAGGAAATCATTTAACTTTGTAAGTACACGGCCACGGTCATCACGAATTTTCGATATGTGATACTCGTAGCACCAAGTAACACAGGCCTTTATTGGATAGTAATAGTCAAATATTTCATTTGAGTGAGTAAGGGTGAGTTTTTCGATCAGTAGTAACAGAAACACCAAAATGTATGACTTCAGCTTAACAAATTGTTAAATTTGCGATGAAAAGTCGAAGCAGCTGTGCCGCCAGCCGCTATTTCACTAATCCCTGCATCGTGTTGAGGTCATATGGGCTATGTTTATTTACCTTTAGTTATATTTTGAAATTCGAAAGCCGACAAGCTGTCATATCACGACATTACCGCACCCTTGCAAAAAAGTGTCACAATCTAAGAATCGTTGTTTCGAGAAAATTTAAACCAAATTGGTTTTTTGTTCAATTATACGTCAACTATTTAGTCAGATAAAAAACCATTATAGTCAGATTAGTGAAATTTCATTTGTAAATAGCTGATTCATATACTTATTAAATAAAATAAAAATGGCTCAAAATTAAACAACAAAATTGTATCTTTTTAAAGTAGTTTGAAGAAACTCTTAATTAGATGCATATTACAACTGTTTTTTCGATTAAAATGTCTATAGGTTCGAAAATAACACAGGTTGTGGCTCTTTTTTTGAATGATATGGCAATGTGAACAATGTTTTATCGTCGTAGCTTGGGTTCCGATAAAAAGTCACATCACACGTTAAAAAGAGCCAAGAGCTAAGAAGGCCAAGAGCTTACCTGTCAAAAAAAAACGCTTTTCTGGCGGTGCTGTACACGTTCACTGTGTATTTACCAGAAATGTGACACTATTCACGACGGCGGCGGTCGGATCAAAACGGTTCCGTGAAAAAGAGAACTTAGTGCCATCTAGCGGTAACCATGTACAACATAAGAACGACGTTTTTTGTGCTTACTTGCTTGTGCAAGTATTCATTTCAGTCATTTCTGGCATTAAATTGTTTTAATGCTGTTATTATGTCATTTCGTAACTAATATGTGTTGTGACCCTTTCCTTACCGGGGTGCGATTACGTTTTCGCCATTGCTCCGTATTTTGACCTACTGGTCAACCAAACCACGGATCGAAACACTGACCCTAAGTATTATTTCATTCAGCTTAGCCTAGCGGGAACACAACATTAGAGTTTTCGGTATTTAAGTAACAACAATAAATGTTCCACATTTCTCCCTACAAAGACGAAACTTGAAAAGCTGGTCTTTTTGTTTACTCCATTTTCCCCGTTCGCAGACGTGCAATTAGTCCCCATGAGCCGTTTAGAATTGCTTCCACACGTATAAATCTGTTTTTAATTCTGATCAACTCGCGGAAGCCGCGGTTCAGAGACTAGCGTATTTAGCGGTTTCTAAAATTGAGATTTTGGAACAACAAAATAAACAGTTATATCTAATGGGAATACTACGGCTACGAGTAAACTTAAACCGAGCTGTAGCTTGTTTTAAATGTAACATAAATTTGCCTCTGCTCCCCTATTGTGACATTGGGGGAAATAGTGTTGTTCTGAGCCAATGGGGCTGATAACGTTTTAGTGTATTACTATTTTATAACATAGAATTGGCATTGGTGTTTATTTATCGTGATATTCGGTGGGTATGTCGGATTCGGTCTTAAGTTCAGTTCTTAATAGAATGCGGATTTTAATATAAATCTGGACAAAATCAAAGACGTTCCTGAGATGGGCCAAGTCAAAAGTACCCGTTATTTCCGAGTTTGTATGAGGAATTAGATGAGAGTTGATGAGCAATAGAAATATGTAAGGATCGTAGCAAGTGGAAAGAAGTAATCTTTGCCTACCCCTATGGAAAAAAAGGCGTAACCTTATATATGTATGTATGTGTATGTTGCACTGGATTTAACAACTAAACATGGCCTCTCCCAGTCAATCATTGGTCCAAACAGAGATTGAAGACTTCACGTTAATAAATAAGACCCATAGCCGATTGAGGTTGTAGTTAGCTACGAGGACTACGTTGCTTCGTAGCCCGTAGCTTTAACGTCGTAGCGGGGAGTTTCTATTTCCTTAAGCTCTATGGTCCACTTGCGCGGTCGAGAGTTTGCACCTAACCCTGGGGCAAATATACGGGCAAACTTTGGGTAAGGCGCTAACCCTGGGTCGTGAAAGTGACCTTAAGGGTCTTACAGAAAATTTAAATCGAGATTTAGAACTACTTTACAATTCTAAGGGACGTTTTATAGGTACGATGGCCGCCAGCGCTGGCTAACGGCGCAGATAAGATTACCGTACTGAAACGAGACACAAATGACAAAATACACATAATCTTATGTACTGTAAGCGAAGACTGGTGTTCACTTATTCCTCAACCAGTTAATGACATTTTATCTTTAACATCAGCGATAGTATAAACTGTTGGTTAAGGGACATAATTTTATAAATTGCGTGTCCATTTATTCAACATTTATGCCATACTTGATAAACTACCTGTAAAACTACTTAAACATAGCAAAAACGCTATAAACTGTCAAACACAACAAAAATATTCAATGTGCTAAAAACAATATAATATATTATTCAATAATCATTGTAAGATCCCAAATACCTAGTTTGTTTTATTGATAAATATTGGGTACCTATGAAATTGGTGTTTTTATTCTGTCTTAGCAATTTGTCCGTAACTATTAAGTTTCAGAACATTCTTATAAAATAATTGCCTCTTCTAAAAATAGACCATATATTTGAGCTCGTATAATTTAATTTGATATTTTTTTGTAAGTTTAATTGTGTTAAAATTAGACACAGAGACACATTTTTAACTGCCTCCCGAATACATCATTTGATTTGCATTAACATAAAAACGATGAATAATTTTTATCAAGCGTGTTCACACACATATTGCTAAAGCTTGTCTAATGATACATGCCAAACATTATTATCTCTGGATTTGTCGTTGTGAAGAAAACTGATAAAATGTTAGTATGTAAAATGCAGACATCCCCAAAATCTCCATATAAAACACTAATTTCATAGGTAAGGACCTAATAGTAATAATAATACTTTAAAACTACATTCACGATTCGTACACGTCGCTGAGTTGAATTAAATCCACCATGTTCATAACCCGGACCATAATCTCCGCTAATCTCCCACAAAGTCGCCGCTTCACGTACCGCCGCGACTTTACCCTGGGCCCTGATCTCACTCGCACTCACCACAAAACAAGCAAAGATAACCGCATCTGAAATTCAAATGCGACACAATGTTCCCAGCCTCTTATTTCGAAAGACACACTCTTTAGTCCACGCGCTTTTTATTTGGCGCTTTTGGAACTAATAGCGGTGTCTATGCGTTTGTTTTTGAAATTCAAATTGTTTGAAAGAAATTACTTGCTATCAAGCGCTCGTAGTAATTAAATTATATTACAATAGATAGATATCCCTATAGAGATAAGTCCTCCCTTATATACTTCTACTTTTTACATTGTATTTTTTTTTTATGCAACAAAGAGTTAATTTAATTTATAATAGCTGTGCCCGCGACGTCATTCGCGTGGCTATTGATTTAACGAAGATAAAAGTTTACAATATGTTTTTGTGTGTTTCTTAACACTGCTTCCTTTTTTTACAAAGTGATTAACATTACCTCTTATTAGCAAAATGTTGATTGTTAATAGTTGAACTAAAACCTATAATTATTAAAATAATGAAAATAACATGTCTTGTCAGTGTCATCTGATTAATTGTTGTCATGGTGATAAATCTCTGTTGTAATCATTATTTTGTAATGCCGAGTAGTTTTAAAATTCGAAATTAAATCACACTTTGACGAAATATGTCACATAATACTCGGTCGAGCAGATATTGATCCCGTTCCCATGGGAATATCGGAAAGAAAAGACTATGTCATTTCTCAGGCTCTAGACAGATAGTGTACCAAATTTCAATTGAATCGGTTCAGTAGTTTCGACATGAAAGCAAGACAGACAGACAGAGTTACTTTCACATTTATAATATTATTAGTATTAGTATGGATGGATATAACTTTTGGTGATTGAGGGTGGTTTTGTAGATACACTGGCTGCCAGCGCCGTCCACACGCGCGCTTTAAATTACGCGGAGCTTCTAAGGCGCGCTCTTGTACATCAAAATATATGTAAATCTCGCCGGGGCGCCGCCGTTGGCCAGAGCTGGCGGCCAGCGTACGTATATTTCTCAGTTTAGGCATAGTATTATGTATTTATTTTTATTTATTTATATTATTTGTATTTATATTTTATTTAGTTTATATATTGTTTAATTATATATATCATTTTATTTGTTTGGTAATGTATATGTTTGCATAGATTTCTGTTTTGTCTTGTGCACTGGTGTCGCTTCTCTCACATCCTGAGGTCTCACCTGTAAGGGGTTGACTGGAAGATATCCCTATTAAAGATAAGTCCTCCCTTGTATACTTCTGCTTTTTACATTGTATTTTTTTGATTATGTGCAATAAAGAGTTAATAAAAAAACGTCCCTTATACCACAACTAGGCGAGTACAGAAGACTAAAAGCTGTTGCTATAGCACCGAGTGTCTTGCGAAGCAGGAAAGCAATTAAGACCACGAACTTTGGCTTCCATCCCAACCCTGCGTCCAATAATGAAGTAGATTGTTTACTTTTTAATTTCGAAATGTAAAACAACACTGTACTGAACATCCCACACGTCCAAGCTAAGAATACTCTCATTGCGAGTAGGTGTTTAAAGGTGCTATTGAAATGTCCAGTTTATTCTCTCTTTATTCTAGAAACGACTTCTTTTGGCTACGGACAGTTGCTAGGCATTTATTTTATAAATAAAAATTTCAAAATACTGGCCGTAGCCAAAACTACTCATTTTTTGAATAAAGAAAGCCAGTAGAGAAATTCTATGTTTTTAATGACATCCGAAAATAGCTAGGAATTAAAATGTTAAGAGCTTTTTTAGCCGAATTCTTCTTTAACTTGTGGTTTAATATAAACAAATGTTTTGTAACTTTTAGGAAATTTTCGGTCGGTATACTTAATTGTCGCATTTATTTTCATTTTACCTTCAAGTTGTATTGTTATGATTAATATTGCTTAAACATGGCTTCTAGTCGTGTCGTGCCGCTCGGCCAACGGACCACGGTTTGGACGTCACCAAATTGTAGAATGTTGCACTGCTAACTACAATTTTGGAACGAAGGTGGAAGCGAACTTCACCTGCAAATCCTCAACAACTAAGGAACTGGCCATCTTACCTCTGATTGCTGGAACACAACAATTGCTTATAACATTGTTATTATGGCGACAAATTTTGGAAAAACGGTAGTAGCTAGCCAGACGGGCTTAGAATCCTTAGCACCAACCATACGGAGCAGAAAAACTTCTGCCCCCATGGGGAATCGAACCCGGACCTCCCGATCAATACTTGGTGGTGTGAACCACTAGACCAGAGAGGTGGTTACAAGTAACCAAATAGCTGTTTACTTGTGTATTTATATAGATGTGTGAGTGAGGCGCAGGCCGCTCCAAGTGATAATTTTTACCAACTATTAATGGACTATTGGAACTGACTGTACAGCGGAGGGTGTCTCGCAGATGATATAGATGAGATGAGAAATAGATAAGGCAATATTTTTCCAAAATTTTTATCCAGTCATCATAAGAATTCGTTAATGAAAAACTAAATAAAAAAATATATTAAATTTTACAAGGGTATAAATAAGGCAATAATAATCTAATTTTCTAACTATTTAATTAACATGTCAAAGAAATTCTATTACTACCTGAAGCTCAAAGAAAACATTTAAGTTTTCACCCTAAAGGTCAATGAACGATTTAACAATGGTCCTGAAATCTTTTGGGATTCAATAAGCAAACAGCTACTAAGAGCAAAAGGCTTTCAGAATGAATTGAAAAGGTATTCTACCTGTGACTTTACTGCTATTGCTTCGATAAAAGAACTTACAATTGGACAAAATACTCCAGCCTCTTTTGAAAAGGACTTAATTCTGTAACATCATTCATCAATAAAAAATAATTCCAATCTCTAACGCATCTTCAACTTACTCCAAGGGACGCGCGTGGTCGGCGCAAGCGGCTAGCGTACCAATGAAACCACCCTAAAACATCTATCACTCACTCTGAAATATTCGTATCTGTCAATGAGTCGCGTTATAATATTCGGAAAATCTCATCTTTAAACATATAATAAAACTGTGGAGCTCGAATGTCTGTACATAGAAAAGAAATGCTTGAAACCAAGTCAGGGGGATGTAAGAAGAGGGTAAATACCAAAAATGTTTTTTTTTTGTTTCTTTGTTTGTACGGGCTAATCTCCGAAATGGCTGGGCCGATTTCTTAGATGTCATACCGACATCTCAGATACTTTTTATTCTGGAAAATTAATCCGTGGGATACTTTAAAAAAATAAAGTAATCGCGGACGAAGCTACGGGCAACAGCTAGTATAAGATACCAAAGCATATCACACAACTTTTTTTTACATTCACACCTATGAACTAGTCCTATTTTAAGCAACTAATGCTGCTTGTGTTACGACACGAGATGACGGATAAATATATTTAAAAGATAAATACATAATATAATGTTCAGAAAATATATAAACATCCAACACTGGAGAACAAATGCCTGAAAATTCTTCACACAAAGATTTGCCAGGATCGAACCCAGAACCTCTTGAGATGGCGACGCCTTGAGACCGGCATACAGACCACTCGACCACGGAAATCGGCAAATTTTAGAGAGTCGTAGACAAGTAAAAAAGACGATGATACTAAAGTAGAATGAAATAAAACGTAACTCAAATTGAAAATCATGATAAGAATAGTCATTCAATCTTCCACAATTCAATCCTGTAATACTAAAAGCGTGGGGGCTTACAGCCCATCGAGTTAAGGGAATCCCAAATTATTATTATCCGCCGCCTCTCATCTCAACGGCACTCTTAGCAAAAACAAGAAAACCACATCTGAAATTCAAATAGGACATTCCCCCGCGAAAGGTAATTTGCCAAAACAAGTTTCACTTTTTACTTTGACGTTAATTTATAAATAAATGCCGCTGAAGTTTTTAACTAAAACTGATGAGACTCCATTATTAATTTGAATAAAATCTGAAAGATATTTCATTGTTAAGGCGACACTTTTCTTCATAAGGTACTTTGTACACAAGAAAGGATTTCACCCGAGTGTTTTGGAGTTAAATGGAATAAGCGTGAAATAATGCATTATATTTTACATTCCCTCTATTCGAAAAGTGTCGTTTTGCTCCTTGATAAGTGGGAGCAAAATAGCTCTTTTCTGTTAAGAACTTTTTAGCGGGCCGGAATGAGATCTGAATTTAGAACGTGTACTATTCAGGAATCCTTCGGGGGGAGCTCGGTGGCGTAGTGGTTAGTGCGATTTGACTCTTGATCGAAAACAAAGCTACCTTCGCTATGGTCAGTCCGTAGATGAGTGACCAAATCTTTGTGATCTTGAGCTCCTCTTTGCTTCGGAAGGCACGTTAAGCCGTTAAGGCACGTTAACCAGCCTGCATTGGGAGAGCGTGGTGTTACGGCCCATTACTACTCATGTGGAGGGCCTGTGCCCAGCAGTGGGACGTATATAGGCTGAGGGTAGTCGCAGTCAAGTATATTTTAATGTTTTGAGTACAAAATAAATAAAGCACCAAAAAGTGGCTCCTTTGTATTTATTGATTTATTGTATTTATATGATTATCCTCTGAGTTTATTATTCACACAAGATGAAATTTACATATTTATACATTGAATAAGCTTTATTGTTTCGTCATTGTAAAATCAATATTTCATATTTTCTTCTTAAATATTAGCGTACTCGAAATTCCTTCAATTGAGCATAATGCATTGGTAGTGAAATTAATTATTGGTATTGTGATGTGATTATGCAGCGGTAGCCGAGTTGGGACGGACGGGGCATTACTCGTTCCAGAGCTCGCGGGACACGCGGGTTTCGATCCCACCGTCTCGCCTGTACCACTGAGTTTGAATAAAACTTATGTACTGATTGTAAATATCGCTTGGCTCACATTGTGCCCGGTGCATGGCAACATTGGCAACAGGCTCGCCACCTGTTACTGGCGAAATGTGGGTGTTAATTTCTTAGGGGAAAGAGGCGAGGCGAGATATCTTATCAGAGATAACTTCTTAGCTGTTCAACCACCGCGCTGTGCTGTGTATGAACTATTAAAACAAGAACCCAGTGCAGAAACCTGACAGATCTGTTTTAACCCTATATCTCACATACAAGAAACATCGTTAGCGCGATGTAAGAGCATGCAGCGCCATCTCTTGGCGTCGCAAGGAACTAATGTAACGAAAAGAGAAGCAAAGTGATAAACAGTTGCTACGATTCCTAGATATTTTTTCGCATAATATCATCTATTCTCATACCAGTCTTTATTACATGCTCGGCCATTTCGTGTACTTTTGACCTGGCAGCATTGTGAAATATACAGCAGTGCTATATTTTCATTAAATGTAATGTGTTTGCTGTTCTTTTCTAGCTGCAGCGGTGTAAAAGAGATGAATTTACCTAAAAACTTGTTGAGCTACTGTAGAGTATGTCCATTACTAAATTCATTATGCATGTGTCCATTTTGAAATTCAGTATGTATGTGTGTCTATTAGAAGGAATATTACATTCAGTTTGAAATACGTGAAATAATTGTTTGCAACTAGCTGTTGCCCGCAACTTCGTCCGCGGTCACCATGGTTTATTACCTATCGTTCGTATCGTAACGTACCCACGGGAACTCTTTAATTTTCCGGAATAAAAAGTATTTGAGATGTTGATCAAGGATATAAGGTATCATCATGAAAAAAATTCATTGAAATCGGTCCAACCATTTCGGAGATTAACCCGTATAAACAGAGAAACAGACGAACAGACAGAGAAAAAAAAATTGTATATTCCCTCTTTTACATCTCCCTGACTTGATTTTGATTTTTTTTTATGTACAGACATTTGACCTCTACAGTTTTATTAAATGTATAGATGTATTACTCTAGAAAGTAAAAAGCCCCCTTCTGCATTTTCCTACCCCGTCTTCTATCATCTTCTTTGGTAATGTTCTCATTCACTATCTTTTGTTGGTTTCCCTCTATTCGTACAATCACGTACTTACATTTGATTTGTATCCTGACCTGCGCCCCAATTCTACTATAAATTTACAATTGCGTAACCAATGCGTTTGAAGAAAGAATGCTTAGCAGAATAAACATTGATGATTGAAATGTAAGCTTTTGCTTTACGTTTTTGATTTATGTAATATAGCAAATGTTAAGCAAAAGCTTACATTTCAATCGTCAATGTTTATTCTGCTAAGCATTCTTTCTTCAAACGCATTGGTTACGCAATTGTAAATTTATAGTTGAATTGGGGCGCTGATCAGTGCTCGTCTTTTTTTATTAAATCTTTGACAGCAGTGGTTCAGTTTTTTATTAAAAAAAGTAACTTAATGTAACTTAAGTGAATATTTCACTTGAGTTACATTAAGTTACTTTTTTAGCCTATTCTATTAACATTCAGCATACCTAAAATTTTAAAGGTGGGTACAGAGACTGGAGTTTGGGCTTCAGAATCATCAGATTTCTATGGAAAGATGTATTGAGATGTATCGTGCTATAATAAACATTAATTATAGCTCCGTCTGTGAACTCCTTAAGGATTAAAGTTGGTGTCAGCAATCCTTTGCCAGTTAATTGAATCACAGGTGCCACACCTCTGTCTTTGCACTGAGTGGTCAATAAATTGGTAGACGTGCACAACCCGTTCAGAACTTACGATGGAATTTGACATTCACTTGATGTCCGAGTCATGTGAAACAAGTTGGAGCTTGTTAACTGTGGCAACTTCGAAGCAACTATGTAGAGGATGACCACGTAGACTTAATATTTTTAGACATGCCTCGAAATAAATCAAATAAAATCCATGATCCATGAGTCTTTTGTAACATTATAGATAATGTAAATTTTTTAAATATTGGTTCTCAGAAAAAATAATTTTGCATGACGATGTGGCTTATGTTTTTTTATTTTTTTAGGTGATATTTAAATAGAGGGATGATGGAATTTTGCCCATTTTCTTGCTTGTCCTTCTTAGAACAACATTTTCTGATAGTTTTGCAAACGGATGGTGAATCATTCTCAATTGCTCATGGTTACTCGTATAAGTGTAAAGTGATATAACAAAATCAAATATTAACGGTATTTTACTTTTCTTTTACGTAATGGATATGATAAAAGAGTACGAGCCGAAATTGCGTGGGCGCGCTCCATCCTTAATAGCACTTATAAGATTTTCAGAGAATAATATTCTTATTTCAAATTCTTAACGAATTAAAAGTACACTCGATTTAAATATGCGTCAAGCTTATATTTTGCCAGTTCATAGATACAATCATTACAAAATACCGTGCAAAATACGTTATAAAGATGAACATTTCAAAAACCAAGTCTCATTTAATATCTATTTTTAATTAATAAAAGGACAAACAGTTCAAAATCAAGCAACGCCGTACCGAATACATTCCAGTAATAGTTTCACGATTTGAGAGGATTTTATTGAAAACACACACGAGGCCATTTTGTCTTTCGCGGTTGCAATTTATGCTTTATTTTGTTTGCATTAAGACAACGTATCCTTTACGTTAGTTCTGAAATCTCGTAGGTTTATATAAATTTAATCTTAATCTGAAATTCATGCTGGCAGTTTGACGTTTATATTGATGAAATTACAATCAAGATTTAAAGTAATTAAAGTTCAAAATGAAATAATAGGGGTTAAAGTATGAAATTGTCGTTTTTTTCTCTCTTAGTATTTTGTCTATAACTATTAAGTTTCAGAGGAATTTAAAAAAATTTATACCTCCTCTGAAAATAGACTATATTTTTGAGCTCTTTTGATTTGTTTTGATAATTTGTTGTAAGTTTAATTGTGTTGAAATTGGACACGGAGATAACTCTTTTTAAGTGCCTCCTGAATACATCATTTGATTTGCATTCACTTAAAAACGATAAATAATTTTTATGAAGAGTGATATCACACATATTGCTAAAGCTTGTCTTATGATAAATGCCAACAATTATTATCCCTGGATTGGTCGTTGTGGAGAAATCTGAAAAAATGTTTGTATGGAAAATGCAGACTTCCCCAAAGTCTCCATACGAAACGGCAATTTCATGCTTTAACCCCTAATATCTAATTGTTAAGAAATACGTTCATAATAATAATATTATTATTAATACGTTGATATTTTAAAGGTTGTAAAAAATGTTTTTGCACATAATTCACACACGATATTTTATTTTGTACAATAACCGAAGGTTTTTTTTAGAGAAAAACATAAAATTTTATTTTGTCTTTCATGTATTCCCATCAGGTAAACTATAATAATGCGAAGAGATAATGACCTTATCGAGCAAGCTATATTAACTCAAAGTAGAAAAACGTAGGTTCATGCAATGATATTATAAAAAGAGAACGATGAAAAATTAATAATGAATGATGATTGATTTTATTTTCTCAGAGCACTACTCCTATCGCAGGTGGGTTGGAAAAACTTCTTATAGAAATAGGCCCTACCTATTGTATCATATTTTCTTCCTTGTATAATGTGTATACTTTATACAATAAATTATAAAATAATAATAATAAAGAGATCCATAAGTCAAAATAAAGTAGTTCTAGTCGAAAATTCACTAAATATTTTCATTACACGTTTCTATTTGTACCATAAAAAGGCAACGTAAAATATTTACCTTGGTTCCAATTTAAACAAACGTTTCTTATGCTGCGCTAGTTAGTTAGCAAATTGTTTAGTTGACTGACCAAGTACATCGTTACTTAAACGCTTCGTGTACTCTCACAACTCTTTCCCGTATGTTTCGTAATCTTGTTACCTCCCTCGTTCTGCAGTCAGGTGCAGCAATAATCCGTTTATAGGATCCCCGGCTGAAGAAGGACAATCCGTAGCCTCTGGTAATTACTAATGTCTTAATTGTACTGACTTGTTTAATGAGCTTAAAAATTGTTCAACTAGTTTTCAGTAGTTTGAAGACTTATGGACTAATGGTGATTCTGTACGTTGACAAATACCATACATAAAATCACGCCCTTAATCGCCAAAGAAGTAGGCACAGTCCAAGGAGCTCTGTGTTCCATATGACCACATTTAGCCATACAAAAATTGGGTTTGATCAGATGAAAAATCGTGAAAGAGAAGTAACAAGTGGCTAGCTCATCGCCTACCCTATCACCGACCCAGTACCCAATACGCCCTTAGTCGCCTTTTACGACATGCTAGGCAAGAAAAGCAGTTGGCACATTCTTTTTCTTCTTTAAAAATGCTGGCACAATAAGAAAGTAGGCCAAAGGAAGCAGCGTCTGCGCATTTGCGAAAGATGGTGATGGGTGTTCACACATAATATTGAAACGTATTTTGGTAATACCGTCATGGCTTATGTACAAATTTGTATGTGCCAAAGTAATACTTCCTCCACCATGACTCAAATCCGGGGCTTCTAGATGGCGGCATATTGGAACCGCGTACAATCTATTCGGCTAGTTCCCTAAATATGCAAGTTCTTTCAGAGATAAGTGGTGATCACGATCACAATATAGGCAACGGCGATCAGATTATTAGGTGCTTGCGCATTTGTGGTACTGTAAAATAGAGTAAATCAAGAAGATCATACGACTTTAGACAATATAAAAGGATAATATATACAGACTAGTGAACAGAAATAAAGGTAATTTCAAGCAGAACCACTTTGTGTGAGAAATGCCCTACGATTTTCTAAAACGCTTTAGTAGAAGCAAGAAAAACGACACCGAATTTCGAATTTCAAGCTCGCTCAGAACAATAACGTTGACACGAACCTAAGCACTTGAATCAAATAACACGCAGAAAGCTTTTACTTAGCATTGATTTAACGCTAGTATGTATTATGCAGGGACAATATAGGACGAGAGCTACGCCGATAACTCCTCGCTTTGTTCAACGTATCGTAAAACACTCGGTGTAACTTCAGACCAAATTATATTACATTCTGATCTTTTAAGAAGTTTGGCGGTGAGCTTTTGGCGTTATGATTTTATATCGTTACAGTTTTCTGTAACGATGCTGCTAGAAAACTGAAAATCGTTGCAGATTGTACTTGTCACTGCTGACTTCCGAGCGTGGGAAATTCAGGGGAAGCTGGAGGAATTTCGAGCTCTAAAAGAACTCTGGAATCGATAGTAGTATTTTTTAGATTCCAAAGTTCTTTCAGAGCTTTTGCAGAGTTATTTTCTAGAAACAAGAACACAGATATTAATTTAGTAAGGGACGTTAAATAGGTACGCAGGCCGCCAGCGTTGGTCAACAGCGCCGGCGAGATTTTCATACAATGACATATTGACGAGTACAATGATATATCAGCCACGCTTACAATAGGGAAATCTAATCTATGTCCGTTTTTTTTGACGATTTGCCATCAATGGGACTAAGAATACAGAAAAGGGAACGTACTAAGAATACAGGTCACGTTTCAACAACTATAAAAAAATTTGGGATAAAATAGCGTCCTACAAATTTTAAAAAGGGAAGTAAAACTGTTCTTAGGGCACAAACGATTTTATACCACCGGGATCTGAAAGCGAAGAAATATTGTTGTAATAATGTGTGCTAAGACAGTGAGCGATAGCCTAAACCTAAGAATGGTGGCACTTAAATTTTTTTAAAGATAAACAGTCATCATAAAAATTATCCCTGCCGCCGTGTGGTAGCGGCTCATTAAAAGAATACTACCAACCCAACTCTGCCCTTGGGTGTCGTAAAAGGCGAGTAATGGACTTAGAACTGCACAACCACCCAATAGCTTATAGCGGCGACGGGGTCACCACTTGCCACGCTGAGTGAAATCATTGCTTGATGAAACGCGGACTATATTACTGGACTGCTTTTGCGGTGCTTGTGCATAGTCTCTGACTAACCCAGGGGATAATAGTCGTGATTATATCTGTGTATAAAAATAGTGTGTAGTGAATAGTACATATAATAATTTAACCACACAAGTGGTTAAATTATTATATGCACAGTATAACGTGAATAACTTTTATTCGCGTTAAACTGTGCATTACTTTGTGAATCTTCAGTGTAATCGTAAGTATAATAAAAACTAGCAATCCACTTACAAATTAACCACTTACAAGTTGGATGGCTTGCCAGCCAGCTTACCTGTAAAAAGAAAATACAATAAAGTATACAACAACAACATATTATCATCATGCCTCTTTACCTAAAAGTTTAACAGCCACATTTCGCCAGATATGTTTGCGATATGCAGTCAGTATAAATACACAAAATACTCAAAATAACATTTTTTCTAATCACACAATTAATATATATTTGCCACCTCCAGGGCTCGATGAATCAGAATTATTATAATAATTTATCGAGCCCTTAACCCGGTGTCTTGGTGGTTTCTTGTCCCATTGTATTTGTAGTTGTCACAACACATTTTCTCTTTTCATTCACTCGCCTCATCACCCACACTTCCATCTTCAATAACCATCACTTGCACAATCCCTTTTTCTACTATCATCACATACAAGATTCTTCTCCACACATACCACTTTTATTATCATAACTTTCCTATTCACATACTCATTCTAGGGCAGGTTTGACCGAATATTGTTTACTACAGGGGGGATACCAATAAATGATTAAAGGAGATTGAAACGGTCCCGTACAAATTTGGCCTCAGTATGTAAGGAAATAAAAATAGTTCGAATAACATTTTTCAAGCTTTTAGAACTCTCACACAAACTTTCATAAAATTCTGTAATCTGGAAGCTGAGATATTTGAGGTGTTCTAAAAATGAGGTTATGTTTCATTATTCAAATATCTAATGAGTTGTTAAAAACAAAGAAGCTGTATAAACACTAATCTAAAACAAACACTACCCTTTTCAATGTATTGCCAGTGATGTAGACCAAATACGGTTTTAATCGATTTAATCGATAAGTTATCGTTGTATGTTTTTGATTATATTTATTTTTTTGTTGCATCTTAGATGTGCATGGTGTGCACCTTAGCTATTAAACCTAAACCATTGAATAGCTTATAGCGGCGTCGGCCTGTCACGCTGAACACATGTGCAGTCGTCACTGCTCGGTAAAGCGCGGACTATGGCAATGGACTGAACCCCTAGGGGATAATAGTCGTGATTATATTATGTATGTATGTATTGAACCTAATAAGATATTATGAAATGGTTTTTTTCGTAATTCATCGATTATAATATTACAATTGATGCAGTTTTTGGGTATTTTATATAAAATATAACATTTTTTTAGACTGAGACCCAAGTCTGTACATATTGGGCCCTAAACTTTCCATTCCCTTTCGTTGATCGAATACGCTGTAATGACGGAGACCCTGACAGCCAAAAATCGGCCGTGTACGCATCTGACAACTGAAGCATTTTTGGTGTTACTACACTAGGATAGCTAATCGAAATTTGGTCGAATTCACCCTCAATCATCTAACTATAATTTAAATAATATCTCAAGCATCATCCTGATAATTACGACAAGGTCCTGAGTCTGAAAATCCACATTGGGCCAACGTGGTGGGGAAATGGCCCCACCACGTGAGCACGTGAGCACACCACAGGGAGCACCCTGTGGGTAGGCATGTACCCAGCAGTGTAAAGTTTATACGCTGGTGACCAAGATCCTAAAGTATCAAAGCATAAAATTTATCTTTTTTTATTACAAACACCACCATATTAAGCCAGTATAAAACTTAGTAAATATCTAAAATAATTCGAAGCCCAGTATTCGTCGAAGGCTCGTTAGGAGACTTCGGTCTCGGCGGCCTTAATTAAGCCTCAGTGAGCTATTAAAATGTACACACGAACTAATAATAGCCTTGTGGGAACTCAGATTACTTCATATTCAATAGTTTTACTTCGGTGTTACGAGAAGCTATTTTGTGGAAAGTTTTATATTGTGTAAATAGTTTTTACCAACTTTCAAATATCAAGAAGCAGGTGTACCTCCTTGTAAAATAAAATGTAATATAAAATAAAAAACTATAATAATAATATCGGGGCTCTGTGGTATACTGTGGTTCGAATGCCTTGAACTTGTGACGTGTTGGACCCGAAGAAAAAAAAGGCCTTATCCTTATCATCACTTAAATAATATATTTATTAATTTTAAACTAAGACACTAATAGTGCCTTTGGTAAGGTTATTAAGGTACTTTTAAAAAACTGCTAACATATAATCAGTGCATAAAACTAATATTAATCATCAAAACTCCGCATATACATTAATTATAATAATATTTCTTTGGATCGAAAGTTGGCGACCGAACAGATGGTTCGTTTTTTTAAAAAGAAACAAAGAGGGCAATGGCCAGAGAAAAGCACAATAACAACAAACAGTATATTATATAGCATATTGCTATAGCACCTCGTTACTCGAGTCTACTCTCGTTAAACTCAATATTAAAAGCACAGCATCTTTCCTCATGGTGTTTGACTTGATGAGTCGTCAATCAATGGTTTAGACATCTTTGCGTTTTAGACTCAAACCATTCATCACAGTTTCTAATGCGATCAGCTCAATTTAGTAATCCAAATTGGGACAGTGGCAACGAGGTGGTGTAACGGCTCATGCCCTTGATTCATTTTTCCATGGATTAACTGAAATTGCATTGACACGTAAATACCACGTTTTTATTAACTCAGTGCCTTGTTTGTTCCGTTGGATTTTTGTAACTAAATTTTGAGTCACTTCCGGATTAATTATCTGGATGAACCGAAACTGAAACTTTGGGAAAAGTTCAGAACCCGGCGATAAGCGATAATGCAAATTGCAACTACTTTCAACTTTCTACAAGCAATTTCAGGTCAAAATTTCAACAACTTTCAGGTTTCGTCGTAGATCAATCAATAGATGGCGCTGTGCGTAGATAAAAAGAATAAAAGAATAAAAAATTACACATTCTTAATATCCCAATATATTATTAAAATAAAATTGCTGGCAGAACCCTAAAACAATAGAAAACCATGACATAAATCTGCTGAGACAGGACCGGCCTCTAAGAAAATAAATATTCAATGCACCAGACCCTATGATAAGCGCCTTCTCCAGCAATAATTAATTATGCAAAAGACTTAATTCCATTGGAGGCAAGGTGCAGTGTCTACTTCTCAAATTTGCATAGCATTTGTCCCGTTTGCAAGAAAAAAACGCCCCGCTGTGATAGCTTTGTGAGCCTGTTTGGAAATTTAATCAACGACAAAACAGGACAATAACTTCTTTCATTAAAGTATATTACCCATTTTTAAGCTGTGGGGATTTATAATAATGTTGTTTTTTGCATAAATCTAATGCACATAGTTGCTAAACTTTATATTTACATAACAGCTTAATATATCATCACGTCTCTTTATATTGGGACCTGTATATTGGGACCTTACCTATGAAATTGGTTTTTTTTTCTCTCTTAGTGTTTTGTCTGTAACTATTAAGATTCAGAGTATTCCTAAAAAATAATTACCTCGTCTAAAAATAGACTATATTTTTGAGCTCTTTTGATAATTTGTTGTAAGTTTAATTGTGTTAAAATTGGACACGGAGACAACTCTTTTTAAGTGCCTCCCGAATACATCATTTTATTTGCATTCACTTAAAAACGATAAATATTTTTTATGAAGTGTTTTATTACACATATAACTAAAGCTTGTCTAATGATAGATGCCAAATATTATTATCTTTGGATTTGTCGTTGCGAAGAAAACTGAAAAAATTTTTGTATGGAAAATGCAGAATTCCCCAAAATCTCCATACAAAACACCAATTTCATAGGTAAGGACCTAATACATTCACTCGTACTCAAATGAGTTGTACAGATTCTGGGCATGTAGAAAAAAATCGAGTGCTCTTAATTTTTAGGCCTCACCCTCAGCCTATATACGTCCCACTGCTGGACTGCTGGGCACAGGCCTTCCTCATATGAAAACACACAAACACAAACCAATACTCCTCGTATTGGCCGTAACACCACCACGTTGGCCCAATGCGGGTTGGTGGGTAGAAACGGCTGAAATAGCGACCGGGGCCAACGGCTTAACGTGCCTTCCCAAGCACGGAAGAGCTCAAGATCACAAAGTTTTGGCCACCCATCCACGGCCTGACCATGGCGAAGGTGGCTTTGTTTTCGATCGAAAGCCATTTTTTTTGTCCCGGGGTAATGGCCGACCCATTCCAGGCTTCGGGGAAAGACCTGGTTATGTGGGGCTCGAACCCACTAAACCCCCCGGGGGCAACTCCTCTACCGCTTCCTTCGCCACTGGGGACCCAAGTGTGCACCAGTGTCGATGCGGTTGGGCCTTCCGGCCCTCCGCTAGCTTGTCCCTGGAGGGAGACCAGCCGCTCCGGGAGCGGCTGCTGACGAGCCGTGCAATGCGGGTGACTGCCTCCAAGCGTGCTAATGCTAACCACTACACCATCGAACTCCAAAACCTTTTTTTTGGAGCTCTATTTTTTAGAAATGTATTTTTACAAGCTTTTATTTAACTCGCAATGTATGTATGTATGTTCAAGTGAAATCTTGCAACTCAATTTTGAAGCAGATATCTTTGACCGATTGAGCTGAAATTTTGCATGTGTGTGTAAATTGGGTGACAATGCAAAATTATTATGACTTGGAGCTGATCTGATGATGGAGCTGTAAAGTGACCATAGGAACTCAGTAATTAAATGATACAATGCCATCAAGATAGGGCTCGTTAGAATTTCCTTAATGAGTAGGTACTTTGGTTTAATCACTAATCTAAGGCTTAATAAACCTATTTTAGTTAAAAAGTGATTTGTCACTTTCTTTCTCATTTAGATTTGTGTTTGAAAGAAGAAAACAAAACACACTGTTACAAAAATAGGTTTATTAAGACTTTATTATTTTTTATGCACACGGTAAAAAGTTAAAAATAAAATCGTGCTACAATTAGATGGAACATTGAAGATCAACTTTTGCAATGACAATATAAGACGCTTTTATTTAACAAAGTAATAAAACCCTGTTTTTTTAAGTTTATTTTATTTTAATGATTCATATAAAATTTACATTTCAGAAGTTAATAAATTAATGTACCTAAATAGAAAATAGGAGCGGGACCGATGATCTCGCGAAGGCTGCGCTCACTGCTGGATGCGGGCGGCGCAGGACCAGTCATTGTGGACATCATCTGAGATGATAATCTTCTTCTTCTTCTTGCCCTTTTCCCACTCTAGGTGGGGTCGGCACAACATGTCTTCTTCTTCCATTCTCCTCTGTCACTCGTCAGCTCAGCATCCACTTCTTTTATCCTCATATCATTCTTCACGCATTCAATCCATCGCTTCTTTGGTCTTCCTCTAACTCTAGGTCCGTCCACATCCATGCTCAGCATCCTTCTTGTAATGTGACATTCATCCCTCCTCATCACATGTCCATACCACGCTTACCTATTGCTCCTAATCTTTTCTGTCACTGGCGTTACTTTCAAACTTCCTCTAATTTATTCATTTCTGATCTTGTCCATTCTTGTAACTCCACACATCCATCGCAACATTCGCATCTCTGCTGAGAGCAGCTTTCTTTCATCCATCGCTTCGTTGCCCAACATTCAGATCCATACATTACAACTGGTCTAACGACGGATTTATAGATCTTCCCCTTAAGCATCTGAGATGATAGGTAATATAGAAAATAAAAAATAATACCGAATACATCAAACGAAAGCCAACGCAGCCTTTCTTCTTTCATATAACGATCAGAAATAATACGTACCCTGTCTTCCGGCTGTGCTACGATTGAGCGACTCAACAACTTCCGTGGCATGAGAGTTATAAAAATTCTATGGCCTCTGTGAAGCAGGTAGGTACTCCTTAAGGAGAGATTTGTGGTGACATATTTTCCTGCTCAATATTAGGCACTCGGGCGTATATTTTGTTCGTAAAAAATCTTGATTTAAAGCTAAAGTTAAAGATTAATAAGACAAGGATTAGGATATTAAAGATGTGAGAGTTTGACGTTGGAATTTTTTATATTATTATGTGCTTTAAGCTTATAACTTGCAATGTCCATACTAATGAAATTGGCTAGACTATACTAGCCAATTTCGTAAAGGTTTTGGATATAATCTAGACCTAAAATAGAAAAATCTCTGTCTGCACACAGAAGAAAAGCAATATCTTGTGTTTCAGAGTCTAAAAAAAACTCTTGCTTTATGATAGACGATATCAGAAAAAAATTTTTGAGCAATAAATGTATCAAATACAAAACTGTCGATAAGGCAAGGGTTATTTGATTAGAAATATGTTTTTCCATGAAATTGACTAAATTGAGTTTTATTTGGTATGGCCCTTATTGGCTGAGTTCTTCTAACTAGGTATTTCTAGTACAGATTGTTACTAGAATATAACATATGTTATGTTATATGACATTATCATCACGCCTTTTTCCCCGAAGGGGTAGGCAGAGATGTTAAACACCCACATTTCGCCAGATATGTTAGGTCCGCATGTAACAGGTGGCGCGCCTGTTGCCATGCACCGGGCACATATGAGGAAAGCGATATTCACAGTTAATTGAAAATAAGTTTTATTCAAAATCAGTGGTACAGGCGGTGGGATCGAACCCGCGATTCCCGCAGTGTCTCGAAAGAGCAGTGCCCCGTCCACCCCAACTCGGCTACCGCTACCTACAGCAGAATTCAAAATATCCCGATATTGAATTGATTCCAGGCCCGTTGACCTGTTTATCGAACCATACTCGAAAGTATTATTTAATTAATATATGAAATTTTTGTTTCGCTTTGAAAATAGTTCGGTAGACTTGTTTAATTTAAAGCAAAATCGCTAACTTTCGTAGTAATTGTACCTAGCGAAGCAATCAAAGGCGTTAATAATCTATTAGCATATTTGACAAAGAAACATCAAATATTCAAACAGATTTTTTTTATGTTAACAGGGGGCAAACGGTCTGACGGACAGGCGGACAGACAGATTTACAAAAACATAATTTCTTCAACCACTGGAAGTTGTATAATTTGCGAAATAACGATCCAAACATAATTTTCTTATGTAAAAGAAATTCAGAATGTTCTCAGGTAAGTTATATTTTGTACGTTTATAAATGAAGGAAATGTAGCGAATTCTTTTTAATTTCCCAACAGTCCATTGTAAGCGGTCGAGCGATGTCGGCACCTTCCTGAATGAACGAGGGTCACTAAGACCTTCCGAGAATTTTTTCCCCAATTTTCCAAGGTTACAGACCCGTTTCATTTCAAATACTGAATTAAATCACTCAAGCTCGATATCAAAATTGGATTTTATCGTAGCACCGTTCCACTCTCGCGACAAATTATCTGCAAAATAGATATTTGCCTGTTCTCCGTAGAAACCCAGCGACAATAGACTTTTCTTTGAAACAGTTCAAAACAATTATCGTTGATATAACGAGCGTCAAAAGCCTTCTAGCATAAGTGGATCGATTGAGATTTGGTACCTATTCAAGCCTGTGGCAAGCTTCGCTTTGGCAGTAAAACTCAGTATACAGTTTTCTAAGCGTCACGTGCTTTGCGCATTAAAAGAGGTTGTTAAAGTTTCAGTTTTTACTTAAAAAGAATGGGAATTATTCTTTTTTTTTTCATATTATACTAATACGAAGTGTTATAAAATTCATGGTATATCTTTTATTTCTGATATTATGTTATTTAGCAAAATATATTCCTCACAATGAAACCTTTCGATCGGCATGATAAAGCTACAGGTTAATTATTTTTCTCGTGTAACGGGTTCGTTTCCCACATATATAGGACGATATAGAAGAAACACATGAGGAGTATGGGCCGTAACACCAACACGCTGCTGGCCCAATGCGGGTTGGTGGGTAGAAACGGTTGCAATAGCAACCGGGACCAACGGCTTAAAGTGCCTTCTGAAGCACGGAGGAGCTCGAGATCACAAATTTGGTCACCCATTCGCGGCCTGACCATGGCGAAAATCAGCTTTGATTTCGATCGAAAGCCAAAGCGTGCGAACCACTACGCCACCGAGCTCCTAATATATTATTCTTTATTTAGTCACTGGCGTGGAACGCGATCTCCCGAAAATCTCACAAGTATTCTCGTGTGGATGGATAAGTTTCTTCCTTTGAAAAAACATATTCCAGTGATCCCGAATTGTCACGACTGGCGTCCCAATCTAGCAATTTCAAAGACTTACGTTTGTCAAAGGTTATTTTTTCCAGACAGTAATTTGGTGTAGTATTTAGAAATATCCTGGCATCATTTCGCTGAGCCCAAACAAGGAAAGTAAATGTCTTTTGCCGAGGGCTATCCATTTATCATATTTCTAATCCTACATTCTCTGGGGCAGGTAAATTAATGAGCCCCTTAAAATCTACCGCTGCCCCCACAATTTTATGTTCCCAAATACTGAGGTTAGAACAAAAACCATCAATATCGCTGGAGAAAAACAAGCGTCGAATTAATCTTTTTAACGCTTCCGTTAATAGGCTGTTTATCGCTGGAATTATGCCGAATGGGTCTACGTGGTGGGAATCAGGAATAGATTTTGGCAGATGTTACTGCTTGTTTGATAAATTATTTGTTTATTAATTACTGATCTTGTTGATGAGTGGTTTGATGAGTACTTTGTGTCATTTAATGGCGGGCGTTATGTAGTAAAGGAGCACTTTGAGAACATCGAATTTAGACTCCAACTTAAAACACTTATTCAATCTTAAGTATTTGTGCATCGAATATCGAAAACTTTACCAATCGTTTTTAGCTACTAGATGCCCTACTCTGTGACGTGATGTTGTCAAATCAATGTTAATTTAATGAAACGCCAAATATCATGTCCTTTGATAATTACAAAAAAAGTGTGACAAATGGCAGAAGTCCAATTCATATCCATTGAAATTTTGTTAGAGAGTAGGGCAGCAGGAGACCTTCCCTAAGAACGGGCAAGAAATAATCGTTGTTTTAAGAATATATAAATAAGTGAATCTAGTCTTATCTCTACTCAACACTGCTAACGATCTGCGAGGGACTGCTGTAAAGCACGAGCAGTGAAGCCATTACGTTGACTATAAACAATTACTGAGAATCTTAACTACCATACAAAGCAAAGGAGAAACAAGATTAAATCAGAAGCGGGCGTATTACCATCGTAAAATAGCCCGTTAATATAATAACCGGTAATATCTGTTATATATTGCATAGTAAACCGTTTATTATAAGCAAACAAGGTAATACCAAGGTGCTTAAAATGCAAACTCCTTGAGATTGTGCCTGATTCCAGGTGGATAATGCATTCGTTAGGCTTAGGTTGCTAGACAATGTTTTATGGCACAATCTATTTAGAAAGATATAATAAGACTCAAATTCCTGTGACAAAAGTGTGATTAGAAGAAGAGAAACTGAAAAAAGGGGATAAATTTATCGTTGGAATTGATAAATATAGATACACAGAGATTATGGATATAAAACAAAATAACAACAAGATAACAACAATTTATCTAGCGATCATGACAAAATTAAATATCGATTTATAGTTTTCCATATCCTTTAAATATGTCAGACAGGGAAAACGGTATTAAGCGATAGGTTAAAATTATTCCAACACCAATTTTTGGCTACACAGAATGTCTAGCATTAATTTATTATCATAATAGAATGCGAATAGTTGTCTGTGCACGACCCTGCGTTTTTCGCGTCCTTTTCTGCAGCGCAAATCCAAACTCGGGAATCAATTGTCGCCAGAAGTATTTCCAGATCGTCGTTCAAGTAAAGACCATACTTATTCCCAAAGGCGGACAACACATTTGCAATTCCTGAGGTGCATCAGAAGTCTATAGGTGATCATTTTCCATTGAGAGAACCGTCTGCCCGTTTGCCTCCTCTCTTAATATTGTACTAATGCAAATCTTCTCTAATGTAACAATACCTATTTTCTTTGCAAGTCTAACGTAATTAAAGTAATTCCAGGATTAATAAAGAAAAATAAAGCCCTGAAGCAACAAACTAAGAATGAACTCTTGCAATGACCATCTAATGAAATTAACGATCGTTTTCGTATATTTTCCGGGAACGGGTTTTTCCAAGCAATTGAGTTTGGTGACCGAGGCTTAGACCGGGGACACATTATAGATTTTATATGCACGATTAAGTTTGAAATGTTTGTGCATTAACTTGTCGAATTCGATACACTTGATTCAAGTTAATTTTATGTGAAAAATACTTTTTTTTTACTCCATAAGTTATCGCTTGGTTAGTGTGGAAAGTGTGAAAGAAAAAAAAAATGTAGTTGGTGTTGACGATCTCAAATAATTTGGTGATTTAAGATAAATTTATATGAGAGGTTATTGAGTTGATTATAAAATTAATATTCTAAACTTTCTAAACTATACAAGCTTATTTTGAACTTCTTAATTTCACAATACTAAATTATAAGATGTCGTCGTGGATAGGACAACCTGTATCCCAAACATCAGGCATTATTAAGTATTCGTACTCACTTTATATTATTTCGTGTCCAGAATAAAAATAATTTGTCGTAGACACTACAATAGTGCAGTAAATTGCGCAGATAAAGCGTTTATTTTATTTACGCCCAGTATGCCGACAATATTATATAAATAATGCCTTAGCATTCTCATTCCAGCAAAAATGTATACACCACACTAAAGATAACAATCTGAACACTTGGCGCGTACAATACATTACGAAAAAAAATGTAACGGCGCATAAAGAGGGTAGCTCCTGGGTGATATTATGATATTATGTTATTGGCGCCCTGCCAATAGGAAGTCCGTTGCACGCTTACGCGATGGTCCTTCGAGCCGGATTCCGAATGTCTATGAGCTGCAAAACGCGATACTGTAGCGTTTACGATTGTGTCTCCGTTACAAAAGATAGAAAGGTACGAGAAATTAAGGATCCGATTAAAGTTTGTTGTTGCTACCAAACATAATTAAGAAGGTCATCTCGGCGCGACTTCACTTTAAATGTCTGTTAATAAAGTCGCCTAACTGGATCTTATCTCGTATTAGAACTTCGGGCACGAATTATGTTTTGTGACGGGCTCGGCCAATTTTCACAAGTCAATTACAAAGTTCGTATACTAGACTGTCTGTCTTTATGACTTTTACGTGTTCTTTGTTGAATCAAAGATTTCGGACAATAGCAGTTATTGGCTTAATTAATGTTAACAGGTTCAACTTAAAAAAAAATTACTAATTGGTCTTCAGAGGAGCCGAGAATGATTGGCTTTTTTGTTTATAAAGCGTAAAACCAAGCTAAATTAAAAGTGAGAATGAACAGGCATATTCTGGATCGTTCGTTTGAAAGTTTATGTGCCAGTTGACCTTTAGGTTTAAAAATGTTTGAGAGATCGACAGGCGAAGGTCACTGCTTTACCACTGAAATATCGATCCTTGTGGAAGTCTATGGGGTCCTTTATCCGACATTGCACGTCTCTGAGCTGGTGAACTGGTATAAAAGATTCGCATGATTTTTTAAATAAGTTGGTTATCGTGACCTGAACCAATTTTATTTAGAGACACAAAATATTTTCTTCTTCTATCTTTTATGCGTCTTGACACTATTTACCTATCCTTCGTCATTAAGATTTTCGGTACTTCTATTTTGCTTGACCCTGCTGTACTTTGAAAACTTTCCTGCCCTGAAATAATGACTCCTTCTCATATCCAAACCAGGATAGTTCCATTGATATAAAACAAACAACAACAACGTTGGTTGTTATTGATGTATAATACAGTTACATTTAATTGAAACTTATTTCAATCCATTAAAATAATGTGATTGTTACTTAAAATTATAATAAAGTGAAAACAAAGGAGGAACATTTCACAATTTGTAATTAAGGTGTCGCATCGTCGAACGAACGGTACAATTGGGAAAGCTTGCGACAAGCGGTAGGGTTATCAACTGTAGAAAAAATTAAAAATATATTCTGTATTCTTCCACTTGGATTTATGTAAGCATACTATCTAATAGAAAAAATTTGGATGGAAATCTCGACAATCAAAATTTTACACTTGTTATTTTATTATTATTGAACAATGTTGAAAATAATCGATTAATTTAATCGATACTGAACAACTACTACATTCTTCTTTATAATTTCATGGCTCTCACTTTCACAACACAACATTTCTACTCGTTCTGAGCTTATATACGCCCCACTGCTGGGCACGGGCCTTCCTCATGGAGAAACACATGAAGAGTGTGGGCCGTAACACCAATACACTGGCCCAATGTGGGGTGGTGGGTAGAAACGGTTGTAATAGCAGCCAGCCCAACGAAATAACGTGCCTTCCGAAGCAAGGAGGAACTCGAGATCACAAAGTTTTGACCACCCACCCAAGTGCTGACCATGGCGAAGGTATCTTTGTTTTTGATATCGAAAGCCAAAGCGTACTACCCACTTCACCATCGAGCTCCTTAAATATCTACTCAAATATTTCTAAACGCAAAAATACAGATCATCTTGTCTATAGACATAAAATTTAAAGTTGATCGATCGAATTTAGTCTCCCACACTGTAGTTTCGAAAAGGAAAGAATGAAGTCTTCAAATGAAATCTGGAAATATAGATTTTTACTCTACAATTTTGTACAACCCTACAGTTAAAACTCACAATGCATTGCTACATATTGGACCTCCAAATGCGCCTTCAGCGCAACAAGTCATATCTTTTTGACATGTATCTTTTCATGGACCGGGCAATATCAGTTTGCAACGGTTGCACGCTTTCGAGAACCATACACTATGCTCATGCAGAATGTCATATTGGAACGTTGAGTTTATTTAAGCGCAATTCTTCTTTAAAACAGCGCTATTTATGCTTTAAACCACTGGTCTAACCATCATTCACCGTGTTTTTTTAATTGTATAGGTGGCAAACGAGCAGGCGGGTCACCTGATGGTAAGTGATCACCACCGCCCATGGACATTTGCAGCACCAGGGGCGTCACGCCCCGATATAATAATCATCATCAGCCTATGTTTGTCCACCACTGCTGGACATAGGCCTCCCATAATGCACGCCACCGCTCCCGATTTTCAGCCGTTCTCATCCAGCGCACACTAGCCAGCTTACGAATATCGTCATCCCTTCTAGTCATAGGCGTCCCAAACTACGTTTGTCTTTACGACTATACGACTCCAACGACCGTCAGTTCTACGGCAGACGTAACCAGCCTACTGCCATTTAAGATATTACAGATTATCTATACATATAGTAAAACTGTAGAGGTCGATGTCTGACGTCATGGAGGAGCTTGGGATCACAAAGTTTTGGTCACCCATCCACGTCTTGACCATGGTAGCTTTGTTTTTAATCGTAAGCCAAAGCATACTAACCACTACGCCACCGAGGTTCTCCGACTTTGCTTACTACTTCATGTATACGTGATTCTGTGCGAATAGCGTGTAAAGGATAAACTTACAATTCCTTCAAATTCCACAGAAAATACAGCGCCAGGCAATCAATTTAGAAAAAACAAATGGATTTTGCGAACAGAGAAATTCTTTTCGAAATTCATCGCACATACCGCTTAGATTCATTTACAATGTGCATGGAACGTTTTTGTAACAGTTTAATTTCACGCAGCAAAGTGAATGGACCGCAATTGGTTATACGTTTCGACCTGCGCTCGTAGTATTTCAGTTTCCTTTAGCGCAGCATGATTTGAAGGCCGAAGTTCATGATCGCTGCGATAGGCACGGGCGGATTGAAATGCAATCACATTTCATTAAAAAGGTTTCAATGGAATGACGCACGCGAGTTTGGCGCTTATTGTGTATCTGTAGCTGTTACAATTGATAGTGAGTGACTGATATTCATTGATACAAATATCGAGTAATATTTGTATCAATGAATATCTGTCCTGGCTCTATCTCTCGTCTATCTGCCGTTAATTTGGGACGAATATAGACTATTTAATGGGTGTGAATGACAGATCTTTTATTATAAAATTAAACAGTATTTTATGATTGATATTCGAGCGGCAGTTGTCATAGGCAAAAACGGCACTCCATAAGCAAGAAGTTATTGGCAACGACTGAGTTTGAATAATAGTAAAGTGTAGTCAATTTTGCATTTCGTTTGCGTGACGCCAATCCCCAAATTTGAGAGGATGTGGATTTTAACGTCCACTAGATAGGCATATTTGTTGGAGACAATAATCATATTTTGCCTCTCTGGTCTAGTACTTCACACCACCAGGTGTTGGTGGTAGGGCTTCTAAGCGCGCCTGGATTGTTATTGTTTCCATAATAGCAATGTTTTAAGCATTGTTGTATTCCGACAATCAGAGGTAAGATAGTCTCAGTTGTTCCTCAGCTATTGAGGAATACAGGTGAAGCTCGCTTCCACCTTCAACCTCATCGTCACTTACCATCAGTTGAGATGAAGGCCAAGACCTATCATATGTAAAAAAAATACAACAGAGGTTACGATTGATGGTACAGATAATATTGGGTCCTTACCTATGAAATTTGTGTTTTATTCTGTCTTAGCAATTTGTCCGTAACTATTAAGTTTCAGAACATTCTTATAAAATAATTGCCTGTTCTAAAAATAGACCATATATTTGAGCTCGTACTATTTAATTTGTTAATTTTTTGTAAGTTTAATTGTGTTAAAATTAGACACAAAGACAATTATTTTTAACTGCCTCCCGAATACATCATTTGATTTGCATTAACATAAAAACGATGAATAATTTTTATCAAGCGTGTTCACACACATATTGCTAAAGCTTGTCTAATGATACATGCCAAATATTATTATCTCTGGATTTGTCGTTGTGAAGAAACTGATAAAATGTTAGTATGTAAAATGCAGTTATCCCCAAAACCTCCATACAAAACACCAATTTCATAGGTAAGGACCTAATATTAAAATATATAGACACTGTCACCTTGTTAGCCGTCATAGTACCTCTCCACTTCTGATTTAATATCCTGACAATAAACAATAAGTAACATTATTTGAGAAAATCAATCTTCACATATACATGATTTTGACAATATACGTCAGGAATACGTGGAGTAAATACCCATGATTAATGAGCAGGCCAATTACAATAACGGCCAGGTGGTCAATTACGGTTTCAACCAAGTCTACATGTCAAGCTTAATGATTTTGACATTTAGATTCTTTGACAACATTATTTTGAGTTTAGCTTGTTAGCCGATTTGATACGTAGCGAAAAATAAATGACACTAACGTTTGCGTTGAATAATGTTTCGCTACCGCCGATCGCATTCAAGCGCGCAAAGTTCATAGCGATATTTTAGCGCGCAGCACACATAAATTAGCAGAGGAAGTCGTTACCGGCCTTCCAGATGACAACATGCGCATTAAACTCTAAAATTGTACAAAACTAATTATATTCAGTACCGTGTAGAATGGCGCAAATGACGATACGTGTTTATTCCTATTTTCATTTGTAGAATTCTGAATTTCTGTATGTGGTTGTGATTTTACAAATTTTCCTTTACTATATTTCGCGTCTTGAAATTTGAAAACAGAAGACGATTTAAAAATACTTAATGGCGTTGACTTTTGAGAATTGAAGCCTTTGTACAAATGATTAAAAAATTTTACTTTAACTTGCTGACATGAAGGGTTTAATATTATGATACCCTTACACAAATTTTGCTCCTTCTACTCTCTTAAGTGAACTTCCAGCGTGTTGAAAATCTACTTTTTTACACCAAACCGTTCAGTACTTATCGTTGCGTATTTTAACCATTAAAAAATTCGCAGAATCAAATTATCTTTTCCTATACAAAATTTCTAGCTCGGAGGCGTAGTGGTTGGTACACTTTGGCTTTCGATCGAAATCGTAGCTGCTTTCGCCATGGTCAAGCCGCGGATGGGTTACCAAATGTTTGTGATCTCAAGCTCCTCCGTGCTTCGGAAGGCACGTTAAGCCGTCGGTCCCGCTATTGTGACCGTTTCTAGCCACCAACCCGCATTGGGCCAGTGTTGTGGTATTACGGCCCATACTACTTATATGTTTCTTCATGAGGAAGGCCTGTGCCCGACAGTGGGACGTATATAGGCTGAGGACGATTCTAAATTTCATAAGTGTATGAGTTCACAAATCCGTAAAACGGATCGCGAGGTTTCTTCAAAAAAATCTTGCTTATCTGTGCATCCATTATAGCTATAGTTATATAAACGGCCATATAGTTGGCTACAAGTCTTTCTACAACAGTTCATTCTCAAGCAGCATACTCGTTTCTGCGAACCGTTATAGTTTCTAAACGTGTAATCCTAGCACAGTGTCCGTCAATTAACTATAGAAGGCTTCCACCAACACCTAATCCACCACCAGCAAGAGCGGGACCCCGCCGGTTACATCGCGCCACCAGAGAAGCCACCATCGGTGAGTGTCTCCATACACTTTCTTTATCTATGAGATCATTCTCTAAGAATTCCTCTACAACCTTAATGTTGCTAATAGAATTATAAGCAACTGACGTGTGACCATCATCAAATATCTGCCTTCTTTCTGCCCCTGTACTTGCCTTCATACTATTTTGACGGCTTTCTTGATATAAGAACAACACAGTACTGAGCATATTTCCTAATTTATCATTCACCGAATGAAATGTAATCTTTAGACATAAAGTTCGGATTAAGCCACAGCGCACAAACTTGAAGCCGTGGCCTGATTTAGGGTCGTAATCATAACACTCATTATTAATTCCTGCAGCCAAATGAAGAAGTCCTTCATTATTTATTTCGTTAGCTTTGGTTTTGAAGGACGGTAGTATTTTTTAATTTAGCTTCAGAGCTGTGGTTATTACGGAAAATTTCGAGTCATGTCATTTTTACCACCAACAATATTTCGAAAGATATATTATTTCTTCCTTGATCTTATCTCATTTCCCGAACTTATTTATAATATTTCCACCTATCATAATACCTTTATTTCTCTTTTTCTGAAATTTATATTAACAATAACTTTGTTACGTTCCGTCTGTCTTGATATCACTCCTCACATAAAAAACCAGCTGACGTGTCAGATATTACACAATTTGTCTGAAGCGCTTCGCGACACTTCTTCACTGGTAAAAACCAGCATTAATAAAAAACTCAGTACTCCCTCTCGCTTTCAGTCTACATGGAAATTTGATAGCCCTCGATAAAATTAGCATACACTTTGTATGTGGCGGGTATAAGCAAATGCTACAATATCAGTCAAGAGTGGAACACGCAGGAATTAGGTTTTTCAAGTAAATCCAGTTGCCAATTATGGACGATTGTTTAGTTTCTTCTTCATCATAATCATCACGCCTCTTTCACGAAGGAGTAGGCAGAGGTGTTTACACCTTTCGCCAAATAGCTGTTAAAAGTCTTTACTTCAGATAAAGTTAATTTAATTTGTCAATAAATACGTGTACAAAAGCATTATAGCTGGGATTTTAAATTAAAAACAACATATCAACGTATTTTACCTCGGAAGTACACCTTCCGAGGTAAAATACGTTAAAATATAAAATAACATTCATCCAGTCTCGTATAACGTTAATTGATATTATTCATTAGTTGTGAATATAGAAATATTATCATTCATCAGGTCAAAATAAAATTCGAAAATTACAATGTAAGTTACTTTTAGTCATGAAGAAAATAGAATTCATACAGATGTCACATTCAAAATTAAATGAGTTTATCATCATTCGAAAATTCGCTTAAACTATAATAACATTTTTCAATCAATAAAATTTTGAATTTTTTTTCAATAAATTAGTTTTTAGTTCTTTCAAAGAGTTTGGGATTTTATTATATATTTTTGGTCCCATGCAAAAATGCTTTACATAAAAGGCTAGTTTTAATAGATGGGTGCTGTAATCTATAGTTGTCACGCCTATTGCGCCTTATAGTGTCTGCAAGTCAATAAAGCTTGAAAACATTTTATATGAATATAGTTTCTCTTACATTTAATTAACACGTCAATTATTATACATAGGCCATTGCACAATAAACCACTCTTGGGAGATTATATAACATTTTTAAGCTCTGGTACTGTACAATAACAAGATACACATACTTAATTAAAAATTAACGCTTTATTCCCATAGGGGTAGGCAGATTATAACTTTCTGAGCATACAACACAATTCTCATTCATTTGCCTATTCTCATTACAGTCCTGGTTATTATTATGTGCTTTGCGTTTTCTGGGTACCTGTGACGCCTAGGTTTTAATAAGACGCATGACTGCATTTCTTCACACCAACTTCGAAGTCAATCACCTCAGTCGGAATCCCGTTAATAGCCTGCTGTGACCAATCGTATGGCAAGGGAACTAATTCTTTAGACACGGGTGCTATTCGTCTTGGCACCTGTACCTAGGAAGTACTCGAGGTACAGAGAATAGACCTGCAGTCAATATTGTAAATCGTCATGGTACTAACGCTCATGAGAAATTTTACGTTTATCAGGCTGGAACTAATCCTGTCAACTTGCTTAGTCGCCTCAGTATTACGCTCTTTAGATAAAAACTTTTTGAAGACGAGAGCGAAAAATAAACTATAGGTACTAATTGTTGGATGTGCAAAGTCTTTCGATATAGAGCCTTGTAGGAGCTCTGGTACCATTGTCAAGCAGTGTGCTTGACAATAGTACCAGAATGGATGAAAATGACGATCATTTTGAGGGGCTTGGAGGCATAGTAGTTAGTACGCACTAGCTTTTGATATCGAAAATAAAGCTACCTTCGCCATGGTCAGGCCTTGATAGGTGACCAAAACTTGGTGATCCGCAGTGCTTCAAATGGTACGTCAAGGGGTTAATATTTATCGAAGCTGTTAACCCAACGATAAGCGTTTATTAGATTACGAAAGCTGTCTCGTGTAATGCGGGTTGTTCGATTAATCGTTGAATAAACATGTCCTTAGAGTTTATTTTGTTAATACGAGTAAAATACACATGTTGAAAAATTTTAGAAGATGTAATTTGTATTATTAACATAAGCAATTTTATTTTTAAATTGAATTACGATTTAGAACTGCATGGAGGTCAGAGACCGACGTAAAATAAAACTTTAGGTCATTTAAAATTTACATCATAACTGATTTTAAATAAGCAGTTCGGTATTCATGTGGTGAGAGAAATATTGCAAAATAACGAAATTCTAAATTCAAACTTTAATCCAAGCTTGTAGTTGATTGAGTAGTGCTTGCATTCTGAATTATAAACGAGGATTTGAGGTATTTAAATTTCATATACGGCTCACAGGGTGCACTCTGCTGTGACCACACGACCAAGTTTTAATGGGACTCCTAAAATTCTGCTCTTGTATTTATAATGTAAACCATTAAAACTAAACTCGTTTGTAGTTTTAAGTTTTTTGATGTTGTCACGTTGTTTTCACGATATTCCGTTTTTTTAGTTGAACTTATTTTTAATTTTACGAGGCCTGAGATTCTATGACAAAGGTTGCTAACTTAACCTTACTTAGTTAACAAACAGGCAGATTTACAGGAATACCGGAATAACTGTTCATTCTCGTTATAAACGAAAGTCACAATGAAATTGTGTGGCTACCCTTATAGCCTCAAGCTATGTAGCTTTACACTCCACATACAAATTATGCTTGCCAGATCAAAATAATTTAATTAATTTTAGGTATTTTGGAATACTATTACAAGTATTAAGTACACACATATTAGTCAGACGTACTGTACAGGGATGTATCCACGGAAATTTTTTTCGAAGGAAACACTGTTTGTGTATTCTCAGGACTTCACAATCGAATAATTTCGAACGAACGTCGCTCGAACGCTTCGAGTGCTAAATACCAGTAGGAGTCGGAGTTCGTATACGAATCTACCTGTCAAACTTCCCGATATCGAGGTTAAGTTGTATTGTTGTGGTTATTTCTTGTAGAGTTCATCAAGCAGTTTCGACTGAAGAAAGCTCTTGTATTGGAGCAAATTTTTAAACAATTTAATTTTTTTTCTTTTGAAAATTATTATCACTTCGCTGATGAAATATTGTTGACAATAACTTGACTGACAGATGCGACGTTCCGTTTAGTTAATTACGAAATAATAACTATAAATTCGATCTCCTTTTATATTTTATGTTATGATTATTACCTACCAATTTATACAATTTGTATTAAAACGTAAAAATAAATAGACTTAGCATAAAATTGTTGCCTAAAAAGCATAATGACTTACCTACAATCAAAACACGGCAGTTATAAAAACGCTCGAAACGAAACGTTATTTGTCTACGCTATGTACGACTTCACAGTTCGATTGGTAATTCTTCTATTGGTACTGCGAATACGATCTTTATGAAACATTCGAACTTTTCAGTAGAATAGAAATAATTACCATACGGAAAAAGTCCGAATGCATGAATTGGCCCCCTGTAATGTATGAAAAGGAGCCCTATTTTGATAGATTCACTTGGTTTTTCAAAGACCAGCCTTTTCTCCTAACGATTACGAATGTTTCAGCAATGGATACGCTTAGTGGATACTCAAAATATCTATTCGTCCAAATATTATTTCATCAGTAAATCAAATTGTTAGAACGTGACCCAAATTCCACTGGCAATCAAAGCGCTGATCAAGGTTATACGAACTTTTCAAATCAGACTGCCGCAGAATGTTCGCGGTAGGAATCTGATAGACGCTAATAATGCATATTGTATAGTACTGAATATGTAAATTAAGCTTCCTTAGTGTATTTTCTGGACCTGTGACAAAGCCATAAGGACAATTTTTAAATTTTACTTAAATTACTGATTTGAATTTGTTGACGAGCACAATGAAAAGGCTTGGGCAACTATCTTTATTGAACTGACAATATTGTAAAATGACATATAAAAAATACATTGGTTTTAATCTGAAAAAGGAATAAGATGTCACTAGAATTTGCAGGTTTTATTTAGCCAAAAGGAAAGAGGCCGTAGCAAAAAAACAAATTTGATCGTCATGACGAAAAATTCTGTTAGCGACAACTAATAAGATTTTTCGTCATGACGATTAAAATTTATTTTTTTTACGTTTTGCAACGAAGGTTGCAACTCATGTCACGGAAATTCTTCGAGATGCTTCTACCCAGTGGATGACTTCTATTCAAATGACGTTTTTTTCGTTTTTTTTCTATAGTTTTTTTTTTTAACAAAAAACACTTCTATACTCCCAATTCCCCAGTTTAATATATAATGCGATCACGGCTGTATTCCCAAATGAGTGGGAAATGCTAACACCCAGATTGCAACCGATATGTTATGACCCCGAGGGATGAACCTGTATCCATGTACTAGGCTCAATTAAAGTCCAACGATATCACAATTAACGGTTTCCGTATAATAATGAAAGGTATGTAATACGTATATTTTATAACAAAATAAATGCTCCTACAAAATAGATTTACATTTGTCCCTTGTTGATGACGGACTAGATTTGAAAAAGTATACCAAGACTAAAGTTGTATGCCTAATTATGGCAATGCATGGCCTTTTGTTACAATTAAGTGATGATTAATAGTTATTAATATAAAGTTGTAGTAATTAGTTCATATGCCTGTATGGCAAATCATGGGTATAATTGCATGTTAATGAATGAATAAATTATTATTATTACTATATAATTCCTGTGAGCCCCTTTGTTGACATACGTACAATAATTTTAATATAAGGTTTCTTGTAATGTTTTCATCATCAGATTAGCAAAGCCGTTCACTGCTGGACACAGAGCGAGGATTTCCAAATCAATCGGTCTTCATCCTCAGCCTATATACGTCCCACTGCTGGGCACAGTCCTCCCTCATGGAGAAGCACATGAGGAGTATGGGCCGTAACACCACCACGCTGGCCCAATGCGGGTTGGTGGGTAGAAATGGTCGAAATAGCGACTGGAACCAACGGCTTAACGTGCATTCCGAAGCACGGAGGAGCTCGAGATCACAATGTTTTGGTCACCCATCCACATTCGCCTGGCCGCCTGGTCGCCTGGCCATGGCGAAGGTAACTTTTTCGATCGAAAGCCAAAGTGTACTAACCGTCCGTATCTAGCAGCTTCCCGCGAGCTTAGATGAAATTTGTCAACAGTATACGTCCCACAGCTGGGCACAGTTCTTTCAACATGGAGCAACACGCATAACGGAGAACGGATCGTAGCATGACGGTGATTGGTAGATCGCAATTATAAAATGTACATACATACATACATAAAATCACACCTATAATCCCCGAAGGGGTAGGCAGAGTCCAAGGAGCACTGTGTTCCTTAAGACCGCATTTTGCCAAACAAAAATTGGGTTTGGTCAGATCAGCGTGAAAGAGTAGTAACAAGTGGCTGTGTTTATCATTATTTCTTAGACGGTCTGCTTAAGATTTTATCAAAATTCCAAAGAATTTAGAAACCTATTTTTAAAAGCGACCAAGCGTTTTACACTGAAGACGTAGAAAAAGCGGCCTTTCTGATAGCAGATGGAATAGGCCGTTTCAAGACATTTCACCGCCCCAGGTTATAGGGCGCCTTCTTAGAAATTATTCATAGTACGTTAAACTTTCCACCCTTATAAACATAATTAAACGTTTTTGTTTTTTCACAAATTATTTAGTAAAGTTGGATTAAGGGAAGCGTTGAATTAAATATTGAACATAAATAAATTTGTTTCGAATACAAATACAATAACAATTAAATAATTTTTTGTTAATTTGTTCTTCAGTCTTGGATGTTCATTATATGTATAATATTATGTATATTCTAAATAATTATGTGTATTTATCTATTAAATATATTTGTCCGTCATCTTGTATCCGTAACACAAGCAACATTTAGTTGCTTAAAATGGGACTAGTATATCCTTAGATATTCACACCTATCAGTGTGAATATCTGAGGATATTTATATTTTTAATTTAAGCATGAATTGTGGTCATAAAATTAGCTTACCCACATAAATTGAGGCAAGTATATTTTGACTAGGCTTCTGCGCTTCTGTCATAATAGGGCAGACCAAGAATTTTGTACTATAAGATGGATGCCTAACTCCCATACAATATCATGAGGCAATGTTCTGTCTCGATTGTCGAATTTGTCTTTATTTTCGTTTTTTTTATTCTACGCTAGGTTGAATATGAAATTTGAACCGTACAGCCAGCCAGATCCATTTCTATATATATACGACACATAATTATCATTGTTATAGTTTAAGATATGTACGCCGTAATTGTGTTACATATCAGAACCGTTTAATTTTACGAAATTGTTATTCTAAAATCTTCAATGTGTACCATGTGGCAGTATATAATAAATAAATAGAAATACATGATAATTTTGTTCAGACCAAAATAGTAAAATAAAAATATAATTTCCCTACGGTCGCATGAGCCACTGAATCCTCCTGATTTGTTTTATCATCAAGGCAGTGCGCCATGTTGTATATTTTAAGTCAGCGATGATGATGTTTATGATTATTGTTATTATAACAATTTTGTTTTAATTTTTTTTTATCATAAAGTGACTGTTCTCTAATATTTTAAATATTAAGCGTAAGATTTCTTTTGACTCAGATTATACTACAATTTTATTATTCGAGCATTTATGTTTCACTCACAAAATTATACTTTTGTCTAATATAGGTCAGTTCAGTGAATGCTTAAAGCATTCATAATTCGAAAAATATGAGCTTGAAAGAGCTATCTCGCTTTGCATACGTTTTAACCTCACATGCACAAGGCTTGAGTGTTTTAATTTTTCAAAACAAGAAAGAAGTAACTCAACTAAATATAGAATAAGTATGTTGAAAAAAATTACGTATTACTTCATCGGAAAAAGCAAAATAAATGGATAATTTTAAATGAGGAGCTGGATAGAAAGAGAATTAATATTGTTTCTCCACTATAGGAAATATTGGGGGGTTAAATGTTTGGGTGATTAATTTTCAGGAATTTGTTCTCCAGTCTTGGATATTTGTTTATTTGGATATATATATGTATGTATTTATCTATTAAATATATTTATCCGTCATCTAGTGTCTGTAACACAAGCAGCTTTAGTTACTTAAAATGGGGCTAGTTGATAGGTGTGAATGGTTGAAGATATTGGGTCCGTACCTATGAAATTGGTGTTTTTATTCTGTCTTAGCAATTTGTCCGTAACTATTAAGTTTCAGAACATTCTAATAAAATAATTGCCTCTTCTAAAAATAGACCATATATTTGAGCTCGTATTATTTAATTTGATAATTTTTTGTAAGTTTAATTGTGTTAAAATTAGACACAAAGACAATTATTTTTAACTGCCTCCTGAATACATCATTTGATTTGCATTAACATAAAAACGAAGAATAATTTTTCACGTGTTCACACACATATTGCTAAAGCTTGTCTAATGATACATGCCAAATATTATTATCTCTGGATTTATCGTTGTGAAGAAAACTGAAAAAATGTTAGTATGTAAAATGCAGACATCCCCAAAATCTCCATACAAAACACCAATTTCATAGGTAAGGACCTAATAATTATTTTTTTACTCTAAAAAATGTAGAGGATGGAATCTGTGAAATAAGACAATATAATGATCTTGTAGTGAATGATTAGTTGATGAATGACAATTTTGAGTGGAAGGGGCAAGGTCAGAAGATCTTTAATCTTTGTTAAAACGTTTTCCTGGTCTTGCCTATCAGGAAAAAGTATTTAACAAAGAACACATTACGTGGTCTATTACAGAAAATGTTCGCCGATTTTCTTCTTCCATTTTTGGGATGTACCCAATGTATCAGTTGTCTTGTCGAAAATTGTACAATTATAATGGAATCCACAAACGTCTTACCCAGTAGCAATAACTTATTAAGCCAGTCACGAATTCACTTTTTACAAGGAACTCCCTAGAGTTGATTATCGCTTGTCAGTTCGACTGCCGACAAACAAAACCCTATTTTGTAAAAAGGCCTTTTTTAAAGCATCCGTACCCCCAAGGTTTGGATCCCCTTTAACCCTTATTGGATTATATGAAGCGAAATTAAAACAATGCAGATATGAAAAAGGATCGTACGAAAATGTGAAACGATACAAAATATAATCTATGTTAACGGAATTAAATTGAAATTGTTAATGGCGTGTGTAAATGATATGTAAGCAATAATAAATCTGTCTAAAACTGAAAAAAAAAAATGATTGAGGAATCAATGTAAAGCCATGCCCAAAAAGGCACACAAAAACTCGACAGTTTTTTTTTACTTAACATATGAAATGAAAATCAAAATGTTTCTGTATACGTAAATTAAGACCCATTAACGCTATTACAAAAATTTGAAAATGATAGAACCACAGATCACTGACAGCCGCTTCATTACTCTCATCTATTCTATGGATAGAACCAAGAATTTCTGCCAGGAAATTTTAAATATACATAAGGTTTTTTTTTGTTCTATAAGTGGGTTTTTATATATTTATCAACAATTATATAAACATCCAACAAGACTATAAAAAGTTGCCTCGTATGGTTGGAAAAAATTTTCGTTCCTTACATGCTATATTATGGAATATATGGAGTTATGGAATGCAGCTACGATTCTATTAATTAAAATTTCGTAAAAGTCAAAAAAAAGTCGATTCCGTTGATAGATTATCTACCTTAAGTCACCTCAAATTCTTAAAACAATAAACGAACATACACTCAGTTGCACAAAGATTTTCTAAGGACGACATTTGTTAATGAGACATTAAAACTTTAAAGTTCATTAAATTTAAAGTTGGAACACAAAGCAGTTCTAGCTAATGTCTCTTTAGCATTGACAGGGTGCTAATGTCGTTTTGTGCAACGTAAAACTACGCTAAGGTGTTCTTTTGACATTTCAATAAATAAATTTAATGGAGCATTAGAGATAATGCTGACATTAAATTTTAAAGTTCGTTTCTGCAACTGGGTGATAGAAGATCAAACGACAAATAAAAGACGCGTCGCTTTTCTTATCCATACCATTAGATCACATCCTAAAGAAATGTGCAACTGTAGGAATCGAGTCGAGAACAAATCACGTTGAAGTCTTCACCTCCTGAACGACCTCAGTCCGCAAGACCAACTCTAGAAGAATCCGTATTTCGATAAATCTCGCTTAAACGAAACAAAGTTGAGTAGAAATAGCTTGCACTAAGCCAAACTTTTACCATTTGCGATCTGTTAAGTGTGTTGTTCTTATTCGTTCGTTTTGTTTCAACAATGCTACGATATTAGACGTTTTGTTTGCTTTTAATGGGTTCGAAGTTTTCTGCAAAGCCTGTTGGAACTATTTTTAGAAGATTGACGTACTTGGTTTTCGTAAACGAATGTCTTTTTTTGTATCGTCATTCATATGCTTCTTTGATGTGTATTTGATTGGCAACGTTTCAGATGTTTCAGCGTTGATAAAAAGTTGTTGAGAAAATGTATGTACCTATACTCATAATACCTCGTTGTGTGATGCACGAAGTAGATTGACGCAAATTCAAATTGTAAAACTATAAAAATGTCAAAGAACAGAAAGAAATACGACAAGTTTTATATGGTTTCGTGGTCTCCTACCTAATTTTCGGACATGAAAGAAACAGTTGCCTTCAGTTGCTACTTCAACACAAGTTAGTAAAATATTGCTGTATTTTCAATGAACTGTCATAGTATTGTGAGCATAATATTCAATGTCTACAATCTACTTCCCATATCTTTAGGAGCATTAAAGTTGAATTGGAAGTTACAATAGCGGTGACGTCAGACATCTGAATAACAATGTGTTGGATACAGAGAAATCGACCTTAGTTTGCAAGCATTTAGACTTCTAAAAACTGTATATACTGCTTAATAATTTGTACTTTACGTCTATTGCGTTAAGGTTGAAAGTCTATAAAAATATAGTTTTAGTTGAACAATTCTGATAATCCTAAATATTCAGTTCATTATTCTGTCGTTACCCGAAGCTTTATTACTTCGAATCCAGCCTTGAGATTTTTAGTAATCTCAATTTCGCTACTTGGTTTATTTTAGCTAAACTATAAATAGAATAAGATAAGATGAAAAAATTAAACGCCCTATAGGCAAATTATGAGTTTTATTAGAGATATAAGTAGCTACTAAAGGATACTTCAGTCACCTTAACCATTCAAGAAAAGAAAACGTACATTTGTTTTTTTTCCGTGCCGTTGTGGTAGTAGCTTAATAAAAGAATACTACCAACCCATCTCTTCCCTTGGGTTTCGTAAAAGGCGACTAATGGACTTAGAACTGCACAACCATCCAATAGCCTATAGCGTCGACGGGCTCACCACCTGTCACGCTGATTGCCGTCACTGCTTGGTGAAGCGCGGTCTAAGGCAATGGACTGCTTTTGCGGTGCCTTTGCCTAGTCTCTGACAAACCCATAAGTGATAATAGTCGTGATTATATGTATGTATGTATGTTGTTTTTGTCCATTAAAGTGAAATTAAAAAACATCCTTTGAACCAACATGAGCCAAGTTATTAATGTGTTACAGATCCTTACTCTATACATGTTTAGGGCTTGTAATAATAAAAAAAATTGAAAAAGATATATTCTCTGCATAATTCTCTCGAGAGAAACTAAACTGAGAATTTTTAATAACTGAGTCAAGATATATATGTAACCTAGTAAATTTTTCCTCCGTTTTTGCGCACGTTGTGTTTGCCTTAAATGTGTGTTACATTTTATATTCGTTTTGTATATGTGTTAGTGGGGGATTGAACAGTTTTTTTTACATATGACAAGGTAAGCTCTTGGCCTTCATCTCACCTAATGGTTGTTCAGTACAAAAGTAGTACTGAACTTTATATGTTAATCACTTTAATTGTGTTGTGCAAATTGATTGGTTTATTATTGCAACACCAATGTAATTTAATATACTTTTGCCCTATGACAACATTCTGTCCTTTTGTCTTCTGAGTTGCAGCTTTTGAAAATAAATTATTTTAATTATGAAAGCGCCTATTTATTCCGCAACAGGTAAGTGACGATAAGGCCGAAGGTGGAAGCGAACTTCACCTGTATATTCCTCAACAACTGAGGAATTGGCTATCTTACCTCTGATTGCCGGAACTCAACAATGCTTAAAACATTGTTATTATGGCCAAAAATTTAAGTAAGACGGTGGTAGTTAGCCAGGCGGGCTTAGAAGCCCTACCACCAACCAAACCGAGCAGATAAATTAAAGCAATTACCTTCCTTTGTTATGTGTTTTATTCTAATCGACCAAAGTTGTTATGGATTCTAATTTTTAATCATTACTTAGTAACAAAAGCTAGAAAAAAGAAGATGTTGCATTTTTCATTTGTACTAATTTTATATACGAGTAACTTTATTAAATGGCTTTAATTTTAAATTTTGAATATGGTGACTGCGTACCTGTGGCCGGACGGACAAGTCATAACTCTCAACTTTTTGTTTGGTAAAAATTACCAATCGATGACTATTTTAATGATCCTCCACATAGCTCGTCATTATTGACACTTATTACTCAAAAGTACGCTGATTTCACACAACAATATCCACTTCGAAACAATATTACAATAATTGAAATAAAAATTATGTCCGCCACAGTTAAAGGGCGGTAAAAATTTTTTTTTTTTTTTTTTTGTCAAATTCTCCCGTAGGTAAGGCAAAGGGAACGAAGCCCATACAGCCATGTCTGCAATATATATATCTTCAATAGTTTGCATTGAAATGCTAGTGTAATGCATTTCAATGCATCTTGGGAGAGTTTGGCGTCAAACGATCGATGGCAGACACTGTGGTGCTACTTGGATGAGGTGGATTACCACGATAAAAAACTCATCACTTTTCACACCACTTGACGTTTATTTCGATAATCCTCCATATTGCACATCATCACAGACACTTATTACACAAAACTACACTGATTTTACATAACAATATCCACTCCGTACAATATTACAATCATCGAAATAAAAATCACGTCCGCCATAGTTGAATGCCGCCAAAAACTCGGTAAAAATCTTTTTTTAAATTTTCAAGAAAAAGCAAAAGGATTGCTGCCATTATGCCCGCAAATAATTAACTACAACAAATAAGTAACGATAAATTAAGAACGTTAGAAAAATACGTTGCAGGCTTAAAACTTCATTTAAATGGAAATAATACTAATTTAAAATAAGCCTTAACACTATTAGAACGCTGTGAAGTTTTGATAAAGAATTATAGAATTTTTATTCCTTTAATTTTAAAAATAGAAAAATGAAAGTTTATTTACGAGAGTTCTTTTTCACAGTAACGTTGACGAAAGAAATTTTAAGACCTAAAGATGTTTTCCAAGAAAAATAGCTCACTTCAAGTGGCATGAAATTGTCTTATTTACCCCCTCAAAATAAAAACAAATTAATTACAAAAAATCTTGTAAGTGAGAAAAAGCGTAAAAAGTTCCTGAGCTGGAATTAAGAAGCATTTGTCTTAGTTTTACTTTTTAAATTAAGCAAAGAGTCTCTTAACGCGTTCTCATCTATCATTGCCACTAATCTTCTTAGAAGAGCGTATCTATATAACAAAATCTTCAGGCCTTTATTCAAATACCTAAAATAGACTTCGCAGCTCTCGAGAGGCGTTCGAGCAATGCAGGGGAATTTTGAAGAGTTCTGAATGATCTCTCCTGGTTTGTTAGCTGACGTCAGCCTACTTACAAGACAACTCTGCCAAGATTGTCCACACGCCGATACCAAGAAATGTATCGAGTTTTATGTTGCTAGTTTTATGTGTTTTTGTTGTTTTATATTTCGAAACATTGGCCATGTTTAATTTTCTATCCACAGATAGATGTAAAAGTACCTGATAGATTTATTTGGACTGAAGTGTCTCGTTAACAACATCCATTTTGTATGTTGAGCTGAAGAGTGACAGATGATATTGGAAGAGGAAGATATTATTTTTTAAATGAAAAAAAGACAGAAATATGCAAAACGTTATAACGAAACGAGTAAACCTACTGTAGTTTTAGAGGGTCTAAAAGTTGCTACTTACAAACTTGTACAACTTATTAGACCTGAATCAGTATCTACGTAGTAAATGACTACTGCTCGTTATTTAAGAGTAATAAATATCTTATTCAGTAAGGATCCTACTTCTTTAATGTTTTACCTGAGTCATTCAGTTCGTGGACTGAGAAATCTCAATTACAGTTTTGTTTTATCTTCGTCACTACGAATAAAATTGTCTCATTCTTATTCCATACTTACCAAGATATAAATCATACAAAAGTCTTACAAGAATACCGTTCATTTTCATCTTACCTGTAACAAAAGAACACAAGAATTAGTACATTTCAATTTCAAGTCCAGGAATAATCTATCATTTTCTTAGTGTCTAAAAAGTAATTTACATTTCAAAGCTTGTATCACTCTTACTATCCAAAGTTATATTTAGGCCGAAACATTACAAGACTAAAATTAGAAAACTGTTGTACCTTGAGCTTTATAGTGAAATTGTTGGTAACCAGCACCATGTAACCTTTTCGAACCGTTATTCTAAATTTCCAGTACGTCATATTTTGGATCTTTATGTTTTAAAAATGTCAGGCTTTTTTGATAGAAACAATGTGCATTTTACAGTCAGTGTGCTACTAGACATTATACGTGTAATATCAGCGTGTGGTCTCATTTGCTCTCATTTTCCATCCTTTCCAGAAATATTACTGCAATAGTTATGACAACCCCAATCTAATATTTTGATATGATCACACAGTTGGCTCCCATCCCTCTTCCCTTGTACCGTAAGTAAATCGTGGTATTAATTGAGTGTTATATAATTAATATTATTTCAATTGTATTTTCATGTTAAAAATTATAACAAAACCGAAACGGGACAGCCCTCGCGATGTCGCCGTTTGTCGCGGATGATGTCATCGAGTGCCTTCAAGCACTGGACCGCAAATGCTGACGCAGCGGCTTTGACGCCAAACGAACACTTGGCTCTTAAAAGACCCACAGGTTGACGTCAGTAAGCTCAAGAGTCCTCCGGGCTTGTAGAGCCGTGGACGTGTCTCGCCAACTCAGTTTTTCGAGCCCCACAAAAGAGGTTATTGATCAAAGCGGTTCCCAGTAAAAAGTGAAATACACCAGTTTGGAGCATTAGGGTGTAAACAATGAGTGACGCAATCCGGGAAGTTCCAGCGTTCGCAGCTTCCATTACAAGTATTAAGTGAAATGTTTTTGTTTTAATGATGTTCCCGAAACCAGAATTAGAAATTCGATACTTCAAGCTTTATTTTGTTCACACATTAAGTCTAGTAATTATTAAACAAATAATTTTCTGCGGGATGATATTCGTACCTCCATTAGCAAGATAAATTATTTCAAACTTGTTCTGCCACTCGTGGGTTTAGATAAGCTCTTTTGACGCTTGATATCGCAATTCCGCAAGAATGAACGCCGTAATTGGATTATTGATGTTAACACAAACTCTGAGAGCTTCGTCAACTTCAATAAATATTTTTCTTGAAAATTTTGTCCTAAGCCGGAAAATAAAGGGCGATTCTTTGTAACTACTATTTCAAAGAATCAGCCTTTTTTCCACATCAAGAAAAACATTTTTATAACACAGGTAATCGCGAATATAAACATTTATTTTACATTGAGACAAAATATATCGTATACATACATACACATACATCTCCTTACGTCTTTTTCCCGAAGGGCTTAGGCAGTGGTGCCAACACTAACATCGTTATCGCAGAAGAAGTTTATTATTATTTTTAGTTCCATGACAATCTTGGAATCGTCGTCTGACTCCAAAGAGAACCGCTTTATTCCTTCAAACTTAACTAAAAGACGCAGACCAACTATAATATATTATAGTCACAGCCATCCTCATTAGAATTGCAACGCTTTAAGCGAGTTGCTAACAATCACACAAGTATACTTCATATTCACATCAGAAATTCAAATGCGGGGAGACTTAGAGTTCAAATTTGATCAACAAAAGTGAATAGAGGTTTCGCAGCAACAAAGTTAAGACACAGCTTCAAAAGGTGGCATTAAGTGCACGCAAAATATTACATCAAAGAGCGTTAGTGTTTTAATTTTGACTAACAATGTTTTATGAAATATTTTGAGAACAAAATCATATGTATAAAATTAAAAACCTGTTAATTCTTTTAAAACATTTATTTTTAAATTTCCGACTGATGTTAGGACCAATTATGACTTAATGAGATTGGAAAATTATCTGCGTTCTAAAAATGTTTTTATAAAAACTAAAAACAAAACGATACACAAAATTTTTATAATCATCATCAACAACCTATGCTCGTCCACTGCTGGACATACGACCTAATGCATGTCGGCTTTATTGTCGGCCGTTCTCATCCATGAGATGTATTATGGATATTTATTTTATTGCCCGTAAACGGCCCGTAATAGTAATCGAATAGCAAGTGCTGTCTACAGCCAAATCAATTGCAGAAATGAGATTGGACAGGTTAGATAAATTTTAACTTAAGGAAGAAAATATAAGCATGCAGATAGATAGAACATAAACAAAACTGATGTATTATACGCAACGGATTTGAAATTTTTAAAGGTTAGTATGTAGCGCCTCGGTTTTTATGATACCAGTGAGAAGGCTATTTGTTTGAGTAAATAAATTTTGTTTTTAGCCTATTTTGTTGTTTAATGGTAGTGGTTATTTTTGGAAGGCGAAACACGTAAGTTTTATTGACATTAAAAGGCGCTTGATGTCCTGCAGCTAAACATGAATGTAACATGAATAAAATTTGAGTTTACTAACAAAGAAAGATTTAAATGAATAATTCACGAAGAAATCGAAACAACACCTCTCTAATTTCTGTGCAATATACATTGTTTCTGTGCAATAAAGCTAGTGTTAATCCATCTATCTATCTAATTTATAGACCAATTATATTGAACATGAAAATATTACTTACGAACATCTTCCTCTTCTAATCAAGTCTTTAGCATAAAACTATAAATTTGATTGACTTTGATCAATTGAATTAAAGGGTGAAGAAATTAGTTTTTCAGAACTCGCTCAAAACAAAACGTCTAACAATATTTAGACCATTAGTGTTTCCGTTGTGGAGTTGCAGCAAATTCTTCGAATTCCCTATACGTCCATCTAAGGAACGTCGCGTCGGCGTCGCTCTGATGCGTCATAACGCGGCATCACGTGCTGGATGCAGAAGCGTGTGTCAGTCCGTCACACGTATTTGGTGATACGTGTTAAACGAGTATACCTTCCTTTCATTTAATTTATTAAGTTGTTAGAGAGATTTCGACTTTATAATTGACCCTAACGATCGATACAATAAAAGTACAGAATGTAATTTGTACAGATTTTGTTGGTTCAATTCCCGGGTGTGGCAAGCGAATTATCGAAAATCTTTGAGTGCAGTTTTCATTCTTTTTAAAAACAAATAAATGTTTCCTTTGAGTAAAATTTTCTATCTACAGTATTAAGAGTACTTTCTCTTCAGGTGAATTCCAGCCTGTATATCAAATAACACAACGGTAAAATCATCGACGTATAATATGGACCAAGCTATAGTATGTAAACCACAGATATGCATTTACATAGCTAGTATAACGATTGTAGTTAAACCATGCGTGTCAACTTTTTTACCGTCAACTGTGACGTCACAGCTGCATTTTTGAGACGGGAGTTCCAACTGATGAAAGATACCATGCCGCCGATGCCCTTTTACTAATTATTATACAACGACGCAATTTTTTTAAGTTTTTGCTGCCGCTTGGACGCGCGCAGGCTAGTTAGCAGCGGCCAATCCCGACGTTTGGTCGGGGTTTTCGGACACGCACAGTACATGCATTTGCTTCATCTATGTAAATGTATATCTGTGATGTAAACTCTACGTTTTGATTGCTTTACGGCTCCAAATAAAATGTGTTGTTAATTTAATTAAAAGTAGTATTGTGGAATTCCATAATCGACATCAAAAGCGATGAAAGTACTAGAAATGCAAACGAGATAGAAAAACTAAAAGAAAGTCTGCAACTATCGATACTAACTCTGTCATATTCAGTAAAACCAACAATTTGCAAATAGAGCCATAATTCCCAGCGCACAATAAGCTAACACCAGAAAAACATATCTAACTTCCTTTTATAAACATCCTACAAGCTTGGAGTTATATGAAACAAAATCGAGTCTGCACGAGGGAGTTACTACGAATGCTGTAATTTAAGCCTTACACCAACGCAATAAGGTCTATAATACGTTTAATGAGGTTGTAGTTAACTTTTTCATAGAATCGTGGAATGCACTTGTTGTAGACAATAGCAGAATTAACCATCCTCATTCTGTCAGCATTCTACAAAGCTTTGTATTTATAATTTGTTGTGAAGCAGTTTGCTGTGTGAAATTATAACTTATTTTTAAATTTAATAAAGTCTAATTGGGTCAAGCAAAAAATATAAAATCGTTTTAGTGAGCAAATTTAAGCTTTGCAAGACAAAAATGTTTTAGAACAATTTTTTTAATTTCCTTTAAGTATTTAAGTATGCAAAACTAACGTCTAAAAGTACCCATCTATTTACATCTTTGACAAGTTACAAATCGTAGAAGTGATAACATAAGTTGACTTGTCATGTAATCTTTTTAAGAGACGTACTCTTATGTTATCACTGTGTTATAAGCTGTTATTCGAACAATTTATCTTAGAGCCTTCTAAGGAATTCTTAACAAATTTCTCAAAAGGCGTAAGTGTTATTTTCTTTAGAGGTATTTTAGTATTACTGGTGAACATTATTTTCTCTATCAGATGATATTGTATTAGTTTATAAAACACAGGATATGTCAAAGAATATATTATATAAACAAAGCATCTTTAATAATTTCAGGTATCCATAAAATAGGTGTCCATAATTCCGCACAAAATTTAACACAAAAAGAAGAAAATATTACGTACGTTATCAATGTAACGCGTCGTCATTTATCATGGGAGTGAGGTATTGCGTATTATTCGTAGACAATATCACACCTTGAGGCTTACGAAAAAGGAGATACTAAAAAGAAGAGAGACAATACTGAAAAGAAAATTAACAAGAATCTTTTACTTTAGAAACATAGTCGAACAACCAACGGGTTTATTGTCTGTCAAATATAATAATACAAAATGAATGACTCAATACCGATAAGAATTGTGAAAACTCAAATTGTAAATAATTTTACCAATTCTTTCAAATGTTTAATCATGTGTACGTAGATTCTACTTTCGTAAATCATTTTTATAATGTATGTATTAGGTATGTAAAATCTCAGGGACGTCAGGCTTTTCTTGATATACCATTTCTAACACAATGCTGTTTTCAAGATCTAAGTTATTATTTTAAGATCCTCTTTCTAATGAATTACAGTGACTCCAAGGACATGGCGAATCATTGTCAGTTTCAATAGAATTCTAAAAAATATTGATAGAAAATCGCGGTAATTGTAATTTCTTAAAACGTCTCGGTAGCCTGCTTATCATCATTCTTTAGTTACTTAAGTTTCATATCAGTTATCAGGTAGATTCTACTCCACGTTTATAGAAAGCTTTGAAAGGTTCCATATTTACTTTGTAAGGAGTCTTGCTTCGGACCGATGATGGAGCGAGCTTGCCGAGAAGTAACTTATTTTCCTTATACGTAAATATTTAATAGTCGGGCTCTCGTATTCGAGAAGGATGTGTTAAATGTTTGCTTGTATCATTCAACCCCTGAGGGTCAGCGCGAACACCGGTGTTCTATTGTGTCTGGTTTTCTGACTATTGAGATGTTAAAATATGTAAAATTCTCAACTTGTGCATTCATTAGGTAAATGTTAAAACGCCTAAACTTCATAAACAAAAAATAATTTGTTACACATTTCATTTTAATCGAATTTTAGTTAAGTTTAAATCGAAAAACTAACTCAATTATGGACATTTTCTATAATTTAACCGATAATTAGTAAAAACGAAATTTGGTATTGTTTGACAACTTTGCTGTGTATGAGACCATAAATAAATTGACAGTCAAAGACATGTAAGATAAGTTTTATTTAAATTAAATTTTATTGTAGAACAAGAATTCCCGAAACCTGTTTAGAACTGTGACAACAATACTAACGATATTAAAACTTAGACAGGCTTGTACGGTAAAAAATGAAAAAGATTTCAGTGAAATAAATTATGGCATATTTCTTTAAACAAGCAGATAATAGTCAACAGGCGGCTTTGCACTTGATGGGGTGAACCTAAGATCATCATCGTACATTACTGTAAGTCCCTGTAAATAACGGACCCAATTTCAGAGAAATTCTTTTTGGTTGAAGGCGCAACGCTCAGTGTAACGAGTTACCTGTGGATCTTTGTGGATTTAGCAAGATTTATCTTGTGGAGTAAATAATAATAATTATTATTATATTAATAATAATCATTTATTTAGCAATAAAGCTAACAAACGTATTAGATTGGCTTGTACTGTAGAAAACCAAGGATTCAAAAAACTAAAGTATTTGTAACACAGCTCGAGCAATTATTAAGCAACTTTTTTCTTTTTGACTAAATGTATGCTACATAAGGCAAATAATAAATTCATTTCATTATTTACTGAATCCTTCAAGCCGTGTTAAATTAGATCTTTATGCTAACTTCTATTCAGATTCTTCGATCAATGATTCGAATTTTTGCTTAAAATTTTTCAACGTTACACCATCCCATACGATGGACGTCAGAGCATAAATAAAGGATAATGTATTCATGCAATTTACGGTCCGATACATTTATTTTACATGGACTGAATTTTACGTGATGTTAAAAAGAAATCAAGCAGTTTCGAGTCTATGAAAGTAGTTTTGATTCTTGAAAAAATACCATTTTATATTTTCCTTCAAAATATTACCAACACAATGGTTAAAGTGGACCCAAAACCTGTAAGAAGATAAATATACTTAACAGCTTAAAAAAATTAAGCTCCCTTTTATTTAAATCTTTTTTTTTTGTTAAGGTTCCTACAATTATTAAATAATCAGTATCTGAATCCTTTCTCTGTTATTATAGTTATAGAATTCTACCAAATATTTCTTTATTAGTATTAAACATTACTTTTCTTTACTGTCTTAGCTTGTGTAGATTATTCCTTATATTTATTTAAGTATCGCTACTTACAGGGCAAACAACTGATAGATGAAGTCTGCACTAGCCTTCCAATCGTTCAAAGAAAAAATGAGAAAAAACTCCTCACTTTAGATTTAGAACTAGTCCCCCATATCGCCAGTCTTACTTATGGCCGATACATAGACCTTCACTGAAGCGAGCACCTTCTCTGTAATAATATCGAGTGCAATTTATCAACGGTGAGTGAGTGGCGTGTTTCTTCCTCCTCATATTAGTTCTGCCCTCACATCTCGTGGCTTTGTTTTACGCGAAATGTACGTAAAAGCATTTCGCTGTGAGTGTTATGAGTTGAAACTACTGTATCGGATTTATCCGAAATATTCATTACTCCTCGTAACGAGCGGTCAAACTTTTAACTGGAACGAAGCCTTGTAAATGTAATTGGGATGTTCTTGGAAATATTAATAATATATATAAAGGTTTCCATAGATGGATTTTTATTTCCTCGTTATTCTGCTCTATGACGAATGTAAGTTTTTTTTATAGAAAGCTCAGCAAAAGACTCAATACCGGTCGATGTTCAGCAGTACATATTATGTGAAGGAAGTAAAAACTTGTTTTTATACTGTAGCCTCGCTTTTGAAGGAAGCCATTTAACGCACTTAAACTAAACTGAATTATTTTATATCTAAAATATTTCATCTCATCTATCAAAACATAATGTCGAATGCAAAGACTAAATTCATTCCAGCCTAATTGTGCTCATTAATTTAAATTAAATGGGCCATCAGGCTTAAATCCTTATTTAAAATGAAACCTTATCCAACAGAAATAACGGAACACAGTAATAGACAAAAGTCTTTTGAAAAACTTATGATGTATCAGAAGAACCAGTCGCACCACAATAATTCAATTTTCAACCTTGTGCCTGAGAAGTTACAATCTAATATAATTTCACAAACGGTTGCCGTGGGGACGCGTGACCTCATATTTTTATTCCAAACTCTAATATCAACATTGTTTCTCATTTCAGGCGTAATATTCTTTTGCGGGAAAAAAGTATTGCGTTTTATGAAGATGTTTTCTTCTTTTTCCATTTGTTAGTGTTAGTGGTATGTTTTGGGATTTACTAAAATATATGTTTATACTAATTTTAAAAAACAACACAGCATCATCACGTCTGAATCCCCGAGGGAGTAGGTGGAACTGCTAATGGCCTGATATGTTTTAGGTATCTATGTAACAGGGCACGCTTGTTACCATAAAGTAAGGCGAGTGATATTTATAACTAGCAACCAGTATGTATGATTCATTCAAATTCAGTTGTACCGTTGTACTCTTAAAGTGTCCTTTTTAACGGATCTATTCCTGAATTTAGTTTTATATTTTAACAACGACGTCTCAAATGCTTTACAGTGTTTGCTGTCACAGGGAGAAAAGAGTACGAGAGTACTTGCTTTCTGTCAAAGCAAAATCTTCTAAAAGATGAAAATATACAGGTTGTTCAATACGAATTTCTCATGTTCGGGTAGCTGGACACTTTTAGAGATTACGGAACTACATTTTTGTCCTATACTCGTATAACAAAAGTTGTATAACTTTGATTTCTTCTGAGAAATAAAAAGGCGACTAATGGGAAAAGCATATTTTTAGTAGTGTACTTACATAATTTCATTCGTTACAAAGCGTTGAAGCCATAGCCGAAGCCATTGCCATAGCCGATATGGCTTCAGCCATAGCCATAACTATATACAATTCCAAAAGATTTTTACTGAAATATCTGCTCAACGTATAACCGAAAAATGTGTAAGATATCGACTTTAGATTAAACTAACACCTTTGACCAATGTAGACGAAATCTTATCGGTGCTCTGAACTAACCCTGGCTTTAGTTAGACCTTATCCAAATGCTACTTAACCTTACCCTGAAAACTTATTTCGTAGAGACAAAAAGCTAGGAAGCTACCGCGATTCAGAAGCCTACAATCCAACCAACAGATATTATTTATCTGTGACTGATTGAGAATACTTTGTGCCCGGTATAAAACAACAGGCTCGCCACCTATTAGACAGATCTTACATATACTCGTATCAGAGACAAAATGTGGGTGTTGAACACCTCTGCCCTGCGACATAGTTTTTGGAGAAAATGTTAGTCACATTAAACTGTACCTAATTTATTAATTAAAACTACCATCGTATACTGATTGGTCCGCGACACAAAGAGTGATTCTGTGATTGTGTACGCGTTGAGCTAGCCACTTGTTACTACTCTTTCACGATTTTTCATCTGACCAAGCCCAATTTTTGTATGTCTAAATGTGGTCATAAAGAACACAGTGCTCCTTGGACTCTGCCTACCCCTTCGGGGATCACAGGCATGATTGTGAAAAAATCAAATCAAAATCAAAAATAATTTTATTTCATAGGCCATAGGAACTTAAAATCGTCAACATTTTACATTATTATGCATTTTACAAATAAATATTTTATCATAAATTATTTTAAAATTAGAGTATTAAATTAAACCATTGTATTAAAGTTCATTACTCCGAGCGCTTGTAGCAAGTACATCCACAGGACAGTACAAGTACATCGTTGACTGTGGTTGTAATTAATACAAGCGGCCGGATTCCGAGAGTAAGGCTTTTCATGAGAAGAACCCGGCAAGAAACTCATGAGCCACTTTTTTAAATAGCCAATCATAAATGTTTTTTATGTATGTGTATGTGTTTGTATACTGATTGAGATAGAGGAACTGGGTGGCATAGTAATTAGTACGCTTTGGATATCGAAAACAAAGCTACCTTCGCCATGGTCAGGCCGTGCTTCGGAAGACACGTAAAGCCGTTGGTCCCAGTCGCATTTGCAACTATTTCTACCCACCAACCCGCATTGGGTCAGCGTGGTGGTGCTACAACTCATACTCCTCATGGGTTTCTCCATGAAGAAGGGTTTTGCACAGCAGTGGGACGTATTAGGCTAGAACGGTAATGGTATAAGGGAGAATCGTACCAGCCACCACCACGAGTTGCCGTTCGAAATCGGCTCTCACTGCCTTCAACAAAAAAGTACTTATCCCTACCAGGCAGAAAGCCTGATTGGAAATAGTATACCTGGCGAATTTTGCTGAGCAAAAATATTGTCATTAAAATGTTATAAGTATTTATCAATCGACCATATTGAATACTAATACTCTTATTCTTCTTCTTCTTGCCCTTTCCCTCTCTAGCTGGGGTCGACACAATCGGTCTTCTTCTTCCATTCTTCTTTGTCACTTTCTTGTAATATGACATTCAAAACAATACAATACTAAAACTCTAATTGTACTCCCACTAATTTATCTAAGTCGACATGAGAGCGACTTATCCAATTTATGTGGGAGCTGTAATCAATATCGCTGTCCCAATATGTATTACTCAATCATTTATTCAGTAAACGGGATCCACTAGTTGAGGGTTGAGACACCAATGGTTACGTAATTTGATATTTTTTTGTTTTACCAAAGCAAAGAGGTCGACTACTTTTCTCAGACTGAAATGGCTTGGATTCCTAATAGCCTCTTTAAGTAGAAATCTTTAAATACAAAGCAAACATCGAAAATTTGTTATGGGGTCCATATCTTTGTCTAAGAATTTGGCCAATGTCACGCTCCTAAGGAATTGCCAATATTTTCGTGAGCCACTGCCTATTTATTACCTTTGAATGCTATGTGTAATATTTCCTATATTGTATATGTGGCCGAAAATATTGGAACTATGATATTTGTATACGCAATCATTCCTAAACTTTTTTGCGTTCTGCTATTTCTCATTCTTTGACTCATGGTTCATTAATCAACGTGTATTTAAGAATAATTCTAAATGTATGGTTTGGACGGTCTAATTATCAGATTCATGTCGATTTGAGTTCCTTTTTTGTTCTTTATACTATATCTAAGCCGGCCTCATTAGGTGGGATAACTTTTTATAGGTCTTGTAGGTCGTTAGGCTAAAGGATATTATATCAAAGAGCAAAAAATATGTAGGCACGTTCGTGGATAACATAAAAAATGTTTCAGCGTCGAATCCTAAAGTACTAGATAAGGTTACCTTATTTGAGAAAATTCTTTTTTTAACCGAATAAATTGTAACATATTGGAGCCATAGACAGCTATCAGGCTCAATAGCCATCACCTTTTTACGGGTAAACGAACGTAAACACAGATATAGAACCTTTTTCGTATTAAGTTCCGAATTTCTGCTTTAAATATTCCAATTGAAGACGTTCCAATATGTAGCCTTTTCGCAATAACCGTTGATAATATTAATGGTCTTTCCTTTACCTGTGGAACAATGACGGACGTACAGTATTAGTGTAAATTTATATCCCCCTTTGTTCTTTCCGTTGAATTGTGATGTGGCGTGGAGAGGAATTCGTTATTGGATTACGGCCGTAGAGTTCATTGAGCTGGTTCGGGACAAATTATTGTTATTCGTGGAAAGCTTAGCCTACTCGTGTCATGTTAGCTTAATTCTGTCTAAATATATTATTGGAAAATTTACATATTCTTGACACTGCTAATACAAAAGGATCGTCGATATAATAATGTTATAAATTCAGTTTAGAAATACATTAGTCAGAATATGATTTGAATGTTAATGGTGTATGAAACTGTATTATTTAAGGGTTGCCCCAAAAATATATTGATCCGAGACCGCAAAAAATAATAAAGGTTATTTTGAAAGGTCACCAAAAGAACGAGTTACACATGTGTGGTTTTATTCTATAGGCCTTATATGGTAATGACTCAAACAATATCATTGCCATCTTAGAAACTAGTATTCCAATAAGTAAAATGCTTTGATCTTGAACATTATTATTTATAGATCTTATAGTAAAACAGAAAAATTGCTACAGCGTTAATATTGTAAAGGTACTATAACTTAACATTTAAATATTGGACTTACTTGAGATAAAAAAGAAATTTTCTTTTATTTCTGATCGTGTCAAAGGCTAGCGTACAACCTGAAACTTATTACTTTTTGCCAGCGTATTGCAAATCGTTAGTCAGCGATATACAGAAGTTGTCTATACAGGAGGCTGGCTTTCCTATGAGTTTAAATAGAAATCTAAATGAGAATATCGGTAAGCAGCTTGTCTTATATTTATTTAAGTTCCCCGATCATCGTTTTTGTCACATTCGTAAAATTGTATTTATGTATTATGTGTTGTTACTTATTTATATATCGGTATAATATTATTTATTATATATATTTATATATATTATTTTATTCACTATTTTATATGTATATATTGTTAAGTACACGCGACTCAGTTTACACCTCAGCATTTTTCCTTCGCAGGTGGGTTGGAAGACATTTCTATTAGGAATAAGCCCTACCTTTTGTACTCAATTACCTGTCATCTTTTGTATTGCTTAATGTATTTTTTTGTGTGTGTACAATAAATTGTTAAATAAATAAACTATTAAAGAATAAACTTGAGAAATATTTTCTATCACATAGTCAACGACACGAATTGAGTTTAGCAATAACTCTAACTCTTAATTAAGTATGTGATAATTTAGAACGAAGAAACAAATATGATAAGGTAATGATACTACCGAGGCAAGGAGATGACGACGAGAATTCCGAAGAGCTCGTTTTTGTAGTGATAATAATAATACACTTTATTGCAATTGAAAAATTTTACAAATTCATGGTAAAAACAATGTTTGCAAGGAAGGACTTATTCACTAATAGGAATGTCTTTCAGTCAACCCATTAACGACAGTAATAGCAGTTATAAGTAGGCGACGAAAATGCAACAAGAATACGTGCAAATGTTAAATGAACTACAGTTAATAAATATAATACATACAAATATTTAAATAAATACTTTTATACATACATATTGATATATTTATGGATGAATACAAAATGGTCAAGGAAAAAGCAATAATAATAATAATAATATCCTCAGACATTCACACCTATCAACTAGCCCGATTTTAAGCAACTAATGCTGCTTGTGTTACGGACACTAGATGACGGATAAATATATTTAATAGATAAATACATATAAATAACCTGAATATATAGAAATATATATAAACATCCAAGACTGGAGAACAACTGCCTGAAAATTCATCAACCAAACATTTGCCCCCACTGGGGTTCGAACCCAGAACCTCTCGAGATGGCGACGCCTTGAGACCGGCATACAGACCACTCGACCACGGAGGTAATGTATAGATTAATCAGTTATTTGTGATAAATAAGAGAATGATGATTGGATGAGGTTGATTAGAGCGCTTTGGTTCCAATATTGAATTCAGGAAATCCTCGCCTAGAATGGGTAACCGAAACTTTGAAAAGATTAGAGTTTGTCCATATTTTGCTGACACCGGTTGAGGTACCAAAAGCTTTTACTTACAAATCCACATCAGGTCAGCGAGGTGGTGTTGTAGCTATATTCCTAATCTTTATCTAGGAAGGTCTATGTGTAGTATAAATAAAATATGCTTTTAAAACAACATCTGAGTGAGAATAATTTCAGTTAAATCATAGATAAATTAAGTAGTATAGATCGCTATTACCGTACATGGGTTTTTAATTCGTCTAAAACTTATAGTTGCTAGTACCCCTTCGTTCGACTTATTAAGTTAGGTGGTGCTACTATACTAGCGGAATTACCTATTATATATATGGTTCTGATAGCGATCTATACTACTTAATTTATCTATGGTAAAATTGTGAAGAAATATATACTCTGTAGGCATATTTAATACCTTAAAACATGTTAAAGCAAGGCGTCATCATCATCTCTTGGCTATCGTCGCGCCCCCTCCCAGCGCCGGGAGGGGTGATGCCGCGCCCTCCACCTAGGGGGGCTCCGCCGGGGAGGCTGACTGGGTAAACCTTGGGTCCCGGTCTCCTCTCCACTCCGCGAATAGGAGAGTCGCTGTGGTTTTATTGAATATGCCCCCTGGTTTCGTCGCAGGGGGATAGTCTCACAGTATTCGCCCATTCCCCCAATGGCGTTTCTGCGGAAAGCATTTCCACAGCGTCAAAAAAAAAAATGTCATCATTGTCATCATCCTAGCGTTCTCCAGGTTGCTCACCTCGCCCTTGGCGAGAGAACCAAGGATCCGCTTTAATTATTTAAAGCATGTTATAGCGAGCCGTGGTGGCATAATGAGTGCTTACCATAAATGTCGACACTACAAGTTAATTAAGTTTCAACTCTTTTGAACTTGCAAAACAATTTCAAGAAATTGTTCACCAAACCTGGCAGCAGTATGTCCGAGACCGGGGGACGCCCGCATAATAGATGGCGACACGTTTTAAGGTAGTAACGGCTGTAACATTTTTCGTACGGTAGATTAATCACATAGTCCAGCAGACACTGAATAGTGACCATATCGACGATTGTCGCAATACCGTACAAGTATCCACCGTACAAGTATATACCGTATATGCTCCAGGTTTGAGATGCGAGGCGAGCGAAAAATGCAACAGAGAATCTTGTAAAGGGAAATTTATATATTGTGTCCTTACCTATGAAATTGGTGTTTTTATTCTGTCTTAGCAATTTGTCCGTAACTATTAAGTTTCAGAACTTTCTTATAAAATAATTGCCTCTTCTAAAAATAGACCATACATTTGAGAACGTATTATTTATTTTACACACAATTATTTTTAACTGCCTCCCGAATACATCATTTGATTTGCATTAACATAAAAACGATGAATAATTTTTATCAAGCGTGTTCACACACATATTGCTAAAGCTTGTCTAATGATACATGCCAAATATTATTATCTCTGGAATTGTTATTGTGAAGAAATCTGAAAAAATGTTAGTATGGAAAATGCAGACATCCCCAAAATTTCCATAAAAAACACCAATATCATAGGTAAGGACCTAATATTTAGGTTCAAGAGTTATTCTAAAGAGAAATAAAGATATGGAAAATTTCTCTGTTATCCTCATTACTGCTCAACATAACATTTTGTCACGGTTTCTACCCCCAGAGATCTGGGCACTTATCTATGATCCTTTTATTGTGGTTTCATAGGTACAGATTACGCTCCTCATCTAGGTGGTGATGATATTGATTGAAAACCGAGACTTCTTACTTGGTTTATTATCGAATTGTACAAATAGATAGATTAAAATTAGATGTTACTGGTTCGGCTCTTAAGGCGCAATGGCTCGTCGCGAAGGCCGATGACGTCACGATGGAAGGCGACGTTCTCTAGTGTTGTGACTCCGTTACAGGTACGCTGGTCACGCAACATCGCTTACAATTACACGGAGTTACTAACATGGTTTCACAACCACACGCGCGTGCTTATACGCCAAAATGTTTGGAAATCTCACCAGCGCGGCGGCCTGCGTACCTATGGTATGTCCCGTAAAGCCAGTCTTATATTTTAATTATATGTTTAAATCCCCAAGTGACAAAAGGCGAGCTTGTTGCCAATGCACAGGGTACGATACCTGTTCGTCAAATTATACCTATTAGTTATGGGAACTGTTACGGAGCAAATTGAACCTTTTTTCCTGTATAGTTTCTTTCTCTTTTTTACGTCACCTCGTGTAAATCTTATAAGAAAAAAAAAATTGTTGTTGTGTCAAAGCCCTACCTGTCTCAATTACCTTTCCAAATTCCCATAAATTCTACTTTATAATATAGATATCGATAACAGGAACAAAAAGGAAATGTGGATTATAATATAATAATATATATAATCCACATTTGTTCATTCATTCTTTGTTGAATTCAACAAAAAAAACCGGCAGCAATAAAAATAAAAAAGGCTTTGATCTCTGAACTTTATCATCAAAATCAGTACGGTGAATTTTTTGATGCGTAGTATTAGTTAACCCAGTAGTTAAAGTCAGCTAGACCAATAGTCGCCAGTAGAAACGCCAAAATACATCAACAGTGCCGTTAGCCGTTATTTTACTAATCCCAGCATGGTGTTGTGGAAAAATTGTCTATGATTATTTATTTATAGTAATATTTGAAAATTCGACTTTTGGACGAGCTGCCATATCACGACATTAAACGTTTTCATCTACATCACACATCATCTACTGGTCAACCTGACCACGGATAAAAAAAACTGACCTTAAAGCACACTAAGGGCGAGTTTTTGAAAAAACCAATCCTTAGTATCCATTTCGCTTCTCAAGTGTCAAAATAAAGTGTTTGATACCTTTGAAAACAATTTCCTGGTCCACTCACCTATATAGCGTAAAAAGACTAATGCCAACCAAGGCACGTTACACACCCACGTCTAGTTACGTGAGGATAAAGGTCGAGGCAGACATGCTGAATCGTGACATGTGCGTTAATTGTTGTTTTTCTGATCTTCCTAGTAGTCCAAAATTTATTCTAAGCTTTTTCTTGGTAAAAAAACGGCAAAGCAGGATTGAATCTTCCGTCCTCAGCCTATACACGTTCCACTGCTGACCACAGGCCTTCCTCATGGAGAAACACATGAGGAGTATGGGCCGTAATACCACCACGCTGGCCCAATGCGGGTTGGTTTGAAAGAAAGGATTGAATTTAGGTAAAATTTAGTCACCATCATCATTAGCTCACTCTATACTGGGCTCTCTCTTTAATTGTTTTAAGCAGTTTACACACGACATTTTCGATTCTTGCCATATCTCCTCTCGCTGGTGAGCTGGTAGATATTTCTTTTAGGAATAAGCCACACCCTTTGTACTGATTTTTGTTATTTGTCTTTTCAATGTATTTTTTGTGTGCAATAAACTATTAAACTAAACTAAACTACTGGGCATTTGGGTAGTAACGTCTCATGGCATACAGATATAGGCCATCGGGCTGATTCAAAGCTAATCAATGGGTATAAACGGTTTGGCTTGTCCGTGAGATCCCACCCATTTGAGGTTCAACTAAGGTTTGATTGATGCTTATGGGACGTTTCATAGGTACGCTGGCCGCCAGCGATGGCTAACACTCCGGCGAGATTTCCATTAATTTTTACATTTAAAGCGCGTGTGGCTGAAAAAACGACATTAAGTAGCACAGTGTAATTAAAAGCACGCGCGCGTGACCGGTCGATGACTTGCTACAACAAAACCAGTCTTTAACTACTATATTGCTATAATCCCCCTCTTTCCAATATGCTCATGGTAAACATTAATTAAATTTAGTTTGGCAACGCTCATAAAATAAGTTTCAGAACCGTTATTTCCGTTATTATTACCAACGAGCTCCTAAATTATATTAGGACATACAACTTGTAATTATTTCATGCTGATTATGTACTTAGATATATTACATGTACTCCCTTATCATGTAATCCAGAAGAACACAAATAAACCAGCTTGTTCTCCAGTCTTGGACGTTTATACATATAGGTCTTGAATTTGCGGTTTTTTTCTCTCTTAGTATTTTGTCTATTACTTCCAAGTTTCAGAATATTCCTAAAAAAAAATTACCTCGTCTAAAAATAGACCATATTTTTGAGCTCTTTTGATTTGTTTTGATAATTTTTTGTAAGTTTAATTGTGTTAAAATTAGAAACGAAGATAACTCTTTTTAAGTGCCTCCCGAATACATCGTTTGATTTACATTCACTTAAAAACGATAAATAATTTTTATGAAGAGTGATATCACACATATAACTAAAGCTTGTCTAATGATGCATACCAGAAATTATTATCTCTGGATTTGTCATTGTGAAGAAATCTTATAAAAGAAATATTAGTATGGAAAATGCAGGCTTCCCCAAAATCTTCATACAAAACACCAAATTCATAGGTAAAGACCTATTATTTATATACATATATTTAAGATTTATATGTAATTATCTATTAAATATATTTATCCCTCAACTAGTGTCCGTAACACAAGCAGCATTAGTTGCTTAAAATGGGTCTAGTTTATAGGTGTGAATGTCTGAAGATATTTATTTATTAAAAAAAAATTACAAAACACATTGCTAACAGGAAAACTTCACCATCCTAATCTTAATTCTCGCATTGTTAAGCAGCCGAGTACGTTTTCACAAGTTTTAGCGTACCGTCAAAAACTTTAATGTAAAAACGTGCCAAGTTCCAAGAGAACTGAGTGCCAAGTTCTAGCTATTCAAATAACTTATCCCCGTGTATATTAGGGCCGTGAATCTGATTATTGTATTTTTTGTGGAAATTGCTGCTTCGGAAGTACCTCTCATTGTCATGTCATAACTTAAAAAACAATTTTTTTTTTCTCTCTTCAATAAAACTCTTCAATAAAACAGTTGAGTGAAGTTTACATGAAGTTTTTATCGTTCGTGTATTATATTTTAAGTTCTTTTAGACTCAATAGCACCACAACTCAATGTCTGAAAGTTGAATATATAATAGATGTTTGAAGTAAGGTATGGAGTGTGATTCAGAGCCTACTAAGTATACTAGAAAATATATAATATGTTTAATACTAACACAATTCAGACCATCAATCTCTGAAGAGATAAGAAAGTCTTAAAAGGTTACTGAAAAAAAAATAAACACAACCTCTACAAGAATTCTAATTCCAATCGACACAAACAATCAAATTAGCTCATCGAATTACCTTAGAATTTTCTAAGACATAGAGCAGACACATTTTATTAACGCTGAATGACCTCGGAAGCAATCATGCTAGACCATTCTCGCTACCAAGCTCGGCTTGATAACTTCCAGTATTGTTTGCTGACGCTAAAGCATCTAAGTGGAAGTCTGGAGCTCCATTCAATAACACTAGACAAGATCATAGATTAATAGATAGGTTAAGTTGATTAGATTCCATTGTATAGTGTGTCAAAGCTTCTAATAACATTAGTGATACATTTTCTTTATTAATAGATGCTTTGACGTTATTTAGGTGTTTATATGAGAAGCCTTTGAAAAACAAGCCAGAATCTGCGATATGAATTTCAAAAATTTACGCACGTTAGTTGTAACCCATTTAAAGCCAATTTTTATGCGTATGCTTCGATTTATAACATTTCACCGGATTTTGCTTCGAAAGCATAGAAAAAGTGTTTTTATTTTTTAAGAGCCTCGCATCTATATTGACTCCAGCCAGGCGTGCTCGCAAAATATTACAGTTTTCAACCACTTCTCAGCCAAACGCAGCCAGCGTTCGTACAACTGGTTCGAAAATTATTTGCCCAAAGTTTGCTCAGGGTTTTGCCAGAAAATATTTTTTCTAATTTTTTAACAGAAAAATTATAGGGTTCGAATTTTTTGGAGCTGCAGATGAAAGCTGTCGCTGACTGGAACGAAACTGAGAATCAAGATACTTTTGAACAAATTTTTTACATTTTAACGAATTTAAATTCTGTTCAAATTTATTTCAAAGCGTCTGTATTTCTGTTTTCCTTGGTACTTTTTGTTAAAAATGTACTGTAAAATTTAGTAATGAAATCACGTCGACAACAGAATCAATCTTACAATCGACAACAGATTCAATCTTACCCAAAACTCAGTAAAAATTCTAGATTTCAAAATAGGTAAAGTATGAGAACATGATTTTCCTTTATGTTTAGAATTATTACTAGGATTAATACTATGATCAAGTGTGTCTTTATTTTTTGAAGTGCAAGGAATTTATTTTTTTATTTTTTTCTGGCGAGCCGTCACTTTACAGCCGATAAACTTGTTGCCACTGTTTTGTAGAGTATGATATTAGTAGGTGTCATAATTGTCATTTCCTTGCAATAGTATCTAAATGTTTTGTGCAAACCCAACGAAGGGATTGATTTCAGAGTCCCTCCCAAATTTATTCTGAATAAATAATAAATAGAACTTTTCTAACAATTTGATTTCCAATTTCACCCTACGCAAACTTAAATTTGCAACTTTAGCCGTCGTTCAGAACACAGAATGTAAAATTGGTCGAAAACCTGAAACTTCTGTATAATTACCGTAAAGTCAGACCTTTCCACGCTTCCAGATGGGCCCGGGAGTGGACTCGGACGAATAATCGAACCAATTCCGGATTTAATCATTATAATCGGTCGCGGTCAACCGCAATCGGTTGGGTGACGTTGAATCGGTTCTGGAAGTTTTGGTTACACAGAAAGTTGGTCTGTGAGGAATGACGGTATTACCAGACGCGACGTATCGGAAAAGGTCGCTGTATGGAGTCATTATTTTGCTCTGGTCGGGGTTATTACTTTGATTCGCGTAGTGGATAAATAGACCGGTATAAGGAGCTCAACTCAGAGATCTAGTTGTTTCATTAGGAGATGGTGTTACAATTGATTGAAGTTGCTAATTTCTACTTATTTTATAATGCAATGAAATGGTGGGCATGGGGTTTTTTAATTTTACTTAAAAGTGCTTCAGAAACCTGCATTTTGTACTGTCAATCAAGCAGCTATAGCTAAAGTTATAGAGTGCCAAACATGTCGTAGCTATAGTACTGTCTACTAAGCTTATTTATTTATTAGACCCCTACAAGAGGAAAATGTCCCCAGGATTGCACATGCACAACTGTATAAAATTTAAAACCTTTAACTACTTAAATCTTCAAAAGATTTGAATTATTAATATTAACACGAAATGAAAAATAGTTATTTTTTATAAAAAGCTCATCAAATGACCATACTACCTGATGATAAGCAGTAGAGGAGTCCATAATATATATTTTTATATTTTCTTAACATGAGAATCGGTCGCTGAAGTGGCTGTCTATCTAAATATCTAAGCTGAAATTTTTTTTTTAAGAAAACCAAGTTTTTCATCGTCTTCAGCCTACTCCTGTCCACTGCTGGACACAGGCCTCCCCTAATGCACGCCACCGCTCGCGATTTTCGACCGTTCTCATGCAGCCCACTCCAGCCAACCGACGAATATCGTCATCCCATCTGGTCGCAGGGCGTCCTACACTACGTTTACAGAGACGCGGTCTCCACTCGAGAACTTTACGGCCCCAACGGCCGTCAGTTCTACGGCTAATATGACCAGCCCACTGCCACTTCAGTTTGCTAATCCGGTGAGCTATGTCGGTGACTTTAGTTCTCTGTCGGATCACATCATTCCTGATGCGGTCTTTTAGAGATGCTGAGCGACTTTAGGCCAAGATTTTAGTTTTAAGAAATTATGAATTTTCATAATAGAAAATTACTATATTGAAAAAAAAAATATCTTTAAAAATGTTTATTGATTTTCAATGGTTTTGTTACTAAAAATATCATAGACTTTTTTGAAAACTGTGTGATAGAGAACCTAATTTGAAAACTGATAAGGAATTTCTGACCCTGACCGTAACTAATACAGGCTGAGATAAGTAAAGCTACCTTCCTACTTTTTGTTTCAATAATATAATATATATGTATATATTATTATATTACAAATTATCATCTTTTCCAATCACAAGTTCAAAACCGAAAAATTGCAACCACGAAAATCATTGTACACAAACACAAAGTCCGTGAGTACGATCATCGCAAAAGGCGTTTAGCTGGCCATTGCGAAACAATATAGTCTCGAACTGAACGAGCAACATGTGGGACTTTACGATCTAGTCTCGGCGTATTTTTCGCTTTACGTAAAACAAAATTTTAAAACCCCAGAAGAAAGATCTCGACAGCTGTGTGGTGTTAAACAAAGACCGAAAGTGGCAGGATGTGGCAAGGGCGTGGTAAGGGTCGCATGAGGAATTGTTATTTTTAGATCCGTGCAACGTTCTAGACAAGAGTTTTGTTCTATAGTCGTTCCTTGTAGTCCTTAAACTGAGAATTTTAAAAACGTTAAATATGCAAGAAGTGATAGACAGAAAACAATTGAAGTAAAGAAATGAAGATGATAATTTATAGGCCAACGATAGTTGAGCTAACACGTCTGCTTAACCCTTCGTAATAGCTGAGTGAGTTAAATAACACTTCATTAATATAAATAATATAATAATATTACCACAATATTTTATAAAGAAAGAGTTTGATTATTCGCAACTGGAACTAACGGTAAATATTAAACTTCACTGCCATATCCAGTCTCAATACATCGTGACTTTGAACCCATGAAACTATTTTTGTTCCCCACCAGTACAAATTTAGTCCTCCCGTCTGTGTGGTACTAATTGACGCTTTAAATCTGTCCGCACCTTTTCGTGGTCTCGACGCAGCTTATAATTTTATAAGAATTATGTTATGAGTTATGCAGACCGTACTGCAGTTCATTACGAGAGTCGAGTCGTTTGATATACGACTCTCTTTGTTACGGACTCCTTGAATTTACAAAGTTTCTGTTTCCGGAGCTAAAGCTAATGATTAACTATTTAGATAATAGTTATATTGTTATGCTTTTTAAAAAATTATTTGCATTGCTATGAGTATAAATAAGCGTGTCCATAGATTTGAACGTGGAATTTGGAATCAAGTTGTACCTATTTAAAACTGTAGCCATATTTTAAGTTTGTTCTCTATTAATAGTTGGTAAACTACATATGCCCATGTCCAGCAGTGGACTAATGTGGACTGATGATTATATGTAATGATGATACGTTTGAATTGCAAAAACGCATGGTTTTTTTTTAGAATTTCTAGAAACAATAGAATATTATAATAGTGTTTGGATGAAATGAAATTCTATAATTAATCAATTGAAATGATTATGACGCGAAAAAACGCGTTTTTTTCTTCTCTTCACTACCGGGATGCCTTGTCAAGAGAAGATACAGGAAAGATGCTCTACGTATGGATTTTTGAATCAGATGAGGCTGGAATAGAAAAACCCTTGGCTTGCGCCATCTTTATTTTTTTAAGTACATGTAAATACATAAAATAATACCTAATACATAAACCTGCACACAAAGAGGCAAGGGCGATTAAAGATCTAAATTTCTCACATCCTTCGTTTTTTACATGGAAAATCTAAAAAAGTATGCGAAATAAAACATTTTCTTGTAGTAAAATGTAGCGCATATTTTAAGTCAGACATCAAGTATAACTCTACTATCAAGATTGCTTCTCGTTTTTAACATTCTCTTGAGGGATTGCGGATTGCGATTCATAACGATATTTATTTTCTTCGTTTTACGTTATTTATTACGGTATTTGTGGGTAAGAATACTACCAACCCATCTCTTTTATTGGGTGTCGTAAAAGTTGACCAATGGACTTAGAACTGCACAATGTATGTGCAGTCACTGCTTGGTGAAGCGACTATAGCATTGCACCTGCTATTGTGGTGCTTTTGCCTAGTCTCTGTCTAACCCTTAGGGAATAATATGTATGTGTGTTGTGGGTTTTAAGGCTTACTAAATGCATATGTTGGCAGAGGGTTATGTTTGCCTGATATGTTTTATCTTCAGCCTATTATATTATGTCCAACTGCTGGGCACAGGCATTCCTCATTGAGAAACACGTAAGCAGTATGGGCCGTATCATCACCCCGCTGGCCCAATGTGGGTTGGTGGGTAGAAATGGTTGCAATAGCGACCGGGACCAACGGCTTTACATACCTTATAAGTCACGGAGGAGTTTGATATCACACAGTTTTGGCCATCATTCCAAGGCCTGACCATGGCGGAGGTAGCTTTGTTTTCGATATCAAAAGCCGGAGCGTACTAACTACTACGTCCGAGCTCCTCATGATGATATCTTATTAAGTCTACATAATTATACTGAAAGTTTATTCACCTTGTACAAGCAGGGATTGAACCTGTGGCCTTTCGCGGTTAGTAGGTAGCACCGTTTCCTAAATCTACCATATCTAGCTGATCATATGTTGTTGTTGTATGTTTGTAGGCAGGTAAAAGTAGCAGCATAAAACTTTGGTGTTGACCTTTACGTGGAGGTGATACTGTCAAAAGCTGCGCATGCGGTACTGACGCGGAACCAATGAGGAAGACGGAATGCAACTGGAGAGCCAATCAGCGCCACCGATCATGGATGAGATGGGGTGCTGAGCACCGATTGGCTAACGGTCAGCACCAAAGTTATATACCGCTACTAGTACTTGCTCTAATCACACGTGCGTTTCCTGTGATGGAAGATGTAAAGAAACAATACCCAATCAATTCAATGCCGTTTATTTTCAAAAAAAGAAAAACAATGTAAGGGGAGGATAGAAACTTGCTGAGTTTCTTACCCGTTCTTCTCAGAACAAGGCCACCTGGTAGTTTTGTGAATGGATGGCGTAGTTTATCACTTACACGAATATTTATAAAATTCTTTCGACGTTCATAAGCATGTGCTAAGACGCATCTAAATTGAAGAAACGATATTGAATTTTAGCATTTTGCTACTTTGGAGTAGAAAAAAGGTTATTTGATTTAAAAAACCGCCTTCCTAAACTCACCCAAACAAGCTTTCGAAAAACGAACGTGCGAGTCAATATTAAAAAAAAAACAAATCCTTTCAAGTGTTCCTATAACTTTGAAGAGTTCCCTCGATTTCTTTAGGATTCCAGCATCAGATCATGCCTAATAATTATGGGACCGCCTGTGTAGCATTTTTTGAAGAATTTTGGAGCCATGCATATGCGGTGACCTCTTTGCCCGCGCGTACTAAAAGGTTTAGGGAATCATACTTTGCTCGTTCATCCAGAGCATGGAATTCTCTACCAGCACACATGTTCCCTTCTTCCTACAGCATGGGTTCCATCAAAAGAGGCGTGAAAAGGCATTTTATGAGCCAGCAAGATGAAGGCCTGCATCCTTTGGTGCTGCCCTAGCATCCTTCGCAGATGGACTTATCTACTGCTTACCATCAGGAGGTGTTGAGTCATTTGCTGGGCTGATTGAAAAAATAATCCTACTCGGTTCAGGCATCTTCAAGTAATTGGGGAACATACATAAAAAAAGATTCCAACAAATTGAGAACCTCTTTTATTAAAAGCGGTTTAAATGTTAGGTGCCGCAGACGACTCATTCTCATTTTCAAGTCTCCGTCTGGTAAAATGCCTAAGGCACCCAACAACTGGTGTGCGCCACGCACCGGATCTATTTCTAAACGCTATCGTATTTTCGTAACTAAACTCCAAAGTGCGGTCTCGTTTGACGCAGTAATTACCCAGTAAATCTTACTCGTACAGAATTAAGCTAAGGCTATGAAACCGCCTGTCTGTGTTTGGTAATTAGCCTAACAATAACTTAATTTTGAGGGCAAAATAACTTCATTTGCTATAGAGAAATTTGTTCACATTACGTAAAATATGGTGTGTATTTTTTAATCAGCATATGATAAGCAGTAGATGAGTTCATCCACCTCGCTGACTCATAAGATGCTTTTACACTCCCCTTTTGATGAAACCTGCTGTAGGACGGAGGAAACACGTGTGCCGGTAAGGAATTCCATGCTCTGGATATACGAGCAAAGTATGATTCCCTAAACCTTTAGTAAAAATAAAATAAATTTAAATGTATTTCAAATGTATTCCCTCTTCGATATAACGAAGAGAATGGTAAATATAACATTATATAATTTAACATAACAAGAAAACTGTCAAAGATAGAAGCTATAAGTTATAATGATTTACGATTTCTAAGCTAAGCCAGAATGGACAGTGGAAGCCCTTAAATGGAATTGTTTTCGAACTAACTCAAAACATAATCTCAGTTAGTTGATTGTGTTTTGAGGGTGTTTGTGATTTGCTTGTTTTTAAGTCTCAAGGGCCGTAGACTGTCGTACGGATATCGACCGTTATGATTATGGCATTATTTTATTATTCTCAGTATTATTTTAATGTTTATTTCATCAACAAACAGGAACATACCAATGAACATTTCTATAACCCATCTCTTCTCTTGAGTGTTGTAAAAGGTGACTAATGAACTTACCACCACCTGTCACGATGAGTGCAGTTACTGCTTAGCGCGGACTACGGTAGTGGGATGCTTTTGCGGTACTTTCGTCTAGTCTCCGACTAACCCATAAAGGATAATAGTCATGATTATATGTATGTATGTATTTCTATAACAATTCGAAGGAGGCTAGGTAGGAAGGCTAGGTCAAAAGTACCTGAAGACACCAACTCTGCATGATATTTGTAATGAGTTTATGACTCATAACAAAAATAAGTAAAGTAAAAATAAAAAAATAAGTAAAAATAAATAAAGGGAAGAGAAGTAATTCCCTGCCCTTTGTAAGCTTTTGCCCGCGACTTCGTCCGAATGTAAGTTATTGTGGGAGAGCGTGATGTTATTGGATCCTTACCTATGAAATTGATGTTTTTTTTCTCTCTTAGTATTTTGTCTGTAACTATTAAGATTCAGAGTATTCCTAAAAAATAATTACCTCGTCTGAAAATAGACAATATTTTTGAGCTCTTTTGATTTGTTTTGATAATTTGTTGTAAGTTTAATTGTGTTAAAATTGGACACGGAGACAACTCTTTTTAAGTGCCTCCCGAATACATCATTTTATTTGCATTCACTTAAAAACGATAAATAATTTTTATGAGGTGTGATATTACACATATTACTAAAGCTTGTCTAATGATAGATGCCAAATATTATTATCGTTGGATTTGTCGTTGTGAAGAAAACTGAAAAAAAATTGTATGGGAAATGCAGAATTCCCCAATATCTCCATACAAAACACCAATTTCATAGGTAAGGACCTAATATATAGCCTATAGCCTTTCCCCAATAAATAGGCTATCTAACACTGAAAGAATTTTTCAAACGTGAGATTAGCGTGTTCAATCAAACAAACCAACTCTTCAGCTTCAGTATGTGTACCAATAAACTCAGTCTATTCCTATGCTTCTTCATTTCATCTACGTCTGTTTAACCCTCCAGGAGTCTGTACAAAAACAAGCTTATTATGTATACATTCATCTGTTTTACATCGTAAATTTTTTATTCCAAAAAGTTTCAATCATTACCAGAACTCCGATCGAACGTCCGCTCATATTTACCAAGCTGACATTAAGCGAAATGGGACAAGCGACTGAACGAACGTTACTTTGACGTATCTGCAGACATGCCATGTAAACGAGCAAAATTCGGCAGCTTCCGATCAAACAGAGATTTGGGGCGATAAATCATAAGAAGGGCCCGCCGTTTTCCAACAGTCAGGGGTCTAAAATGGTAACATTAGCCATTCCTATTATGAATTACATTCCAAATTATGATTGTCAAATTGTCATAATGTTAATTTTATTTGGGATTGTTAAATTTGAATTTTGCATGAGAATTTGAAAAGATTACCCACTCACATTTAGAATAGTAGGTATATCGTTTATCTGATACCAACAATATGTCAATTTGACTTGCTTAAAAAATGGAAAAGGGGAAAGTAAAAAAATTTGAAACAAAAAATAAACAAGTTAAAATCACGCCTGTAATCCCGAAGGGGTAGGCAGAGTCCAAGGAGGACTGTGTTCCATAAGACCACATTTAGCCTTAAAAAATTGGGTTTGGTCAGATGAAAAATCGCGAAAGAGTTTAAAAAAAAGTTAAAAATACCAAAATTTTCCCCGCTCAGCATAATATCGTGTCAATAGCTGTCACGATGACGCTGGTATTCTGCGGACATTTAATGAATTTTATAATGTTAAATAGGTCAAACTCGGTAACAGAAATAGGTTTTAGTATTATTGCTAAACGCCGCCTTTTTAGACCGCCAGGTCCAACTAGAATAACGAACATGTTTTTCGGTGCAGATAACTCGATGGCGTGATTTTCAATGTTGCGTGATGTAGACCCATAAAACGACGGGGTACGGGTTCGGAATCTAATCCAATAGGTTTCAGGACCTTTGTCTCTCTTGTGTTATAAATCACGGCCTGGTTCAGGGGTCAGTTGAAACGTCAGATAACGGAGGCTGTGTTCAAATTCTGGTTGAGGCAGCTGGCGATGACCACAAACCTTTTCAGAGGCTTTTATATTTACACATTTTGTTGAAATTGTCGTCAAAATCCAAAATTACTCAATCTAAAAATAGAATATTAAGTTTACCAAAATTATGAAGGCGGACTTATTACTGACTCTAATTTAAAATATTGCTCCAGCCTTATGACGTAAACGTAAGACCATGATTATGGGTTAATATTTTACGTATTAATTACCCCTTTATACGAATTCGACCTTTGAAACGCTGACTTTTCGCAAACTGAAAATATATTAGCTACTTATATTTTATCATGGTCGAATTCGCTATGAGGAGATGAAATTCGTTTGATTTGTGTTTTAATTCTACATCACTAAAATAAGTAAGTAAAGTTTTCATTCAAGAGCGAATAATTTTTATTAATTGACATTCCTTCTGAACAGAACTGCCTTTCGCATGTTTTCATCTATTTTCGTAGTTTTTTTCTACGACAAAAATATTAAGTTATTTATTACCAGCATCATAATCTTCAGTACAGTCAATTAACTCTATAAAAACTAGTCTGTCAACTCCATATTGGCTTGCCATAAAAAGATCTCTTCCCATCAGTTCACGATTAGGTTTATCATTTCGTTCAAAAGAAAACACCGACTCCCATCTTTATAGCTTCCGCGCGTAATTCCTCGCCAAACGATGCGTGCTATAAATCTGTTTTAGCCAACCCTAATCTTGGCAAGTCGGTTTTCCTGCGATTTAGCCAAACATCGGAACTGGGCGGTATTTGATTTTGAAACTAATAATGAAAGGGTAGAGTTCACTTTTCTTAGTAACTTTATTTGTGACAGAAAGTATTTGCCGGTGAAGTATGTTTGTGGAGAACTGCAAATGTGAGAAGGTTTAAATTGAGGATTGTTTGTTGTTACACTGTGAGTAATTCGAGAATTGAGAATCTCGGTGCAGGCACATAAATTTTAGCAGTATCTGACGGGACGTTCTGCGTCCAACAGTGGCATATTGTTGTCTTGCAAGTATTCTAACTTAAGAGAAGCTTTATCTTACCAAAAGATAATGATGATGAGATTGATCTAGTTTTAGTGGGTCAAGAGAAACCTGTGTGACACAACCTAAAAACCTAAACTTTATAGATGATCTCGATATCTCAATGGCAACAATTATCCTTTTTAGTTCAGAAGTTTATTTCTTTTTTTCATTCCTGGCGTAATAATTATCATTTCACGTTTGTAATCCCCGAGGGGGTCGGCAGAGTCCAAGGAGCACTGTGTTCCTTAAGACCACATTTAGTCATACAAAGATTGGGTTTGGTCACATGGAAAATTGTGAAAAAGTAGTAACAAGTGGCTAGCTCATCGACTACACAACCACAGACCCAGTACCCAATACGCCCCGAGTCGCATTTTACGACATGCTAGACATGAAAAGCAGTTGGCACATTCTTTTTGCGTCCCGGACCAACACGGAACCGGACGGGACGGGAAAGAACATTATCTGGATTAAAATTTAATCCTTTTACTTTCATAGGGCATTCTTGAAAGTAATTTTAATATAACAAGCGGTGTTGCGGTCACGTCCATTGCTGATACAATAAATGTCCCTGCAATATCAAGCTCTGTAAACCACAGAGCTTGAAGCTGCGATGGCATTTATCGGACGGCAGATCTCAACCTCAATATGATTCTGAGGTCACGTTGAGCTTTTGGTTACGTTCCGTATCTAGATATCTTGAAAGTCGTAAATATATCAGCATTACATGAAGCCTCGTTTAGGAATTTTATATTTAAATCAATATCGCGTATTTTTGTCATGGTTAGGTCAAACGTGTCCAGGAAAATGAAAAAATATTAAGGTAATTGGGCAGCTTCGCATACGATAGATACTATTTTAGTAGGTATTTCTCATACGGGAACAATACCCAAAGTAAGAGATAACATTATAATTGTAGAAATGATATCAAATGCATTAAATGAGAGCATGCAAATGTTTCCAATCAGTATATTGTAAATTCTGTCAGAATGTACAAAAACATTAAAAAGTAACAAAGGACACACAAAACAGTTTGTGATAATTCTGTGAATCGTCAAGTCCCATGTCACAATTGTTCTAGTTACCGACATGTTAGACAAGATTAATCGATTTGAATAAAACATGGTGGTACAGGGAAGTGAATAATATGAATATAAGAAACGTAAACTCGAGTAAATGGGCGTACCAGGGATCATTTCCAATACAGCGATGTATTTCGGGGAGCTTTTTAAGGTTCTCTATCTGTTTGCATAAAATTTTAAAGCATAAAAAGCAGCATGAATTGGCATATTCTATCTATGTTGAATCTACACTAAATATACTTACGCATAAATATTTTTGAATAAATTTTTATGCATAACATATTTACGCATAATTACAAATGGCATAAGCTTTCTATGGCATAATTAACTATTCGCATAAAATTTAAGAAATAATTATAAATAAAAAATAATGATTCTGGCGTTGAGGGCACAGTTGTACCTAACACTCTTCGTTTCGCTTGTCATCGTACCTAATCGAGTTTACATTGTGCCGTAAACCATAATACGGAATAATAATTATATTAGTTTATATTAGTCTAAATTATAATTATCCTTAAGAAAATTATGCTTAAGTTATATCATGCCTAATTCATATGCAGAAGTATATTTTGAGTAAAAACATTATGCCAAAAAAAAGGATCCCGCTTTTTAACTTTCATTTTTTATTATATTATTATTGCACAACAATGATGAGAAAAGTGTTGTGTATTGTAGCGGAGACAAATTTTTAACGTTATTTTATTATATTATTTTTCTTTGGGAATTTCACAAAGGAAGCGGAACTGCAGAACACTAACGTTAGTAAATATTAAACAACGCAACACGATTACGATGATGGAAGAGTCCACGTCCTCCTTGCTCCAGAGGTCTGTACGCCGGTCTCAAGGCATCGACATTTCGAGAGTTTCTCGGTTCGATCCCCAGTGGGGGCAAATGTTCGTTTGATGAATTCTACTGAATAATTTGTTCTCCAATATTGAATATTTATTTATGAATTATATAAATTCTGAAAATGTATATGTATGTATGTTTTATTTTTGTATGTTTTGAATTTATATGTTTATGTGTCTATTGTGTGTATTGTTTATTATTTCAATCTTTAAAATATATTTGTCCGTCCGTAACACAAGCAGCATTGGTTGCATAATAAGGGGCTAGTTGATAAGGGTGAATGTCCAAAGAATCAGAAGATATTTATTTATAACATAACATATCATCACACCTCTTTCCCCGAAGGGGTAGTCTGAGGTGTTATTTTATTTATATTTAAGAAAAAGAAACTTAAGAAATAACACAGTCTTGTTTGAAGATGGCATTTAAATAATTTGTGTATAAAAACTGTGTCAAACATTTCTGATCGTTTCTCCAGTTATGAAATTTCTAAATCACTATGATTACTACTTCATTATTACAAGAGTTAGAGTTCACTATCTACATCTAAACAGCATAATCATATGAAAGTTCTCACATTGTACTTCGAAACGTTTATGTTTATTCAGTTAAATGTATATATCAAGGAACATCGTTGACTGCAAACGACACGACGAGATAAGATGCCGTTACTGTCCAAAGATAAGACATGTTCTGCCTCAGGGCAGTTTCCCAAGTCCAACATTACTTTGGTGGGACAGAAAATACGCTTGTAACTAAATAGCCGATGATATGAGATACATATAATACAGCTAAGAGGGAATGGGCGTCTTAAAAGTATGAACTCGTTTGGTTTGTTTTTAAGACAGCGTCGCTTCGGAAACTGAAGAGTGCGTGGAATTATTAGTAATTCAGTCTGAGACTTCCGGAGAATATGCGTATGGGAAAAATATTATTAAAGAATGCTTTGCCGGTAATATAGAATTGACTTACCTTTTTAAATATACTTTCAGCGTCATTTTACATTTAATAAAATTCTTGATGAAATTAATCATACTATAGGTGAAAAACACATCAAAGGGCAAGTTCAGTACACAATTAATGCTGTGCATTGAACAGAATATTTCAAATATCAGGAACAAAATGTTTTACAACATAACTCAATGTAAATATTCCCTGAATTTAGATCCTGTTAACTTCACGGAAATAACTACATAGCACATAATTCTATAGGGAAGGAATTTGATATCTCTGTATGATGCCTACATACCCCAAGTTAAAATATACAATGCTGGAAACTGAAAAAATATATATCAAACTGCAAACAAACAGCTGTTGCCAGTCAACTGTCGATAATTGGTGGATTGTATTTGCCGGTTAATTAGTTGAAGGCAGGTACTTGCAAAATAACGTAGGCCATCCTTCCCAATGTTTCTTTCCCTACCCGCAATGCACACTGAAGAGTTTAACAACGCGCGCAAGAGGCGCGCCCCGCCAGTCTTCCGCTGTTCGTCATCCGCTGTTCGTCACCCGCTGACGTTACCCGCTGCTAATTGTTAGTTCCGCTGCCCGTTGCCCGTCGGTTACCGCCGTGATTTCCCAACTTCACATACACTGCACCGAGGGCAGTTATAACGGTCGAAGTTCGAATCTTGGTGAAAGTTCGCTTGTCACCGCCGTTTTACACCGCCTCATCATCAGCCAAGCGAGCCTGGGCCGCTAGTGCGTCCGCAGGAGCTGCCGCCAGAAAAGCAAGTAAGTGTGCATTTTGCTTCCTATCCTTAGAGAGCTGTGACTTATTCTTTTCTGCCCTTTGCAGCTCTTATGATCTCCTACACATAGGTCGCGTTATTGCTAGCGCCTGCTGTAGATTTTTTAAACCGCAGAAAATACAGTCCACTAAACTCCGCTACCGAAGGGGGAAAAAGATCCAGCATTTGTTGGTCCCTGTCGAGCCGTATCGCATTGTATATTTATATACTTTTAATTATATATTTTATATTATTAATATATATTACATATCGCCCCGCACCGCTGTTATTTTTTAAATTATTTTATTTTTTATATACCGCACCGCACCGCCGTTACTTTTATATTTGTGTTCATATATGCCTTATCACACTTCAATTCTTAAGCTTAGGGATTAAAGGAGGCAGGGCATAGTGGACTAGCCGCTCAATTGGGGGAGCGCCCGACTGGGGTAGTACCTCCGCCTTACAGAATACCGCAGCTAAATAGCACTACTTAAGGTGGTGTTGTGTTCCTGTTGGTGAGTAAGGTATCCAGTGCTCCAGGGGTAGAATAAGGATATTTGTGGGTTTTTGTTTTTATTTAACTGGAAAATAATTCTTTAGCTGTTATAACTCGCACCCACAAGCTATTCCTTGGTTTTTAGTTTATGCCGTAATTCCATTCCATTCGCATTAAACGTATTTTATTTTATCATATCGCATCCAAGATACTGTAACTATTTTAATATTTAATTATTTAGCCGTTATCATTTTTAGTATCTAGGGTACAACATTATATTTTTTTCTACCTTCAATAATTTTGGTCGCTCAGCAACGAATCACTGTTATTGTGTTTACGATTTATTACTTCTATTTATATCGCATAACTAATTTTAGTTTTGAGACTCGCATACACGGCGCTTAAATATTTTATTTTGATAATATTATCTTATGAACATGGCTACTAAAAGGCAACAAAATAAAGACGTTGAAGGTGTTGATCCGCAGTTATTGGTTTTAAAGTCTAAACGGGACATACTTTTCGCCCGAATGCAAAGCATCTTTGAGATCGCGAAGCAAGTTGAGGCCGGTCAGGCAGAAATTAGTTTATTATTTGCCACCGCCTGCAACTTAGATATCTTGCGTAGTGACTTCGGGACTGCATTAGACTTATATATTTCTACATATGTTCAAGGTAATCCCACTGGAGAAATTAATTATCAGCCATGGACATCGTTTGAGGAAATGTATTGTTACGTAAAGCGAATTATAACTGTACATGAGTCGCAACTTAAAATGTTTTCGGATTCGCATCAGCATTCCGCAGCCGTTAAGCCAATTAAACCGCATCTACCTCCAATCGACTTATTATCTTTTTCTGGGGATACCCGTGAATGGCCGTTATTTTACCAACAGTTTAAAAGTGTTGTGCATGATAACCCATCTTTAACAAATAGTGAGAAAATGTTTTATTTGATCGGAAAGTTAACCGGCAAAGCCGCCTCGGTTTGCGCAGGGCTTCCACCTACCGCTGAAAATTACAGTATTATATGGGATTCTCTCGTGCAAAAATACGATGATCCTCGTTCGCTCGCTTGCTCATATGTTAATCAAATACTTGAATTTAAGCCGTTGTTAAGTAGTAGTGCATCCGCCCTCGAGTCTTTTATTTATAATTTTAATTCTTCGGTTGAGGCGCTAAAACAAATCAATATTAGCGACCTGACTGATTTCATATTTTTACATATCGCATTACAGAAGTTAGATTCGGAAACCGTTAAATTATTCGAATTAACTCGCCGTAAAGATAAAATACCTTCATACGTTAGCTTAATTGAGTTCGTAAAAGAACAAAGTAAGGTGTTGAGTCATTCAAATCGCAGTCAAAAGAATTTTGATTATAATAAACCGCGCGCTAAAAATACAATTACAAATAAATTTTCGCCTACGAGGGCTTTCGTTGCTGACTTGGGTGCTGCTGAAAAGGCCAGCCCTACCGGTAATTGTAGTTTATGCAGGAATTACACACATACCCACCTTTACCAATGTTCAGCTTTTATGAAGCTCGCACCGCTAGATAGATATAATTTTATTAAGGAAAAACCTTTCTGTACTAACTGTTTGAGTACTAAACATAAATGTAACAATTGTAGTTCGCACCGCACTTGCTCGTACTGCGCAGCGAGGCATCATTCGCTGTTGCATTTTAATCCGCCTAATAAATCTTTGTATCAAAGTGAGTACAATAAACGCACGTCGCCGCACGCAAATAATTTTAATAGGAATAATTTCCCTGCTGCCGCTTCCGCTTCTCGCACTCAGTCGCAGCCTAATTGTATCACCGATCCAGGCGTCGACGCGTCGGCCGCGTCAAGTTCTAACAAATCAGTTTGTACATATTCTTGTAAGCCTAGCTCCCGCACTGCTGTTACCGCTCTTTTGGGTACGGCAAAAATTGTTTATGTAGACGGTGATGGCCGCACGCATTTGTTGAGATGTCTTATTGATCCGGGGTCTCAAAGTGATTATATCACGAGAGATTGTTGTGAAAGGCTATCGCTTCCGATATGTAAACAAACTCGGTATACGGAAGTACAGGGCATCGGTGAAACATCACAAAAAATTAATGGTATCACCTCTTTGGCATTTACTTCACGGTTTGATAAAAACAAAACATACTTTGTCAACCCAATGGTCGTGGAGCGTATTACATCACAGCTACCTGACTCATTCGTCGACACTGCCGCAATTGAACATATCGCAGGCTTGCCTTTAGCAGATAACGATTATTGCAAACCGGGCCCTATTGACATGCTATTAGGAGTCAATTTGTATTGTGAGATTTTGCTGTTTACTAAAATTGTAGGTAAAAATATTAATACGCCGACCGCTTTAGAGACAACATTAGGCTATTTGATTATGGGAAATGCTCCTATTATTTCGTGTGCGCTTAAAAATAATTCTCACTCTTTCTGCTCCGTTACACAGGATCCTCTCCATTCTCTTTTGGAGAAATTTTGGTTAGTCGAGGAGCCACCCGCACAGAACTATTTAAGCCCTGAAGATAAAAGTTGTGAAAATATTTTTAGTTCAACGACTGTTCGTAACGTGGATGGGAGTTACTCTGTTGACCTGCCGTTTAGAGACTGCCCTGATAAACTTGGTGATTCTTTTGTTACTGCGCAAAAGAGGTTTTCCTCACTCGAGAGGAAGTTTGATAGGTCGTTAGGGCTGCGCGACAAGTACAACGAAATTATTTCTGATTATTTAAAGGAAGGTATTCTTTCAAAGGTGCCTGACGATCAGGTCGCGTCGACAGGTTTTTACCTACCGCATCATCCCGTCATACGTAACGACAGATTAACTACAAAAGTACGCGTCGTACTAGATGGTAGTGCCGCTACTAGTTCAGGCCTTTCGCTTAATGATATTTTACACACGGGTTACAATCTACAGTCGAATATTTTTGATGTTTTATTAAATGTTCGTTTTTACCGCATAGCTTTTTTCGCAGATGTTAGGCAGATGTATTTACGTATTCATGTTAATTCTTCTCATCGCAAATATCAACGAATTTTGTATAGATTTTCGTCGGAAGAACCTCTGGGTGTGTACGAGTTTACCCGAGTCGCGTTCGGTCTTCGTTCGTCTCCATTTCTCGCGCTCCGCACTCTTCGTCAGTTAGCTGCTGACGAAAGAGGCAAGTATCCTCTCGCTGCTAAGGTGGTGGAGAGGGACTTTTACATGGACGACTTAGCTAGCTCCGCTTCATCCTTAGGAGAAGCAGCCGCGACAGCTAAGGAGCTGATTCAGCTTTTTGAGTCCGGAGGCTTTGACTTAGTGAAATGGTCCAGCAACTCCTCCGAGCTGCTTACGCATATACCAGAATCGCATCGCCAGTCGAGTTCTGTCACGTTTGATGACGGAAATGGGTTTAAGATATTAGGTCTCCGCTGGCTTCCCGCTACAGATGAGTTTATTTTTATTGTTGTTCAACCGCCGCCTACTTGTAGTAAACGCGCTATATTATCCGCGATCGCGCGTCTGTACGATGTCTTAGGACTAGTCGGACCAGTCATATTATTTGCTAAACTTCTAATTAAAGAGTTATGGCTACTCCGCATTGATTGGGACGAATCACCACCCCATCATGTTATTAAATTATGGCAAAGATTCGTGTCCGAGCTACCGCTTATATCACAATTACGTTTTTCTCGTCACTTGAATGTAGAAAAGTCTTCACGCGTATCTTTAGTCGCATTCGCCGATGCCAGTGAGAAAGCATTTGGCTGCGTCATATATTTACATGTAGAGGATGATAACAAACCGCCCCAGGTTTCTCTGGTTTGCTCAAAGTCCCGCGTGGCGTCACCGAAGGCCACTGTTACTTTAGCTAGATTAGAATTAAATGCGTTAGTTCTGCTGACAAAGTTAGTAAAAACTGTTTATGATCAGCTTTCTGTAAGACAATGCATTGAGCATATTTACGCATTCTCCGATTCAGAGGTCGCGCTCTGTTGGGTTCATAGTTCACCGCATAGATTTCAAACGTATATAGCAAATAGAATCTCGCAAATTCAAACTCTTATGTCTCCTAGCAATTTTTATCATATTGCAGGCGTTCAAAACCCAGCTGATTGCATATCGCGTTCTCTTTTACCATCGCAGCTTATATCTCATGACCTCTGGTTTCGTGGGCCCGCATGGTTATCACTACCACGTGACCGCTGGCCAGTTACAAGTTTCAAACCCGGTCAATCTCAATTACCAGAGGAAAAGATTGTCGCTCATGTCACTCACTGTTCTGATGAACACCCTCTACTCGCGCTCGCTAGCAAATTCTCGTGTTACAATAAATTACTCCGTTCAGTTGTATACGTTTTGAGGTTTATTAAAAAACTCAAGTCTAGGGGTAATATTACCGCGGAAGACATGGATTACGCTGAGTTGGATTTAGTACGAGTTGTTCAAAACAACGAGTTTTTTTCAGATATAAAAAACATTACAAACAATAAAATATGTTCTATTCCTCTGCGCAAGCTATCGCCGTTCTTGTCTAACGACAACGTATTGAGAGTTGGGGGTCGACTGAGTAACTCATCTTTACAATACGAAAGTAAACACCCCGCACTCTTACCAAAAAAGAGTCATGTTACTAATTTACTTATCGATTTTTATCACCGTAAACACTGCCATGCAGGTCCGCAGCTGTTACTTTCTATTTTAAGAAGTAAATTTTGGATTTTGTCCGCCCGGCGCGTTGTTAAGCAGCGCGTCCATAAATGTATAAATTGTTTTCGCTTAAAACCTAAACCTACGTTTCCACTAATGTCAGATTTACCTGAGTGTCGGTTGGAGCAGTGTAACGCGTTCACGCACACTGGTGTAGATTACGCAGGACCTTTGTATATCACATTAGCTAGAAGGCGTGGTACAAGAAGCCAAAAGGCGTACCTATGCCTGTTTATATGCCTAGTTACTAAGGCAGTTCATATAGAACTTGCCTCCGATCTTAGTTCCGCCACGTTTTTAGATGCGTTTAAACGATTTATTTCAAGACGCGGTCCATGTCAATTTATTTATAGTGATAATGGAACTAACTTTATTGCTTCGAAAGCATATTTAAATGAGCTTCATACTTTTCTACAAGATAGCGAATATTATAAAACGTTCCAAGATGAGCTTAGTAAACACCGCATCACATGGCGCACTAACCCACCGACGGCAAGTCATTTTGGTGGTATTTGGGAGGCTAACATTAAGTCTCTTAAGTCTTTACTTTTCCGCGTAATAGGTAAACAAATCCTTACATACGAGGAAATGCTCACAGTCTTAAATCAAATAGAGGCTGTATTGAACAGTCGTCCTTTGTATGTTTTAAGCCCCGATCCTTCGGAGCCTACCGCGTTGACTCCTGCGCACTTTATTGCCGCCACACCATTAAAGTTCCTTCCTGCCGCGGACCTTAGTAAAGAGCGACCGAACTTATTGTCTAGGCTTTCTTTAATGGACTCATTAGTGCAGTCATTTTGGAAGCGATTTAGGTTGGAATACCTTCAAAACTTACAGGCTCGTGAAAAATGGAATACGATGTCTAGCCCGTTAACCACCGGCTCCATAGTGTTAGTCGACACTGATAATGTTCCACCACTTCAATGGCCGCTAGGCATCATAACCCAGGTATATCCTGGAAAGGATGGTGTGACTAGAGTGGCGCAAGTCAAAACTAAGTCCGGTGTTTACAACCGGCCAGTGGTGCGATTATGCCCATTGCCTATACACGCATAACATTATTTTTTTTTATTTACATATCCGCACTACATATTACTTTTGTTTACATGTCCTTGTATGTATATTTATTGTATAGTATTCTCATATATTACGCTGTTTTATGTATTTGTTTATCTTTTTTTATCTCACCGCAACAAATTTTGTTTATATTTATTATATGTATACCGCATACAGCATCGATAGGTTCACACCGATCGCTAGCTAATATTTAGCTACCCCGCAAGTCAGTGTGCTTTCGCAATTTTTTTTTTTCGAAGGAATAGATTCCTTCAAAGCCGGGGGGATGGTGGATTGTATTTGCCGGTTAATTAGTTGAAGGCAGGTACTTGCAAAATAACGTAGGCCATCCTTCCCAATGTTTCTTTCCCTACCCGCAATGCACACTGAAGAGTTTAACAACGCGCGCAAGAGGCGCGCCCCGCCAGTCTTCCGCTGTTCGTCATCCGCTGTTCGTCACCCGCTGACGTTACCCGCTGCTAATTGTTAGTTCCGCTGCCCGTTGCCCGTCGGTTACCGCCGTGATTTCCCAACTTCACATACACTGCACCGAGGGCAGTTATAACGGTCGAAGTTCGAATCTTGGTGAAAGTTCGCTTGTCACCGCCGTTTTACACCGCCTCATCATCAGCCAAGCGAGCCTGGGCCGCTAGTGCGTCCGCAGGAGCTGCCGCCAGAAAAGCAAGTAAGTGTGCATTTTGCTTCCTATCCTTAGAGAGCTGTGACTTCTTCTTTTCTGCCCTTTGCAGCTCTTATGATCTCCTACACATAGGTCGCGTTATTGCTAGCGCCTGCTGTAGCTTTTTTAAACCGCAGAAAATACAGTCCACTAAACTCCGCTACCGAAGGGGGAAAAAGATCCAGCAATAATGTATTCTAAAGAGTTGCCATGAGTTTGATAGGCTAGAGTGTATTGACTTTTCACCTCAATAACCGTTTTAATCCACCGTCGCTTGTGACAGCCATTTTCCCATATTTTGAAGAGAAGTAAAGGAAATATCCTTTCAAAGCTGTATATAACACACACATACACATTACACATACATATATTAGGATACATATTATTTCTGAGGTAGGTAAACGTCGTCACTATAAGGAAGAGGAAGAAAGTCATAAATATTGTTAAAATGAATACGATATCTTTTCTGAATAAATTGAAATGGTAACAGTAACTGATGAATTAGAACTAGTGTACGGTACAGAATAAAATAAAATTTCAATGAATGTAACGTAGAACAAGGTTTAATATTCATGATAGATTTCCGATAAGTCGACACTTGTTATGTTAAGAAAAACACTAAGCCATTCGAAGTAGATAATCTCCTTGAATATCAATAATACTTCAGTTGAGGCTTACAGCTCTTAATGAGTTTGTGAGAACTCTAAATTCATAAATATGCGAACTTCAAAGTCAATTAATTCGAGTACAGACATCGTTCTTTCAAAATTGATGAAATAGGGTGAGAGGTCATGAACGTTAGTATTTTGTGAAGGGGATTAAATTTTCAAGGTTCTTGTTTTCAAACAAATTTTAATACCCTTATCAGCCTCGTATCTAGGACGTTATTACTTATTAGAGACGACTTTGATAACTTGCTAATATTTGATGCTATTTCAGGTAATATTAGAATTATTGAAATATGCCATACAATTTGTAAAATATTTGTCATCTCAAAACAAACGTGCTAGAAAACACCGCAAGGAAACCTGGCCACTAGTCGATAAAAATATGTAAATGGACAACAAGTTGGCAAATATTTGATTAAAAACAAGCCGTTGTGTATTTGTAAGCTTTGGTCATCAACAATACTTCAAACGTAAACAAAACTGTCGCTATTTGATCACGTAATAATGAGAATGTTCCGAAAATGATTTCAAATTAAAAAAGAAACAGCACAAGGCACATTAATCACGGCAGAAAACCTGTAAGTTTTCCTAATGGATTGCGGCACGTATTCCAGCAAAATTCGTTGAGAGTCTTTTGTGCAGACGAATAAATGGTCTACAGTTTCCATGGCATTAATCATCGTCATTATCATATTTAGGTTCCGCGTTTTGGATCTTAAGCTCTGGAAATAAAGTCCTTTTTGACGATGATGGAAAGGACATATTTTGTCAGATAATATAATACAATATTTACACAGTGATAGAAAAAATATGTTTATTTGAAAAAGTTGTTAAATGTAAATCTTGCCCTATAGATGATCATCAATTTAATAGTAATAATTTCTAACTGATATACAACAAAAAGGGGATTCTAGTTGAATTTCATTGCCATTTCTCCAACACAAGTCTTGATGAAAACTCGGTCGCTTACAGCATTGTGACTCCAGAATTCTGAACCTTTAAATATTTGACACACATTTGCTTATGCTAACATTTTTATTACAATACCCGCATCATTTCTGTTTACTATGAACAAAAATGTCTATGTTTACCACTTTATTCAGCCGTTATGGACACTTTTGTAAATAAATCATGGTACTTGACAGGCTTTTAGGCGTAAATCTTTTTCAACACCTAGTAAAAGTAGCTACGAGGATTACAATTTATTTTTGAGAAGAACCCACTTTGTTTGCAATGCAGTTATTTAAAAAAAAAATCTTGCCCAATCCAAACGTATGAGAGAAAGAAGACGTTGGTCTGTGACGTGGTGGATCCGATTAAAGTCCTTCTTGACGTCACTTATTTGTAATATTTATTAAGAAAGAACTAAGGCACAAAGAAGAGCTAGAGAAGAGCGTAATAACAGCAAAGAGGCGCTAACACTGATATAGCGCCTCGTTACAGGCTTGTACAGGGAACAGTATGGTAGACTATACAAAACTGTCTATGTTGACGAACCATCGTAGCCAAATGGTCTGTACGCCGCCGCTGGCTTTAAGGCGTGCGTCGCCATCTAGAGGTTTCTGGAGTCTCGGTTCTCGGTTGTTGGAAATATTTGTGCGATGAATACAGACATTCTTTCTTCACGATAGCTGACGACCTTTAACTGTACGATCTTCTTTTTCCTGCCCTGTTCACTCTCTCGTATTACTCGCCAAGTCAACACTCACTCCCATCCTCATCATATCATCATTCACACAATCCATCCATTTTTTCTTTGGTGTTCTTCTCCCCACACGCCCATCCACTTTAAAATCCATAACTTTCCTGGTTACATAATCATTATCTCTACTCATTACATATCCATACCAAGAAAGTAACTTTTCTCTCAGTTTATAAAATAAGTTTTAACTGTACTATAAGATAATGTTGTTGTACTTTGATAGTATGATTATTTAGACATTTTATACTTAAGACTTTTACTGTTACATAAAAACACAACTGAACGCATACAGCAAAACAAAAATTATTAATAAGCTTGATTTCCGGCAAGTTACGACGGTTTTTGAGAAGCCCATCAACGGTGACTGTAACGTGCATGGGCGGGGAATTACTTAGCACGCCTTTGATCTGTGTGAATCATATTTTGGCATCATTGGAAATTGCTATTTCACTTCACAAATTATTGGATTAGGAGGGGGGTTTAAATATTAAGTGACTACTTATTTTGAGCGCTATTTAAATAACTAAATGTGTAGAATGTTAGTGGTTAGTATGCTTTGGCTTTCGATATTGAAAACAAAGCTACCTTCGCCATGGTCAGACCTTTAATGGGTGACCAAAAACTTTATGATCTCGAACTTCTCCATGTTGCAGAAGGCACGTTAAGCCGTTGGTACCGGACGCTATTGCAATCCTTTCTACTAACCAACCCGAATTGGGCCACCGTGGTGGTGTTACGGCCCATAGGCTGAGGATATAGGTCCTTGGTACGTGTGGGATGTGAACTTCATTGCGGTGACGTCCATCAAAAACACAACTGTTTTAATACTATTATTCTTAAATAAGTTTTAAATACATCAATGTTTGGCCGTAAGTTGTATTTTTGAGTACTATTTCAAAAGCGATAAAATTTAAGTTGCACCATTTTATCGATGTTGATATACTATCGTCATTAAAATAATATATTACCATTGAAAATCGTTTTCCTTTTTAAATAATCTGAAGTTATTGGACGCAAGCTTACTGAATTTAAAATTTTAACTTTCACCCAAAACTCAACATGCGATCAAAATTCATGTACGAGTAGATTAATTAACATTTTAAGTACATTATTTATGCGGGTTCCAGAAAATTCGGTACACGTTATATCGAAAGTTGGCCAATATCGATTAGACACGGCATCTGTCCTCCGCACCCAATAAATATGGAAATTTGTTCCGTAAAAGCCAAGGATGAAAGAAGTGGAGGGGGTATTCATGAATCGCTCGAGCGAACTGTCAAACTATGCTATGGTAATGGCTGCGAACCGGACAGCTTATATTGCTTTGTTTTATGCCACAGAAGTGAAAATAAGCACCGGTCACTTTTTTACGAGAGTAAAAGTTATTGGAGGAGAATGCTTAGTAGCCCTACTGTAAGTTATACAAACATACATATAATCACGACTATTATCCCCTAAGGGTTAGTCAGGGACTAGGCAAAAGTACCGCCAATTAAGGCAGTCCAATGCCATAGTCCGCGCTTTACCAAGCAGTGAGTGCATTCAGCGTGACAGGTGGCCCTTTGCCGCTATAAGCTTTGGGATAGTTGTGCAGTTCTAAGTCCATTAGTCGCTTTTTACGACACCCAAGAGATAGGTTGGTAGAATTTTTTAATGAGCCGCTACCACACGGCACAGCAGTGTAAGTTATCACTATAATAAACTTCACTTTTACAGTTGCGTTACGAATGGTTGTCACCAGTTGTCGCATTTTGACTGCGGTTCGCTACAAGCTTAAAAACCTTAGGATAGAGTCTAAATCCAAATGATTGTACTCGTGATTCACAATATCTCTATATCAATTTTCATCTTAAAAAATATAGACATCGTTTACATAATTTAATGTTGAAGGTCATTTCCAATCCACTTCAAATCGAAGAGTATTTAATGGAAGTAAAGGGAGCTAAATATTACGATGGATAGAAACGGTTGCTATAGGGACTGGGATCAACGGATTAACGTGCCTTCCGAAGCACGGATAATTTCGAGATTAAATAGTTTTAGTCACCCATCTAAGGCCGGATCATGGCGAAGGTAGCTTTGTTTTCGATATCGAATGCCAAAACGTACTAGCCACCATGCCACCGAGCTCCTCTTCCGAATTTTTTATATCAGCAATGAAATTTAAATTTATATAATTCCAAAATCAATGTAAGATGTAAACAAGGTCTCAACATGTTTTAAACTATTAAACATTTATTAATAACCAAGCCATAAGCCACTTATCTCCGACCGTTAAGTTCTAAGACTACCCATGTTAATCTTTAACTTACCTGCCAGTTTAAGGCCTATTCTTTTCCCTGGAGGCTTGTGTAGCTCTATGTGCGTCCTCCGGAGCCCCCTCTCTGTACATAAGCCAGAATCTGTCGAGAGCGAAGTCTGAGACTTGAATACTGAAACAAAACAATTTATAGATTAGTTAAGTGTTTATCAAAATTCAGGACATAAATTTTGTGAAGTGCGTTTATTAAAAACACCTTAGGCAGCTGCTTGGGTTGGGACAGTTGTAAATCAAAATAAATTTCAAAACTTAGAATTTATATCTCGCGAAATGGTTTTAGGGAGATTGGGGTTCTGAGAATTACATTCTTGTAGACGTACTTTAAAGTACAATAAGCTTATGTATTGAATAAATATTGACAAACTATTTGTTATTGGGGTGAATAAGGTTATCAAAGTTCTCTGAAAGAGTATTAAATCGGGAAGTTTTGTTTTGTTTTAAAGGGTAGACATCACTTGACTAATATCAAAGGTGCTACGAGCATCTATTGTTTGGGTGATTACTCTGTACTAATGGGGTTACACAAGGCTAAAAATAAAACCAAATAAATTGTTCTAAAATCTTTGGTTTTTAAAAAGTTTAGTTTACCTAAACTTCCTTGCAGCAAAACCGTGCAGCGCCATCTATTGGCAACATTGTGTACTATTTTACTTAGGAATATTTTGTATGCACTATCTCTTGATCATCTTTAACACAGGAAAATATACATTCTTGCCACTATTCTGTATAAAAATTTAATACAGGAAATTATGTTAACAATGAATTCGTTCGCATTTGTCGGCTTTATCAAGATTCCGCGAATTCGTTTTTCTGGCAGATTATGAGAAGAATTAAGGGTTTTACAAGGGTGCTGCCAAGGCAACGTCACCCACCTTTTTCATCCTTAAAGGAGCAAGATCTTATTGTATAATTTATTTCCTGTTACATTTGCATAAAATGTTTGTCCTTATTCAAATTAATTCACTGAAGCAAAGATGTGTTGCGGTCCCTTTCTTTTCGGTCTAGCTAGTTAAGGACAAATAAACTTATTTTGAGGAGCTTGGTGGCGTAGTGCTTAGTACGCTTTAGATTTCGATTGAAAACATAGCTTTGCCATAGTCAGGCCGTGGATGGGTGACCAAAGCTTTGTGATCTCGAGCTCCTCAGTGCTTCGGAAGGCACGTTAAGCCGTTGTTCCCGGTCGCTATTGCGACTGTTTCTACCCACCAAAACGCAGCGTTGGGCCAAAGCATTGGGTCAGCGTGGTGGTGTTACGGCCCATACTCCTGATGTGTTTCTCCATGAGGAAGGCCTGTCCCAGCAGTGGGACGTGTATAGGCTGAGGACAAACTTATTTTCGTCCCATCTGATTTGTACCGATTTGTATTTATGTACTTTTGAAAGATTGAAAATATTGTAATTTCTCTCTATAATAAATATATATTTCGTTAAAAAAATATATACGTACTTACTTCTACTTTTTACGTTGGTTACGTTCAACTTACATACTTCATTATTATAATAAATTCGTGTTTTAATGATATAAAGGAAAGCCTCCAAAAGGTAATAAAAAACAAACATTTACTACGAAAAAATTCGAAAATATACCATGATTTCAAGAAGAATGTCTAGTTTAGCTGACTTCGTTTTTTTTTTCTTAGAAATCGAAGAAATTATAAATTAGAAATTATAATTAGAAATTAGAAATTAGAAGGTTTTCTTAGAAATCGTTATGGAATCAAAAGCTTGTAAGTACCCAAAAATATCAAGAAAAAGAAATAAATGTCACGAGATAATTGCTTCCTTTATTATATTTTGGATACAAAGGTTTAATGGTAATATGTGAATTTTTATTGTTATTACCATGTACGGTATGTGACGACAACCGTGATCGAGTGGGTTAGTTCGTGGCCGGTTTCAAGCCGTCTCGAAAGGATCTAGGATGGATTCCCGGTAAGAGTAAATACGTGTAAATGTGTGGCAAATAGAGATCTTTGCAATTCAGTTTTGAATACTTTTTATCAATCGCTATAAAAACTGCTTATATTATTACTATTATATCGATACTAGACTATATACTAATTGTGGAATACCGACGGCATGAGAGGTAATCACCGATAGGTGATTCTATCGGTCGATATCTAGTTACAGAGATTACTTACAATTTTGGTGCTAAGTTCCTATGCAACAAATAAGTCATAACATACAGGCAGAGTCCAAGGAGCACTGTGTTGCTTAAGACCACATTGAGCAATACAAAAATTTGGTTTGGTCAGATGAAAAATCGTGAAAGAGTAGTAACAAGTGGCTAGCTTGTCGCCTACACAATCACAGATCCAGTACCCAATACGCCCTTAGTCGCCTTTTACGACATGCTAGGCAAGAAAGCAGTTGGTTCATTCTATTTTTCTTTTTTACAATCTTTTCTTTTTAGATCAAAGAAAGGATGGATGGATTTTGTATGACGATATGATGAGGATGGAAGTGAGTGTTGACTTGACGAGTAATAGAAGAGAGTGGAAGAAGAAGAGATGTTCTCAAATAGAATTGGGAACAGGGCAGGAAAAATAAGAAGACATAATTTTCTTTTTCTTTTTTCAAGTCATAAAGATGACCAAAATACAATTACGGCTATAATTTTGGCATAATTAGGGTAGTGTTTAAGCCAGTTCGTGCGTAATCCCAACAGTCATCATATCCATTGTTCCCTGCCTGTTAGTCCAGCCGTAACACGAACAAATCTCCGGCCGCTCGTTAGCGCAGTTTTACTGTAACTGCGCCCGCGAACTAAGCGACTCTAAATAATGCCGCGTAGAGCTGCACCACTTACGATGAATGGGAAGATGAGTTTTAGTTGGACGCTTAAAGTGAGGACTAGAAACACGTGTTTCGATTGTTTTCGTGAAATTTATTGGATTTCACCAATTTTTTTTTTCAAGTAGGATCATTATTATCAATATACACTCTACAACTGCTGCACCCTAATTCTACTATAAAAACCGGGCGTTCCCGAATCGTTACAATTGCGGAACCAATGCGTTTGAAGAAATAATGCTTAGCAGATTAACATTGATGATTGAAATGTAAGCTTTTGCTTTACATTTTTTATTTATGTAAAATAGCAAACCGAATGGAACCGAATGAAATCAAAGTGCACCGAAACGCACGGTTGCGTTTTGCTAGCAGAATACCAGTAACGTTCGAGAATAAGCGTTCCTCATGCGTTTCAGATCAAAATAAAATAGCAGAATTGGCCTACTGGTAGAGGAGAACGTAACGTAATATTATATTGTAAAGGGAGGAAACAACTTGCTGAGTTTCTTGCCCGTTCTTCTCAGAACAAGGCCTCCTGGTAGCTAGTGAACGGTTGGCATAATTTGGCATTCATAAGAGTATGTAAATACCTAAACTGAATAAATTATTTGACTTTGACTTTGACTAGCGTGCTCTCGATTATCGTTTTTTCACAACCAGTTCACTCTTTAAACTACAAGCTTTCGCCATCCTTGATAGTCGCTTATAGTCGCAGGGCAACCTACCCTTCATTTGATTTTATGATATTAAAGCTCCAGCGATCTTGATAACGATAGAATTGCCTGTCAATTCCTTTCTGTCAACCCTTGGCTGTTTAGATTCCTCTACCGGTGAATGCTCCCCTTTCTTAATTTGACGAGGGAACCGAATTTTGATGGTTTGGTAATAACAATCTATCTTTCTTTAAACGTGGTTAGTAATATGATGTGACGTAAAGGTTTGTGCATGTAAAATTTAATGATATGACCTATGTATCATCAACGATCAACCGATCAACGTTACGATAAACAAACTTCTTACATACTTATGTATGTACGGGAAAAAGATATAGATAGAAGATATCATATACATGAGGTCACGCCTTTTTCTCGTAGGGGTAGGTAGAATTTACTCCTTTTCAATTGCCTCATTAACGCTTGCTTGCTTGATATTTCTTATGCTCCAGGAACTCCCATCACATTCCTCATACATGCTCGGCGATTTCAGGTTCGGGGACAGACGAAATATATTTCAATTTAATTATGATATTAATTACGCATGATGTAATAAGAATCTAAAATTTTCTCAAATGAGAAATCGAAAACCATTATTATAAGTTCATGACCTTTTCCCGAAATCGGCAAGCTCAGCTGTAATATTCCCAGGCATTTATTTCATCGTGCAAACGGAATATCGAAATAATTTTATCGACTATCGATACCTATGCCATTTCGGATTCACTGTCGCAGCATTACCTAGACGCGAAACCGCGACTTTGGTCAGCTTTTTTTCCAAGTGGAAATGAAAGCCGGCGCAATATTGAAGCGAACTTGAGTTATGGTTTGGTGCAAGTTATGAGATTTATGTTTCTGAATTAAAAGGGTTACAAGAACATTGTGCTCATTACTCTTTAAAAAATACTAAAATTCAGGTATCGGCTATGTATTACATACATACATACATACACTCCCGTTATCCCCGAAGGGTTAGGCAGAGTCCAAGGAGCACTGTGTTCCTTTAGACCACATTTAGCCATATAAAAATTAGGTTTGGTCACATGAAAAATCGTGAAAGAGTACTAACAAGTGGCAAGCTCATCGCCTACACAATCACAGACCCAGTACCCAATACGCCCTTAGTCGCCTTTTACGACATGGCAGGCGACAAAAGCAGTTGGTAAAATCTATTTGTGTCCCGGACCAACACGGGACTACTACTATGTATTTCTGCGACATATTTTATATCGGCTTTGAGTGTCGTAATGATCAAACCCTTAAACAGTCTACCACCTCGCCAGAGTTATCAATAGGTATAATTTGTTTGATTATTTAACTGACACTCACATTGAACAAAAGGTTTTTGGTAGTTGTAAACGAAAAATAATAAGCTTGCGCGACTTACAGAGGTATTGAAACATAATATTAGACTTAAACATATCACACATCTGTCTAGCCCTGAGGAGGCTACAAATGTGAAGATAATAGAACAGTTGTTTGTTTTCACATACAAAAAAATATTAATTACTAAGTCCCAAGCACTTTAATGGTTTTACATTAATTTATCATTTTTATTAGAAATATTCTTATATTTTCCTTTTAAGCTTCCTTATATGTAATAGATTATTGATCTATAAGCCCTTAGACTCTTACAACTTGCACTTCAAGTTTCAACATTGTTGTTTGTAAATTTCAGCGAGCCGTAGGTCGTTAAGAAAACTTGACGTTTGGCACAGAAAAAGAAGGATTATTTTTTAACCGCTACTAATTTGCAAGAATTTTTTACCGCCGCCGTTCTGGCCTTTATCTTGTTATAGATGACACCAGATACAATTTGTTTCAAGGCCGCTTGTTGATTTATTAAACCTGACTGATGCTTTAGTTAATTTATCTTTTAAGTTTTGATCAATTTCTTCGACGCCTACTCCAACTATTCCTAATCTTAATTTCTATTTACTCCTGAGACTAGAAACTACAAAGTTAGTTAGTGTTAGATCTTATCTTATCTGTTTTTGGTGTTACTCAGTGGATGTTACTGAGTCTTTACTCTTAATGTCCATACATTAACTTACAGCGGCGGCATTAGATTATAGCGGTGACGCGCTCACCACATGTTTCGCTAAATGCAGTCTCTGCTGGTGGTGCGCGAACTAAGGCAATAGACTGCTTTTGCAGTGCTTTTGCCTAGTTTCTAACTAGTAGCCCTGAGGGGATAAGTCGTGATTATATGTATGAATGTATGTGTATTAACGTATAATAATTTTTTTTAGTATAACTTCGAAGTGTTAATATCCATTCTCACTTTACAGTTTAAGACTTGTTGTCACATTTGAACTGTTAGGATATCATAAACTTTCAGAGAATTAAACACAACGAAAAAAAACATTGAACTTTAATAACATCAGAGGCGCCATCTTCATATTCGTTTAAATGTCATTATAATCTCTTTCAACTCTCTGTGTTAACAGGCCTTCCTCATGGAGAAAAACATGAGGAGTATGGGCCGTAACGCCAACACGCTGGCCCAGGTGCTGCGGGTCGGTGGGTAGAAACTGTCGCAATAGCGACCGGGACCAATGGCTTAACGTGCCTTCCGAAGCACGGAGGAGCTCGAGAGCACAAAGTTTTGGTCACCCATCCACGGCCTGGCTATGGCCAAGGTAACTTTGTTTTCAATCGAAAGCCAAAGCATTCTAGCCACTACGCCACCGAGCTCCTCACCAACTTGTGTTACCAACACATCAAACAATAAAAAATGTTACTTAATTTTATCTTTCTGTTTTATTCTTTCACTTGTTTTCCTCGTATTAACATTGCCAAACACTCAAAGCTCCAACTGAACAAAACCCTTTAAAAAAAGGAAATTCAGAAGTGCAAAGAGAACATATTTTTTGATTTAAAAAAGCGTCTTTGCGTTCACAGCGCTTGCAGAATGGGCTCGTAGCTTCAAAATTACGTTTAATTTTTCGGTAAAATTCCCGGACATGTTTTATTAACCGCCGCGGGCTGCATCGCTCATTACACCCGCTTCAGGTGCCTCCGGGTTAATGGTAAAAATCCAACAGATTATCCAGCACGGATTCACTCTAGTGTAAGTATATTTGCGGTACGATACACTGGTTTCGTATGTTTATTGTTGAGTTGTTTTTCAGTGGAGACCGTTGTTTAGTCCCTGATTCTGACAATTTTCAACAATTAAGTAGTTGCTGTTCATAGTTTTAAACGTACCTATAAACTGGTTCTTTTGAAATGAGGTTGCAACTTATCATTTTCTCTATATCAGACTCAGTATCGAAATAAGCATGAATGTGAATTAAGCTAACTGAAAATGTCGATGGCTGACGCTATTTATACGGCCTCGACTTTATCCTGACATCAGGTGCGGTTGTCATATATTTATTTAAACCCTTTATAGCAACAATAAACAAAATTACAGTAAATAAAAAAAGTAAGCAAAGGAGGACTTATCTCTAATAGAGATCTCTGCCAGCCAATCTATCACAGGTGTGTGAGATTTAGTAAGGAGAGGGAAGAGACACTAGTGCAAAAGAGAAAAAAAATATAAAGATAATAAAAACTAAAAAGAAATAGATAAAAAATAAAATATATTTATAGAATACATATTATGTCTATTTAAAAACAACAGAAGAAAGAAAAAAAAATATATATATATATAAAGTATATGATACATACTATATACACTATGTCTGTATTGAAAAGAAGAGAAATGAGGAAATGTGACATGTGTGTGTTATCCTGACATCAGGTGTGGTTGTCATATATCTGGTCATCTATGAAAAAACCTGTATGACCAGCGTAAAATTTAAAATTGGACATCACTTTACTGCAATTATTGCTTCACTATGTCATTATAATTTTATATAGCTCGAATTTAAAAACTCACTATTTTCTCTGAATGTTTCCTTTTTGTCGCGTTGTATACCTACCACGTTCTTGGGGCGAAAACAAAATTAACAACTGTAAAACCTTCTAGCTAAATGTAAGAGTTAGATCCCTTAAACACAAAAGAGTTAGCAGAATTGTTCTTTGTTTCTTGTCTCCTGTATCTGTATTAATATTGGTAACCTTTTTTGGCATAGTTTGTTTCAAGTGCTACAATTTATAGAAAGTGAATGTGGGATTACATGAATGACTTTTTGTAATTTTTGTCATCTAAACGATTGAATTTCTCAAACTTTCCATATCTGCATTTTACCAGACAATCTGTAACCGCACATTCCTCTTATTCTATTTTAAAATTAATAATCTTAAGTCTGCATGAAATACAATCCCTTCTTATTAAATCTTCTTTATTGCTCGCATCTATTACACAAGAAGACAAAGAAGGATAAATATAAAGGGATCAAAAGGCAAATTTATAATCAGAAACTCCAGACTACCTGTTCTCGTATTTATATCATTGTCACGTCTATTTTAATAATCGTGAATTAATTTTGGTTTTGACGGTAATTTGCCGCCTATTGCATAATTAATATTTCAAACAAATTCACTGAACAGAGCTCGTTGAAAGGCAAGAATTATATTATCTAAAGCGAGGACGTCACCAAAACGCCTACTCGGCATACAAAACTTCTTCAAGAACTCCTAACTTTCAAAATCGACACTTTCAGAACTTGTAATTGGGAAACCATTAATGTAACGTCAGACTCACATAACAATAAAAAGTTGTTCAAAACAGTGACATTTGGACTCAGGAATTAGCCGACATTCCAGGACGAATCATTTATCAAGCGGTTGAAATAAGAAGTGTAAGCATTGGTGAATTGCGGGCTCTCGTTAAATCTGTAGCTTGTGGTGTAAGTGGCAGCAGGTTAGCGGAAAATAGCTTACAACAACAATGTTTTCCAAATATTCTATATCGTACGTACTGTTAGTTCACTTGCGGTAGCATGAGTGGTGTAGTACCTTAACTACAAAGAACATGATGGATTTTCGACTGAAGATCTACAAAACTACGAGAATGATATAAAATATCTTTTTGACACGAACAATGACTTCATCATCATTACTTTAAAAATATGCTCACAACCATGCGCACAAAATAACAGACATTTAAAAAATATGACTTGACAATGGGCAATAGTGATCATGCAAGCTCAATGTGGGTTAGAAGGTAGAAACATCTTTGAAACCAATATTCTTCCCATGTGTAAAGGCACCCATGCGTTGGTGTGTGTGGGTTCCCATGTGTACATGGAACCTAACATAATTGGCGGAACGTGGGTGCTAGTTCACCTCTGCCTACCCTTTCGGGGATATAGGTGTGATTTATGTATGTGTTTGTGTATGTGTAAAGGCATTGGATACTCTAGAAACTATAATAAGTTCAAAACATTGCAAGATTTTAAATACTAGAAATGAGAATAAAATTTTCTCGAATACAAGCTTAAAAAGAACTAATCGCTTACAGTGTGGCCACACAGAAAAACAACAAGTACTCTCCTGGCACGGCGTGCCGGCACGCTATTCTCCGTTAAGGTATTTTCGTTCTGTTTTAGAAATATCAGCATTTTATTCTTTTGCTGGAAATTTTCGCCTGCTAATTAGCATTCCGGCAAAAAAGTGTTGGTGGGAGTCAAGAAAATATTTATTCGCCGTAAATCCCTGTCATCGGGTGTCAAATTCAGATTTTCCACAAAATATTTACACTTTGTAAAAGAAAATATTAATATTATAATGTAAAAATTTAGTCCAATGCAAATGAATGTGTAAGAGCGCTTAGCGCCAATAAAAAGTCTTTGAAGTTTGGCGCGTGGATTCCTGAAAAAATATTGTCAAATCATAAAAATAAACGCTTTTTATTATTTATTATTATTATTGATAGCTTTTGGATTTTAAAAGGATTTATAGTATTGATAATAATCACCATTGTTTCGAAATGCTGAAATGCTGTTCTTGTTGCTCGATAATGAATAATGAAATAAAATCGGAAATGCTTCGGAAATTACGGTGGAATTTCAATAGGGCAAGTTTTGGTTAGCGGGAAAATATTTTCCGGGTACCGAAGTATATCTCCTTCGTGGCCACGTTTTTCTTTTATGCCATCCAAAGTTTGGTTATGTGAATATTTCCCTTTGCTATTTTCAGATGTTGGTTAATCCCACTATAAAAAGGGAGTGCAAATACCTCGAAGTTTGTGATTCTTTGAACTTATATAGATCCGAATACATCAATCAACGTAGTATATTTCGTGTTGTCCGTGTGTAGGTAGAATATTATATTATTATGACTCTATATCTTAGACCCGTATTACAGAACCAAACTCAAGCGTCGATCTCTGCTTGAGCGCAGTTGAAAAGGGATGGCGCTGTATGGGATCAATAGCGCCATCTTTCTCTAACAGTGCTCAAGCAGAGATATACGCTTGAGTTTAATTCCGTAATACCGGCCTTAGCGTCGTTTTGCGAATGCATAATTATCAAATCAAACAAAATATCCGAAATATTTATTTAGTTTACCACATTTATTTGTGAACTAATTGTATTTGTTTATCAGGTAGCCCCACTCTTTCATAATCATAATTTAATATAACTGTAGAGGTCAAATGAGGGAATCTATCCATATCAATTTTTTTGTTGTTTTTTGTTTCTCTGTCTGTTCGTATATTTGTTTGTTTGTACGGGCTAATCTCCGAAACGGCAAAACCTATTTCAATGAAATTATGCATGGTGATACTTAATATTCCGGCAAAATAAAAGGGCTTCCGTGGGATAGTTAAAAAACCTTAAGGACCGCGAACGAAATCGCGGGCACCAGCTTGTTAAATATAAGACAGTACCTAGATAATGTTATGACTATTTAATTTGTATGCTTATAAAGTATTATTGCTACTTCTATAAAGGATACAAAATATGACTGTGCTTTAAACAAAGCCAGTAAGTCTAAAGAGAGAAAAAATTGCATATATATTCGGCACCATTTGTGCTTCCAAAAGCACGTCGTCTGAAAAGAAGCTAACGGTCCGTATGTAGGCGTGGTAATCAGTGCTTTATGGACTATTGTGCGGGTTTGTTCACGGGTATAACGGCGAAATGAAACATGTATGAACAAGGAGCCTTACATTGAATAAGGCTTTGGGGAAACCAGTGTGACGTAATACAGGACTAAGACCTTGATTTACTGCCCTTGGTATTTCTTCGTAATATAGTTGATAAGTAAAAAGATTTTGCTTAAAATCTTTTGTATTTTATTATCTAATGGGTAGGTTATAAGATTTATAAGCTAGAGGAGGTCGGTGGCGTAGTGGTCAGTGCGCTTTGACTTCGATCGAAAACAAAGCTACCTTCGCCATGGTCAGGCCGTGGATGGGTGAACAAGACTTTGTGATCTCGAGCTCCTCCGTGCTTCGGAAGGCACGTTAAGCCGTTGGTCCCGGTCGCATTTGTGACCGTTTCTACCTACCAACCCGCATTGGGCCAGCGTGGCGGTGTTTCAGCACATACTCCTTAGTGTTTCTCCATGAGGAAGGCCTGTCCCAGCAGTGCGACGTATATAGGCTGATGACGAAGCTAGAGCGGTATAGGTACTAAATGCGAAAAAGATTCTTATTTAGAAACGCGGCCTTTTATAACAATAGGTATAAAATTATTGGGTCCTTACCTATGAAATTGGTGTTTTTATTCTGTCTTAGTATTTTGTCTGTAACTATTAAGATTCAGAGTATTCCTAAAATATAACTCCCACGTCTAAAAAGAGACTATATTTTTGAGCTCTTTTGATTTGTTTTGATAATTTGTTGTAAGTTTAATTGTGTTAAAATTGGACACGGAGACAACTCTTTTTAAGTGCCTCCCGAATACATCATTTTATTTGCATTCACTTAAAAACGATAAATAATTTTTATGAAGTGTGATAATACACATATTTCTAAAGCTTGTCTAATGATACATGTCTGGATTTGTCGTTGTGAAGAAAACTGATAAAATGTTAGTATGTAAAATGCAGACATCCCCAAAATCTCCATACAAAACACCAATTTCATAGGTAAGGACCTAATATTTACATACATATCACGCCACAAAATTCGAAATGAAATTACATTTTGACGAAATATGTCACATAATACTCGGTCGAGCAGATATTGATAACCACGGGTACATCCGCGCGGTACCCGTTCCATGGGAATATTGGGATAAAAGTAGCCTATGTCCTTTCTCAGGCTCTAGACTATCTGTGTACCAAAATTCAATTGAATCGATTCAGTAGTTTTGATCTGAAAACAAGACGGACAGACAGACAGAGCTAGGTTTTTCATTTATATTAGGTCCTTACCTATGAAATTGGTGTTTTGTATGGAGATTTTGGGGATGTCTGCATTTTACATACTAACATTTTATCAGTTTTCTTCACAACGATAAATCCAGAGAAAATAATATTTGGCATGTATCATAAGACAAGCTTTAGCAATATGTGTGTGAACACGCTTGATAAAAATTATTCATCGTTTTTATGTTAATGCAAATCAAATGATGTATTCGCGAGGCAGTTAAAAATAATTGTCTTTGTGTCTAATTTTAACACAATTAAACTGACAAAAAATTAACAAATTAAATAATACGAGCTCAAATATATGGTTTATTTTTAGAAGAGGCAATTATTTTATAAGAATGTTCTGAAACTTAATAGTTACGGACAAATTGCTAAGACAGAATAAAAACACCAATTTCATAGGTAACGACCCAATAATATTAGTATGGATATGAATATTTACATGCATATCATCACGCTGTTATCCCCGAAGGGTTAGGTGTTAACATCCAGGGGGCGACAACATTTTATGATAATATTATGTAACTCATACAAGTATTTGCTGATTGCTATTTAAAGAAGAGTTAAACTCCGATCAACTCCCTTCTCATCTAATCTGTTTATTTTTTTATACTTTCATCGTTAATAATAGTTCTTTACCTATTTTGTCTGTAACGATTAAGTTTCAGAGTATTTTTAAAAAATAATTACCTCTTCTAATAATAGACCATATTATATCTTTATATTTTATATTTTTGAGCTCCTTTGATTTGTTTTGATAATTTGTTGTAAGTTTAATTGTGTTAACATTGGACATCGAGAAATTTTTTTTTAAGTGCCTCCCGAATGAATTGTGATGTCATACATATTGCTAAAGCTTTTCTAATGATACATGCCAAATATAATTATCTTTGGATTTGTCGTTGTAAAGAAAACTGCAAAAATGTTAGAATGGAAAATGCAGAGTTCCCCAAAATCTCCATACAAAACGGCAATTTCATACGTAAAAACCTATTATATACCTAATGAACACGAGTCCATTATATGAATAACGAAACTTAAGTGAGACAGACATATTCGAGAATTTACTATGGATAAGACGAGCAGGTGTTCAAGAGCTAATAAGCAGAAATTAGTTAACCAATCCCTCAGTACCTCGATACAGCCTATAAATAGCAGTCTTTGAACCAGACGAACCGATTCTGTACTATATTAAGCTTGTTTGGAACTCATAAAACATTTATTGGAAAAAGTTTTGGTAACAATGAACACGAAATCTACATCACGTACACATGTTGAAATAGTGAATAAAGGTCAAAGTTGGGTAACTCAGTTAACACTCAAGCTTTATCTTGTAACTGCAGTAAAAACCACAATTCATTTCAACCTTAGAGCAATAGAATTCCTTCGTAAACGCTCCATAGTACTGCTGTACAACTTTGTTGCACTGGAACGTTTCTGTGTTCTAACACTGAGTGAGTTTCAAGGGCAGAATCGATTGGTATAGAAATCGAGAGAGAGACCTTAATATTGTATATAGCAGTAGAAGTCTCGAGCCCTCTTAGCATGAACACCGCGATATGACGTTTACCACGTTTTAATCACGTTCAGCTGTCAAACTGGTATGGAATTTGACAATTTGGCGTGATAAAAACGTGATAAATATCATATCGCGGTGCACATGCTTTTCAAGGCTGATTGATATAACGAAAACAGAATACAACTCAAAACATTTTAGAATTAGAAATCCTGTGGTACAACTTGACAAATGGCAACAGGCTCGTCACCTGTTACATGGGGACCTAACATATCTGGCGAAATGTAGGTCTTTAACACCTCTGCCTACCCCTTCGGGGAAAGAGGCGTGATGATATATCCTATTGGCAACGCAAAGCGCCTGAACTCGAAAGTGGTATATGAAAATTTGTATTATAATACGAATACTGAATATAATCCAGGATTTTTTGTGCTACACCAAAACCCTTATTAGAGTAGAACATGGTTCCAGCCTTACACAGTTTTCTATTAGTGCTTTACGTGTTTCAAAACCTTTTCTCAGTAACCACAAAAAGGTGAAATTTACTACGTTTTTATTTTGTGAAACCATTCCTGTGTACATATTAGCAGTGTACAGTTTCTGACATGGTTCATTTATTTTGTTCCTAGCTATAAAGGAGGGTAATTTGTAAGTTTACTACACCACTCGCGAACCATCGTACGCTCCACCACGAGGTAATTATAATTGTTGCTTAACTTTGTAACGGAACCAGCTCTCTATTTTATGAGATGGAATTTTAGAATAGAATAATGCTCAGTCGCTGAGTAATACATGGGGATATTTGAAAAAATTGAGTTTTTAAGATTATGAATCTTTATCAACTTTTTATAAAGATATCGCCGCATGGTAGTCTTACATTTTCAAATATCTTTGTTACTGCCATTCATGCGTTTTCTTCATTTGTATCGCTTTTCTTTCAAAATATTTTTAATAGTTGAAGCTTTTTTTTTTATACTACCAGGGCGGCAAACAAGCATACGGCCCACACAGATGGGCAGTGGTCACCGTAGCCTATGGACGCCTGCAACACCGAGGGCATCACTAGCGCGTTGCCGACCCTTAAAAAACCTTTTCACGCCCTTTTTGAAGGATTCCATGCTGTAGTCTCTTATTAGATATTCCTATTTTTAATGCTAACCTCTGTAAAGAAGTACAATCCACTAGGCTCGAATGTTTATAAAAGAACTTTTAATTCAAAAAAAAAACAAAAGTTAATTCTCAAGTCCGTACAAATTAAATAATCAACTACACCGCATAGTATTCATAAAACAAATCACGCTAGACGCTTGAATGGAGGCTTGATAACACGCTAACCTGATTAAGGGACTATTGCACGACCCTAATAATTGAGTCCCGATAAATTAGGGAACCTAATTATCGTGTAATACCAAATAGAGCGTTGGGACAGACGCAAAAGCTATTACAATAAGTACGGCCACTTCCAACGCTAAGAATCGGAAACCTAATTATTTAGCTTTTTAGCTTTTAAGAAATCTATTTTTGTAAATAGAAAAATTTGAGACTGATTGTGGTTGTTTTAGTAAGGTCCGTATAATTTCTGTTGTTCGGAGGTAACAATTATAGAACTTGTATTCGTGTTATAGGCCGCAACATCCATAGAGTGGACCACCAACCCTTGCCCCCATGGGGAATCGAACCCCGAACCTCCCAATCAACACCGGTGGTATCAACTACTAAACCAGAGAGGCTGTTAAACATACATAAATCACGCCTTTTTTCTATAGAGATTTAAGCAGAGATTTCTTTCGCTTCATTCACTCTCATTACGATCCATAACTCATCATCATGCTCGAAGATTATGTTTAATCGGTTGGTGTAAGCTGCTTCTGTCCAGCCTGCCATAAATAACGTTTCTATAATTTTTTTTTAAATATTTCAGGCGATTTTAACTGCTTCGTTCAGGGGGACGATCTTTCCCATAGATGTATTCGAGGCATAAAATAAAACTCCGACCGAAAATTGCTATGAATATTGACAAAGAGAATTGAAAACAAACATTCAACAGCCTTGCTAATGTTATTTAAAAAATAAAAGCATTTGTGTTTATTGTGTGTTTTGTTTTAATTAATACGATGTGGGGATTGCATTTACAGAGCAATGATTATTTAGTGGCCAACACAGACAATATATTTTTGCTCTGTATCGCACAGGTTATATATATCTAATAATGATTTTTTTAAATAATTTCTTTGTTTCTCATCACATACATGCATTAAAAGCGCGACAAATCATATGTTTGATATTATTTTGTTTGTTTCATATGTTTGATTTTGTTTGTATATTTATGAGAATCTAACTGTGCACGCGATAGATTTCCCAGTTATCTATTATCGCGACAACTTTAGGTAAGACGGTGGTAGCTAGCCAGGCGGGCTTAGAAGCCCTACCACCAACCAAACCGAGCAGAAAAACTTCTGCCCCCATGGGGAATCGAACTCGGACCTCCCGTTCAACACCCGGTGGTGTGAACCACTAGACCAGAGAAGCGGTTGAATATTTTGGCCTTTATCCCCGAAGGGGTAGGCAAACGTGTTAACACCCATATTTCGCCTGATATATTAAGTCTGCAAGTAACAGGGGACGATCTTGTTGCTAGAGGCTCAACGTAAGATGAGCGATATTCACAACAAACACAAACTTAGCACATGCATAATAATAATATTAGCACTAGGACATACCGTTTAATATATGAAATGCATAATTATTGCACCGACCTAAATAAATAAGAATTGAAAAGGTCCAAACTTTTCAAAATTCGGGACCAATCTTAATTAAATTTTCTCCACAACTTCTATTCAAAGAGGTTATCTTTATTTCGGCGCTTGTTCACAAGCCACATTGTATGTTACAAGCGGTCACAATATATGACGCAGTTAAGGTTTCCAAAGTTGGTTAAACAAACAGTTTAGTTTAATCGATTAAGCCGTTATGACGCTGTAACGTTAATTTATGAACAGTATCCGGGATCCTTTGGGTTAGTGTAACCTATAAAACTGAATAACCTGCATATTCAACTCAAGTAACAAACCAAATTTGGAGAAATAATTATTTTATTTCTAAAATAACAATACCATCACAAACACAAAATTGCAAGTGGTCTGCATAAAATAATCATTATCCATTACATAAATCCTGTTATGCACTTGAAGCAAGAATAGGCAATAATTTAAATGTTTTCTTGAAACGGTAGAACTTTATATTATTTGTTAATCTTCTTTTTTTCATTTTCCTGCCCCGTTCCCAATTCTATTTGGAGTCGGCGCAACATGTCTTCCTCTTCCACTCTTCTCTATCACTCGTCAAGTCAACACTCACTCCCATCCTCATCTCATCATCATTCACACAATCCATCCATCTTTTCTTTGGTCTTCCTCTCCCCTCACACCCATCCACTTTTAAGTCCATAACTTTCCTGACTTTCCTTTCCCTCCTCATTACATGTCCATACCAAGAAAGTCGTTTTTCTCTCAGTTTATCAGCAATCGGGGCAACTTTCAGACTTCCCCTAATATATTCATTCCTCACTCTACCTTGGTGGAATTGGTTAGAATACTTCCACCTCAATTCTACTTATGGGTATGGTAAAAGCCGACTAAGAGTCTCATGACCTGGGCGCAATGATATCTGTCGCCCTTAGGTCACCTGACCGGTTGCGGGTACACCGCCAACAAGAGCATTCATAAAACTCTTAGCCAAATCCTCGGCAACATGAAAAATGAAGAATATTATTTGTTAATATTAAGAAAAAAACAATAAATATGCATCATTGATCTCGAGTTCTTAGGTGCTCTAAGAGTCATGCTTGTCTCTGCATGTCGGGACACTTTTGTCCAGTAGTGAAACGTATGTAAGTAGATGGGGTAACGTGTTATTCTTCGTTTTGTTTTACGCGTGGAATTTAAAAGTAAATTGCTGCCCAAATAATTTTCTTGCTGTCCAATTAATTCTGCTGACTAAATAATTATTCTGTTGCCCAAATAATTATATGGCTTGCAAAATATTTGTTTGCTACCCAAATGATTTTTCTGCTGACCATTTTCTTGGACCAAATAATTAAATGGCTGCCCAATTGATTACTTCCTATAAAAAAAACCTAAAAAACATGCACCCTAACATTTTCCATTCCATTTTCAGAGGACCTTAAATGTTACTGGTCTAAATATAGTACCGATTAAGTTAAATGGGCAACATGATCAATCTCGTAATTAATTTTAGGGTCTTCAGTTTATGTCCATGGGTACTGAAGTGTTTATTAATAGCTTAGTATTAAACCTAAAAAACATGCACCCTAACATTTTCCATTCCATTTTCAGAGGACCTTAAATGTTACTGGTCTAAATATAGTACCGATTAAGTTAAATGGGCAACATGATCAATCTCGTAATTAATTTTAGGGTCTTCAGTTTATGCCCATGGGTACTGAAGTGTTTATTAATAGCTTAGTATTTTCTTCGTTAGATATTTCTTAGTTATTGCATCCCTTTTCAATGCTACATTGAAGTGGAATTTAACAACTCCCACGCAAAACGCGTTCATGTGTAAGTGATTCAAGATAAATATTAATCAGAATAATTTGATTAGTAATTTTACTGTTATATTTTGTTTCCTTATTGTTAAAATGATTTTGTAAGAAGTAAGCAAAAGCCTCGAAAGTACTGATAGCATTATATAAAATATTCTTTATTTTCGTATGATACTGTGTTGAATTTTGTCTTTGAAAAAATTTCGTCACAGATTTGTTGACATCGCAAACAGACCAACCGAGCCGTATTACACTCTCAAGAACATTTACCTGTCAATGGCGGATAACCTTCCAATACCTTATCCTCGAAGTCGCAAAGAAGGTAAATAAAATTACAGAGAACCGCTCTACGCTGTGAAACAGTCACGCGCGACCATGGTAATGGATTACGTGACTCCTGGACTATGGGATGAGCGTCAACGGAATAATGAGCACGAGTGCGCCATAAATTGTGAGTGCGTTTTTCAAAGGCCTTTCCAGGAATGCAGTAGATTGTAAATAGAAGTCGTACGTTATTGGGTCGGTTTATTATCGCTGGGTACCAGTTATTCTTTCGAAGCGACTACTCGATTGGCTTGATTTTATGCGATTAGTTGAAAGATTTCTATTTATTTGTTAGTGACAGGTACGGTCCGTTGCAAAAGTCATAATCATTAAAGATTGTTACATTTATTCTTAAGGTATAATGGGAAGATTTGTTCAACAACGAATTGAATAACCGACTATCATCAAAGTTCTAGAAGGGAATTATTGTCTAAGTAAATATATCCGCGGAGTAGTGTCAACGTGAACTGATTCCATATGATGCTTTTGATGCTATTGAAGAATGCACGATGTTTAAGAAAAAATTACTCATCTTTCATGCGGGCGGATTTTCCAAATCCCAACCACTTTAGAAGACTGCACGGTTTTAGGCTTAAGACAATTATTCCTCTTTTTTAACAATGTTCCCATATCTACGCAATGTTCCACTGTTTCTTTTTAAAAAAGAAAAAACTCAAGAGGTTTAAGGGAATAATTAATAGAGTTATTAATGACACATAGTTTCACTCAATGAAATTTGAATTGCGAATTTCGACAAGCGTCAGGAACTCCTTAAGTAGATCTACTTAGTTTCAAAATAGTTCTACCACAGATTCCATTCACAAAGGAACTGAACAGCAATGAGTGGGGAAAGATGCACAATTAATTTGCTTTTCCAAAGGCTATTATGCGAAAGGAACCACAGATGGAGTACTTAATAGCTTGAAGAATTCTATTCACGATGAGACTTATTAGTGCCAGAGATAAAAGAGTCGCTTTTCTGATAGTTTCTTTAGAAACGTTGTTCTGGAATTATTTTATTGGTGACAATGTCAATCTGAAAATTTTTGCATACTCTTTATAGCAAGCTATCAGCTGACATCCATGACTTTATCCGATGTTTAGGTGTAAACAAATAATTACACATTAAATAATCACACAGCAAGCTATGGGTGGACTTATCCTTACATTATTTTGTTCATAATATTCAATATGCACATAAAGGATAAACTCAACAAAAACTACAAAATAAACAATGTCGTGTCGTGTACCTCGGACACGTTTGTACAAAAAGCCTTGAATCATACCCTGAGACCTTGAAACAAATCTTATTTCTGGAAACAATCCTTTGAGTCGTTCACACGTTGAGATCTTCTGAAGGCTGTTCTAAGAGGATTATGTAAAAGAACTGTTGGCACACTGTAATGTAACGGTGTTTTAGTGCGAGCACGTTGTAGGCTAGTTTTATGTTACCTGTATTTTTTACGAGTAAAACTGTAATAAATTCGCAAGAATTTCTTCTCACTGCGAGAAAAAGGTGTATGTGACGTACGTCGATTTATGTAACTGTTTATAACTGTTTGTTTGAATCATGTTTGAATACGACTTCATTGTCGTTTGCTATATAATAGCAGTGTGTATTACGATGCTTGGACAAACGGCAATTGTAAACTAAGAACTTCCATAATAAACTCCGGAAGACGCAGATACGTTGATAACCAAGAACACGGACGTAAATATTTTGTACTAGGACATTTATATAAGTGGTTATTATTAAATAACTAACTAACATAATGGCTGGAAGGCTTTCGATATTCAATCCAAAAATCTTTGACCTTGGATGAGTGTCCAAAACTTTGTCATCTCTTGTTCCTCTACTACTAAAATTAAGCTTATGATCCCGGTTGTAATAAACCTTTCTAAGCAACGAGTAGATTTTTTTATTCTATTTATTTACAACTAGGAAGGCAAACCTGCTAAAGCTATGAGCAATGAAAATAAGATATATTATTATGAAGTATCTTAACAAGCTCTGGGCCTTAGGAACGCCGGCACAGATGCTCCGTAAATACTTTGTTCTACGGAATTTCCTTTATAAACGTTTTGTGCAACAATCAGCTTTGCCCCAGAAGACTGTGGCTATGAAATTGGAAAAACGGAACAAAATTTTATAATGAACAAGAAGATTTTGTTTAAAATCTCATTTTGCAGATCACTGCGGTCGAGTGGCTTTAACGCTATCGATTTCACGGTTTCATCTCGTAGGTTCCCCAGGTTTTGATTATGGATTAGTGTTTTAACTATTTATTTATTTTTGTAGCTAATAGGTATATCGGCAAACCGTTGCACAAATTGGCAACATCTAAGGACTATCACCCTTAAAAAAAATCTTAAATATTTTTTCACCATATGAGTCAATACTGTTTTAAAAAAATTGTGAATGATAGCAGGCCTTGTTTTGCGAAAAACAACCACGAAACTTAGTTTTCATCCGCTGTTCGCCACCCGCTGATGTTACCCGCTGTTAATTGCTAGCTCCGCTGCCCGTTGCCCGTCGGTTACCGCCGTGGTTTCTCAGTTACCGCCGTTCTTACACCGCCTCATCATCAGCCAAGCGAGCCTGGGCCGCTAGCGCGTCCGCAGGAGCAGCCGCCAGAAAAGCAAGTAAGTGTGCATTTTGCTTCCTATCCTTAGAGAGCTGTGACTTCTTCTTTTCTGTCCTTTGCAGCTCTTATAAACTCCTACACATAGGTTGCGTTATTGCAAGCGCCTGCTGTAGCTTTTTTAGACCGCAGAAATACAGTCCACTAAAACTCCGCTACCGAAGGGAAAAAAGATCCAGCATTTTTCACCCTTCCTTCAAATTCATAGGAACGCGATCCAAAGAAGCTTTTTACTGCTATCAATTTTAACCTTACATAATCAAGTAACAGTCTATTGGCTATATTACTTAAGTCAGTACATTTGTTAAGTAAAAGAAATAATAAAGAAAACTTGCCCAAAAAGTTCGCTAAATCTCGACGCAATCTTGTTAACTTTTATTGCTTTGATATAAGGTTGAAATTCCGACTACTTTTGTCTGTAGAAGAATATAAATCCCAGTAAAAGGTGTGTGACCGCTATAATACGATGTAAGGGCTTTTGTCTAGGGCCTAGGGTAAATGGATGTTTCTTAAGAGCAGGTCATTGAGGCCCTTTTTCAAGTATTAGCTGTTTACAAGATCTATGACCATTTATTATCTTCGACCAGCAAAATATGCTCTAAGGAGTGGAAAGAGAGGCAGTGGGGTTTTGTAGCTTTTTTCTTGATATTTTTATATCCCTGTAACTTAATATAATTAAATCGTGAACGGATTGGTGACCACTCCATAGCAGAAGAATTCTTAGTCAACCACTGGCTAGATGGGTTGACAATATTCGAAGAGTGAGGGTCACATCTGGATTCATGTTGTGCAATATCGGGATAAATGGCGACTTAGATAGGCCTATGCGCAGCAGTGAGCAATTACAAGGCTGACAATGGTGATGATTTGTAAGTATGAACAGATTCAAAGTGCACATTGCACATGAAATAATTTTTTACATTGACTCCTTGACCAAGTAAAACAGCTTATTGATACGAGTTACTCAAGAACAAGATGAACGAAAACTAAACCCTATTGTCAACACGCTAAAGATTAATATAGATAGAAAATATTGAAAGACTCGCACGAACAAAACCTGGCGCCAATCGCAATCCCAGGCACCCTCTTTAAAATATTGCTAACTTTATTCCAGACACACTAAAAAGAGATAATAGGAATTTATTATCTTTCACTACGGTCTGAAGGAGACCAGTCTCAACTGAATCAACTACCAGATATTAATAGCGACATAAGGCGACCGCTTAGTTTTATAATTAGTCACCAAAGCCAGTGAATCATTCAAACGTCCTGTCTGACTTAAAAGGAATTCATACCAAAATATAATCTTTGGATAGGGTTGTCTAAGATGAGAATTTACTATAACATATTAGATTAGAATATTTGTAGGTCAAAGAAGACAATCGAAACACGATTTATTAAAGTAGTAAGTACATTTAACAGTAACTGTTAATGTACGAGAAGAGAACATTTTAAGATGGTTGAAAATATTGTTTTAAAAAATATTTTTTAGGCTTGAATTTAAATAATGTATTGTATTCAATATAATTATAAAATAAATGTAAAATACTCGACATAAAGACTCCAAAGGTACGTAGTTTACCGATTTTTTATAATGTATCGCACAAAATGCGACCTTAGATTTTGACTCCGGTAATTACTAAGCCACACTAAGCCACATTTACTCTCTTTAACGATTCCTTTCGTAAGTGAAGTCGGTCTAAATAAATCTTATATATACGCCTACTTCAAAAAGGTACATCAATGCATTATGAAATCCCCATTCCTCCTTCAAGCGGCCCCGGATACAGAGCGCAACATCTCTAAGTCCAATATTCTAATTCATTACGCGCTCTCAAAACTTTCTTCAGCTTTATTTACTCTAAGCCTGAGTGTTCTTAAACTCAAATACGTTGACAACCGTCCCTTAAGCTTTGTCACTGATTACAGTAATGCGTGTGAGGGCATCAAAGGGCTGAAAATAAATTATTTTAATGTTGCTGGCATAAAAATTTAATGGTTTCGCCATAAGCGTTTTACGGTCCAAACGATTTACGGTTTTTTTTTCCTTTTTTTACGAAACTATTCCCAATGCAGTAGTTTTGATTCCCAAAGGCACAGGTCTTGCATTCCGACTTCCGGACTTCTTCCGGATTTCTAAAACTGGTCGTCAATGTATTGTTCAACAACTAAAAAGTTTACTAGACTACGTAGAGAGACTAGAGATGATTGCAGGAGCTTTGCTGGCATTACAGAGGATAAACGCATTATTGATATATACAATGTAACGATGGGAAACATTCCAAAATACCCTAAATTTTTCATAGCATAGTTTTGGCCGTTAGCGCAATAACTGAGAGAATTTAAGTTTTCAGTCATATTTTTCCAGCAAATTATATTTTAAAACTAAACACTGTAACAGTCTTTGATTTAATAATTTAACTAGATTTAACAATGTATTTTATTCAATTTTTGCACAACCCTGCTATAATGCGATGGTGACTCCGTGGGCCATTTGTTGAATCTCAAATATTCTTGCTTAATTTATTTCCAATTAGAAGTACTGGTTAACTGATGTTAACTCGATTATTGAAAGGCTGGGTGAGGATAGAAAATCGAAGTTCAATCGCTTATAATAAGAGAATACTAGATATTTTAAAAAGAACATACAAGGTTACAATTCTTGGTACTTCCCGAATTTAAGAAACTACACGTATGCAATTTTTCCGATGCGACAACCGTACGGCCCGTGTGATGCAAGCGGTTACCGACATTGCTTGTAGCTCGTAGCACTCAGGTTTCTACTTAAGCGTTGCCCACAACATAACTCAATGGCGTACTGCCTGAACCAGTCTTCCAAGATGACTTTATAAATTAGGGTCTCCCAATCGGGAGTGAATAGGTATCGGCCGATGTGCTCCAAGATCTCAGGCGATATATCAACGTTTACCTAAAATGAATAAAAAAACCTTACACACCGCAGGATCAGTACTACAAATTGGTGATATTTTTTTGTGATCTTCTGTTAGGTGGAAGTACTACAGCACTCTTATATTCAATTCCAGTAGTAAAGGCTACTACGCTCCATCTCTCTACATGGCTTGAACGTATGAGTGAAATAATTAAATATTATTACACTGTCTCTGTGGCGAGATTATAATGTTGAAAGCTAGATGTGGAATGTGGTTAGTGTATAACACTGTAAAATCTACTGTGGTAAATAGAAATAAATAGCCTAACATAAAAGGCTAAGAGAATTTTTGGATTTATGTTTAGCCATCCTTTTAGGTTGATTTTAAATATTAGACATAGCTTTGCACTATATCATGTCATGAACTTGGTTAATTATTTGTGCATTCTCTCCTTTTCAGATGGAGATGAAGAGTCACTAAGATGGACATAATTAAAAACAACTCGTCAGAGAAAGTTTCAAAATAGCACCACGACAGAAAATATAATGAGCAATAGGTGTGTGGAACCTAGATTGCGAGGAAGACCAAAGAAACTATAGACTGAAACTGGGTCAAGAATATTATTCTAGAAAAAAAGGAGTAGATACAAAGCTGATGAGTGAGAGGAGAATAGAAGAAGAAGACATGTTCTGCTGACCCTACTTAGGATGGTATAAGGGTAAAAAGAAAAAGAGAAGCTCTTCCGTTCACGAAATATACAAGAGAAATCGAAACGTTTTGGCTCATCCACACTACATACTCCCGTACTTGCATTCTATCGTGTCGCCTCAGGGACTTGGCCGTGGATTTGTGGTGTGTTAGCACGATCGAGGCCCTAGAATGAACAGTGTTTAAGCCTCGGCAAGGTGGACCAGCGATACAGGGACCCTTTGAGACGGCAGTGGAGTTTCTATGCCCCATGATGAAGCTTCATTAACAGCTGTTGACGTATATCGAACAAAATGGAATATTTAATAATTTGTCTATTTATACAGGTGACCCATAACTGATCAAACGAAATAGGTAGATTGACACGGTCTTGGTAGCCTAACAATTTTAAATTTTACAATTTTAAAATTCAAGATAAAATTTACTTGTTAAAATGAAGTGATTTCAAATAAGTTATTGTGAAGCTTTTGGTATCATAGTAGGTCTATGTTCCTGAATAGGAACAGGAATCTGTTAGATACTAATTAAACTTGTTCTTCATTCTAATTCACAAAAGTAGTACAAAAGAGGTTGTAACGTTTAGCAAATGAAGTTAGGATACAAATTACCCTGTCTACGTATTTCGTTTAATCCATGACATGTGTAATTAAATAATCTATATATAATTTTCTTATCTCTTCCCTTGGGTGTCGTTAAAGGCGACTAATGGACGTAGAACTGCACAACTATCCAATAGCAAGCGGCGACGGGCTCACCACATGTCACGTTGAGTGCAGGTACTGCTTGGTGAAGTGCGGACTATGGCAATGGACTGCTTTTGCGGTGCTTTTGCCTAGTCTCTCACTAATCCTTAGGGGATAATAGTGGTGCTTATATGAATGCATGTATAATAATTACCATATACAAGGTATATTTTCAAATTTATCAACTCATTTTAATATTTTTGGTAAAGAACGTCTATTGATTCACTAAATATTTTAATAAAACTAGTGATGTCAAAGTATGGAAATGTGCGACCGTAAAGCTATCCCACGCGTATATGTAAGATAACAATGGATTTTATTAATTATCGTTAGAGCCATAACACAAAACTCCCCTTAACATTACGCTAATTTGCAAATTGTCGACATTATGCGTCCTACATTTATCGCATGCTCAGCATTAATACCCTTCTCGTCAAATACTCGGATATGTGAGGATTGCGCTTTTACGATGTATAAATCTCTTGAATAGGGACATTTAGTTTAATTTGAAACTCTAAAGCGAGGCCGCAATTTCGTCAAATTTAAGCTGATCTCCATTTTGATGTGCAAAGCAAACTGATTCTTTTATGTGATAAAGAAATTTACGGGTCTTTTTAGAATAGTCATCTCAGCTGGTAGTATTTGATTCTTATATTACGTTTAGGATACGGGGGTCGGTGAAAGCTTAGAACCCAAAAGGAGTTTCGTTTGCAGGATTTTCACGAGTTGTATGACTCAAAGGCAATCTAAGGACTCGAACCCAAATATCTCGAAGTTCTTCAAAGCCTGTTTTATTGGAAAAAGGACTTTGTGTTTAAAAGGATGCTTTTTAATTTATCCCTCTTATATCCACACCATTAGCATCGGCGTCTTAAGCACTTACACACAATATACAACTCAACCATTTTAATTTACTCTGCAAATATTACAAAAAAACTTCACTCACAACTCCGGGACGAAAACTTCGGCGCGGTCCAATCTCGACATAATTTCGGGACCAGAGAAAAACTTTTCCCTTCCCACTTACACAGAAGTTTTTGCGGACTTTAACGAAACTTGGAACACGAGTAATAGGCACAAGGACCGCGGAATGACGCGCTGAGGAGACGGTTTTTTTGATCTTTAGTATTGAGGCTTATAATTAGCAGAGTATAAAAAATATACCATTTGCTTTATCGATGTCTAACGGACACGTTCCTCCTAGTTATAGTCTTTGGTAAATAAAATTGGGCATATTAATAAATTTTATGTACATTAAATAGATTTAACAGAAATTGTTTTTTAGATAAGTTATCTTAAGGCTCGTTTTGCGGTCAGTTTTTAAAAAACCGTTTTAACACATTTTGTTTATTACCTATATGTATTTTGATATATGTCTGTTGTTTATTGTTACGTTTGTGCCCAGCTCGTTTTTGTGTTCGAGCAAAATAAAGCAAGAAAAATTTTAATATCTATCGCTTCATTGCGTAGAAGAGTTCCAAAAAAGAGTTACAAAAAACAAGAAGACACATAAAGGCAATAGACAAAATGTGTAAAGAAGGTCTTATAAAAACTGATCGCAACAGTTCGAGAGAGAACGAAATTACTCTCTCTTCATTTGTGTATTTTGTACTGGTATAAAATGACATGACATTTATTTTTACTATAAAATTGAAATAACATTAAAATTTTAATGAAACTGAGTGAAGTTACTATAAAAAACGGTGGTGTCCAAAAATAACAAAATTGGAAGTACGAGGAGGTAGGTAGTCAGCGAAGCTCATAAATAAAATTTTTAATGAATGTTAAAGATAAAATGATGTTAAAAATTCATTTGCGCGAAGCAACAGCAGAATCCTTTTTGAATGAACGTCAATAAAATTCGGCTGACATTTTGATAAAGTAAACATTAATTTCCGTTTTGAGATTACGTTTTTATTCTCACTTTGGTTGTGTTCATAAATTAGGTCTAAAAGCAAAGGGCTGTTCCTTTTATTGAATTAAGGCAACACATTCATTTAACGAATAGGTTTTCCACAAAATGGTGATGTATGGTATGATGGTATGACAATATTTATAAGATTTTTTTCGATCATGCTACCGATGACAAGATCTTTTCAGACACTGCTACTGATAAATAGGTAAGAGTACGAGTACGAACTCACTTTTTTATATTTATTTTATATTATGATAATTTGAGCAGCTCGATGGCGTAGTGGTCAGTACGCTTTGGCTTGCGATATCGAAAACAAAGCTACCTTCGCCATGGTCAGACCTTGGATAGGTAAGCAAAATATTGGTCCGTTGGTCCTGGTATACTCCTCATGTGCTTCTTCACGAGGAAGGCCTGTGCTCAGCAGTGGGACACGATATTTTATATAACTTGCGAAAATTTTGTTACTGAAGCCTGTTGGGACTACCGTCGTCAGTAGGCTATTAAAGGATGTTCACTTGATTTCGTTTTATTTTTAACATTCTTCTATAATACACATTCAAATAGCTGTGTTATATCAGTCTTCGAATTTTCACATCCTAAATCTTCATTTATGTGCACAGCGCCGACCCACATCGCTTGGTAGGTTTTATTTGACAGTGATTGTTCTTACAGCTTTATAGTGTGAATCAAACAAAAATTAAGGAAAAAGACAGCACCCATCAAAAAACAGCATAAAAATTATGTAGTTTTTTAATTCAAGTATTTAATTGTTTGAAAAGAATAATATTGTTTATTTTAATGTAGCTTACGATGGCCATGGTGACACTTTATCATAATATATCAATTGTAATGAGTGCCTTGACGGTAATTTAATGTTGAAGATGAAGCACAGATACTTTAAAAATTCGAACTTTTAAAATTGACTCCGATTAAAATTCATAGGTTTAATACTCGTATCAGTCATTAGTGAATTCCATTCATAGGACATGTGAAGAAACGTAACAAACATGCTTACTTCTAAATGATAATTATAAATTAATTAATTAATTATATTGATGATATTTTTTTTAGTATAATTACGTTTCTTTTGACTATCAACTTAACAGATGTTTTCTGACATTACTGTCCTTAAGTCTTGTAATCAAAATAATTTGTCTCAATAAGGTCAAAACCAGTGAAAACGTTTAAAAGGGACTATTTACGTAAGGGTATATTTACCATTCATATTATATTCAATTTAATTCCTGAAATCCTAAACGAATAAAGGCCAAAGGCGTTAATTGAATTACATTAACGAGTATGTAAGCGTAAACATATTTAAGCGTATGAAGGAAGATACCCAACCACGAAAATTTTGGAAAGCGATATTCTTTAAAATTCAGGGAAATTGAAAGGCAGAACTGGAATGAATGGAAATTTTCTTTTAATATTTTTCATCGCAACCAAACCAATAACATATTTAATAAAATACAGTATTTCAATATCACAGATTTCATTTTCTTCAAATTCTGGAAGATTGAAATGGTATTGGAAAGTCTTTGGCTATATCGTTTTACAGTTTGTCATTTTCACACAGAACGAAATATCGAAATATGAATATCAAGTTTTGCTGTTTATGGCATAAGCGAAATAATAATATTAAGAATAAGAATTCAATATTTGAAAATATATAGCAATTTTAAGGTTATTATTGAAGTAATTTTAGAGAAACGCTTAGATGTTCGAAGAAAAAATGTGTTTCTGAATCACGTTTATACAGAAACACCTTTTTATTGGAACTGGCTGTCACATTCACTGTCTAGGGTAGTCAACAATTGAAATCATTGATGAATTTACCGAGTACATTTTTATTATTATTCCCGATTCCATAGCAGGAAAGTCACTTTCCCTTAATTTATCACGAATCGAAACTACTTCAAAATACGCTTTAAATTCCTCATTTTACAACAAGAAAAATTAAAAATTACAGCTTCATTAGGTTTAAAATTTTCAAAATCAATAATTTACACCAAACTATCGTTACTCTCAGTTGGCTTGCTCTCATCTGTGATAAAGCCGTCCAGTTCCGTCTTAGCAGGTTTAGGACTTGGCTCCATTTCAACTTTGACTTCTTCTCGCCTCACCAGGGTTTTAAATTTATAGTATTTTACAACATTATTTTGGTACATTGTGCAAAAAGGTATATAAATAATATTCTAACCTACGTATCACAATGTGTACACCTTCTAAAATAATCAAAGTTAATTAGCAACAATCTTATTCCTACTCTCTTTCTCTGGCTCTCCGCGGTTTGACCCGCATGGTATCCGTTCCCGTAGGAATATCGGGATAAAATATAGTCTATATGACATGGGTATTTTTCAAATATTAGTGTAGTTAGATGCGGTCACTACTTGATGAGCCAAAAAGTATTTACTGTTTTTGTACATAATGAAACGCCAATGTCATGCGTAGCTGGTCTTAGTCTAGACGACCTCCGTGGTTGAATGGTCTGCATGCCGGTCTTAAGGCGTCGCCATCTCAAGAGGTTCTGGGTTCGATCCCCAGTGGGGGCAACTGTTTGTTTGATGAATTTTCAGGCATTTGTTCCCCAGTCTTGGATGTTTATATATATTTATATATATTCAGGATAATTATATGTATTTATCTATTAAATATATCCGTCATATAGTGTACGGACACACAAGCATCATTAGTTGCTTAAATTGGGGCTAGTTGATAGGTGTGAATGTTTGAAGATATTTATTATTTATTTATTATTTATAGTACATGTTAAATAACATATTTTTCTTATATATCAAGTAAGCACTGGAGGAGTTTGAGATTAACAGGACCTAGCCCATTGCGACTTAGTTGGCATTTGTCTTACTTTGATTTAGATCATATAATCGGCCGCAGGTCTTAATGTTCACGTGTATTTGAGCACTCGATTGAATTCCGCTGACCGCTCGCCCCGCCAAATTCCGCCAAGACTCGTATTAGCGGGTCTGTACTTGGCTCCGTATCAATGTTTGCTCCTTTCGCCGTCCATACAATTCGATTTAGATGTTTTCAGTAAATTCCAACTGCAGCGCGCTGGGCATTTTAAGATTTCATAATTGGAACTTCACTTGTTTTATGCCAAGTTCGAAACTTATCATTGTTATAGTTGATTTTTAGGCCAGTGGTACTACAAAAGGAGGAGCTCGGAGGCGTAGTGGTTAGTACGCTTTGGCTTTCAATATAGAAAACAAATCTACCTTCGCCAAGGTCAGGCTATGGATGGGTGACCAAAACTTTTGTGATCTTGACCTCCTTCGTACTTCGAAAGGCACGTCAAGCTGTTGGTCCTGGTTACTACGAGTATTGCAACCGGTTTTTATCCACCAACCCGCATTGGGCCAGCGTAGCGCATACATACATACATATAATCACGACTTTTATCCCTTAAGGGTTAGTCAGAGACTAGGCAAAAGCACCGCAAAAGTAGTCTATTGCCATAGACCGCGCTTCACCAGGCAGTGACTGACTCAGCGTGACAGGTGGTGAGCTCGTCGCCGCTATTAGATATTGTGCAGTTCTAAGTCCATTAGTCGCCTTTTCGACATCCGAGAAAAGAGATAGGTTGGTAGTATTCTTTAAATGAGCTGTTACCACACGGCTTCGGCTGGTGTTACAGCCCAAACTTGTTTCCACGAGGAAGGCCTGTGCCCAGCACAGGAACATAATATATAGGCTTAGAACGGTACAAAGGGCTGGTCTTTGTCAGGCTTTAAACTAATGTTATAATCGTTAACGGCTTTTCTTAGTACAGTCAAGTGCATAATTATGTATCTTGAAAACCATTACAATATCATGTATGTATTTAAGGATTCACGAAATATGTGACACTTTTCTCATTATTATTATGTCTTCACTTTTGTTCCATAAGTGCATAAATATGTTTTTTTAAAACCATTGCAATAACATGTATTTATGATATCATAATATATGTGACACTTTTCTTTTCGTATTATGTTGGTATTATGGCTTCGGTTTTGTTCCAAAAATATGTAAACTAAGTGAGCAATAATATGTCGCCAAAAAAGGTTTGTATAGATAGATGAGCCAATAAAAAAAAAGACATGTGGCACTCGGGGACTGCCGCGTTAAAGCTATGGCATAGCATTTTGTATCAACTTATGCAATTATAATTTTATTTATTTATTTTATTCATGCAGTATTTCTTTTTCTTTAATATTAATTCAAGTTACACTTTTTGAGCGTGGTGACCGATAAGAAAACACATTTTTCTAATACTGCATTTGTGATAATAATAAAATGTATGTATATAGAGTACTCACTCATTTTCTTTCATTATTTTTTTTCTTCATTAATAATAAATGCACTTTGTTCATTCATATTCAAAATTCACTGTTGTACATAAATACCTATACACCTATATACTTTCTCATAAACAGCTGCTTATGTATTCATCCGATTTCGGAGCAGCTCGTCTCGATTCGAGCGAGTTTCGTAGAGTCGTACAATACGTCTAATCGCACGCACACAACGCCGTGTCGAAGACTGCCGAACTGAAACGACGTTAGACGATGCACGGCCTTCAAGCCATACCTCCTTGCGCATCGGAGTGGGGAGCGTGAGGTTTTTTCGTTACGGAATTTCTGGATTCGGTCCCCGCGCTCAAGGCCCGCGATAGAAGCTATGCAATAGCTTAAAATAAAAGTAAATATTCTTTGTATTTTTTTGACACTATTGGCATTAATTACAATTTTGAATTTCTTTTCCATTTAATGTTGACAATTTTTTCTTGCTATGGAACAGAGAAAGTAAATACTGCAAAATTTATATACTTTTGACTCGTTTGCTTAGATACATATTTATGCACTTGACTGTACATATTAAACACAAAGAATAACGAGTACGAAGATGTGCTTTTTGTATAGGAAAATAAAATTACTGCACTATTTACATGTTTCATCTTAACATAGGACATAATCGTAATAATAGCGATTGTTGCGAAATGTCCAGAAGCAGGCAAATCAAAATTGAAATTATTCTTCCCATGCACTCAAACTTATTGGGATCTGAAGTGCACAATTAAAACTAACTAACATTATTTATACACGGAACAGACAATAAATCCCTTTATGCCACTATGCAATACTTGAACCACGCAAAAATTGCACTTGTATAATCTAAACGGCCTATTTAACGACTTGCAACTGTCAAGGAGTTATTAAGTCTGTTGGAGTGCGTGAGAATCTTTAGAATAAGCTCTAATTGCTAGTACTAGAGGAGCCCGGTGGCGTAGTGGATAGTACGCTTTGGCTTTTCATATCGAAAACAAAACTACCTTCGCCATGGTCAGGCCGTGGATGGGTGACCAAACCTTTGTGATCTCGAACTCCGCCGTGGACGGCACGTTGAGCCATTGGCCCCGGTTCCTATTGCAACCGTTTCTATCCACCAACCCACCTTTGGCCAGCGTGGTGGTGTTACGGCCCATACTCTTCATGTGCTTATTTCCACGAGCCAGTCCTGTGCCCAACAGTGGAAGGTATATAGGCAATAATTGAATTGTTCTAGGTTAGTATTTAGGATACGATGGGGCTGTCATATTAGATAAAAACCCCTTAAAAAAAGTATGTATTTTCCGTCCGATTTTCTCTACAAACTGACGTTAGAGAGCATTGCCAATGTTGAATTTCAATCAATTTGTTCAAATTACTTGAAACTGTGTTTATTTCATTTCGCTTTTGCTGTAAAAGAAATAAATAAAATTCCTTAGATGTAAAAAAATATTCCAACAGAAATAAGCAAATTGGAATCCAAAGGAAATACTTCGCCTTTTACTGTCTAGTCACAACTGTAAAATTGCGTCTGGAGATTGAATATCTAAACTGTAATAATATTGGGATAAAGTTATCTATTTAAAATCAATACAAAATTATTCTGATTTGGAAATGTTATAGCTAGTCCTTAGCCTATGTACGTCTCACTGCTGAGCACAGGCCTTCTTCATTGAGGAATGAGGAGTATGGGTCGCAACACCACCACGCTGGTCCAATGCGGGTTGCAATAGCGACCGGGATCAACGGGTTTACGGAAAATATAAATATACATTGACTTAATGATCGAATATTTATTTTTTATGAAACTTTTTTTGTTTGAATTGGTTAACTTTACTTTTAAAATTAATTAATATTTTAAAATTAATAATACTATGAAATTGGTGTTAATATTCTGTCTTAGCAATTTGTCCGTAACTATTAACTTTCAGAACATTCTTATAAAATAATTGCCTCTTCTAAAAATAGACCATATATTTGAGCTCGTATTATTTAATTTGATAATTTTTTGTTATATTTGATTGTGTTAAAATTAGACAAAAAGACAATTATTTTTAACTGCCTCCCGAATACATCATTTGATTTGCATTAACATAAAAACGATGAATAATTTTTATCAAGCGTGTTCACATACATATTGCTAAAGCTTGTCTAATGATACATGCCAAATATTATTATCTCTGGATTTGTCGTTGTGAAGAAAACTGATATAATGTTAGTATGTAAAATGCAGACATCCCCAAAATCTCCATACAAAACAGTAATTTCATAGGTAAGGATATAGACATAGGCTATAGTGCGCGTGGAACTCGTTGGCCGCGCCTTAGGTATGTGAGCGGTGGGACGGAGGCGGGGGCGCTCGCTGTCATTACTCAGTTCGGCGCCGTACTTCGCGACGGCAACACGTATTGAAAGTTCCGGCTACTTTAAACAAAACGCACATAAGATTGCAATAGCGAGATGAGTCGCCACCTTAGGCGCGGCCAACGAGTTCCGCGTGCACTATCGTTCTTAACTGCACAAAACCTACTTATATCGATAACGTTCATATTAATGTTTGGGGACTGAGAACAGAGGCTTTGCCATGGCTTTACAAGGGAGAGTTACTTAATTTCTGACTTTTTTTCCTTTTTTTAGAACCAAAATATAACTTAACGCTCTCATTTCACCAGCTCAACGCCCATTTATTACATAAAACCTTGACCCCTGTGACAACTATTGACTAAAACCTCGCCTACACTTCTGGGCACCTAAGCGTGATCACATATTTATTTCAAACTGTTTATTGACATCTTTACATCCAATGATTTTACCGCAAATTCTACAAAAAACTGAGGAGCTCGGTGGCGTTATGGTTAGTACGCTTTGGCTTTCGATTGAAAACCAAGCTACCTTCGCCGGTCAAGCCGTGGATGGGGGTCCAAAAATTTGTGATTTTGAACTCCTCCGTGCTTCGGAAGGCATTTAGCCGTTGGTCCCAGTATAATACAGACTGAGGACACTACAAAATACATATTTTTTTTTAAACTGTAAAACACTTAAGCTTCGTCCCGAAGATTCACAAGATGCAAGAGGTTCCATTTCTTTTTATTAAATGTTAAGGCCAAGAAGTTTAACAGAGGCAGTGCAAGGTAAGGGCAAAGTTGCAAACAGTAAGCGTACGCTTTCAAAGCCGGAAAAAAGCTCTCGCCGCACTTTTAAAAGCTTTCGGGTGTAATCCCAGCACTCGACCCGCTGTACCTCTGTTTTTGTGCTTAATTAGACTCCTTACTAATTAGCCACATTTTCCGTAAAGGGAATATATTTAAAAGTACTGTTAAGCACGAGGATTTGGTCTGTCTTACGAGTTCTTTGAGTGAACAGGTTTGTTAGAGTTGTGTTTAAAATGAAAACGAATGCTTTGTTTTTATTAAAATAAGCCGCTTTCAAATATAGTACAGTGGTTCTCAAACTTTTTTGCTAACGGAACCCTTTCGGAAAGCGAAATACTAGATTGAACCCTAGACTAAAAGTTCCTGTATTCTTTATTAATAAGTATAATTAAAGTGCAATGTAACAGTTACTACTAATTACCTATTTTACTTAGTAAATTACATACTAGAACAGAACAATTAGAAAATATTGAAAACGAAAATATCTAAATGATGGGAGGCATGGCATAAAATTTTTCTTCAATTGGTTGATATCCGATTTGATAGAAAACAGTTGAAAAAAAAAACCTAAATAAAAATAGAATATACAAAAAATGTGGTGAAAATAATCTTGGCTTTATGTCTTGAAGTTCGAGTTGAAAGTCGCTTATTCAAAACTATAGCGTAATGTCAGAGGCGGCTTTTATCAAAGTGACAGGACTGCGCGCTCACAAATAGGTGTCGGCGATGGCGGCATAGTAAAATATTGTGCCAGATTGAATGATTACTACTGATACTATTGTGTGTCAGAGAGAGAAATTTTGATTTCGGTTTCAAAATTCTTGTGGGACCCAAACAGGGGTTCCGCGGAACACACTTTGAATATGGCTGGATATAGGTTTGACAAGGAAGAAACACAAAAAGAGTCTGCTAATGATAAATATTTCAACAACCCTTTTCAATATGTCCGTTTTATGGATCTATTTTTCATGCATCATTGTGTCGAGAATATCTCGCTGGGTCCGGATAATGAAGTCTCGGACAATTAAATTCACTCAGAACCAAAGAGGACATTTTTATCCGGATCACGAAGGATGGTCTTCCCAGTTTTTTCTTGTTCCCAAAAAAGGTCGGACTCGAAAACAAATCATCTCTTTGTGGAACTTTGTCGCCATTGAAATTGTCTAGTCAGAAGCATAATTAGGGTTAGATGGGAGTGCACTGTCTTCTGATAATTTCTGGACTGGATAAAAGGGAAAGTTTTTGGGAGAAAAGACTATTAATAATTTTAAAAAAGAAAATTTTGCACGCGTTATCTATACATATAAAAGAAAGAATCCTTTTGGATATACCTTGTACTATTCTACCCTTCAGGTATTCAAACCCAAGATATAAATATCCCTATTTAAAGGAATAATAGGTATTATCTACAAGGTGAAATTGAAATCATTCTACAAAATTTTACAGGACATTTTAAACGTTATAATAATCGGTATATTAACAATTATAATCGTAATGAAACCTTATGTAAGAAAATACAATTACGCAATTATTAGTTGCAGCTGTCGCGCTGTGTTATTGAATGAAACACTTGTACATTTGTAAACAAAAATGTGTATCGAATTTATTGTAATATTTTCCTTACATAAATTTTACATGTAATTTTTTATCGTTCATGTTTTATTATGTATATTTACCAGTTTGAAGTAAAAGCAACTGAAAATTTTGATTTTTTTTATAACTTAATTTTTTTTTCTCCACCACAAATATAATGTTTAATAGCCTTAGAACCTTTCATTAAAATTTGTCATTTATTTTCGATTACATCCTGTAGTAAATAGGTAATTCAATAATATTTTATAACTTATTTATTAATTCTTGTGAATCTTTATAATGTATTGGCCGTTAGAGTAAGTCTAGTACTGATTGGACCTCAGTAGCTGTGTAATAGTAGCCCGATGAACTTACCATTTACATTACGTACAAAAAATACGCCTAATCTTGTACTTAGTATGAAACCAAAATATTAATGTTTAGTTCTGGACAAAATCAAAAATTGAAAGTATTAAATTAAGATTTTATTTATTTTACAATCACAACAAAGAGTGAATGTAATTTAAAAATCATTCTATTTTTAACATGATCTGAACTCCTTTATAAATCCCTGAATCTTTGCTAATATACATATAAAATTAACCAAATTACATAAGTAATTATAAACATTAGTAAATCATTGTATAAATAAATATCTGTTAATATTATAGGAAGTAAATATGGTATGGAAAATACAAATAGAAAGTCTGGTAACATTTATAATAATACTGTAAATGATTTCAATATTGCTAGAATTACAGCATTTTATATGAGTAGGAAGTGGAAGTCCTTCTTCCTCGCCGTCCATAATGAGTGACAACCTTTTTAGGTACACCCTCTCCTTAACGTCTTTCTGGTAGTACTTTTTGGCCTCGTTCTATCTCAATGACATTTATTTAAAATATTTTTTATTTTTAGATATATTAAATATATTAGTACAACCATACACACACAACCTTAAACCTAAACATCAAAATTAATGTTTTCTTCTCACGATTTAAATAAAATGTTTCATACTTATGCTTTGAATTCTCAAGGTTACGTTATTTAGAGCTCAATTCAACTTTTATAATTAATTTAAATTGTAATTAGCAAGCAAATGTTCGATGGACGGAATCCAATTACAAACTTTGGCGAATTGTAAATAATATCAAAGAAAACGACCGATTTAAATTCCTTGAATGTATTCAATAGCGAATAGAAGTATTCAAAGCAAAGACCGTTGAGTGGAACGGCCAAATCATTGCAAGCGAGGGCGGGGGCAATAAGAACAATATTGGATTCTAGAGAACTGCTTGGAGAACAACTGGGATTAACCCCAATTGTTCCTTGCGTGTGTTTTAAGATTTTATAAATACGCGCGGAAGAAATTGTCGCTGATTCATCCTCATGCAAGATTGATACTGTTTCGGATATAACAGACCGATGCTTAACGTTTTCATAGTTTGACAAAAAATTTAATTTGACAAAACGTTTTGAGTTAGGTACTTGCCATGATCAAGAAAAAGTTCGTTCACTTTTATATATAAGCTAGAACCACTTAATGCGGAATCGTGTACGGTGGGCCAAATAAGGTAAATCACTTATATTTACAAGGGAAAATCAACCCTGTCGTTCTATGACGCATGAATTAATTTCAACTTTATGGTTGTCAACCACTTTTTTGGCTTAGTATACAAGTAATCCCGAGGTCCCGTGTTGATCCGGGACACAAAAAGAATGTACTAACTGCTTTTCTTGCCTAGCATGTCGTAAAAAGCGATGAGCTAGTCACTTGTTACTACTCATTCACGATTTTTCATCTGACCAAACCCAATTTTCGTATGGCTAAATGTGGTCTTAAGGAACACAGTACTCCTTGGACTCTGTCTACCCCTACAGGGATTATAGGCGTGATTTTATGTATGTATGTATGTACAAGTAATTTTATTTTTTATGAACAAACCTACATATGAGAGATAATTCACAGTATACCTTTTCATCCCATGATAAAATATAATGATTTTTTTTGGGTCTGATATAAAAGCCTTGTCACTGCCAATACCTTTTAGCAGTTTCAATAAACACTCCAGTCGTATTAAAATTTTTGTTTGTCTAGATTAATTGAGTCGGACATTTGCGAGGCCTGAAATTTCTTTAGAAAACCACGATAGAACTAATTATGCAAGATATGAAAATGGTTGTCTATTCAAATAGAAATGTTCTAGAATATACTTTTCAAACGATAGATACAAAGTCAAACAATCGCTAGATTAATTAGTTAATTATCTCTATCTGAAAATATGTTTTCAATAAAAGAAATATTTAATTTGAGGTTTTTAATGCATTATATTACTTTCTATGTTCAGCTTTATGTATAAAGAGTCATTGTTGTTACCTCTATTTTAATAATATATCAATTCAGTAGTGCGAGCATAGAACTTGACAGTCGACAAATTTGTCGATCGAACGCATGTAATTTACCGAATCGAGTCGATAACCGCTAGCATAGAGGTCGGATCGACAAAACATTGATAATTTTATCAACTCGATAACAAGAGTCAAATTATGTCGATCATTCATTCTTCATTCATTCTTATTTTCTTAAATATGACAGATTAAAAATAAAATCTTGGGCAAAGGGATCTTGAATATAAAGATTGTAAAATTTTATAAAATTTATTACTAGTATTTTTAAAAATCTTTATGAAATCCAGTAAAAACATGAGAGTTGAGATAACTAAATATAGTAAATAATGTCAATAAACATTTAACAATGCAGTGAACGTGTGTTGGTAAAAAAGATGTTGGCATGAAAAAATTATTGTTTTCCTTTTCCCATGTATTCCTAATATTTAAGCTCGACTAGACTTTTTTTTATTTATTTTACCTCTGTTGAAAATGGCGAATGCTAATTTGAAATTGAAATAATTAGAAAAGTAGCAAGCGAACAATGTCAAAAGCGAAATTAATCATAAAAACACCAAAAAAAATTACATCATCATAAGAATTTTTATATTCCAAAATCAACAAAAACATAATGTAAAGCCAAGAATAGCAAATAAAAGGTTTACAAAATCTTTACGTAATTATAGTAAGTAGTAAATATTTATTTCATAACCTAAGATACTCTCTAAGTATAATAAACACATAATACAAACAATACTCCCATCTAAAATAATAAAAAAAAGCCGAAATTCATCATAATAATCAATAAAATATGTTGACATAACTTTATCGAGGTCGATTGAAGAAACGATAAAAAATCGACAAATTAAACGATATTTTATCTATTCAATATGTCAAAAAAAGATCCATGCTAAGTTTTGTCGACCTATCTCGATAAATTCGGTATCATTGTCGATCCCTATCTACAGATCGATAAATCAAGGTCTATGCTACCGACATCGATAATTTGTCGAAAAATGTCAGTTTTGTCGATTTTCACTGTCAAATTTAGTTTGTCGATAGTTCTATGCTTGCACTGCAGTAAGGCTGACACGACCACAGAAACATCAAAATGTTATGAACTGACAAAATTCATAAAACAAAAATTAAGTTTTGGCTTTTAAAAAATATATTATTTTCTCATTTAGTGTTTCCTTGGTCGTTCTAATGGAACAAGTTATAGGTCTTTACCTATGTAATTGCCGTTTTTTCCTCTCTTAGTATTTTGTCTGTAACTATCAAGTTTCAGATTATTCTTATAAAACAATTACCTCCTCTAAAAGAAGACCGTATTTTTGAGCTCTGGTTTGTTTTGATAATTTGTTGTAAGTTTTATTGTGTTAAAAATAGAAACGAAGACAACTCTTTTTAAGTTCCTCCCGAATACATCATTTGATTTGCATCCACTTGAAAACGATCGATATCACACATATTGCTAAAGCTTGTCTTAAGATACATACCAAAATTATTATCTCTGGATTTGTCGTTGTGTAGAAATCTGAAAAAATTTTAGTATGGAAAATGCAGACTTTCCCAAAATCTCCATACAAAACGGCAATTCCATAGGTAAAGACCTATTGTAAAAATAAAAATACTTTCAATACATACCATCCAATTCATATCCTTGACCTCCCCATTGGGGCAAATCCTGTGAGTAAGACTTGGGATCAGTGCGGCTGCCTATTGATATCTTGAGGCTTTTCCACAACTTCATCTTGACAACATATTTGTCATCTATCCAACTCACTGCGCCACAACACTGGCTGTCAACAGCACTTCACTGATTCACTTCACTAACACTGTCACTGGTGATTCTCCTTATCTGTAACAAGTAAAAGGTTTTAATAAAAAAAAAACCATGAGAAGTATAGGTCGTAACACAACAACGCTAGCCTAATGCGGGTTGGTGGGTACAAACCGGGACCAACGGCTTAACATGTGTCTATTTTCTAGAACATTAAAACTTTCAGTTCTTAGAGGAATTTCATTAAAAAGCCCTATATCTAAAACTCATCAAAATATTATTCTGTTATTGCATTTGATTGAAAAAGCATATTCGATTATAAGTAATTTTTTATTTTCACATTGCCTGTTTCGAATCGTCTTTGATCATACGTTTCAGTATTTGTACTCACACCAAAAGGCGAATTTGTTTACAAATTCATCTCCGGACACCGAATTAACATCGCATTACTCAGATATGCTTGTTTGCGAAAGAAACCCCATTACGCCATCAAGCATTTCTACGACCGAAAACAGACTGATCTCAATGGCCTCAAATACGAAAATATTGAAAGAGTAAGCGTAAAATTCTACCCAGAAATCTTTTCGGTTTGATAAATTACATTGTTATGAACTCGAACTGTAAGATGGAACATTTATATGTAATATACAACCTCTTTTAAGGCTTTCAGTGGTGACTGTTTAACATAAGCGATTTTAAAGGAATTTTAGTTCGAAGTCTTTCCTCAAGTAGGTTGGGTTTACCATCTCTAATGGCCGCACTGAGAGACGTCATTTAACCTAATGTTCATTATTGAATTTCAAAATTGCCTTTATGGATATTAAAATAAGTGAACATTTTTGTTCTTAAGTAACTATTAAAGTGAATAAAAGATAGTGCGGCAGTAAGGTTCACATTCCCATCGATTTAGATGATTTTGTGATAAATATTTGGATTCTATTTATTCCTCATATTTTATGTTTACTTTGTTTCAAGTTGACAGCGTATTGCTAGCGATAGCATAATAAGGAAAGACGGCACTACGCATGCAAGATGTCGCTACCGCTGCTTTCATCCCAGCAGCCTGAGTCCTTATTGTTTTAAAAAAAAAATTAAGTATGTACAGTTTATTTTTAATACCCCTTGCCCGGTGCGCGTCAACAGGCTCGCTCCCTTGTTACACGAGTCTATTATTGTTTGTAATTATCACTAACATAATTATAAAGATACTTTAGATCCAAAGGGTTACATCAAGCTCAGAATCGAACAATCAATTTCAAATTTAGAACACGATACAGAAATACAAAAAGAAAAAAGAAAATATAAAATCCAAAAAGGTCAACTCTGCCTCAAACAATAGCAAGTATTACCCCGCTGCAGTCCCGATATTCTAAGTGGTTTGTGCAAGCCAGTCATGGGTCGCTGATCCCCATCAATCACTGGGACAGACGACACGCTTGCTTACCAGCCATCGGACAAAGGTTTTTACATTCGACCGTTCTTGACACAGTTCTATGAATATAAAGAGACAATAAGGGTTCATTGTCGTTTGACTAAAGAAGTAAGAAAGAAGAATGTTTTTATTTTGAATCTTTGCTAGCCAAAATGAAAAATCTGTGTATTATTTTTGAATGCCAACTTACAACTGAAATTTCTTTAGAAAACCACGATAGAACTAATTATGCAAGATATGAAAATGGTTGTCTATTCAAATAGAAATGTTCTAGAATATACTTTTCAAACGATAGATACAAAGTCAAACAATCGCTAGATTAATTAGTTAATTATCTCTATCTGAAAATATGTTTTCAATAAAAGAAATATTTAATTTGAGGTTTTTAATGCATTATATTACTTTCTATGTTCAGCTTTATGTATAAAGAGTCATTGTTGTTACCTCTATTTTAATAATATATCAATTCAGTAGTGCGAGCATAGAACTTGACAGTCGACAAATTTGTCGATCGAACGCATGTAATTTACCGAATCGAGTCGATAACCGCTAGCATAGAGGTCGGATCGACAAAACATTGATAATTTTATCAACTCGATAACAAGAGTCAAATTATGTCGATCATTCATTCTTCATTCATTCTTATTTTCTTAAATATGACAGATTAAAAATAAAATCTTGGGCAAAGGGATCTTGAATATAAAGATTGTAAAATTTTATAAAATTTATTACTAGTATTTTTAAAAATCTTTATGAAATCCAGTAAAAACATGAGAGTTGAGATAACTAAATATAGTAAATAATGTCAATAAACATTTAACAATGCAGTGAACGTGTGTTGGTAAAAAAGATGTTGGCATGAAAAAATTATTGTTTTCCTTTTCCCATGTATTCCTAATATTTAAGCTCGACTAGACTTTTTTTTATTTATTTTACCTCTGTTGAAAATGGCGAATGCTAATTTGAAATTGAAATAATTAGAAAAGTAGCAAGCGAACAATGTCAAAAGCGAAATTAATCATAAAAACACCAAAAAAAATTACATCATCATAAGAATTTTTATATTCCAAAATCAACAAAAACATAATGTAAAGCCAAGAATAGCAAATAAAAGGTTTACAAAATCTTTACGTAATTATAGTAAGTAGTAAATATTTATTTCATAACCTAAGATACTCTCTAAGTATAATAAACACATAATACAAACAATACTCCCATCTAAAATAATAAAAAAAAGCCGAAATTCATCATAATAATCAATAAAATATGTTGACATAACTTTATCGAGGTCGATTGAAGAAACGATAAAAAATCGACAAATTAAACGATATTTTATCTATTCAATATGTCAAAAAAAGATCCATGCTAAGTTTTGTCGACCTATCTCGATAAATTCGGTATCATTGTCGATCCCTATCTACAGATCGATAAATCAAGGTCTATGCTACCGACATCGATAATTTGTCGAAAAATGTCAGTTTTGTCGATTTTCACTGTCAAATTTAGTTTGTCGATAGTTCTATGCTTGCACTGCAGTAAGGCTGACACGACCACAGAAACATCAAAATGTTATGAACTGACAAAATTCATAAAACAAAAATTAAGTTTTGGCTTTTAAAAAATATATTATTTTCTCATTTAGTGTTTCCTTGGTCGTTCTAATGGAACAAGTTATAGGTCTTTACCTATGTAATTGCCGTTTTTTCCTCTCTTAGTATTTTGTCTGTAACTATCAAGTTTCAGATTATTCTTATAAAACAATTACCTCCTCTAAAAGAAGACCGTATTTTTGAGCTCTGGTTTGTTTTGATAATTTGTTGTAAGTTTTATTGTGTTAAAAATAGAAACGAAGACAACTCTTTTTAAGTTCCTCCCGAATACATCATTTGATTTGCATCCACTTGAAAACGATCGATATCACACATATTGCTAAAGCTTGTCTTAAGATACATACCAAAATTATTATCTCTGGATTTGTCGTTGTGTAGAAATCTGAAAAAATTTTAGTATGGAAAATGCAGACTTTCCCAAAATCTCCATACAAAACGGCAATTCCATAGGTAAAGACCTATTGTAAAAATAAAAATACTTTCAATACATACCATCCAATTCATATCCTTGACCTCCCCATTGGGGCAAATCCTGTGAGTAAGACTTGGGATCAGTGCGGCTGCCTATTGATATCTTGAGGCTTTTCCACAACTTCATCTTGACAACATATTTGTCATCTATCCAACTCACTGCGCCACAACACTGGCTGTCAACAGCACTTCACTGATTCACTTCACTAACACTGTCACTGGTGATTCTCCTTATCTGTAACAAGTAAAAGGTTTTAATAAAAAAAAAACCATGAGAAGTATAGGTCGTAACACAACAACGCTAGCCTAATGCGGGTTGGTGGGTACAAACCGGGACCAACGGCTTAACATGTGTCTATTTTCTAGAACATTAAAACTTTCAGTTCTTAGAGGAATTTCATTAAAAAGCCCTATATCTAAAACTCATCAAAATATTATTCTGTTATTGCATTTGATTGAAAAAGCATATTCGATTATAAGTAATTTTTTATTTTCACATTGCCTGTTTCGAATCGTCTTTGATCATACGTTTCAGTATTTGTACTCACACCAAAAGGCGAATTTGTTTACAAATTCATCTCCGGACACCGAATTAACATCGCATTACTCAGATATGCTTGTTTGCGAAAGAAACCCCATTACGCCATCAAGCATTTCTACGACCGAAAACAGACTGATCTCAATGGCCTCAAATACGAAAATATTGAAAGAGTAAGCGTAAAATTCTACCCAGAAATCTTTTCGGTTTGATAAATTACATTGTTATGAACTCGAACTGTAAGATGGAACATTTATATGTAATATACAACCTCTTTTAAGGCTTTCAGTGGTGACTGTTTAACATAAGCGATTTTAAAGGAATTTTAGTTCGAAGTCTTTCCTCAAGTAGGTTGGGTTTACCATCTCTAATGGCCGCACTGAGAGACGTCATTTAACCTAATGTTCATTATTGAATTTCAAAATTGCCTTTATGGATATTAAAATAAGTGAACATTTTTGTTCTTAAGTAACTATTAAAGTGAATAAAAGATAGTGCGGCAGTAAGGTTCACATTCCCATCGATTTAGATGATTTTGTGATAAATATTTGGATTCTATTTATTCCTCATATTTTATGTTTACTTTGTTTCAAGTTGACAGCGTATTGCTAGCGATAGCATAATAAGGAAAGACGGCACTACGCATGCAAGATGTCGCTACCGCTGCTTTCATCCCAGCAGCCTGAGTCCTTATTGTTTTAAAAAAAAAATTAAGTATGTACAGTTTATTTTTAATACCCCTTGCCCGGTGCGCGTCAACAGGCTCGCTCCCTTGTTACACGAGTCTATTATTGTTTGTAATTATCACTAACATAATTATAAAGATACTTTAGATCCAAAGGGTTACATCAAGCTCAGAATCGAACAATCAATTTCAAATTTAGAACACGATACAGAAATACAAAAAGAAAAAAGAAAATATAAAATCCAAAAAGGTCAACTCTGCCTCAAACAATAGCAAGTATTACCCCGCTGCAGTCCCGATATTCTAAGTGGTTTGTGCAAGCCAGTCATGGGTCGCTGATCCCCATCAATCACTGGGACAGACGACACGCTTGCTTACCAGCCATCGGACAAAGGTTTTTACATTCGACCGTTCTTGACACAGTTCTATGAATATAAAGAGACAATAAGGGTTCATTGTCGTTTGACTAAAGAAGTAAGAAAGAAGAATGTTTTTATTTTGAATCTTTGCTAGCCAAAATGAAAAATCTGTGTATTATTTTTGAATGCCAACTTACAACTTACAACATTTTATATAAAAAAATCATGCTTAAATGCCCGTTAAAATATTTGAAATAATTATTAAAACAACTATAATTATGTTTGAAGAAAGAAAGGTTCATCAATAACAGCCTACACTTGTACGAGTACATGTCTGTACCCTTGTCTTCGGTCTTTCGTGTCCAGTGTATGTCAGCAGTTTTCCTCATATCAAAGCTTCATCACATGAAAACATCAACGCAGCAAGTGTATTCCATTTTACAAAGTTCCGGAAAAAATAATCAGAAGAATATCGATAATACCGTCTTGATAATTATAAAATAAAAATGTAATGTAAAAGTAATTTATGGAACAGGTTTGTTAACTTTAAAATAGGACCTTTCTTACTAAAATAAATAAAATAAAGAAAAAGCATAGGCAGAATAGGTAGTTGATAAACTGGTGATACAGTGTGGCGGGGTGAAGCCCGGGATAAATGAAAGGCGCTGGGTCGTCACTTATTGGGGTATATTTTATAGCAAAATAAGGCACTCTGAAACAAGGTAATTTAAAAAGGTAAATACAAAAACACGGAACACAAACAATAAACAGATAAGTATAAAAATAAGGCTACTTACAATACCTAGTGCCTTTACAACAAATATTAGGTGAAATTGGTGTTTTGTATGGAGATTTTGGGGATGTCTGCATTTTACATACTAACATTTTATCAGTTTTCTTCACAACGACAAATCCAGAGATAATAATATTTGGCATGTATCATTAGATAAGCTTTAGCAATATGTGTGTGAACACGCTTGATAAAAATTATACATTGTTTTTATGCTAATGCGAATTAAATGATGTATTCGGGAGACAGTTAAAAATAATTGTCTTTGTGTCTAATTTTAACACAATTAAACTTACAAAAAATTATCAAATTAAATAATACGAGCTCAAATGTATGGTCTATTTTTAGATGAGGAAATTGTTTTATAAGAATGTTTTGAAACTAAATAGTTACAGAAAAATTGCTAAGACAGAATAAAAACACCAATTTCGTAGGTAAGGACCCAATATATAGTAATAATAAAGCTGCCCAGCTACTTGAGCTGCCTAAATACGTTAATTTAAATAATATATCTTTTGGTTGCAAGTTGGAGACCAAAAAAAAATGACAACAGAGACACACAGTGAATAAAAAGGCAGAACCAAAGAGAAAATGGCCAGAGAGGTGCGCAGTAACAGCAAAGAGTCGCTAAAAGTGGTATAGCGCCTCGTTACAACAGTTTATCAACTACCCATTCTTGAACAAAGAATAACAGATGTATCCGAATACCTAAAAACAAGCGCCTCTTTTGCATTTAACAAGTTGAAGATAACCAAAGAAAGAAAAAATTGAAAGAAAACGATTCATCTTTAACATAAAAAGTTTCATTACGAATTGTAATTGTCTCTCAAAGTCTCACTAACAACCAAAGTTGGCTAAATAATTGCTCAAAAACATCATTAAAGCTACAATAAAATTCGAACCACGTTTATCTTTACAGGAGCTTGAAATTAAATCAATGTGCTTTTGTATGATGTTTATGGAATTAAGAAATCGACCGCTTTGTATCACAGATAAACAATAAACAATACAAACCGGATAGTTTTCTTTAAAATGAAAAATATCTTGGATAATATAATATTTGCCAGCATTAAATTTTATGATCATATTTCGACCGTTCACAGAATGATAGTTTTCACATAGTCTGCTAGTGTCTTTGTAGAGAGAATGGTGGTAATATAGTATTACTGTATATTTAACTAAGGATAGCTATTTCATTACATTATTTATTCGTAATACTAAACAAACTAAACATGATACAGTTCCAGAAATATAACGATTTGTTTGCAAGAAGATAATAGAAGAAATATACCTACCTAAATAATAGAAATCGACACACAGAAAAATACGAAGGAGGTTTAAAAATGTGACCATCTCAACCTTAATATTAAAGACGAATTTCACATTTTTAAGTCACAGAAACGGACTTCGAACTTTGTGGTATCGAGTTCTTTCGTGCTTTGGAAGGCCCGCTAAGTCGTTGGTCTCAGTAGCCACTGTAACCGATTCTTTCCAGCAATCTACATTAAGTCTCAGTGGTAGTTACCGCCCGGATCCGAGGAGGAGGGGATTAGGAGGAGTAGGAGGTGATCGGATCACCTGATGGTAAGCTATTACCGCCGCCTACGGACACCTGCAGCATATCATTTGTTTCTTCATTTAGGAAGGCCTGCCATCAGTTGGACGTACTATACTCGTATATAGCTCTCTGTTCTAGTGGTTCACACAACCGTGTTGATCAGGAGGTCCGGGTTCGATTCCCCATGGGGGCGGAAGTTTTTTGCTTGGTTTGGTTGGTGGTAAGGCTTCTAAGCCGCCTGGCTAGCTACCACCGTCTTACCCAAAATTGTCGCCATAATAACAATGTTTTAAGCATTGTTGTGCTCCGGCAATCAGTGGTAAGATAGCCTGTTCGTCAGTTGTTGAGTACTACAGGTAAAGCTCGCTTCCACCTTCAGCGTTATCGTCACTTACCATAAGGTTAGATGAAGGATGATGCTTACCTGTCATTTATAAAAAAATATATAAAGGCTGGTGACAATTTGTACAGAAAATAAAGCAAAAGGTAACAAATATCAATGAGATGTAGTCAAAAAACTCGTTTATAATGAAATATAAATACACGAAGCACGAGCACGAAGGAAATTAACTACATTATCTGTAATAGCGGACTCCTACGTATCTAAACATAATTCCATTCAAATTGACGATAATTATACTCTACCACATTGGTCTGGCTAACGATCATAGTTAATTCGTTAATCAAATATCTGACACAGCTCTTCACAATAATTAATTACGGTATCAATAGCTTAGGTACAAACCCATTGTTACGTCCCAAGCAATGGGTTGGTTTTCAATTTATTAAGAACAATCGCGCATTCACGCCCTTATATAAAATATATGAAAAAATATTTAAAAATACAAAAAAAAATCTAAAGAATTCAATTGAAAAATAAATTTCTCACAGTTCGTTATTCGTCATTGGAAGCCTTTTAAACAAAGCTCTAGCTTTATTATTGCTTAGTTATTATTAAGTTGCTAGTCTTGTTTACGTATTACTATATTAAAGAAGCTTTTGTTGAAGCAGAAGTGGACTTTAGCGCAGTGAAATGTACAACTATAATAGCAATGAAATAAGGAATCGTTCCTTCTTCAAATTAGGTCCTTACCTATAAAATTGGTGTTTTGTATGGAGATTTTGGGGAATTCTGCATTTTCCATACTAAAATTTGTTCAGCTTTCTTCACAACGAAAAATCCAAAGATAATAATATTTGGCATCTATCATTAGACAAGCTTTAGTAATATGTGTAATATCACACTTCATAAAAATTATTTATCGTTTTTAAGTGAATGCAAATAAAATGATGTATTCGGGAGGCACTTAAAAAGAGTTGTCTCCGTGTCCAATTTTAACACAATTATAATATACATACAACAAATTATCAAAACAAATCATAAGAGCTCAAAAATATAGTCTATTTTTAGACGAGGTAATTATTTTTTAGGAATACTCTGAATATTAATAGTTACAGACAAAATACTAAGAGAGAAAAAAAAACACCAATTTCATAGGTAAGGACCCAATATTTATAACAGCAATGAAATAAGGAATCGTTCCTTCTTCATATTAGGCAAGGTAATGAGTTGAACAATATTGACTTATGTAATGAATTTGTAGGTACGTCTACTACAATAAACAATGAGCGGCTAACAAGCGGTCACTTGTTTGACCCCGATGGCCTGTCTAATGAACCGTAATTAAACTATCGGGCTCTTGTGACTTCATTACCCTCCATCTCGTAAGTTTCCAATAATCCTTATGTCAGTCGTTCCAAGTAATTTGTCTTGCAGTTCTTTTTCATGGCTTATCAGGTCATCAGTGTCTGTGACTTTTTTTATGTTTACTCTCGTCTATGCTTCTTCTGTGTGAGATTGAGTTGGAAAATTAAAACTGTATTATTTGGACATTATATTGAAATAAACCTGCATTAATATTTGAAACTGTGTGGTAGCGGCTCTTTTAAAGAATACTACCAACCCATCTGTTTCCTTGGGTGTCATAAAAGGCGACTAACTGCACAACCATCTATAAATTAATACTACCAAATCGTCTATTCCCTTGGGTGTCGTAAAAAGTGACTAATGGACTAGAACTGCACAACCATCCAATAGCTTATATCAACGACGGGCTCACCACCCGTTACGCTTAGTGCAGCCACTGCGCGGTGAAGCGCGGACTATGGCAGTGTACTACTTTTGCGGTGTTTGCCTAGGCTTTGACTAGCCCTTAGGGGATAATAGTCGTGATTATATGTATATATGTGTAAAACTTTTATCAAAAGTAATACCTATTGACGGGTGTAGTCCATGTTTATGAAAATATTTCATACAACTGTAGGTAATTACTGAATTGCAGAGAATGATGACGTTTTTGATACTGGTGTGGGTATTGGAGATAAAGCTACCTTCGCGATAGTAACGTGACCGTACTTTGTGAACTCGAGTTCCTTTGTGTTTTGGAAGCAACGCTAAGCTGTCGGTTCCAGTTGCTATTGCCGTCGTTCCGTTTCATCAATCCGCATTGGGCCAGCATTGTTGAGTCATGGCTCATACTGCGTATGTAATCCTTTCATTTGGAAAGTACATAGTCTATTAAAACCGTCTATAGTAAAACGACAAGCAAGGTAGCTAGTAAACAGTTGTAAACAGTTGGTATAGTTTTGACATTTATAAGAATATGTAAACACCTAAACTGAATACACAGTTTGACTTGGACTATATTACTCACATCAAATTCACAAATTATTCACATATTTTTTGTTACTTCAACAAAGTTTAAAACTAAAAACCTAGAATGTTATCCTCAATTCATACACATATACATACACATATTACAGAAACCTGAATACTGCTAACATTATAAGTTCGAAAATTATCTATCTTATATTTTCTTCATTGTTATACTTAAGTGCCTTCGTCGACATTGAAGCCCAAATAAATTTATATGATGAAGTCAACAGTATCGATATTGAGACAATTGACTTTGCAAACAAATTTACTAATTTATTTAGTCAGTGCCTTAGAATTTTCAATGAAAGGGTCGCCTGCCCTAAATACCGATTCTAAGAGGTTTTCATTTTGTTGTTTATTTGTTCACCCAAATGATTCAGCACTTGCCTGAGGTTTATTCCGGAGCGAAGAGTGCGAACTTGCTTCAAGAATATGGAGTCTGCAAGTCATTTACAGATGGTTGAACGCCATCCAAGATGTTTTGCTGACACAAACATTATTGGAATCGAAGTCTGCAAAATCAACCTGCTAAACTAAATGCCTTCACTCCTTTGCAAGATGCTATCGGTAGCCAGAAAAAGGTTGAAATTGAAACTATATAAATGAGACCAAATGACGTTTCGTTCAAATGACATTTGCATACAAAAGAAAGAAATGGTTAGACCTAGTGAGAATGTTGATGCGAAAGCTAAAGATGGAAAATGAATAATAAACGAGTAAAGTAAATTCAGAGAAGTTATTGACGAAATATACGTAAGACAGAGAATATAATGTAAACAGATAGTGCGTGTGTTACAATAAGTCTTGAATTTAGTATTTTAATATTTAACTACAAGTCAAGTACTTCAAATCCCGTATAAATGCGAGATAACCACAGCTTCCAACAAAATATAATTTGAATCTTATTTAACAAAGTTCTGTTTTGCATTTAGTGGCGTGTAGTATATTAGACTAAAGAGTCCTTTAATTAAGAACCGGAACTGGACCCGAGCAATCATTACCCTTCACTCGTTAGAGAGGTTACTGCGGTCAAACTTGTCTTGTCTGGTAAAGTGAGCGTGTTGAGCGAAAACAGCACTCGAGATTGAAGACTGGAAATAAAATAAGAAAATGGGTTTTGGTTAATGGTCCAAAGTCAAAGAGGAGCTCGGTGGCGTTGTGGTTAGTCGGTTTGGCATTCTATATCGTAAACAATGCTACCTTGGCAGTCAGGCCTTGGATGAGTGACCAAAATTTTGTGATCTCGAACTCCTCCGTGCTTTGGAAGGCACGGAAAGCCGATGATCTCGGTCACAATTGCAAGCATTTTTATCTACCATCCCGCATTGGCCAGCATGTTGCTGTTATAGACCAACTCGCACACCTAGATCTAAACAGGGTTAACTCAAAAAAGTAAGTTTTTCAGAAAAGGCGAAAAACCGATTACTGGTTTCCTGTGCATTTCAATAGTTTTTTGTATACATATATGCTTTATAAGTACAACTTGAAGAAAAATTATATAGGAATATTGGGATTTTGTAAAATATTGAGACTGTAAATTGTATTTTCCGAGTTATTTCTCTATTGCATGACAAGTATGTGAACATTTTTTTATTATTTCAAGTTGATCCTCTTTTGGAGAATTAAGTTTAGAGATGTCGCTCTTTTGAAGACGCGATATTAATTTAAAATTAAATAGCACTGGTATTATTTATAATTAGTTAAACTCATAGAACCAATATACCCTTAATGTTGGTTTCCTATTACCAACAATAGGGGTTTTTCGGCTGATAGATTAGCAAGAAAACAAGTATGTACTGAAATTAAACCTAATATTTTATTAATAGCACTATAAAAAGTTACTCTATTTTCCCTTTGTTATAAAAGTAATAAGAACAAATAAAAATTTTATTATAAAATCGAATAAACTCCTAAATCGAATTTCTTTCTTTAGAAAAAATGCTTTTTTTTGTGTGCATTTTTTACAAATCTTTAGGCTTTATTACTTGTGAAAGTCGTACTACAAGTTCTTTCATCAAAATTATCTCTGCATTTGAGTCCGAGTTTTTCTCCACAAGGAGCTCTTACCATTCTCTCAGCTGCTTGTTTTTTTTATCTCAACAGAGACTGGTTGAAGTTGACAGAGGGAGAAACCTTGCCAGAATTTCTCAGCAGTTTTGCGACTTTCGATTTTCATCTTTTTGGTTGGCGTACGGTCTGTTTTTTATATTTTTTTATATCTCTAGGGGATTAATTTCAGCAACGGCAGTGTTTTGGTAGCCTAATTACTCACTATCCTCTTCGGTGTTTGATGAACTATTAGATTTATATCAACTTGAGATTTCGATGAACCCTTTCTTCAATGTTTACAACCCGTCAACGTTTCATTATTTGTGTGCAATAGAAAACTTATTCAGAGTTACTCCGAGCATCGCCCTTTACATAGCTCGCTGAGAGGTATCCATCAAAAAAGGTATAACTCAAAAACTGTCTGTTAAAACGAAAAAAAACTGTATAATTACTGGGATGAAAATAAAATGCCAATAAAATGAAAGTCTCCTACTATTAGTAACAAAAAAGTTCAATTTCATTAATTTTTCATTGAAATATAGCAGTTTTAAAAATGACTCACCAAAACGGGTTCAATTACAAATTCAAAAATATTTCAAGAATACGGTAACTATTCTAAATAAAAACAAAACCATCGCTTACCTGGCCAGCAATATAGGTTCAATTTAAAATGTTGTATTAAATTACTCAGCGCTAACCATCAAAATAGCGAAAACTCAAAATAACACTGTGTAAATTTTCAACAATACGGAGACAACACAAAATACTACTATTTTGCTCGGGGGGGACCCGTGTACTCCACTTGTAATAATGATTGCAACTAGCAATGTACCTGCTTTGGTGGGACAGAAGCGGGGCCTCTAGATTCAACAAAAAAGACTGTTAACGACATCTAGCTGCGAGTTGTGGCGATATTTTTATGTCTGTTTTATTGGTCGATAGGCAGTGAAGTAAGGAATGCTATGCCAAGCATAACTCAAAAATGTTAATTTTTGAGTTAGCTCCCTTTAGATCTAGGTGTGCGAACTCATCATGTGTTTCTCCATGAAGAAGTCCAGTACCCAGCAGTATGGCACATAGGCTGAGGACGTAATGGTCTTACGGAATCTGTATTGTAGAAACTTTTTAAAATGTTTAAAAAGTTTTTACTTTTGGCCGAAAGACGAAAAACTATTGTGAGCTGGAAACTAAGAGCGGTAAATCTCGTGTTAGTTTTGAGTGGAAAGCAAATACTCTTGGTTTCAGACACGTTGATTTGATGGAAGTGTACATATAATTTATTGGCATTAATGTAATGCCTATCTAACTGCCAATATTATGAGTTTGATAAATGCATATCGTAAGATTTTAGGTTTTTTTATTTACATAACTGTACCAAATAAAACAAGTTAAGCGTCAATTGCGAACTTAAATGTTACTTTGAGATATTATTAATTGATTTTATATCATATTATAGACATTACAAATTGATGCAGCTGCGAAATAGATTAGCTTATACTAATTCCTATAGAGTATGAATCTAGATGAAATCTTCAACAAACATATGCATATTCTCAAGGCTTAATTACTTTATATAACACATACATACATACAATCACGCTTGAATTCCCCGAAGAGGTAGGCAAAGTCCAAGGAGCACTGTGTTCCTTAAGACCACATTTAGGCCCGATTTTTCAATCCTCAGATAAAATTATCCGCCATTTAAAACTATCACTGTCACTTTCTAAAGACATAAAAAGAAAAGTGACAGAGCTAACATTTGACTGACAGATAGTTTTATCTGAAGATTGAAAAATTGGGCCTTAGCCATACAAAAATTGGGTTTGGTCAGATGAAAAATCGTGAAACAGTAGTAACAAGTGGCTAGCTCATCGCCTACACAATCACAGACCCAGTACCCAACAGCTCGAAGAAAAGCAGTTGGTACATTCTTTTTGTACCCCGTACCAACACGGGACTTTATGTAACACATTGATATAAAATAAGTATTCATTGACCATTCCTGGAACATTAGGCCTAGCTTGTAAAATTATTATTCTATAATATAATTTACTAGAAAATATGTTTAAAAAAAGGTACCACGCTTCAAACCTTTCGAGATAATTATCTGGAATCTAGCATATAGCAGCCTCCGTCAAGATAGTAGAAACCAATTTACTTAGGCCTTTACTCTATAAAACCCTTTTAACCCAAAAGAAGGTACTCAGGTACCATTTTCCCGTGTGCCGGACAACTGAATTATTGTTCCATAAATCCAATAAAAGAACACTTCATAGAATTACAGATGAAATTGTTTATTACACGCTCGGCGAAATAAATCGAAACATGTTACAGGCTGTAACGGAATAATCCAATAAGTGTTTGGTTATGAGTATGAGTTTATTTGGGTGGAAATTACAATCGTGGAAGGTATTTCCTTTACTCATAATCTAAAATTACGTACATTAATTAATTCAAACACAAAAACGAACCATCCCAAGTTAATATTACTATGTTAAACCCGATAAATATGTAAATGACTTGATCTTAATAGATTTTTATTTAATACTCCGTCCAACGAGACAATAGAAACATAATATTGAAAGCCGGCGTTCGCATTCAATTCAATAAGCGTCACCCTTTTTATCCTTCGATGATTCTCATAAATAACATAATAAGCTTACAAAAACATCATAATGTCCTTAATCTGAAGTACCTAAGCCAGAATTATCCGTGACTAAAGCACGCTTGTAACATTGACATCTCATAAACTTGAAGTTACAAAACCAACTTTATTAATTTGGAAATAGAGTGCACACTCGAACATATGAACATGAATATGTTCAGGACTATTCAACGAACCGCGCATGAAGTGAGTCGTAACTAATTTAGACTATTTAAATAGTTGATGAAGCATAAACATTGGTCCGATGATTCTTACAAATCAATTTATGTTAATCTTGCTTCTCACGCCTTTGACTCAGCTTCTATTAAAATCAAAGTTAAATTAGATCTTTTGCTTCGGCAAGTTAACGAGTTTGGAACTTAAAGCTGATTTGGAATTCTTCTTCTTGGTCGCTTCACTCTTGACAGAGTGGTCGTGGTAATTACGTTCCAGTAGGTTGGGAAGCAGACAGCACTCGCCCCACGACGTCCCGCCACCTCTGTCTGTCAGCCGTTAGTCGGGCGCACTCGTGCACAGGAGCGCCCACAGTGGCCTTCACCTGGTCCGTCCATCTCATCGGGGATTTGGAATTAGATACGTGTAAAATAGTAGGCTAGCTTGGCTTAGACTACTCGGAATTGTCATCGCTTAATTTTTCAAATTATTTTAGAACAGTAATTAATAGTCATCTTGCGAAGATTTCTTGAAAGTTTTCTAAAGGTGAAGTTATTAGGTACATTTCAGAAAATTTTCCGTCGACCAGTAGACCAATTTTGGAAATAGGTTAATTTATTGAAGAGAATATTGAATCTTATCGCAATTACTAGAGTACTCGTATCGTTCAATCTTGTTTTAAAAATATACAACCTATTTTGATTACCTCTCCAGAGTTTTATATGAAAAATACTTTTGAGTCTATATTAAAGTTCATAAATCACATTGCTATTTTGGGTGAAAAAAAAAACTTTTCTTCAAATCATCATTCGGCCGTTAAATAATTTATAAATCAGGGGTGGCTTTTCATAATATCTTGTTCAAAATCACCGACTGTTATTAACTCTGTGGAGGTAAAAACGAAACTTATAATTGCTTGCGGGGACAAATTCGAAAAGTTCACCCGAGTTTTAGGGAACATCTGCTAACTTGATCCATTAAAGGCAGGTGATATCTAAAATACATTAGGACTGTCTTTTTGTGGGAAATTTCTGGGTATCATTATGCTACTTATAAAATTGTATATGGGAGATTTTTGATATTCTGTTTGGCGGTTTACGCCGTAATATTCAAAGCTAATGCATCAACTCGTATGTTTTAACAGACCTAAACGTGAAAACAAAATAGTTTTTTTGGTAGTTTAGTTAGGTAGTTTACTATAATTTAAAGTTACATTTACGTAGGGTTTTTCATCTCATCTGACGGGGACGCGCACTACAGGCTTTATCCAAGGAATTTCAAGGCAATCACCCGCAATCTACACTATTTCGTCGATCCACATGGCAAGGTCCCTACCCTACCAATGCCGCTTTACAGGTTCAACGCTCGTTCGTTGAAACAGTGTGGAAATATCACTTTACATAAAAACCTCACAGTAATATTGACTCAACCAATAAGAGTCGAAGCTAAAAACTTTTTTATCCGAGAATTCAAAACTCATTCAAAGTGTTCTTTCAAAAGTTTCTTCTATACTGGGTATGTAAAAATGTGGATTGGAATTTGACAATTTTGATGTATTGCCATTTATTTAAAGCGTGTAAATAGCAATTATTATGCTAATAAATAAAGAGATAGAACGTTAAAGTCTTATTCTAAAAAGTTTTAAATACGTGAACATTTTAATTTTAGTAAGAACATACTTAGAAGTTTAATTTGTTCATTCAATGGAAATTCGTAACTTATGAATTAATACTTTTTAATCATAATAATAAACTAACATAAAGATACTCTAGCGTCGTTTCAAACTGGTGAAAAAACTTGTTGTCAAAATTAGCAACCTAAATAGACAAAACATCTAAAATTTCTGGGCCCTTTTAAAATTTCTTCGCAGCTATTCCCTTTGTGTTGCTTTCAACACACGAACAAACGCAATTTGTGAACAAAAAGACACCACGCTTTCAGAGACATGCCTTTGCTAGCACTTGATGTTTAAAATTACAACAGCATCGTTCAAGATCGTGTATCTCATTTTAGGTAGATAAATATAGGGATTCGCAATGTAAAAAAACAGGAAACACAACTCACTTAATAAAAAGTATCCTTAGAATGGGAAAAAATTTGTGACGCTATTTCTTATAGCACTGTTTAACGACCATTTATCAGTTTCAGACGTTCTGGACGGGCTTTGAATGAGCATCAATCAGCCAATTTCTGAGTGTTCAATATCTTCGCAGACTCTCTTACTCAGAGCTTACACAGTTCACCGTATGACCTAATATAGCAGATGACTGTACGTGCAAAAACAGTTGATAAATAATATAGTAGTGCATTCCTGCTATATTTTTTACAATCAGACCACTTATGATAGATTTATACGTGTTATTTGTCGGCACACTTACCGACTTTACCAATAAAACACTATACAAATAACAAATTTTTAGTTTTGTATGTAGGTTTGAAAATAATAATATGTATTTTTTATATCACTATATAGTATACCAATATTTAAATTACCTATTTATTTATATATTTTATATTTGTCTATTACTAACATATGTCATTATTGCCTAAAATTTGATTCACAGAACTATTGTAAATTTTAGGACGCATGTTGTTGGAGTACAGTCTGTAACCTATATTTATAGCTAAATTATTATATGTACTATGTATCTGTACTCTGTTGTGTGTCTAAATAAATAAAATAAAAAAATAAAACAGTATTGTGTCTGTAGTTCCTATAGTCATGGTTGGGGTACGATTCCCCAACTTGTGCAGTCAAAAGTTTTGACACAAAACTAATTTTACATACATACATACATAAAATAACGCCTACAATCCCTGAAGGGGTAGGCAGAGTCCAAGGAGCACTGTGTTCCTTAAGACCACTTTTAGCCAAACAAAAATTGGGTTTGGTCAGATGAAAATTCGTGAAAGAGTAGTAACAAGCGGCTAGCTTATCGCCTACACGATCACACCAGTACCTAATACGCCCTTAGTCGCCATTTACGACATGCTAGGCAAGAAAAGCAGTTGGTACATTCTTTTTGATTTTACCAGCGTAAAAACTCAAAATATTGTTTATGTGACAAAAATAATATATACAAAGCTATCATTTCATAAACCGTAATTTAAAACGACGCAAATGACAATAATTATAACAAGAAAGTAATTAAAAGATGCTGAATCACCAATTTAAATATTTTCACCAGAACCCAAATACGTTACAATTAGCAACGTAATCCGGTTCGCTTAAGCGTTCCTCACACCATCTAAATGTAAGAATGTTTGTCGCATTTACGCTTCAAATGCTCTATTTTAATACCTTTATCTTCGTCGATGACAAACGATACACTCTGCGGCAATGGTTGGTGAAAATTAAATTTCACGATAATCGTTACGAGCGTAAATGGCAGAACTGTCGCTTGGATTAAGCGACATTTATTAACGGGAACATTGTTCGTGGAATGAGAGGTGCAAGTATTTTATTTCATTCGTTATGCAATAGCATGAAACATTTTAAATTGTATAACCTATACAAGTCGGGTTGGCTTATAAATGATATAAAAATATTATTGATACGAGACATTATGAGAAAAACTACTCGACATTATGAAACCAATGTGTTATTATCAGATACAACCACATAATACAATGAGCTGTATAAAATCAAATCAAAACTAACTTTATTTCATAGGCCAAACTTGGCACTTAAAATCATCAACATTTTACATTTTAAATCATTATTTTACAATTTAAATAATAATAATTAATCATAATATTAATGTTTATTACCGCGAGCGCTTGTATCAAGTACAACCACAGCGTTTTTATTGTTATTGTAATCGACACAAGCGGCCGGATTCCGAGCGGAAGGCTTTTTATGAGAAGAACCCGGCAAGAAACTCATTCAGCCACTTTTTTTGAATAGCCAATCATATAATTATAATATAATTATAATCTCTCAATAGTTAGGCTAAAGACGATTGTTCTATTACAATAGACATAGAACATATTCATTAATTTTTATTACAAATAGCTAGCAAACTATCCAACTGACGCACGCTGTTCAATGACTTCTCCCTCTTTATGTGTCCATAGCCGTTTCTGCCCAAAACTCAGTTACAGTCTGCGGCTGAGTAAAATTTTTGCACTATTAACATGGTACAATCAAACATTAAATTCAATTAAATCCAGCCAGACTATTAGTAACAATTTCTGGAGTAAATTTCTTAGCTATTACATAACTGCGTTCTGTGTTTAACTTGTGATTATCATCTTCGTCATTATTGTCAGCTTAGATCGCTTGGGCTTTCGACTTTTAACAAAATTTTTGTTGATCAGGAAACTATAATGGTAACAAACCATCTCTTCTTAGCGGGTCGATGGAATGTATACTGTGTCTGTCCAAACCTTCAGTCATAGAAATAGCTAATCTGACAGAACACGCGGGACATGTCATCAAGTGCTCTATCAATTGCGGAATTGCCCAAAGCTGCACTCCAAAATGCTACCAACTAAGAGTCCTCACTTGAACAAGTTAAATTTACTTCGGCCAATTTGTTTTTGATGGTTACATGTTGTTCAAATCGAAAACATCTGTTGTTCTAAAATCGGTTGCTTCAAAAAGTGTAAAAGGGCCGGCAAAATTAGAAGATTTATTATTGAGACGAAAATTACGGCTTGAAGTTTGTAATTTTGAAACAAATTCGATACTTTGAGTGTTTTATTGCTTTTTATTATCATACTCTTCTTCAATCTAATCCTGTTCGTTATGAAATCTGTGTACAGAATAAAGAACACCTAATCTTTGATGTGAAGAGATTAAGGCTTATAATTGAATTGCCTTCTGTTATCGGTTGCGTGTCAACAGCCTCGCTCTTGTCTTACATAATTAAAATAATTACTTAGCGTAATTTAATATTAAAGGACGTGCTTATAAATGGATGTCTCATTAGTATCATGTGAATTGAAATAATTTCATATTTGATTACATGCAATTAAAACTGGAGAGCACTCGCAATTTACGAAACATAATTATGCCATATTATTCACTTTTCTAGATGAAATAATATGATAGGCTGTAACAAAATATAACGATTTGACGGAGAATCCAGAAAAGAAACCTATTTTGTAATAACCAAGTGCGGCTTGTGGGTTTACACCAAAAGGCAGGATATGAGAATAAAAGGAGAGGATGCTGAGCTGACGAGTGACGGAGGAGAATGGAAGAAAAAGACATGTTGTGCCGACCCCACCTAGAGCAGGAAAAGTGCAAGAAGAAGAATATTTTCACCAAAAGGCAGCTGTAGTCGAGTTGGGATGGACACTCGTTCGAGAGGCCTCGGGAAACGCAGCTTCGATCCCGCCACCACTAAGATTGAATAAAACTTATGTACCTACATACAGTTCATTGTAAATATTGCTTGCCTCACATTGTGCCCGGTGAATGGCAACAGGCTCGCCACCTGTTACATGGGGACCTAACATATCTGGCGAATCCTCTACCTACCCCTTAAGGGAAAGAGGCGTGATGATAATATGTATGTATGAATTTTCACCAAGACATGTTTGATGTTAAGTATTAAGAAAAGAAAGGAGCACTATTCTTAGTTCAACGCACTCCCTATAGCTCAAAGGATAGACAATTTATTTCTCTTTGAAAGTTTTCAACAGTTAATTTTCTTCCGACCCGTTGCGGCATTAGATGCCCTCGTAACATTAAAAACTTTTGGATCTACGTGTGCTTCAAAATATATTTAATCAAGCAATACCATTCAAATATACCCAACACTAAATCATTGTTAACGTTAGGCTGTCAGAAGTTATTAATTTATCCTGTATCAAGTATTCAAAAACACCTTTTCAGTTTAACGTGTTTATATTGACTTAAATAGCTTTCCTTAGCAAATAACTTTGAAATTTCCTTTTTGGAGCCCCGCATGGTAATGGTTTAAACTTGTTACATATTTTTCATACAATTTCCGACTGCACTTAGTTCCAAGTAAGGAATGGTCGTCTTTACTTGAGCTCGCCGTGCATCATTAATATCAACTTTAAGACCTTCAAGCAAGGTTCATATTTCAATAGTAAGCTCCTTATACGTTAATTGTAACAAATTGTCGCGAACTGAAGTCAGTGATTCATGTTTTGGAGTGGCGCCAGTTTTAAATGTATCTTAAATTAAAATTATATCATTTGGTTTAGTAGTTATAAATTCTATTTCCCCATTACCGTATACAATATTACTAACTTTGACTCTATTATTACCTGCACGAATATAATTGTCATTGCTATGTTTATAAATCTTCTTGGTCTTACCATCAGTTGGTCTTTGTTCTCCAGTAATCAGACCATGACGGATCGAATATAAAAATAGGTCCATTAAAGACCAATGAATGCGCTTACAATGCAACAGGGTAATATTGAAGACAATGGGCAATGTCCAGTCATCCAAATATATAGTCTGTGAAGTATTCAGGCAATTACAATCTATACATATATTAAAACTGTAGAGGTTGAATGTCTGTACATATAAAAAAATGCTTAAACTCAATTCAGGGGATGTAAAAAGAGGGAAAATGCCTTTTTTTTGTTTCTCTGTCTGTTTGTCTATTTGTACGGGCTAATCTTCGAAATGGCTGGACCGATTTCAATGAAATTTTGCATAGCGTTACCTTATAACCCTGGTCGACATCTTAGATACTTTTTATTCTGGAAAATTAAAGGGTTCCCGTGGGATAGATAAAAACCAAGAACCGCGGACGAAGTCACGGGCAACAGCTAGTATTTTAATAAAAGTGGCATAATAATTAAAATTTTGACATATTCAATAATTTTCAGTCACTTTTAAGAATGCATGCAAGCTTAATTATTATTTTTATTACTTTTTTGCTTCAGTTGGCGGCAGTCCTATTATGTACTTTTATCTACTTCTGTCCCAAAGTGTGCATTGCTGACATACAGTGAAATTAAAATTAATAACAACAAGCAACAAGTTCGGAAGTGTTGCAATTTTATAGCTGTTTCCCGACCTCTGTCATATTTTGCTGTAGCTTATCATCACGCCGAGGTGAAAAGGTATCAAAATACGAGTATAATAGACCAGTTCTCAGCTGATTAAATTCACACTGCTTCGAACAAGCCTTCCTCGTGGAGAAACAAATGAGGAGGCCGTAACAACATCACGCTGGCCCAATGCGGCTTGGTGGGTAGAAACGATTGCAAATAGAGACCGGGACCATCGGGACTTCCGAAGCACGAAGGAGTTCGAGATTACAAGGCCTTGGTCACCCATCCAAGGCCTGGCCATGGCGAAGGTAGCTTTGATTTCGAAATCAAAGCATACTAACTACAACGCCACCGAGCTCCTCAAAATAATAATAGTAATATATTCTTATCCTCACCAATCAATGGGTAATTTGCATTTGTTTAACATTTATGTCGAATAACGATTATAATTATTCTAATGCCATACATTTTTAGATTTCAATGCATTATATTAGGTCCTTACCTATGATATTGGTGTTTTGTATGGAGATTTTGGGGATGTCTGCATTTTACATACTAACATTTTATCAGTTTTCTTCACAACGACAAATCCAGAGATAATAATATTTGGCATGTATCATTAGACAAGCTTTAGCAATATGTGTGTGAACACGCTTGATAAAAATTATTCATCGTTTTTATGTTAATGCAAATCAAATGATGTATTCGGGAGGCAGTTAAAAATAATTGTCTTTGTGTCTAATTTTAACACAATTAAACTTACAAAAAATTATTAAATAATACGAGCTCAAATATATGGTCTATTTTTAGAAGAGGCAATTATTTTATAAGAATGTTCTGAAACTTCATAGTTACGGATAAATTGCTAAGACAGAATAAAAACACCAATTTCATAGGTAAGGACCCAATATTTATAGATCATGTCTATTTTTTCTCAATAATTCATATTGAGTATTTGATAAATATTGACAACCTTTGTTGTAGCTAATGTTCTCATGAATTTCACGTGTATATGAGTCGAAATAGCCCAATTAATTTTAAATGGAGCATTAATAAGGTTAATTATAAGCAAAATCAATTTTGGCAATTTAAGCAGCGATTGCGAGTCGGAAAATGAAATTGCTGATACCAAGATGTTGCTGATCACTGTTCCACTGAGCGTGATTACTGAGTGATTAGACGAAATAATAAACTAACTTTTGATTCAGGTCTTGCTAACATTAATTTGTCTATATAATATTTTCTTGATCAGTATTCATCAGTTACCTTAATGTCTATATTTTGTGACGTAATAGCCGCTACAAAAAATATACCTATCGCTACATCTTTGTCCCGACAATTTTTATTAAAAGCTCTTGAAATTTACCTAAGCATCCCAAATTATTTACTTAAGAAAACTGTTTTCGCCTCTTATGAAAATAGGAACAGCTTCACGAAATCTAATATTGTAGCATTTCCTTCAAATGTTTAGTAAAATATCAGTATTTAATTTTATATTTTCAAAGAACATTGAATAAAATAAAATATATGATTTAAGTAGAGTCGCGAGCAGAAATATGTCACCAGTAAGTATAGTATCTTGTCATATTGACACCACTAGTGTCTAGTGACACAAGCAAATACTTCATTAAAATCTTAGAAGGACTGATGGCTAGATATTATTTTATGCTCGAGAGTCGAGACTGTACAGTCACGTGTAAAAATATGGTACTTATACACTTTTGACGGTTAGTGACTGCTAGAAAAGAATAAAGACTGACACCAGTCAATGTGTATACATGTGTATACATGTTTTGCACATGACTGTTCCTATAAAGCGAAGAGTTTGTGTGCATAATGGTATAAAAGTTTTGGTATTGATTTCAAACACAAAAACCCTTCTCATCCTGTTATAAGGACTTCAACATTCCAGACGAAACGTGATACCACTTCGGCCTATCTATCCCTTTAATGATACAGTTGCGATTGAAGATTTTATGTTATGCTTATAAAATCACAAAAAATCTAATAAAAGGCAGCGGTAACCGAGTTGGGACGGACGAGGCACTACCGTTCAAGGGGCCGCGGGACTAGCGGGACGATCTTGTACCACTGAGTTTCTATAAAAATATGTACAGTTAATTGTGAATATCGCTTGCCTCACATACTGCCCGGTGCATGGCAACAGGCTTGACACCCTATACATAGGGACTAAGCATATCTGGCGTAATAAGGCGTGAGGCGTATTTTTACGTTTAATAAAATCTCACGCCAATTCAAATAGTCTTAGAGCCCATTTGAAAACACTTCGGTCTCATGCACCTGTCATTGAACAAACGGAAACATTCATTAAACATTTTGTATGACAAGACACTTATCAGTGATGGGATAAGATTTCATTAATGGTAAACGCTGATTCATGTTCACTGGAAACGAGCCAACACGCAAGTTCTAATACAAGATACATATTCTCTTCCCGTTATTCATAAGGCATTGTACGCTCGGATAGGTTTTGGTTCTGTTCGCCCTTTCAGTTTCACTTGTAAGGAAGGAGATAAAAAATGAAAGAGCGAAATTACTAGATGTCGACCTTATGCCGAGTGGCTTGTGCCAGCCTGGAGCAGTTGTTTTTTTTTATTATTTATTTATTTAATCAAAAAATAATAAAAAATACAATGAAGATGATGAGTGGTGAGTACGCTATAGGTTACGTCATTAGTTCCCAAACTAGTCCAAATGAACCCCCAAGGGTTCACGGGAGACTTGACGGGGGTCTTGTTGTCTTCACATTTATGTCTAATTTTGGGAATATGGTTCACCGTAACCAGAAAAATTTTGAATGGTCTATGAGAAAAATAAGTCTGTGAACCTCTGTCCTCTGTGTTACGTTATTGAATAAGAGCTACGTTCGCTTATGCCAGTACTTAGATGAGCGAAAAAACTTTGCTATCACGAGCTCCGAACCAGGAAAGTTTGGAAAGACAAGTTAAGTTGGTTCGCATTGGCCCAACGTGGAGTTACCGCCCGGACCATGGCGAAGGTAGCTTTGTTTTCGACTGAAGCCAAAGCGCACTGACCACTACGCCACCGAGCTCCTATAAATTAATAAATATACTTAATTAGGGAGTACTAGGAACTGGGTGGGCTTCAATCAATTTCTATGGGAATGTAATTGCTGACACATTCCGCTAGGGGTGCTTTAACGCTTCCCAAAGAAATTAAGGTTTTTTAATTAAAAAAGTTTTTTTTCAATAATCACCTACACACTTTGGGTGGGGAGCTTACTTACCTACACATTAAAGTTGGGCTTGCAGAGGTGGTATCACCCATATTTCACCTGATACGTTAAGTCCCCATGTAACGGAGGTCCAGCCTGTTGCCATGCACCGGGCAGTGTGTGGCAAGCGATATTCACAATAAACTATACTTAAGTGTAATAATTTACGATAAAGCTACTTTCGCCATGGTCAGGCCGTGGATGGATGACCAAAACATTGTTATCTCGAACTCCTCCGTGCTTCGGAAGGCACGTTAAGCCGTTGGTCCCGGTCGCTATTGCGGCTGTTTCTACCCATCAACCCGCATTGGGCCAGCGTGGTGGTGTTACGGCCCATACTCCTTATGTGTTTCTCTATGAGAAAGACCTAAAGACCTGTGCCCACCAGTGGGATGTATAAAGGCTGAGGACAAGAGTAATGATAATAATAAAAAAATGCTAGGGGAGACATGGAATTTTAAATTTTATATATATAATTCTATCTATCATTTTTTATTTTAATCCTGGAGGAAATTCTAATTTTGTCTAGAGTAATTCAATAGCATCACAGCTTGCTTAACCAAACAATAATTCAAATATCTCACAAAAATAAACAATATTCGGTGGAAAATAAATTTCATCTACAATAACTCAACTATTATCTCAATTTACTACACCCTATAAAACCGTTGGCTTCCCAGATTCCGGCACCAAACAATCGATTAAAATAAATCATCTCGCGTCGTAACATTCTTGCATTGCCCTTTATTGAATTGAGAAAAATATTTTGATAGCGCCATTCTCCTTGGAATGTGTTTTCAGTTGAAATAAATATCATCCATTAGACGCAACTTTACTGATTTTAAAAGGTATCGATATCGTCTAACTGTGTGAACGATCTCGTTAATAGTCGATAATGTTGCGTCGTTAATATCGGCTATCATCATCATTTATAGTCCATCGATATATTGGTTTGTTTTTCTCATAACACTAACTATTATTGTCATAAAGTGTAGGTAACATAAACTCGATAGGAAATACAAATTGTGGTCATACTTGGATTACAGGAAAATTAAATAAACTTGCATGTTCTACTTTTTATATTTATATAATAATGACGAAATCCACACCAATACAATTCTACAAACTAGAAATTGCCTTGTATGATCAAAATGGATCTATTTCGTACTGTGTCAAGAACTTCTGTTTTGACACTGAAAACAAAGCAGCCAGAATGTTCTGTTCTGTTCTTAAATGTTGAAAAATGTTCATTGTAAAAACACATCTTTTTAGGTGCGTTAAGAATCTCAATTTAAATCTCTGATTGTTATTATATACTCACTGACTTATAAACTAAAAAAATGTTGATAATAAGTAATTAAAGATTAATATTTTTTATTAAATTTTGTAATCTCAATCCTTTGATTTCCATGTTGCTCGTAATATCTAATTGGGCTGAACTTAAAAAAAACGTGTAATCCTCATGAAATGAAAATAAATTATTATTATTATTATTTCCGCTAGGGGCGCTTATAACGTTTTCCATAGAAATAGACATTTTTAACGCAACTAAAAAATGTTGAGTCCATAACAATGTTAACTTACCACGAGGGGTACTGGACGGGTAACCGTATCTTCATTTCACAAGTGTACCAAAAGTCTAAGAAATTCTATAAAAAAAGATATTTCATTAGTACTCAATATACTCATATGTGTAGAACATTTTCAACATGAACATCTAAAATGGATTAAACTTTGTCTCCGACAATTTCTGTGTTACTATTGACAGACACCCTTTCATAATACCTTCATCTATCGTCACGGCCCCCCTATTCTGTCACCAAATATATCCCCCGTCGAACGGTAATTATTTAATAATTACCTTATGACGCTCTCCCACAGTTCCTCCCTAGTGTATTAGAATCAATTCGGATGACAATAAGATGAGATCTAAATTAGAATTACACACGTTATTAACTTTAACATCTAAAACTATAATTTAGTTACTTTAGTTAATTAAAATTTTCTTATAGAATAAGGTTAAGCTATTATATTTATCTACAGACGTGTTTTCGTTACGCATTTGTTTATTCCCTTCAGTGGATAAACTTTTTAAAGTTCTCGTTTAGTGAGATTGTGTACAACATTTCTTTCAGTTCCTCTGTCAGTCGTCAACATCGTTTCTTTTAATAATACGTTTTATACATTCAAGGCATCGCTTTTTAGGTCTCATACTTATCTCATGTTTATAAGTATAGATACTTTGCCTTCTGTAACATTAATCCCTCCGTGGTAATCTGCTATGAGCTTTCGTTCATCATCCCATTTTTAGTATCACCACCAATTTTGTTAATGCAATCTAATTGTTTGAATCACATTCAAAGCGTTTACGTCCGTTCTCATAAACAATACTCATGAACAGGACTGTCTGGACAACATCATGTCACAGTAAGACAATTGTCTTACCCTTATCATGATTAATATATTAGAGCCTACTAATAGTAGATAACAGCCCGATTGCAATTTACCTAACAATTAGTTCTCAATGGATCGATGAATCAGCACTATCACTTCTTATCATTTCACTTACTGAATAATGAGGATTTTAATTGTCGATCATTATAGAGGTAAAGGACTTAGTCGTGTTTTTCCATAGGAAACAAAATTTTAGATGACTTTATTCTTTGCTTAGTTACACAGCCGTCTTTAGTCTAATAAACACTTAAGGAGTGTGGCCATAACACCGCCACGTTGGCCCAATGCGGGTTTGGTGCACGTAACCAAAGAAATCGTAAACAAAGATAAAAGTAAAAAAAAGCATTTACATACGACAAAGCTAGTGTGTTTATCAAATTTTAAAGAAACTCTTAAAACGATACCTTTAATAATTTGGGAGAAATATTTTTTTAACTAACCAGAAATATAATGTTAAAAATATCTTCTTCTAACCGATAATTTTCATTACTAATAATTATTTAGTCTTTATTACAAAAGCACCATATTCAATGTTTCAAAACCGATGAACTAAGAACGTAACGGCATGTGATTTGCAAACAAATGGAGATATTATACTTCATTAGACCGCTGTAATAGTGATTTGGCGTATTGTTGTGATTGATCAAGTCCAATTTTGCTAATCACTAGTCAGGCCTCACAATAATAGCGAGATTAAGTTCATACTGTGAATAGCAAATAGAAGAACAGATATCAGACATACTGATATAATTATATTCACTATATTATTATTTGTCTAAAGCCAGATCTCTAATATTTCATATGAATAGATCTATAGTTGCTTTAAAATTTTTCAGAGTTAATATTTTAAATTTATTAATTTATTACGTGAACCTCACACCAGAACGACTGGCCTGAAAATGCTTATTTCGATAAATGAAAAAGTCAGTGTCTATGTTTTTGTAATAGTGTGTGTGGTTGTATTTGGAGATTGAAAATATATTAATTCGTTCAATCTTTTGCCACCAGATAAACTAATACGTCGTCCAAAAAAACTTCTGAAAAATCCAGTGAAAAAAATTAAAATGTCAAATTGTATTAAATGATATCCTATTTCATTGTCAATAAATCATGATTGACGAATAACAGAGAAATAACGAAAGAGCTTAATATATTCTAGAAAAGTATCTTCTACATGTAAGATATATAGAGATATTAAACTCCTAGAGATATCAACGTTTATATTTAAAACTAAAATTTGCAGCATATAGTTAACATAATAAGATTTAATGTCACAGCTCTAGTAAAAGTACCATTAACTGCAATAATATTGACATGTAAGGAAATATAAAAGTTTTCTGTTGAGATCGTAGAAGTTGATTTGGTTCGTGAGTGAGTACTGTTGAAATTTGATTGTCAATAGGACATAGATCTAGTGTTGAGTGTTTGGGGATCTGAATGTTTGTTTAATCGACAATTATAAGCGTTAGCTGCAATCAAGTCTCGTTTGTCCTAATCAACTCAGACGGTACATTTCCTTTAGACATACATCAATCAGACTTGTAATTCAGAATTTATCAGAATCACTATTTAGTTCTTGAACTAATATTGAGTATTTATCATTACCTCATTAATTTGCTACAACTTTATTGGAATCAAATATGAACTGATAAAATGATGAGTGTTCTATATCAAACAGTTAGTTTTTAAGTATCGAATCCTTCTAAAGCTTATTTAGCAAAAGGAATTGTACGTACTTCATCAATGGATAATTCAAGAGTTGTTTAAAAATACCACTAACCTAATATTAAAATATTGAAATTTATTATAAACAATTACACTATCACTCCGTTTAGGAAAAACGGCGACACTACAAGTAAATTAATGTAATGTTTACAATCACACTGTTAATTTAAAAAGCAATTTGTTGTCTTTACTTGTTAAGTTTGTTGTTATAATCAAATTATTTCTTAAATGACCCCCATCTAAGATGCAAGATAATGCAGCTGTCAATTCTGCCATCAAAGACATCTCCTCCCCACATTTTGGCCAGGAATGACTATAACCAATTGACGTAATGGATGGGGGTCAATTGTTTGATATCCACGACACCAAAAGTATACAGCTGTATCTTACTAACTACCTACTTTATTTTGACTGAAATAAGATCCATATTCGTTTACCAGTCTTTTCTCAGTATTTTTAATAATATAATTTAATTAATGAATTGTGATTATTACTATTAAGCAATGAAGGGTGAGAATAGTTTTACGGTAATCCCTTTGATGTTTTTATTATGAGATACTGATGTTTCATTGTGGGGTAAGGGCCTTTTTTGTTTATATTTATCTCTCCCTTCACTTGCTATTGAAAGGAATTGGATTTGGATCTCGTATGAGTTTGGCTGCTGATAAAAAGATCCTGTCCTTTTCCAAGTTTAAGTAAGGACGAAACACAATGTCTTCCTCTTCCAGCCTCGTCTGTCTCTGGTTAGCTCAACACACACTTCATTTCGTTTCATATCACGATTCACACATTTCATCCATCGTTTATTTGGTCTCCCTCTCATTCTAAATTCGTCCACATCCATTCAATCAAGCCTTAGATCATCTTGTAACAAATCTATTAAAATGACCCACTGTCATTGTGCTTATTACGCTTATTCAAATTCAATAAACACTGTGCCGCATGTTCATGTGTGTATTCATTCATTCACACGCATTTCATTCTTGCAACTGTAAAGATTTTAATGACACTATTTCGCGTATGTTTTAAATATTACGACTTTCCCAGAGTAAGCATTACCTGATGTCGCGGTGATTCATTAGCGCATCACTGGTGTTTGAAAATGAAATTCCCTCCTAAATTATGAATTTATTTTAAATGAAAATCAAATTCCTTTCCTTAAATGACCTCGTCCAATTTTGATAAAATCTAAATTCAAAGAAGTTATAAAAATAAAGAGCCAGGATGTCGCGCCACGTGTTCTGAACGAGGCACAGACGCAATATAGCTGTCCCGCTTAGACCATCCAGGAGAGAAAGGGATAGTGTAAGGATATTTATACACGGTTGACACTCTCGGTTGATTGCATACTCGACTTTAGAATGATACCCCTTAAGCTTTGTAATTATGTGAAAGTAAATTACTTTGATAGTGAACGGGGTTTCTGTGGATTTCAATTAACGAGATTCTGGTTCTCTGCTTTCGTTTAAGTTGAAGTTACGGAGACCCTGCAATTTAAGATGCATAGAAAAGCATTTTATTTTAGAGGAAGATCTACCTTGCTCATGATTAAAGGTATAATCCATACTAATATTATAAATGCGAAAGTAACTCTGTCTGTCTCGCTATCACGTCAAAACTACTGAACCAATTTAACCGAAATTTGGTACACAAATAGTCTAGAGCCTGAGAAAGGTCATGCTACCTTAAAATAATGAGTACCTAGAAATAATTGTGTAGGGATAGGGGTGAATGTAAATATAAAAATGTCCGGTACTGTATATCTTCATTAAAAATGTCACTAAATATATTTGAAATACTTAATATATGAAAACAGATATCTCTATTAATTACTTCGGACCAGAAAACGTTCGCACGTCCGCCCTTTAACATGGTCTAGTGCACAATGAACTTCAAAGACCTAGATGATTAATATTCTATCATCCTCACAATGTCCGTTAGAATGCATATGTAAAAGTGTTTGTGTCTAAATTTACTGTATTCTGTGTCTTGTGTGAAATACGAGAAAATCTTTTAATTCAGATTCTTCTTTTCATTCTGTTTTTTCAGTCAGAGGTGAAAATTTCGATTATTTTGTGTAATTTAAAGTAAAACCCAAATATTTGATATAGGTAGCTGAAACCAACATGTCGGTGGGTACCAAACTACTCTTAATTTTAACTGTATTTTATATTCAAATAAAAGCTACAACTATCGCAAAAAAGAAGAAAAAACCGAAATTTTGGAGGGCACTGCGAACACCGGTTTTCGCAAACGATTGATGTTTCTATTGTGTCTCGTTTTGTTAGTTAAATATGAAACATTTTACATCATTTAAACGCTAAAAATACTAAATATTGAAAGTTTCACTTCAAATTTCGATTGACTTTATTTTATTTAAATGAGCCCTGTAAGTATAAATTTTCTCTTTCATGAATAAGGCTTTACAATACACACAATACATTTACGATATTGTTGAAGGAACAAATCAAATCCATAACTTAACATATCATCACGTCAAATCAAAGCCAGAAGTTGCCTAATATGGGAGCAAAATAACTCATTTTATGTATACACTACTACTACATTATATATATATATATATATACTCATTTTATGCAAAATAACTCATGTATACAATTAATAACTATCAACATTGCACCTTGCGTATTTATTTCCGTCTCAACGTTGCACATTAAAGTCAAGTTTTGCAAGCTGCTTTAAAACAAATAAATATCCCTCCTTCCTACAGCATGGGTTCTTTCAAAAGAGGCGTGAAAAGGCATCTTATGAGCCAGCAAGGTGGAGGTCGCTAGGCCTGCATCCTTTGGTGCTGCCCTAGCATCCTTCGCAAATTGACTTATCTACTGCTGACCATCAGGTGGAATTAAGTCATTTACTGGGCTGATTAAAAAAAATATATTGTGATCGTGCGGTAGAGACTCGTTAAAAGAATACTTCCAACCTGTCTCTTCCCTTGGGTGTCGTAAAAGGCGACTAATGGACTTAGAACTGCACAACCACCCAATAGCTTATAGCGTCGACGGACTCACCACCTGTCACGCTGAGGACATGTGCAGTCACTGCTTGGTGAAGCGCGAATTATGGCAGTGTACTGCTTTTGCGTTACTTTCGCCTAGTCTCTGACTAGCCTAGTCGCCTTAGGGGACAATAGTCGTGATTATATGTATGTATGTAAATATTAAATCTAAAACGGAGAATAGCAGAATAATAATTTTAACACACTTTTCCAAGATTTCGTTTCAAAATGTTAAGAGCTTATGGAAATAAAAAGAAGATAAAACGGAATACTTCCGAATACTTCTACAGGAAAATATGCATTTAAGTTTCTTCGGGAATTTACCGAGATTTAGTTTTACATATTTTTTGTCGTCCCTAAGTCTGTCTCGAACGGTATCGTAAATACGTAATCCTTACAAATTAGTCTTGTACCGAGTACCGTTGTACCCTGACACTGTCCAGTGAACCTGATCGTTCGAGTCATTTGTTAGACGTACTATTAAATAGCTTCAGAACGCTAAAGGAGTGTAGAAGGAGTATATTTAGATAAGTTTACAACATACCAATCAAAATTGTTCACTGTCCTTTTTCTTACTATTTCTAAATGATTACAATGTGGGTATAACACAGTAGGACTCAATCTGACGGTTTTGTAAGAATTTATGAAAATAGTTTTTAAAAAAACTCCTTAACTGGCACCTACTATTGCTTCCCTCGCTCAAATGACGTATTCGGATTTTAATACTATAATTATATGAAAAAAATTTGTATGGAGGAAGATAAAGGTGAAATGAATGTTCTCCTATTAATAACGCACACAAATACAAGCCATGAGTTACAACCATACATCGCCTTGTATACAGTGAGAAGGCAATAAGTTTTAAGCCATAAAGTTCACATACACAACGCGTTAAAGATATTTTACTCTTTCCAGTAAATTTTAATGTTAATAGCAAAGTTCATGAACATCCTTTATATATTATGAACACTAAAATTCACGTACAGAAATTTTATGTTACAACTAAAGAACGACAAACATTTGACCATTAAAGACGCAAAAATGCTGTCGGATTATTTATTGGTATTTACAAGTTAGAACATAAGTCAAGTCCATTCTTAATATTTTCTATAGGCTCCAACTACCAATCTCTTAAGTACGTAAAACTCTATTTATAGTCCTTTCGAGGATTATTTCAGTTCGGATCGGAACACCATCTTCAACAATGGGTAATGATATTGGGTAACTATGTACAAGCGGCGGCAATAGCATTCCGTAATGTAATATTCGAAACTCAAGATTACACAGACATCTAAAGACAACCATTATTAAAATTTGGAACTATAATAACGAACACCTTATGTTATTTAACAAGGATTACTTACTAGTTTCAATCCAAATTGCCAAAAAGGTAAACAAAAAGCCGACTTACCGAATTTTTTATTCAATAATCACACTTTTTACATGGACATTGGCACGTAAATATAATTAACGGTAACAATTGTTGTCCGTTTCAATTGATTTCTATTACCTACAGTAATCTCGAAACATTTTAGAGATGAAACATTACCTTTGTGTTATTTACCTTTTTGGCAACTTGGAATCAGACGTCTATACTTATTCCACTTTTCTTCCTATACTGCCTATTTATTATTCAAGGGGCAAGTAATTTGTGAAATTAAATTCAAGATGGTTCGGTATAACAATATCCTCGGTTTATTTATTTTATTTTATTGATTTAAGGAAATATAATCCTTATGTTTATAAAAATACATATAATTACAAAAGCCCTGTAAGTTTCCACAGCTATACAAACAAATTAAACTTTGAGCATACACACTGCCCCCGATACGAAATGCAAAAAAGACTAAAAAAGACTACACAGAGCAGCAATAGAAAAAACAAAAATAAAACTGATGCCAATAACAGCTAAGAAATACAAATTTCAAAACATACAAAATTTGCGACTGGGTTATAAATATACATATACTTATAGATTTATTTTAAAAAAATTATACCTAATTATATTTCACAGAAAATTTTAGTTTATTTGGAGTTTCACTGGATGCCTTCAAATTCAGAACAAATACATTTCTTATAGGTGGCAAGACTTAGGTTAAATATATCAAACTTCTGGTATTTATCATTGTACATATTACACGATCGTTTAATAAATTTGTTTTGAATATTTTCAATTGATTCGATATATACTAAATACTGGGGATTCCAAGCCATAGATGAATATTCTAATATAGATCTTACATATGCGTTGTATAATAAGATTAATGTACTAGGGTGTTTGAAATCTAGGGTAATCTATCTAGGGTATTTAGATCATTAGTTCCCAAAGAGGTCCAGGTGGATCTTTAGGGGTCTATGGGAGACTCGACGGGGGCCTTGTTGTCTTCACAACTTCATATTTTTGTCGAGTTTTGGGAATATGGTAGAAATGTAGCAGGAGGGGGTCCACAGGAACCAGATAAATTTTAAAAGTGGTCTATGAGAAAAATAGGCCTGGGAACCTCTGATTTAGATGCTGTAAAAATCGTAAGGAATTTGATTTTGGATGTGAACTACGCAGAAAAAATGGTATCAACCAATACAAGACCAACGCTACAAAAAACGATTTATTTTAGAATTGGAATTAAAAAGCCCAAGCTACTCCACATCGAGCATGTCACTAACAACAATAAGAACCTCTTAACTCTATTTAACTGCCAGCTATACATTGTGTCGCCGTAATGTCTTCAGAAGCAAAAAGGACTGTCCAATATCGAGTTTAATAAAAGTTCGACGTACGACGAAGTATCTGCCTTCGGAATTTAAGGCTCCCAGCTATGTCCAACTCAGGGACATTGTATGCATAAAACATGGAGCTAAATCTTAAATCTGCGAGTCGATACCACGTGTAAGCTTCAGATAACAGGCTTCAAGCTCCAAGCGTTCTCAGAATACGACACTAGAGTGGATTGGACGAGATATCGGTGATTTTACAAGAGTATTTTTTTCGAATGCAAAATTATTCAAACTTGGAATGCTCTTCTTGTTTCTTAGCAATAAAATGTCTTTTTGAGTGTGTGAATTTACTTTTATTGCTGCCCTCGCGTAATCTAGGACTGACTGTCTATGAGTCATAAGACCCGGCGCATTCATCTGTTATTTCAGTTTATTGAGTGTCCTCTTTATATTTGATCAATTATTAACATGAGCGGGGTTAGTTCAATTTTTAAATTACTTTGCCAGCCGCTCGATTATCCTAGCTATGATAATGCTTAGCATTTTCTGGTAATGCCATTACCATTTATTGTATTGTGTTGATTAAGAAATGATCATTTCGCAACATGGTTATGAAAAATCATTGTCAGTTCTTCAATACTCCGTCGCTGTAGTCTATTGGATAAACTGAGATAGATTTGAAATTATTTAATGAGTTGACGTAACGCCTGTTTCAGAGAAAATAGAGGTGTTAACATCCCAGCTTCACCGGATAATGATATTATCTTTTTCTCTCAAGAAAAGAGTGGACTTCGAAACTATAAAACAATGTAGGTAATAAATAAAAACAAAATTGGCTCGGACAGGTTATAATAATATGGTAATATCAGTACAGTGAACTTAACAGCTGGAAATTCATTTAAGGCGACATAAGTGATTTTAATGTGATCTAAACTTTTACCGCCTACTTGGTAAAGCGATAAAAATGTCGCGTTAAAAGTTATAGTTCGGGAATCGGAATTATCACTGAGGCGTTTTATTTCACATCGTGAATTTTAAGTCACTAGTCAAAATGTGATTTTTTGTTTTGATTTTATTGTGATTTGTAATTTTTCTTTTTTTAATTAAAGACTCATCAGAATCATCTTAGAGATTCTCTACTGATGTCTGCATGTACTGAGTGATCTGTTTACCCGACTTCTTTACGATAAAAATTACTGCAGGTAGATTATGTTTTTTACACATAACAGCATAATTATCATCGCGCCTCTTTCCCGAAGGGGAGATGTTATCACCCACATTTCGCCCGATATATTAAGCCCCCATTTATCAGGGAACTTATTGCTAGCAACGGAAACAATGTGAGTCAGGCAATATTCACAATCAGCTGTATATAAGTTTTATTCAAACTCAGTGGTACAGGCGGTGGGTGGGTTTGGCAACAATAGGGATGGAAACAGAATTTGTAGGGAGCATAGAAGAAGCGCGGTGTGGGAACGAGCATTCGCAAGTACCCCGCGCTCTCCCGTGATTCGGTCTGTATGCCGTAAGGCAGGTGAGACCATGGGTTGGTGTTAGTGGAAGCGGTGGGTTAGAACCCGCGAGTCCCGCGGATTTAGAACGCGGATTTAGAACGAATACTGCCCCGTCCGTTCCAACTCGGCTACCACTGTCTTCTGTAATTTACTACCATTTAACTAATAAGTAGTCTGCTTGTGTACGTCGATCTTGCTTGTTTCTGTCGCAAAAAAAATTGTGCTTGCTGTGCTGTGTTCCGACAAGTTGGACTTAGCCAGGACACCGGTATTTAATGTATTTTTTCAACCTCATGCTTAATGTGTACACTGTGACATTACAAATGAAATTCCTACAAGAGTCACCTCAACTCTAGGTTTAGGTACCTACATATAACCAAGTCGTTAAGGTCATTGATGTTCATATAAAGGTTATATATTGGTAAGTTTGTGTTCTTTTCGCGGCAAGTATGCGGATGAATGGCGTCACAAATTTTGACTTTCATATAATAATGTGTATAGTCATAGTAATTTACATAATGGAAAATAACGACTTTTTATTGCCTTCTTAATAATCAAAAATTTTAACAATACCTTCAAACATTTTGTATTTAATATCAAGCCTCTCGCGATCAGAGCGAGAGACCTTAGAACTTGCAAAGATTATTTTTTAAGCGTATAAATTCAACAATATCATAATATTTTAGTGATTTCCACAAAGTAATTTTCACTCTAGGGACTAAGGAAACTGTAATTTTAGTTCCAGACAAGGCTAATACACCTTGTAATCAATCAAAATAATTGGATTACCTGCAATACCGCTTAAAATCACCGATATTAAAAATGATTCCATAAATCATGGCTTTATAATTAAAAAAATGAAAATGATAATATGTTAAGAGTTCGTCAGGCAAGTTATAAAAAAAATAAGGTCATCCAACAGATTATCAACCCTTTTCTATAGACATAAACATGAAGTTTTTTTATTTCTCTTTATTTTTTTAGGACTTTTGTCTTTACAGATATGTCAGTCCTATACAGACATAGTACAAAATATCACAACAATTGATGTAAACTATGCTAGGCATCTATTAACAATATTACTGTCGTCGCGGCGGGCACATAAAGTCATACAACATTTTGGCGTCCCTAGATGTTGGATGAGCCAAAATGCTGTGAAAAATGCCAACGAACATGAAGTTAAAAAATATAAAATAGTTTTTTAAATTTGTACAATGAACCAATTCATAAGGAATAACATTGATTCTTTTGTGAACGTAACGTAGTTATAAGGACAGTTCACAAACAATACATTTCTGTAAAAAGGAGATTACATCATAGAGTCGCCATCTCGAGAGGTTTTGGGTTCGATCCCGGTAGGGGCAAATGTTTGGGTGATGAATTTTCTGGCGTTTGTTGTCCAGTCTTGGATTTTTATGTATATTTATATATATTCTGAATATTTATATGTATTTCTATATTAAATATATTTATCCGTCATCTAGTGTCCGTAACACAAGCAGCATTAGTTGCTTAAAATGGGGCTAGTTAATACGTGTGAATGTCTAAAGATATTTTTTTTATATTTTTTTTATTTATAAATAATACAGTTTTAACAGGGACTTTTCTCATAACGATATGTCGTTCTCATACAGTCAATATAGAAAATGCTGATACTTCTTGTTATGTTGTATTATATATATATTACATTTTAATGAGTTTATAGTTTTGTAAACGTAATATTATCTCTTTGGCAGTCACCGCGAACGCCGGTATTCGCAAACAATAGATGTATCATTGTTTATCATTTTGTGTCCGTTGACTAGTTAAGTAACAGTGGAATGCAGATTCAAAGGCCGTGCCAAAAAAATGTGTGGTCAGTGGTCATATCAATGACCATCACCTTGCATTCTCGAATAAGGATGAAACGTGAGAGAAGTTTGGGCTACGAAACCACGCGGTTCCAAAAGTCCCAACGGCAACTAAGGATCAATGAAGGATTTTGAGATCACATAATTTCATACAACCAAGTTGTAAAAATTGCAACCACAACTCGGTTGAGTTTCTGTTTTTTTTTTTGATAAAATATTAAAATGATCGCTTCCATTCAACCCGAAAATGTGACAAAGAAAAGCCTTTATTTATTACAGTTCGATTTAAAATACCTCCGTAATTCCTTTATCGGATTAACGCAGTTCCAACTGACCGAATAAAAAACACGTCAGTGAAACTCCATTCGGAATAGACAGCTCGGTAAAAAAACTTCAATCGACCACCGATCTGCAATAGCAAAAGTAATCTGAGTGTCTCGTAGCCCCAGATTAAAGAGTCACTTTCCGTTTCGCGAGATAAATTAAAAACCATTTTTCCAAAATTCCTGGTTATACGCGTAATCTATACAAATTGGCCGAGTGTGCCATATATATCTCGTTGGATTCATACTCGTAGTAATTATTTGGGTTGTAGTGTAAAATAAAGTTATTAAATGCAAAATGTGTGATTTCTTGTAGCCTCTTTACGCATTCCAAGGTTCGGGTTTTAAGCCAAGTGGTGCATTGCGGCTTGTTTTATAGATCTGTTGTTAAGAAGTTGCAATTTACAGTAATTTAGTTGAAAGATATCTCTATAAACCCACATACATTTGACGACCTCCGTGGGCGTCTGGTCTTACCGGTCTCAAGGCTTCACCATCTCGAGAGGTTCTGGGTTCGATCCCCGGTGGGGGAAAATGTTTGGGTGATGAATTTTCAGGCATTTGTTCTCCAGTCTTGGACGTTTTTATATATTTATATATGTTCAGGATATTTATATGTTATTATATATATTTATCCGTCATCTAGTGTCCGAAACACAAGCAACATTAGTTGCTTAAAATGGGGCTAGTTGATAGGTGTGTATATTTGAAGATAAGAAGATATACACGGATATAATCGTGTTTCAGAAGCACTATTCTAATCTCATATAATTTCTCTTTAATTTCTGTAGTAAATTCTATTAGGGATGTCAAACTGATTAATTTTTTATTGCCCACAGTCCTCAGATAATATGTCTTCTAACGAGCATAGATTATCGAGCCAACTCAACACACCGATATTAAAAATAACCTAAATCAAGGTTTTATAAATGTAAAAAAGGAAAATAAAATTATTTGATATAATTTCGTCAGCCAATTTAATGAAACACAAGGTCTTCCAACAGTTTTAATTTTTTTAGGTGTTAGGATAAATCAATTGATAAGAAACTAAAAATGTAAATACTGGTAACGGCAATATTTATTATTATCATAATAATGATAATAATAAATTCTGTATTTCCATAACATTATACAGTTTTAATATTAGGTCCTTACCTATGAAATTGGTGTTTTGTATGGAGATTTTGGGGATGTCTGCATTTTACATACTAACATTTTTTGAGTTTTCTTCACAACGACAATTCCAAAGATAATAATATTTGGCATGTATCATTAGACAAGCTTTAGCAATATGTGTGTGAACACGCTTGATAAAAATTATTCATCGTTTTTATGTTAATGCAAATCAAATATGTATTAAAAATAATTGTCTTTGTGTCAAATTTTAACACAATTAAACTTACAAAAAATTATCAAATTAAATAATACGAGCTCAAATATATGGTCTATTTTTAGAAGAGGCAATTATTTTATAAGAATGCTCTGAAACTTAATAGTTACGGACAAATTGCTAAGACAGAATAAAAACACCAATTTCATAGGTAAGGATATATGCTGTGGCCAGAATCACCCAGGAAGCATGTAAAAATGCTTGTAATGTATCTCCACTCCTCCTATGAATCAGATATACAATGTTATGACCTTAATAACTAGTTGTGTGTGAGGTGCATTTGAAGTGTAATGGTATGTGTGTGTTTGTATGTAGTGTGTGCAAAAGAGCGTTGTTTTGAGTGAATATGATTTATTATGGTTTTGATATGCACCTGATTTGCTGATTTGATGACAGATTTGGTGTTTTATTCTAATATTCATATCTAAATATTCTGTATCACAGAGCACAAGCATCTCAATTTCTTGAATTTGTTTTTGTTTACATTTGTAGATTTTAAGGTTGTATATTTTATATTTATTGTGGAAGTTATTGTAAAGGTATGCTGAGTGAGCCTTCATTTAACGTCTGGTAAAAGGTTTGAGTTCTACAAGGAGGAGTAGGTGCGATTTTGCGTTGTCTTCTTCCTTTTTGAGCAATAGCATTAAAAGGTAAGGATTTATGAAAATGCGTATGTTAAGATGGATGTGTGGAGTGACGAAGATTGATAGAGTGAAGAATGAGTATATCAGGATATGCCTGAAAGTTGCTCCAGTGATAGAGAAGATGAGAGAAAAGCGGTTGTCGTGGTGTGGACATGTTTTGAGGAGAGATAATAAGCATGTAACGAGAAGAGTTATGAATATGAGAGTGGATGGAAATGCAGGGAGAGGAAGACCAAAGAAGGGATGTATAGATTGTGTGAATGAGGACATGGCTAGAATGGGAGTGAATGTTGATATGGCGTGTGATAGGGGAGAATGGAGGAGAAAGACTCGTTGCGCCGACCCCAAATGAAATTGGGAAAAGGGCAGGATAATGATGATGATTTATGAACTTTTATTATAGTTTCGAGAAATGTGCGATTATTTGTGAACAGTGACATAATCATGTTGAAATATTTCTGTTACAGCCGGGGATGGGTACCACACACAATATCTAGAGGGCTTTCTTAGTCTGAAAGTAAATTCCGCTCGATAAGTCATTGCAATTTAAAACCTCTTTGTAATGTGACAAGTTCTGCTTTACGTCATGTATGCAATGCAATAAGAAATAAATAGTTTCCTAAAAACCTGAAAATCATATTCTATTCTAAAACTAGTTTGATTGACCTGAATGTTGATAAGAAAAACAAATCATCATATTTTAAATTTAACATCTTGTAATTTTCCATTTGCTGTCCATTTATTAACGGTAACAGTTTTAACATAGCTAATCACTCTCAAAATTTGTAAAAAAAATAATAAACTATCCTGAGCATGATGCCAGGATTCAACAGAGCACGGTTAAATTGACCTTTCCAACCGAACACAGATTCAGTTACGGCAAACCTCACAAATCTGGACTCACCTTTAAAGACTAGGGATTGTCATTTCAGATTTACTTCGGCTTAAACTGTCTGAGATCTGAAGAAGCGCGAGAGATTCGCCCCTATAAATCCTAGCTGCAAAAATAGAGTTGGTATAAAAGGATATTTTTCTATTTGATTCTAAACTCCGTTCTATAGGTTCGATTCGCACGATTTCTGAGGTTGAAAGCTTTGAGAACGAATAATTGATTTTTAGCGTCTAGCGATTTTGTATTGTCGATGTGAACTGAGTTTCTTTTACACAAATAGAAACTTAAGATTTTATGTTTACTATTTTTGTGTAAGAACTCAACTCAAACACACTGAAGATGATATGGAAATTATTAAATATAACCCAAAATCAACTATTCTATATTGAGACCATTATTAAACAAAGTAAATAGTTTGACATTGGAAAACCTGGAAAATTGGGAGTTAACATGCATTCGTTAGACTAAATCTCATAACGTTTATATAAATGCTCACGTTCAAAACTTCACAATTTTTTTGAAATTAGGATTCATATTGGCTGCAGATGCAATTTTTCTGGCCAATCTTGTTCTAGATTGAAAACTACTTCATATTCTGTATGGGAATATGAGTCTCGTACTTAATTTTTCACTCGTACTTTAATTTGGTCCAAATTATCTTCTTTTTAATTGAATCCCATGTTAAATGATTTAGAAGAGAAATTAGCCCCAAGACACTCCTGATTTGTATCAGTTTAACAATTATTACCATCAAGGAGGCAGTCAAGCGTTATTAAGGTCTGATTGCGATCTCTTGTAAGCGTTCTTTGTTGACCTCATCTTTGTAAAAAGCCTTGTGTAATTATGTCCAATGAAACGAATTCAATTGAGTTCAATTAAGTATACCTAAAGAGTCCACAATTAGTCGATATTGTTCGAGATCACTTTTAAATACCACGCCTACTTTCCTGACAGTGTAGTTAACAGAATTTTCAGCTTTCAATCCTAGGTATTTACGTTCTTTTTTGTCTGGTGGAATGGTTTGTATAGACACATTTAGACCAAATCTTACTCTTCTATTAATATGCTCAAATTGTGGTATGATTTAATTAAGGTCTTAAGAATCAAAGTCTATTGTTTAGTATTAAATTACCAAATAGACTTTGACTTATTTGAGTATAAAGTATTGTCTGCAATCATTATGACCTGAATCAGGCTTTGTACAGTCTCTGGAATTAGCAAACCGCATAATGGGATTACCCACATACGGATGGTAATCTTTATCATTGTTCACGCTAAAACTTTTGTAAGCGTCATTACAATAAATAAACTTGATGAAGCTTTGGTGGGGTAATTCAAAATACGATTTAAAAATAAATCCTTAATTTGGTGCACTAAAATAATTACTTGTTTTGTTACAGTTCAACCAAAATATGTGAGCAGGTAATTGTTTCCTGGTTGGTGGCGATTTTTATTAACATTTTAACATCAGGACATTTCAATTCAATTAAACCAAGAATCATAGAATTTTTTGAATTCTTGGTTTTTGTCCAAATGTCCAATGAAAAACCCAAGAGTAAGAGGAATAACTCGTCTTAGTCTTAGTTATGTGCACAAATCGTTTCAAAATAACATCCTTTTCAAGTACAAAACTTCTGATTTCGTCTTTAAGAGCCACAAGTAATGATCAAACGTCGCCATTCCTATTTTCCTTAACAGATCACCAGGGTAATCTTATTTCGGCCAAAGTATCGGTATAAAAAATCCTCCGATTAAGTAACGAATCGCTCCAACTTAGTGAAGAGTCTCCCCAATACATTAATTCCGAACTTCCTTTTAACTGCTTTCTGAGCTGTTCCTTGGGGAAACATCGGGCGGGGCGACGTGGTTTTCGATTTTATCCACGTTCACATTTGGTTCAGAGTTATTGGATGCGAGCGGGATTTTATTGGGACATATCGCTAAACAAGTATGGTTTTATCATTTATTTACTATATCCGATACATTACTACAATGACGTCACAAAGTATTCAATATTCTATGATAACTCATATTCGTATTAGTGAGTTCATCTCACTTACACATTAGACAATTTTTCTTGTTACTCGATATGAATTCTGATTATTCTAAAAGTGAGTCCTGATTACGTCACATGTTATATAACTTTGTTATATAGACGCGTCCACTTGTGTAACCAGTTTTATGACTGTGCAACATATAACAATATTGTACTGTACGTTGCATGTTATATAACAAAGTTTTATAATGCTGCGCACATGATGTGTAACATGGTATAAAATTATTTCATTGCTTTGTAATGTCATGTCAATTCAGTACAATTTTGATAAATGTTGCAATGTTAAATAGAGTGTTACACAATATAGATGCGTGCTATTTATCAAAGTTATATCACATGTTACATAATCGGGACGCACCATAATTTAAAAATAAAATTTGACGATTACATTTTGCTTAAATTTTTGATTCTTCACATTCATGCAAGCAACATGTGAGTAATTAATAAAATAAATATAATAATTATCATGATATATTTACAAAATACTGGTACTTGTATATGGTATAGTAGTTGCATTTTATGATGGCGAGTACCTACGCTCTAAACGCCTTAAGATAGAGTCTAAAGTCGAGTGAGTTTATCTCCTTCGTGAATTGTCATATTTTATCTATATCTCATAGCCTGATAGCAAACAAGAATATTGTTTCAACAAGATTAACGGAACACGATGAAGTATCTACATTATTACCAGGATAACTGATTTCAATATTGTAATCGTCGTAATTAAGATAACTGAAAACGATTTCCACCCTACGATTCCTCGAGTTGCAACAGGTGTCTCGAATTTCTGGTCGTTAAGGCTACTGATGATTTGATGGGGCGATATCAGAAGGTAACGGTGCTTGGAAAACGGCTTTTATAAATTTTTTGGAGGCTCAGTTAAGCAGAATATAGCAACTTATTGAGGCACGGGCGATTTAACAATCCGACCTGAATTGTAGAACATAAAAATATCACTGACAATTTTGATCGTACTAGCCATTTAATGGATATTTTTATTTGTTTTTCTTTTTATATTCACACCTGCTTTTTGTGGTTGTAAACCAACCTGAACAAACTTAATACGAGTTTGAGCAATAACACACACGTAGTTAACACCACAGTCCATAGCACGTCAGACCATACAAAATACCTCATTAGATGGTCAACCTTATGGTAAACCTTAATGATAGAATAAGATGCATTTCTAATTAACAAGTTGACATTGTACTATCCATGACAAATTAAGACCGTACAAACAAAAAAGTTCTGTAGAATTTTAATACCGACATAGATAAATTTGGTAGTATAGATTGCTATTCCCATACATGGGTTTTAGTTCGTCTAAAACTTATTATTGTTGCTTGTACCTCTTCGTTCGACTTATTACGGTAGGTGGCGCTACTATACTAGCGGAATAAGTTAATTTATCTATGATTCCGCCAGTGTAGTAGTCATAGTGAAAACAGAAATAGTGAAATGGACAAAGAAGTGATTTATTTTATTTTATTTTGTTTGGGTGGCTAACAGACAAAATAATTACAAAACAAAAAACTACAAGCTAATAAGAAGCTACCACATATAGAAAACTACTTACTAACTAGTTGAAATAAGGAGGACAATGCAAAATATACCTAAAAAGATGGAATCAAATTGGTATTTCAATAGACTGCATCCGTATCAGTGCATTTTTTATCACACTTAGACTGTCACTGAAGACGTCGATATCACCACTAACACTACTGTGATGTCTCATAAAGATTGAGAAAGAGAAGCTTAGCGAAGCTTAAATAAAATTAGACTCATGAGGCAGATAAATAGCAGATCTGAATGGGAAAGATGGAGGTAAATGGCCTAATATACCTGCCTTGGTTAAATTGGAGGCGTGATATATTCGTTCTAACAAAACAACGGATATTGTTGAATAAAGTACTACTTCACAAATCAAGTCAATCTCGGATAACAGTCTAAGTCATTCCAATGTTATATAAAGAAAATGAGAGAAATACTATTTGGATCTAAACGCTCCAGGATCACTATGATCGCAAAAATTCGCCTGTCAAAATAAAAAATAATAAAGTTAAACGAATGGAAGATTTATATTCTAGCCGTTGAAAGTAAAACTGAATTTGCATACGTAACGTGATAGAAAAAGTATAGCGGACACGTTCTCTGAAAGTTAAGAAGTACTTAGGAAACATAAGAGAAACTTTATGGATATTTTTTCTTGTTCTGTCCAATAAATATTTATTAAATGGAAGTTTAAATAGAAGGTCCACAGATATACGGGAATTAGATGCAAAGTCCGAATCGGCCTAGAACTCGATTTGTATTAGCAATTCACTAAAACATCTTTTAATTTTTATTTAGGCATTTATAGAAAATAGCTCTCTTATAGAAAATATACTAGAATTCAAGTCACTCAACTCAAGTTACCCGACTTTTGAGAATGACCATCGTAATGTTGACTCCCAAAAGAGCAATAGAACGTTCCTATTTCCCCTGGGTAACATTGTATCCCAAATTACTACAGGATCGAAAGTAAATCCGTTACAGATTGATTGCGACTAGAATTGGCTTAACGCACTCCGGAGACATTTCAGTGCTAATAGAACTTGAAGAATGCCTTTGTTCCGTATTTAGGTGTGAATTCTATAGACTTTAATTGCTAAAGAAGTTTGAAAAATACGGATATCCATATATTTATACTTATATTGTCATCAGAAATGCAACTAAGAACAAGATCTAATAATTTATTTAGATTGTAAGTAATCTTTATAATTAACAAAATTAAAAAAACGTTCCTATTTTATAGTTAGGTAGCAAAGCAAATAACTGATATCGCTTCGATGTAACCCGTGGAGTTTAGATTAGGGAGTAATTCCATGTGAAGCAAGGTGCTCTGCGGCCTTAGTGTAAGAGCTCAATTTGTATGGGAAACTTAGTATGCGTTACGTTCCGCTTGAGGCGCTATTCACGTTTCCTATACAAATTGGACTCTTAACGCAACTACAATAGTAACGTATTTTATACTCAAAAACATACACTAAAGCCTCTGTAGTGATAGAATAGATAACTGCAAAAACAAAAAAAAAGGAATGAAGGATTCTTCCTATAAGCACGAACACGTGTGTTCCTCTCATGAAACTCAGCAAGGTCCTAAGATCCCCAATCAGAAATAAGGTTCTTGAGTTCATATTTATTATTCACTTTCTCACTCTGTACATCAAAGCAATTTTCTTTAGTGTAATTGTAAGATTTTAGTAAGGTCAATGAAATAATGAAAATAGTTAAAATGGAAGGCCGAAACTGTTGGATAATTCGAACATTGTCCAATTTCAGCTTTAGTATCAATAAAAAGGTCTTTTCCGACACAGGACCTTTAAGATTACCCATTTCATTCTTCTTAGCTTTAAATTCTTAGGTGGGACCGATCTTAACGAGTAGACTTAGAACTGAAATTCGCGTGTCAATTATTTTTAAATCGAACTAGCAATTTAATCGAATGAGCGAAAGGCACTCATTTAAGATAGTTCGGTAAATACAGTTTTGTACAATTGTCAAGACACTGGAATTTGAATTAGGGTCCACAAAATTAAAAAATGCCCTTCGTTGCTCACACGGCTAATATTTATTTTTCAGGTCGACGCAGAAGGTGGACATTTTGGACAACTTATCCTTCTTAAAACCTATTTCGTGTCTGGGAAGAATAATGAACTTTATTCTACACCATCAGATATGAATAAAATTTCATTTAACAGTAAAACATACTGATGAGTTAGCATTTGGCAAAATAGTAAAACTTTTATAGCTGTAATTTGTTTTAAAAATAAAAATACTGTCACTATCACTATTTTATGAAAAACGTGACAATTTTGCTTATAATTAGCTATACATAATAATTATTCCTTACGCACGTTATACTTTGATTTCCCTTTTAATACTAAGAGGACAAAGTTTCTGGAGTCATTACATAAATATTAATGTTTAACGCTAATTTGACAGCATTTATTCTATTATGATGTCCTTTTCAGGTTGAAATTAAATAGATGGCAAGTAAATTTAATTTCTTTAAGCAGTTTTCTTAAAATAAGGGATAAGGAAGGAGGATGGAAAAATAATTGAAATCGTTTATTTCAGGAGGTGTTGAATGTTATAAGAAACATAAAGTAAGGAACTTAATGTTCGACACAGACTATATGAGTGTATGAAAATACACTCTAAAAAGTACTCTAAATAAACTGATATTCGATTTAGGTACTTAAACACTTGTATTCTTTGAGTCTTTCAATTAACGATGTTTATGTTTTTGACACCATGACTTCAAAAAACCCTATTCTATGTTTGAAATGTGACATAATTCTGTCAAAATAAACAGCTGTTAATTTTTGGCGCAATTTCTACCAAACGGGCTGACAAAGTTAAAGACTGTAGAGGTAGAATGTCTGTACATAGAAAAAATGTTAAAAATCAAGTCAGGAGAATGTAGAAAAAGGGAAAATCCAAAAAAAAAATGTTTTTATTTTTTTGTTTCTCTGTCTGTTCGTCTGTTTTTCTATGTGTACGGCTAATCTCTGAAATGGCTGGACCGATTTCAATAAAATTTTGCATGGTGATACCTTAAATCCCTGGTCAACATCTTAGATACTTTTTATTCCGGAAAATTAAAGGGTTCCCGTGGGATAGATAAAAAACCTGTTCTGATTATAACTGTTTTATGATTAAGGACATCTTAGGTCCACTTTCAGGAAAATTAAATCTAGATTTAAAACCATTTGTAATTTCTTGACATGTCAGCCATATTAGAATTGTCAAAAAATTACTAAATCTATTTTTCAAATATCGATTCAAATTTCCTGCAATACGCCCTTATGCATTTCATAAAACTTAATTAGTTGATTAGCTAAATAATGCTTAAGTAGTTGATTATCGTGTATTTATGAATAAGCGTCTGTTCTCTAAAAGCTCTAAGACTTCACCAATTTAGAACTCAGCTCATACATTTAATTAAGCATGCAAAAACTGAGCTTACGATTCAGTCGTCTATATTTTAATGTTTCCTCCTGATTTGAATTAGAAAATTGAGGCAGATTGGAAAGATTTACTGCGAAGCAATTTATTTGCAAATAATGTCGGGTTTAGCGCCGGGCTCTTCCGATAGAAATTGTACAGCCAAATTGCTAGAATGTTTATTGTCACTTAAAATTTAAAATTTGAGATTGCGGTAGGCCGGCCGGATTTAATAATCATTTATGGCCTTTATCTCTTTACTGTTGGACACAGGCCACAACGAGAGCGGAGATCGGGGATTTTCGTGCCATCAAATAAAAATAGATTAATTCGAAACAACATTAACATTGTTTTGAAGCAATTATTGCCGTTTGCTCTGTGAGTAGGGAAGTGAAATGGTATTGCTTTAACGTAAAACAAATTCTGTTCATAATTATATTTATTTTGTAAAACGAGAATAGGTCTGTAACGGGATATGATTAAGTTTCACTAAGCCTTATTTACAAAAAAATTTAGCACGAAAGAGGTAATTAATTGGAGTTACTCTGAATACTACATCCATTTTCAATATACATGTACACAAAGATAATTCTTTAGTAAAATAAAAGAGGCTCTTAATTATGGTATAGGCACGTCGAGAGGATGAATAAAACTTGGAACGATGTAAGTATTAGGTCCTTACCTATGAAATTGGTGTTTTGTATGGAGATTTTGGGGATGTCTGCATTTTACATACTAACATTTTATCAGTTTTCTTTACAACGACAAATCCAGAGATAATAATATTTGGCATGTATCATTAGACAAGCTTTAGCAATATGTGCGTGAACACGCTTGATAAAAATTATTCATCGTTTTTATGTTAATGCAAATCAAATGATGTATTCGGGAGGCAGTTAAAAATAATTGTCTTTGTGTCTAATTTTAACACAATTAAACTTACAAAAAATTATCAAATTAAATAATACGAGCTCAAATATATGGTCTATTTTTAGAAGAGGCAATTATTTTATAAGAATGTTCTGAAACTTAATAGTTACGGACAAATTGCTAAGACAGAATAAAACCAATTTCATAGGTAAGGACCCAATATATTAGATATAAACAGAATACTTCGGCCTAGTCTCCTTTGCTACAGCTAAGAGCTCGGCGGCATAGTGGTTAGTACGCTTTGGCTTTCGATCGAAATCAAAGCTACCATCGTTATGGTCAGGCCGTGGACCCAGATCAAAATTTTGTGATATTGATCTTCACCGTGCTTCGGAAGGCACATTAAGCCGTTCATCCCGGTCGATATTGCAACCGTTTTAACCCACTAACCCGCATTAGGCCAGCGCGGTGGTGTAACAGTCCAAACTCCTCATGTTTCCTCATGCAGTGGATCGTATTTAAGCTGAGGATGAAATCAAGAACGTTTTAGAAGGCCCGAAGTACCTCCAATGTAAGAGCGTGCATGAAGACATATTCGGTAGTTCCTGATGCAAGAATCGTAGCAAGTCGAGCACTGTAATCTTTGCCCACCAGGATAAGCTGTGAAAATAATGTTTGTATAGCTGTATTAAAGTCTCTAGCTTTCTTTCATATAGGGATCTTCTTTACTGTTTAGTAGTAACTTCTACTGTCAAAACCATTTGCACTACAACATTACTATCTTCATCATGACATTCCAGTTCCGTACATTTATTTTTGGGATTCGTTGTTATTAATATCATCAATCTTTCATTTTAGATTTTCCAATCGATTTAAGCATTGTTCTGTAGCATTTGGAGATAAGATAGCCAGTTCCTCAGTTGTTGCGGAATACAGATGAAGCTCGCTTGCACCTTCGGCTTTACCGTCACTTACCACCAGGTGTCATCATATGAAAAAAGCCAATAATCTTGATTCCGTCTTATTCCGTGGCCCGTATCAGGCAGTCCACTTGGAATATGTTTTACAAAAATACCAAGCAACTTTCCAGTTCTCCGATAGACGAGTCCAGAGAAACGGCGAGTAATTAAGATTATTTTGTCTCTCGAGGACGGAAATACAACAGCACTCCCATCAATGACAAATTCCCTTTGTTGTATCTTCAAGGGACTTCGAGTAATTACATTTTTTGCGAAGTAGCGGAAACGTTAATCTCAAGACCGTAATGATCTCCGTTATGTGTGTGTCGAATGAGAGTTTTTGCGTCACTAGTCTAGTCTGGAGGGTTTGCGTTAGATTAGGGCAGCGATAGATCAATAGTTATATCTATACTATCTAGCCTTGGTATTGCTATTGACTGTATGTTAGAAATTGGTCCAATCTACCTTTATCTTTGATCTCTTATTTGTAATACATTAGTGTAACTGTAATTGTTAAACTAACCTTTAGTAAGATAAGCTCTTTATTGTATAGTAAAGGTGTTAACAGCCACACCTTACAAGTTTCTGTAGTAAAGACAGTCGTAAACGGACAGGGATTTTCTAAATTTTCCAGTAAAGTAGCTGTACAATATAGTTTTTAACCGATTTAACATAAAGAGGCGGATCTCGACTTCGACTGCGATACAGATTAATTAAAAATTCGAATTCGACGGTATTTTTATTTCTACTGTACACTGGTATAGCTACATTCCCTGGAAAAGTCTGTCTGTGCCTAGCAGTGGGGCAGATAATGAATTAACGAACAAACAAAGAAAAATAAATAAATAAATATCCTCAGACATTCACACCTATCAACTAGCTCCATTTTAAACAACTAATGCTGCTTGTGTTACGGATATTAGGTGACGAATAAATACATTTAATAGAAAATTCAGAAAATATACAATCATAATATATAAACATCCAAGACTGGAGAACAAATGCCTGTAATCATCACACAAACATCTGTCCCCACCGGGGATCGAACCCAGAACATCTCGAAATCGCGACGCCTTGAAACCGGACCACGGAGGTCGCCAAAGAAAAAAATTTGTTCGACCATAACCGAAAGTATTAATTCGATAATAAAAATCAGATATTGTCTCACGTCCATCTGAAAAGACGTTTTAGTTATGAGATACCCAGTATTAGCGATACTTGAAAACTGTTTTGTCCGAAAACTTTTATCCCGGTTCATTAGGTATAATAGAGGCAATGTCTTAGCTAAGTTACTTTTGGTTAATATCTTTTATTTGTACGTTATCTAGAAATGCAAAGTCTATTTTCAAGCCAATTTGTATGAATGGGGATATTATCATTCAGTTAATGACGCTAACACTCTGAATAGTTCGAGTTTCTTTACCTGAGTTTACCTCAGGGTGAGTGTTTTAGATCCTTAGATAACTAAATAGTTTAAATCTAGACCAATAGCGTGAATAGAAACGCAAAAACGATGACGCCAGCTTGACAAATTGTTAAAATAGCGATGAAAATGTAAAGCAATATACATCAGTTATGCCGCCAGCCGCCATTTTAATAAACCTTGCATCGTATTGTGGTTAAATTGTCTATGATTATTTAACTACAGTAACATTTGAGAATTCGACTATTGGATAAGCTGTCATATCACGACATTCGTTTTCGCCATTGGTCCAAATTATAACTTACTAATCAACCTGACTACGGATCAAAAAACAGACCCTTAATAAACGATTTAAACATTCCTGTTTCACAGAAATTCTAAAACAGTTCGCGTTTCTACAGAACCGCGTAAACATCCCAAAGGAAGCATCGTAGATACTAAACTTGTTCAAGCATAACGCCAGACCGACCACGCGTGACATGTCTTCGTTAAAACAAATTTCGACCCACAATACAACCAACGAAATTGTCTTTTATTGCTTTGATATTAAGAGCTCGGCTACATGCAAAGGATATCCGTGCGCTCAAAAATGAGGTTTTATTGCAGGACAGTTTACTTACGTATACTCATGATGTACAATAACCTTTGTTCCGTGGAGAGACAAAGGCAACTAGCCTTATAGTTTTGATAAGAATCTTTTTTCCTTATTCATAAGTATGGATGCAACTGCGCAATTGCGCATGGGATTTGGTTCATATTCGTTTGTATTTTAAAAATAAAATTGGAGAACGTATTCAAAGCAATTTCTACAAAAGAAAGGTTTAAATTGCTTTTGTTTATTTAATGAGATAACACATTGATATTACTTTCTAACTGAAAGATAAAGTATTGACGTCATCTGTGATATGATTGTTTTTTTTTTATTGAGTTTCCTTAAGTCCTTAAGTTAATTTCCAGAACTTAATAAAAGCAACTGAATGAATTCTATAGTTGAAGCTTAAAGCAAACTTTTAATTGGGATTTACATAGAGGAGAGATATATAACCATTATTTCTAATTACCTAAACTTATGCAGTATAATGGTAGTTTATGTAACTGTCACATAATATAGGTTATTTAAACATGAGTGTGGTTTTAAAAAACGAGCCTTGGCGAGTATAAGAGATAATAGTATCACGCGAGTGTTTTAATACCGAGTTATGTGCAGTTACATACACTTCTTTATCTACACTCATTATTCAAAGAAATAAAACAAAAAATTTAATTATTTTTATTTATTGTTGGCAGTCGAAATATTATTATTACTTTATTAAATACATTTTATAACCAATCTCCATGGTTTAAAAATATTATCATTTGGAAAACATTTGCCATAGTTTTGTGAGTTTTTAAAATAAGTGTTGCATAATAAATCCAACCTGTTGCATAATGGTCATTATGATACAGTTTCCATTTTTAAACTTTCGTTGTTATCATCTGTGTTAAAATGTATGTCATTATGAGTTCGAGTCCGAGTTCATAATTCGAACATTATAACATGAGTGTAGATAAAATTTATTAATATTCCCAAAGACTCACTCAGATAAACACCAGCTGATGTCCCCCGTATTCACTCACCTGAAAACACATTTAAAAGGTTATTTTTAGCTCGTTACAAATAAATATCAAAGACTCATAAGCACAGATAAAGATGACAAATACATTAAATTATTCAACAACATTATCATCACCCTTCTTTCCCCGAAGGCGTAGGCAGAGGTGATAGACGCCCACATTTCACCAGATGTTAGGTCCCATGTTAAAGGTGGCGAGCCTGTTGCCATGCACCGGGCACAATGTAAGACAAGCGATATTCACAATGAAATGCACATAAGTTTTATTCACACTGGTACAGACGGTGGGATCGAACCCGCGTTTCCCGCGGCCTCGAACGAGTTGTGCCTCGGCCGTCCCAACTCGGCTACCTCTGTCTTGTTTTTAAACCCTAAATTATTTAAACCCATTATTATTATCTGGTCCCATTAATGTGGTCTTAAGCAACACAGTGATCCTTGGACTCTGCCGACCTCTTCGGGGATTACAGACGTGATTGTATGTATGTGTATTATCTGAACCTGTGTGATCTGATGCTCCTCCGTGATTCGGAGTTTTCGTCGGTCCTGGTCGCAATTGCAAGCGTCACTCCCCACCAACCGGCATTGGGCCAGCGCGTAGTGGTGTTACGGCCCATTCTTTTTCCTGTTCCTCGTGTGTTTCTCCATATAAGAAGATCTATGCATAGCAGTGGGACGTATATAGGCTGAAAATGAGTATTGACTTTAACTTGTCTCAGATCTAATTTGAATGCATCTGGCGGTGGTATTGCCGTAATAAAAAGTAACAAATTTTGTTGGTGTTGCCAACTCCGCTTGAAATGAGAATAAAACACCGTTGGATACACCTCCTCTTTAATTACATCTGTTACATTGTTTGCTACAAATAGATCAATACTGGAGCTTCCAATAAAATTTTAGTTGCCACAATCGTCGGTCGGGGACAAAAGCTAAATTAGCTCGTATTCCACCGCAATAAGGTTTCACGAAGCTGATAGCTTAATGTTGTAAAGTATGTATTTACAGCGTACAAACTGGTTTAGTAATTAGAGCTCCGTACGAAGAAACAGAAGATTGTTTATTGAAACAAGGGCGTATTATTTTTGTGATGTCACGTATACAAATAACAGATATTGACGTTTTGTTACTTCTAGTTGAACAGTACCCATACAATGTTAATGCTCAAGGGAACAGTCCAATAAGAGAAGAACATGAAACTTAGCATAATATTTATTTTCTTTGTATATCATGGAAACTCGAAGATGTCAAGGACGGAAGGAATCTAATATGATCGTGGGGAAAGTAATACTGAAATATTGCATTTTGTTTAGTGTATTCCCATATACCTATATATTAAACTATGGCTTGTTAAGTTACAAGGACTGAATGCAATGTAATAAAGTTAATGAAATCCGAAATATTGGGTCCTTACCTATGAAATTGGTGTTTTTTCTCTCTCTTAGTATTTTGTCTGTAACTATTAACATTCAGAGTATTCCTAAAAAATAATTACCTCGTCTAAAAATAGACTATATTTTTGAGCTCTTTTGATTTGTTTTGATAATTTGTTGTAAGTTTAATTGTGTTAAAATTGGACAAGGAGACAACTCTTTTTAAGTGCCTCCCGAATACATCATTTTATTTGCATTCAATTAAAAACGATAAATAATTTTTATGAAGTGTGATATTACACATATTACTAAAGCTTGTCTAATGATACATGTCTGGATTTGTCGTTGTGAAGAAAACTGATAAAATGTTAGTATGTAAAATGCAGACATCCCCAAAATCTCCATACAAAACACAAATTTCATAGGTAAGGACCTAATATTTGTGAGCAAAGGATTTATTATTTCCGACGTTCCGCGTAAAGGTAAGGTAATAAAAAACGTTGATATTAAATTTTCCTATGAAGCGTTATTTAAAAATCTGCAAAAAAAATGAAGGCAGCGGTAGCCGAGTTGGGACGGATTGGTCACTATTCGTTCGAGAGGCCGCGAGAAACGCGGGTTCGTGCCCAGTGCATGGCAACAGGCTCGCCACCTGTTACATGGGGACATGTCTGGCGAAATGTGGGTGTTTAACACCTCTGCCTGCCCCTTCGGGGAAGAAAGAGGCGTGATGATATACTATGTTATGTTATTTAAAAAAAATAATGTTGTTACATCAAACATTTATAATTTAAACCAAATATCTAATTACTGCTCTATCTTTTAAAATTATGAAACATTTTTCCAAATTCATTTCCAAGATAAGTTTGGTTGGTGGTAGGGCTTCTAAGCCCGCCTAGCTAGCTACCACCGTCTTACTTAAATCTGTCGCCATAATAACAATGTTATAAGCATTGCTGTGTTCCGGCAATCAGAGGTAAGATAGCCAGTTCCTCTGTTGTTGAGGATTACAGGTGAAGCTCTCTTCCACTTTCGGCCTTATCGTCACTTACCATCAGGTGAGATAAAAGCCAAGAGTTTACCTGTCATATGTAAAAAAAAGAACTAAAAAATATCAAAAATATTAAAAGAATCTATTCTTTACAGATTTTCCGAGAATATCCATATTCTGCACACCTTTTTGGCTGTGGTATAAGCGGATTTGAACTCGACATTCATCTATTATTCAAACAACCGATATTTTTCATCACCATTTGAAGTTCTTACATGTTTTTTTCGCTTCATCCAATCCCATTGCAATCCTCATTTCGAATAAGGCAGTAATTAATTGGGCAGCCACTTAATTATTTGGTCAGCAACAAAAAGGGCAGCCGAAAATCATTTGGACAGCAAACAAATATTTTGTCAGCAATACAATTATTTGGACGGCAAAAAAAATATTTGTGCAGCAAAATAATAAGTTGAGCTGCATTTGGACTGCAATATATATTATGTTACCGGAAACGTACAAAATCTAGGAAAAGGATCAACGAAGGACCAAGGATTAATTCCTAGGTAATGTGTTCTGACAGGTATTAGGTTAGGGTTATTTTTTATGACCTTTAAAACAATATTTGTGTCATCAAAACATATATTCACCAGTTTGGCAGCAGAGAACGCTTTGAGTTGCTGTCCAATTAGTTATTTTGTTGACCAATTAGTTAGTTTGCTGACCAATTTAGAAATATTTGCTGCCCTTATGTTGCTGACTTATTCAAGCTAACCAATTGTATTTCTTGCTGACCCCAATTGGAATATTTTGCTAACTGTTTATATAACACCCTTTCGTATATTCTCAACTGTTAGAAAATAAATGACACAGAATCTTTATAGGTAACTGTTACTTTTGTCTCATCGCATGAGACCTTTGTGAGTCGGGACGTGAATCTCTAAGGCCCGATTTTTCAATCCCCAGATAAAATTATCCGCCATTTAAAACTATCACTGTCACTTTCTAAAGTCATAAAAAGAAAAGGGACAGAGCTAACATTTGACTGACAGATAGTTTTATCTGCGCATTCAAAAATCGGGCCTAAATCGAATATGTAAACTGAGGGTTGGGAAGGATGGTATTTGTGAGCTAGAACAAATATCACACCACATTGGACCCGCTACACTGTGATCGTAAATTGTTTTAGTAAATGAACCTGCTGAATCTATTAACAACGACTGGTCTATCCATTGCTGTGTAAGGTTCATATAGTCCATATGATTAATTTAAATAACAGCAGCGTTTATGTTTGTAATGAGTATTATGAAAAAGTATGAACGATCTTCAATATTTATTTAATGAGCAATGTTTTTTTTAAATTTTATCTTTACTTCAGCAAGAAGAAGGAAAATTTCTTGTATTTTATTAACATACTCTTACGATATTCGTGAATTAGTTTTAGTTACTAAGAGGCCTTGTTCTAAGAAAGGTCAAGACTCGCAGTAAGTTCACTCGACTCTACATTTCATCGCAGTATCTTTAGCAAGAACTCAGGCTAATAATTTAGTTCTAGATTCTGAAGTAGATCCATTCAAAATCACAATGCGTAAATAAATGTGTTGGAATTAGAAATATTATACGGAGAAAATTAAGATTCAGCAGAGCCAAGCCTGTCACAGCAGATTATGGCCAAAATTCTTCGCCACACAATTGGAATACTAATAAACCTTCACTTACATTTGATAAGTACGTAATGTGTTTGTGAAGGGTCGTACAAGATTGAGGGGCGAAATAGAAATAACGATAAAATACGGACTCCCGATAAATTCCCTTCCGAATATGAATTGGTAAACTTATATGGAATAAATAACGTCATAGATCTGTTGACGGGATGATGTCGGAAATGGAAAAAAAAGAGGGCTTATTTCGAACTAAATTACATGGACGAGAGAATATTCTCTAAGTTTAATTCTGGACTAAATATTTATATTGAAATTGAAATAAAAGTAATGAAAATAAATATAGGAGTATATTCACGTAAACAAAAGATTTCTTGCCTGATGATCCTTGAAAGGGGACAGTGAAAAACCCTCGAAAGGGATCCGATCACACAACATATTCAGAAAAAACATACATACTTTTACATACACAATTATTCATCACGCCTTTATCCCTGAAGGGGAAGGCTGAGGTATAGACACCTACAATTTGCCTGTGTGTGTGTATAAATAATCATATAAACACTGTTAATGTGGATTAAGAGATTTTTATATTATTAGTCAGCGGCAGCGGCGCTTATTGGCAGCGGTAGCCGAGTTGGGACGGACGGGGCACTACTCGAGGGGCCGCGGGAATCATGGGTTCGATTCCTCGAAATCGATCGATTGAAAGTGGGTGTTGAACACCTCTGCCTACCCATTCGGGGAAAGAACCGTGATGATATGTTTATAAATTATACGTAAACAAATTACAAGAAGTTACTGATATCCGCCACTAGAAACAATTTTTTTCTTTTTTTTTACATATGACAGGTAAGCTCTTGGCCTTCATCTCACCTGATGGTAAGTGACGATAAGGCCGAAGATGGAAACGAGCTTCACCTGAAATCCTCAACAACTGAGGAACTGGCTATCTTACCTCTGATTGCCGGAACACAGCAATGCTTATAACATTGTTATTATGGCGACAAATTTAGGTAAGACGGTGGTAGCTAACCAGGCGGGCTTAGAAGCCCTACCACCAACCATCACTTCGTACAAGTTTATAATTTATTGCCGTGTAAATTTTACTCGATCCTTCTATATCATCTGTGAAAGAGGCGTTTATCTTTAGAGTGACATTAGTGGCATTATGGCGCGGTCAAGACACTGGCCTTGATCGCTGCATACATATAAACATCCAAGACTGGAGAAAAAATGCCTGAAAATTCATTACCCAAACATTTGCCCCCACCGGGGATCGAACCCAGAACCTCTCGAGATGGCGACGGCTTGAGACCGGCATACAAACCACTCAACCACGGAGGTCGTCATAAACATAAGTTAAAACATTTAATGTATTTAAATAGGTAATCTTTACTAAAATTCAATATTAGCAAATAAGATACGAGTATTTTTTGACAACTAAGGCGTCGATAAATATAGCTATACAATATAAAAGCTCACATCACATAAACTCAATTTGTAATCACAGTGTCCTGAATGTCAGTTCGATAGAGAGTCTTTGTTAAGGTAATGAAGTATGTTTATTGAAAAACAATTCTTTATTTTCATGAATATTAACGTTTTGTTAATAACCAAAAAGGTCATTAGCTTAATTGTTTCAAGGTACTACCGAAATTTTTATTTATTACAATATGACAAACAAAATATGACAAACTACTTCGGAGTGAAGTCGAGAAATAAAAATAAGATAAACATACAACGTTTCGCATTTATAGTTCGCAGATAGATAAATAACATGCGAACGAAAGTTTCGTGTCACTCACATCGAAATAGTAATAGTAAACATTGCCCTAAAGTTTAGGGAAACAGTGATAATGTTATAGTCTCGCCCTCGTAAAATAAGAGATGTGTTTTGGTAATTTATTTCACGCGCCATAAACATTGTTAGATAAACAATATTAATGTAAAAGAAAAGAATATTTTACGACCTTGATACATTGACGCAAAAATACAACAGTCTGAATATCGAAGAGACAGTATAGGATTGTGATAGTTTTAACATTTTCATTTATTATTTGAGTACGTTTGATAGAATGTGATGATGTGGCCCAAAGAAAAGCGTGCAGATTCAAATATTTAAACTAAAAGTTGAAAAAAGCAAATTTGAGATAGCACGTTTGTTTTAAAATTTGTGTTAATACCTTCTCATTCAAATCAATTTGAAAGACTTATTAAGATTATTTTAAACGAATACACAAACATTCTTGGAAAAGATAAACTTTTTCTAGTAGAGCTAGAACTTGGCACAAGCTTTGAAGTTCTTTTGAATTTAACTAGAAAAAGAAGTGCCATAAAAACAAGCTAAGTGTTGAATAAAATTGTTTCTCTGAATTAGATTACAAAGCAGAACGAGTGATTAAAATGTAATTAAAACGTCCTTTCGTTGAACGGGAATAAAAAGGAAATGTAAATGTAGTGTTGTGGACTAATGGCACAGTTAATGGGGATGCGATAAGTAAAAACATCGATTAAGATCGAATTAAAAGTACATCAGGACCATTGTAACAATAATTGACAACTGAAGCAATCTAAATGAGTCCGCAGAACAATTATTAAAGTATTAATTAATATGTCCGCATTTTGCGAATCGAGAAGCTTTTGTAAAAACTTTAACGAAGTATTTTCATATTTTTGATCAAATATGGTTTTTGATGTCTTTATATCATCCTTACACCCTCTTCATTGAGACAGCAGCTAGACATGTGTGACGAGGTGAAGCCGGGGATAAATTAAAAGGCCTTCCTTATCGTCACTTATGTATTTATATATTTATTCATCTCAGAGTAAACAGAACTGGAGTAGCCATTAGTCAATTTCTCAAACATTTTTTTCTGCCATTTCTTGCGGGGGGTGAGGTTACCACTACACTCAAAGCCAGCCGTTTTTACAAATGCACACATGCATAATTCGACAAATTTAAATTTCACGCACACACACGCTTAAAATAGTCACGTGGGGTGTGCGTTTTGACAACGTCACAGCCGCACTCCCCACGAGACTAGCGTTCCAAATTTGAAATAATCATGAAATCTTAAAAATTATAATTATAAATAAAAGGTGACACCATCTTTTAGCATACTCGATGTTTTCTATTTATTTTTACAACAAAAAACAGCACAGGCAGGCATTTTTGCGGGAGCTCTGTTCGCCGCAACGTTTACAATGTTATGGCTGTCAAAATGGCGGCTCAACTAGTTTTATTAAACGTGCAAGCATCCGATGCTTGTGCATTTGGCAGAGGGGAATGTTAGACAAAGGCTACTCCAGTTTTTTTTACTCTGAGTTATTCATTTGAAAACTAAGGCACTCTGAAAAAAAAAATAACTTAAGGTAAATTACAAAAACACGGAACATAAAAACTAATAGATAATCATAAAAGATATGGATGCTTACAATAGTGCCTATGAAAACAAAATTCATTAAATGCAAGCCATCTCTCCCTGAAAACAAGTTCTTCAAATAAAGTACAAGATATATATCGATTTAAATTTATAAATATGAGACAATGAGAAGACAGACGGTGAATTTAAAAAAAAAACAGAAACAAAGAGAAAATGGCCAGAGAAGAGCGCAATAACGCCAAAGAGTCGCCAACACTGGTAAAGTGCCTTGTTACACATGTACATCTATTTAACGTATCCTACACCAAGAATTTTGTACTATAAGATGCATGCCAAACTCCCATACAATAACATGAGGCAATGTTCTGTCTCGATCAGTAGGTGTTCCCTATCATTCTATTACTATTTATGAATGAAGGCTATCCGTGGGATATCCTCTTCCTCTCTTTCTATTCATAGTTTCTGTCTCACCTGTCATATTTACGCCATTTGGACGGCTAAACTGAAAATTGTTACAAATTTTTGTAATTTAATATTTTAAATAAAAAATTATAAAACTGGTGATGACGTGCGTTGTTTTATGTTGTGTAAGTGAGTGGTATCCTGGATGTACCTTATCATTTCACAGGTGACTCAATAATCACATATTAAATGAGTGTATTTGTTTGATAAATTTGTGTGTGTTTTTGTGGGACGTTGTAATAGAAAGCTTTACTACGAAATGTCAAACTCATTCATTAAAGTGATAGAATGAGAAGGAACACCTACCGATTGAGACAAAACATTGCCTCATTCTATTGTATGGGAGTTTGGCATCCATCATCAAGTACAAAATTCTTGTCCTACACTGCTGATTTCTGACACAACTTAGGGACGTTTTAGCGCCACGCTTGCCGCCAAGACCAGCCACGCGCGCTTTGGATGCAAATCGAAATCGCGCCAGCGAGTTGTTGGACCTTTTTAATGAACTAGTCCTTTTTAATGATCTAGTCCAGTTCAACTAGCTGTTGCTCGAGCTGCCTCTTGCATTGCTATTGACAACACTGGAATCTCCAATATATTTTTTTAATGTTAATTAAATCTCGCAAGGTAATTGCCTCCTCAGCAAATATCCCTATACGAACAGCTTTAAAGGTTTCGCTATCTTTCCTAACTGTATGTAATACAATCACATAGAATAAACACTTGGGATGCCAACAGAAGGGTAAGTAAAATAAGAAACGGCAACTAGACACGTCACTCCTCCCGTTCTAAATGAGATGCCACTTCGAGGTGCTTCCCCATGTTATTCTGTTCACCCTAAACTTAACGTTATCACCCCAAGCGCGCCCTTAACAATAATATCTGTGCGGTTGATAGAATAACTTTATTTTATTGCACATTTACGAATCCCCTTGAAATCTTCCCCTCAGAGGCTGTAGAAATAACATTAAATCTTATAGTTTCGAAACATTGATTAAGTGTGCTATTTTCTAAATGCTAATGCATGCTAAACTGGTAAAAAACATGCTTATTTTGTGTCCCTATATAAGTTAGTGTATTATTCAAAAAATTTAATACAAACATGCTTTCTTTGGATGTGTATGGTCTTACAGCACGAGAGATGTAATGAAGTTACTTTTTTCAGCATATTACAGACAAGCTCTTGGCCTTCATCTCACCTGATGGTAAGTGACGATTAGGCCGGAGGTGGAAACGAGCTTCACCTGTATTCCTCAACAACTGGGGAACTGGCTATCTTACCCCTAATTGCCGAAACACAACAATGCTTTTTAACGTTGTTATTATGGCGACTGATTTAAGTAAGACGGTGGTTGCTAGCCAGGCGGGCTTGAAGCCCTACTATGGGGAATCGAATCCTGGACCTCCTGATCAACACCCGGCGGTATCAACCACTAGACGAGAGAAGCGATTAAAAGGTTAGTGATGAAAATTCAATGCTGAGGAGATGAACAGAGTAGAATTAAAGAGGAAGAAAATCAAAATCTCGTACCAGGAAACGTGATAAAAAGCAAGGCCCGTCATATGATTGGCTAAGTGTCAGTGAGTATTTAAAGACTTCACTTTTTATGGATATTTTGTATCAAACACCAAGGAACAGACTAACTAAATACAGATAATACTTATTGGCTAGCTAAGTCTTTAAAACATAAGACATAATGCAAAATAATGAATTAGGTTTACCATAACTAGTTCAGAAGTTTCATAGAACTCTCAACGGTTTTTCTCAGCTTTGAATTTTAAGTCCTTAGAGATTCTAATGTTCGACAAATTAATCAGCATCTTGAGGAAGAGTCGAAAGACCTCAAGCAAGAATACTTAAGAAGTTTTAATTGTAGAGTTACAAGTCTCTTAAAATGTTTACATTTTGAAACTCATAACATCAAGAGTTTTATAAAATGTTAGAGGAATAAACTTTTTGGAAACATTTTGATGTTTTAATTTTCATAATGTTTTTTGAAGGAGCTCGTAAATTTATAAGTTTGTTTGGTTTTTAAATCTACTTTTTCCCATTTGAATTAAACTTCGGGAAAGAAAGTTTTAACGTTTAATGGAAAAAATGTGGTTAAATGGACAGATTAAAATTAAAGAAAAGATTGTGTTGATTTTTAATAGTTTAACTCACATTTAAAAGCCAGTCAGTTAAAAGTTCAGAAAAGAGTTATACTAAACATAGTCTTTAAGTAAAAATCATGAAGCAAAATATTTGTTGCGGCCTCATAGGGCGTTGATCGTGAGTCCTTGAAGCTACTGGTTAAGCTACCTATTTTTGGATCATATTTTTGCGTCAAAAAGCTTTCACGTATTATGTTTCCACACATACTAATTCCGAGTTCAAAGGTCTGTTTTTTATAATGTAATAAGAATCACAAACTCGATTCAAATAAGGTTCAAATTAAATAACGAAGCCTGTCTCAAGTGTGTGAAGTGACGAGAATGGATAAAATTACTAATGAATATAATAATGTATGCCACATTGCTGACAAGTTAAGGAAATTCAATTTCTGGTGTGGAAATGGCATAAGAAGAGACAAAGAGCATGTGGCCAGGAAACGTGTAAATGTGTAAGAGACAGTAAATTATGTTTACGGAAACGAGTTGTGGCGATAGTAAAAATATGTTGCGTCCACGAAAACAAATAACAATAACAGGGCAACAGAAATATAAGAATGTGAAGTCACCAAACCTACATTCATAACGTATTTAAAAAAATAAACGAAACCTTTTGTGTGAATTCAAAACCACGTAACTTGCATTACACAGTTCTTATTAGCACTTCTAATAAGATTTACTTTGTCAAACTTGTCTCAAACTCTGTGCTTGCATTTGGTTAGGAAGTCAAATTGAAACAATGGAATCTCAGTACGTCATACATTAGTTTCAGTTGTCCCAAAGTTGGGAGTTTGCTGAATAGCCTTCTTCGTCACAAGTCTTGCTCTCGGGAGAGAATTTGACAGACATTGCTTATAAAATAAAATGTCAAAATCACTGCATGGACGACGATTCGGAATTATGTTTGGGTGTTTGGTGATTTGGGGAGTTATTACAAGTCAACTACCAAGAGAAGAAGACCCAAATAAGAAACCAAATGAGAAGTATATAAGAATATAAAAACAGTAATTTATTTCAATAGTGGGACTGACTGAAATTTATATTTTGTTTAAGTCAGTTCGAAGGTTCGAAGTCAGACTTATAAGCATATTGAATATATGTATAATCCAAGAAAGCGAAGAGAACCTCTTAGATGTACCGAAGAACCATATTAGAGATCTAGTTATGTGTATGTGTAGCTACTCGTAAGTCAATAAGCTTTTAGTTTTTACATAAAATTTTACAGGTAAATCTTACTAGTACAGATTCTTAAAACGCAATAAACCTGAAAATACTTAATGTTGTTAATTTATCTGTTAAATAATTTTGTGAAATTACTCTTCTCTGTTATCGATATATGCAATTGAACCAAATGACAATACGCTTAACATAACAAAGCCTGTATAAAATAATAATAATTAATGATTTGGCTTACTTGCATCCCTAAATTCCTTACCAAAGCGTGATTTTCTGACGGCACTGAATAAGTGTTTTACTGTTAATTAACATAATTAAACTATAAATAATATAACGAACAATATAAGGTAAAAGAGGTATTAAATGGTAAATTTAGAGGTGATGACTAAGTTGGGGGCAGGTCACCGAATGAGAGGAGAGGATCGCAGCGAGTGCAGAGCTCTTTGCCTATTCCAACGGGAAGGTTATTATTAAGGGTGGTTTTATAAGTACGCTGGCCGTCAGCGCCTCTCACGATAACACGGAGCTACTAACACCGTTTCACAGCCACACGCGCTTATACGTCAAAAATTATGAAAATCTCGTCGGCGCTGTTATTATTTCAGGACGTTTGCCGTGTAGTAGCGGCTCATTAAAAGAATACTACCAACCCATCTCTTCCCTTCGGTGTCGTGGAAGACGACTAATGGACTTAGAACTGCACAATATCCAATAGCTTATAGCGGCGAGGGGCTCATCACCAGTCACGCTGAGTGGAGTCACTTCATCGTGAAGGGTGGACTTGGGTGTAAGGGATAATAGTCGTGATTATTTGTATGTACGTTTCATGTCCACGTCAGAGCGCGGCACATTTGTGTCCAACTATTACAAGTCAAAGAGGCGGTATAAGAAATATAGAGGCAAAAGAATTGATTTACGTGCCCTGGATAACGACGCTGATTTCACCCTTCTACGCCTCAGGGGTATATCCTTAAATAAAACAAATTGAATCTAAAAATAAAACCCAGTTATTCATGTCAACAATCATCAAAGGACACTGGGGTGATAATAGTGATGTGTTTCGATATCGATAAAACTTAAGTAAATTAAGGCTTGACTAATTTGTGATACGTAACGGATTTAAAAACATTTTTGTTTGATGTCTGGTAAAACGTTGTTTTAATAATTATGATTCAAATTTTGGAAATTTATTACTTTCAATACAAACAAAGAAACTCAACGCAACTCTACGCAACTCTATTGTTGCTTGGCGCAAATCATCTTTGAATAGCACAGACCTGCTGTCGAAGAGTGGCTTAAAGAACAGAATGGAACTGTACAGTTTTAAATTATTTCATAGTAGCTGTTACCCGCGACTTCATCCGCGGTTACTATGTTTTTTTATCCCACGGGAACCCTTTAATTTTCAGGAATAAGAAGTATCTAAGATGTTGACCAGGGATATAAGTTATAACCATGTAAAATTTCATTGAAATCGGTCCAGCCGTTTCGGAGATTAGCCCTTTCAAACAGACAAAGAAACAAAAAATAAAAATAAAACTTTTTTTGGTATTTTCCCTCTTTTTACACCCCCCTGGCTTGGTTTTTACCCGTTTTTCAATGTACAGACATTCGACCTCTACAGTTTTATAATATGAAAGTAGATATCGTATGAAAAAATGTCTACAACTTATGTTTTTGCGTACCTAAACGATTGCGTACCTAAACGAATAAATGACCACCACTCTTGGAATGTTAATTAACTATTAACATTTATTTCATTGAGTTATTTTTTTTTCAACTTCAAAGGCTATCATGAGGATATTAAAACCTATTTTGTGGGTTGGAATATACAGCTGTACTCAAAAATCTCATTTGATAACAAGTGTCAGCACACAAAAGGAATAACCATATAAATACCCTGTACAAAAACACTTAATTTTTTGTGGTTGTTGTGCAAATGTCTTCGGTGCTAACTTTTCCTTTATTATCATAATGAAGACCGCAGAGAGTATAAAATAAATGCAACTAATAGTTACGGACAACGAAGTTTCATTGTTATGGTAAACTTTCCTTTATTCTGTAAAAACAATGCATTTTATGCTGTGTTCTGGTCAAGAAATATGTTTAACAGTGATACTGGTCTTTTACAAGGAAACCAGAAATTCCAGTAATAGGGAAACTGATCTCACCCATCCAATTATCGTCCAATAGCTATCACCTCTGTTCTATGCAAGGCTTAACGGGTCATTAACAACCGCTGAACCGACACCTGGAAGATCACTCCCTAATTAACGATCGACAATATGGTTTCCGCCCGAAAAGGTCGACGGGTTACCTTTTGGCGTACTTGACGCAAATTTGGGGTGAAGCTATTGACAAGCATGGCGAAATTTTGGCTATCAGTTTCGACATAACCAAAGCCTTTGATCGGGTATGGCACATGGCTCTCCTGTCCAAGCTTCCGGCGAACGGACTACCCGTTCGGAGCTCTGTGGCTGGATCGCCGGCTTTCTTGTGTGATGGAAGCGCTTCGCGGTTCTTTTCAGTGAATGCCGGTGTCATTCAAAGGTCCGTTTTATACCCCACTTTGTTTCTTCTGCATATCAATGACATGCTTTCTTGATAAGACGATTTTCTTCGACTTTCTTGGTATGGACGTGACAATGAGGAGAGCGAATGATGATGTCACCAGGAAAGTTATGGATTCAAAAGTGGATGGGCGTATGAATGATGATATGATGAGGATGGGAGTGCGTGTTGATTTGGCGAGTGATAGAAGAGAGTGGAAGAAGAAGACATGTTGCGCCAACACCAAATAGAATTATGAACAGGGCAGGACGAAGAAAAGATCAATGACATGCTTTCCTTGAGAAATATTTATTGCTATGCGGACGACAGCACTGTACCACGGTCACCTAAGGCCCAGGCCCAGGCCAGGCGTTTAGATGTAGAGAATGAGGGACAAAATCTTACAATTGAACTCAATGGAGCGTTGGACCTCGTTTCGGAATGGGAATCTAAAAACTTTGTTGACTTTAATACAAAAAAACTCAGATGTGCTTTTTTATGGGCAAGAAGTCACCGCTCCTAATTCTTCCATCCCTTTAGACCTTGCTCGAAATGTACTTGCGCTCTGTTCTGAACTCTGAGACTATATCGAAGCCGTAATCATAGCAGCGTCACGGAAACTCGGTGTCCTGAACAAGGTGCGTCGGTTTTTCACGCCAGATCAATTATACCTGGTGTATAAAATCCAAGTCCGGTCTTGCGTGAAATACTGCTCGCGCTTGTAGGATGGCTCCACAAAGTACCTGCTCGATACTCTGGACAGATTGCAGCAGTGAGCTGTCCGAATAATTGGCGCTGCAGAGATCACAAATACATTGAGGCTATGCAACTATGTCGCGACATTGCGTCGTTATGCGCCTTTTAAAGGGATGTTCAGAAGAGCTTTTTGACCTTATCCAACCCTTGCTTTCCTAAAGAGCACTCGTGCCGGATTGTGGAGCCACGCATATACGGTGACCTCTTTGACGGCGCGTACTAAAAGGTTTAGGGAATCATACTTTGTTCGCACATTCAGAGCATGGAATTCCCTGCCGGCACACGTATTCTCTCCCTTCTATAACATGAGTTCCTTCAAGAGAGGCGTGAAGAGTGGGCCAGTAAGGTGTGGATGGCTAAGGTTACTATTCTCTGGGGCTCTAGCTATCTCCGCAAATGGGCTCTCCTATTGCGTACCATCAGGTGGTGTTGAGTTAGTTGATGTGCTTCTTATAAAAAGAAAAAACGTTTTAAGCTAGATTTTAGTTTTTTAACGTCACTAAATGATGCTTTAATACGCTTTATTTTTATTGGTGACCCCCGTGGACGAGGGCTTATATAAAATAGGTGCCGGTTACGGTATCTGGTCGCTAGTTAGTAGTTAGTATTCGTGCATTCTGGACCACCTACGTCACCTCTACGTCATACCAAAAATTCGTCATCGTACGTCAAAAAATTCGTCATCGTACTTTGCAAACCTAAAAAAAAAAAAAAAAAAAAAAGAAGTTTGGTGTCAAATTGGGGGTTTTGAAGGGTGCTGATTCCAAATCTGTAATCCATTTTTCTCTATGATGCTTATTTACAGAGTTACATGACTTGCATTAGTGTTAATTAAAACATAATTAGATATCTCATTAGTAAAGCATAATTAAATAAACATTAACTAGCACTGTCAACAACAGTAATGATGACTCTAATTAGATGTATCATTAACGTCACACCATTATTTTAATTACCTCAACTTTCGCTAATTTTCTGAATCTTGGTGAGAAATATTCTATCCAAACAAACTCTTCATACATACATACACATACTACACACGCCTATACATATAATCACGCCTATAATCCCCAAAAGGGTAGACAGAGTCCAAGGAGCACAATGGTCCTTAAGACCACATTCAGCTATACAGAGTTGGGTTGGGTCAGATGAAAAAATTCTTGAAAGCAGAGTAGTGACAAGTGGCGAGCTCATCGCCTACACACTCAAAGACCTAGTACCCAACACGCCCTTAGTCGCCTTTTACGACAAACTCAAACTCTTCAGCTTTATAATTTGTGCATAGACTCCATAGAAAAACAAAGTAACCTTCACCATGGTCAAGCCGTGGATGGGTGACTAAAACTTTGTGGTCTCGAGTTCCTACATACTTCAGAAGTCATGTTAAGCCGTTGGTTCCAAGCAGATTACTTATGCCATTAATGTTATGTATACTATTACAAATATTTGCAGTACCTCTAATTGTCATCATATCAAAAATATCTACTTTCCCTAAAAATTTTTCCAGAATCTTAATGACTTTATTTATTACTTTATCATTTATTTGTGTAACAAGTTTTAATTACTTCTATTACTGGCATAGCTATGTCTTAATAATTGTCAAATACATTAGGTAAATGACCGAACAACTAGTATAAAAACCATCATATCTAAGCATTTCCTAACAAAGTGCTATCGACTACAATTGAAAGTCTACCTACTGCTCAAGTCACCTCAAGTCAACCAATATGTCTGTAAGTATTATATTAAGCATTATCTACTTTCTTTATACAAACTTGTGTTTTTGATTTTGTGACTTCTTGATTGCCATCAATCTTCAGTGCATTCCTTAGTGCACATTTATTTAATAAATGTTGTGCTTACTATTCTTTGTAATCATTGTTATAGCTCACATCTTGCTTTGCTGCCAATACCACCATTGACTTTGAGGAAAACACATTCAAAAATTATTACTTTCCAACATCTGATGATGACGAGGCTGCTTCTCCGACTCCATGCCTTATCCAAAAGAGAGACAGATCGGACTGCGAATCTCTGAACGAGTTTTTCGATGAATCTCCAAAAAAGAAAAAATCTAAACTACAATCATCCACTGTGGGACGAGCAACAAACGATGGGATGTCTTACATATCAACAAATACAGATGATGGGTCAACAGCAACTCATATGATAAAAATCGAAGTATATGATCTCAAAAAATTTACTAATGTCCCATCATCGGATCATTGGAAACATGCGGAAGTAAGAGTAAAGTACTACGACAAACCGAAGACTAACCACCACCAACGAACTCGAGCGTTAATTTACAATATAACAAAAGAAATTTCATCAACACCTGACTGCAATAAATATACATTCAAACATAAAGATTGAATCAAAATCCATATTGGTTGTCTGGAAGTGACTTGAGCAGTAGTTTTCCATGACAAATACCATAATTAGTTATATAATTAATTCTATCATAATTAGTCATTAAATATAATGAACGAAACATTTGCTGTTTATTTTAAGAATACCTTCATTTACACTACTAATCGTTTTTAGTAATCAATGTCATTAATATAATTGAATGTCTCATTAAGTACAACTACAGGAGAATATATATTTTGCCCGTTTAAATAATCAACACATTGGTCTATAACTTCTTCCAAACACAATCTAAGTTGTTACAATGTCAAACTTTCAAGTGCTGGAATGTATTGATATGGATAGTGATTATGATGGTGCTTTCTGTGAGACTCTCAATGATTACGAGACAAGTCAAGAAGTTAAAGATATAACAAGTGATGTTCATATCATAAAGGATTTCTTTGAAGAAAATTCAACCAATGATTTCAAATTTAAACCTAAAATAAGTGAAGCCAATGAAGTAAACGATATAGAAGAAACTTATGAGTAAGTAAAACTATTTGTACCAAAAATTCTTATTGTTAATGAATTATGTGTTTTATCTAAATTGTGTTTATTCTTTATAGAATATCACACAAAAATAAAAGAAAGCCGAGAGTACAAGTTGGAGGTGCTACGAAAAAAACATCTGAAGATACTGACACACAGCCTGGACCATCTACAATTGAAACGGAACAGCAGATGACAGATACGAGCAAAATTATGTGTACTATTTGCAATTTTATTGTGAGTAAAAAATATTTCAACAGTCATCTAAGGAATAAGATTCATAAAAATAAGCTTTTATTAGTTAGACACCCTCATGCTAATGTGTCAATTATTGATTCAGCGTTTGGATCACGAATAGTTTCATATAAAATTACATCACCAATTAAAGAACCTGTATTAGAATCACCAGAACTTTTCTTTCAATCAGTGAAAACTACTATTGAATCTTTACTTGAGGAATGTATTAAGGAATTCATTATAGTTAAGGTTAATTATATAATTTTTGCTGATTTTATACAACAGACGAAAGATATAAAAAATACATTTGATTTTCAAACCTCCAATTATACAATAGCGTTAGGTGATGAATTGGAACCTTACTACAATAATTTAGGTGAAACGATTGTAAAAAAAATGTCTGAATTTGAGAAAAAAGATAGCGGATGGTCTTTAAAAAATATATTGTACTTAGAAATGAATGTAAACAAATTCAACCCTCTGAGAGGTTCATCATACATTGATTTACCTTCTGATATAAAATTAAAGAAAGCAGTAATCAATGTCAAAAATCATGATCATGAATGTCTAAAATGGGCTTTACTTTCCGGATTATATCCAGCTCAACATCATAAAGACCGAGTCTCATCTTACACTCAATACAAAAATTTTGTAAATTTTAATAAAATATCTTTTCCAGTAAAGATTACTGATTTACACAAAGTGGAAAATCAAAATAACTTTAGCCTAAATGTATTCGGTTTAGAATATGATCGGAACACAAAACGAAATATAATAGTGGGTCCTTTGTATTTTACTAAAAACCGAAAGCAAAAGCATATTAATCTATTATACATCTCAAATGGTAGTGCCGGTCATTATTGTTACATTAGAAATTTATCACGCTTAGTAAATAATCAGATAACGGGACAACATCATACATTACACATTTGTGATGGATGTCTTTTGTATTTTCCAAGTGAAGAAAAACTTCATGCTCATAATCGAAATGATTGCAGACATATTCGAATAGATTTGCCAAATAATGTATCAAATAGAAAAGACAGATTTGGCAATCCAGTGTCTTCTGACAAAATTTCGTTTGAACATTTTGAACGAAAAATTAAGTTACCTTTCATAATCTATGCTGACTTCGAAGCGATGCTTAAACCAGTTTTAACTTGTGATCCTAATAGCAATCAATCATTTACTAATAATGTACAACAACATGAAGTTTATAGTTATGGTTATTATTTAAAATGTTCTTATGATGATAAACTTTCAAAATATTGCTCATACACTGGACCTGACTGTCTTAAAGTTTTTATGAACAATTTATGTCAAGATGCACATGACATTCATAGAAAACTGTGCGATCGAAAACGTCCGGTACCATTGACAGATTCAGAAAAAGATGAACTACTCGGTGTGAAAATTTGTTATATTTGCAACAATCACTTAGATTGTAATTCAGTTCATGATTATGATTTTCATACAGGTAGCTTTCAAGGAATTGCTCATGAGACTTGCAGTCGTAAATTTAGAGTTCCGAATTTTATTCCCATATTTTTACATAATTTGAGTAATTATGATGCTCATTTCATAGTGCACGCCATGAATTTGAAACAAGGAGATATAGACATCATACCACAAAATAAGGAAAAGTATATATCATTTACAAAAAAAATTCGTATTAATGGTCGTGAAATTAGATTAAGATTTTTGGATTCATTTAAATTTATGTCCAGCAGCTTAGATTCGCTAGCAAAAAACTTGAAAGATAGTCAATTTTATGAGTTGAGGAAATATTTTCAAAGAGATAATGATTTTAAGCTTTTGCGAAGGAAAGGTGTGTTTCCATATGAGTTTATAAAATCATATGAATCATTAAAGTGTCCATATTTACCAAACCATAGCGAATTCTATAGTTCTTTACTAGGAAACAACATATCTGATGATGACTATCAACATGCTAAAACAGTTTGGCAACATTTCAAATGCGAAAATATGCTTGATTATTCTGATTTGTACTTAAAAACTGATGTTCTTTTATTGACTGATATATTTGAAAACTTTAGGAATGTATGCATAAATACATATGGTCTTGACCCAGCTCATTATTATACTGCCCCAGGGCTAAGTTGGGATGCTATGTTAAAACATACTCAAATTAAATTAGATTTGTTAACAGATTTTGATATGATTGCTTTTGTAAAATCTGGTATCAGAGGAGGAGTATCACATTGCAGTAATAGATATGCTAAAGCTAATAATATATACTTAGATACTTATGACAAGACCAAACCTAGTTCTTATATAATGTATTTCGATGCTAATAATTTATATGGATGGGCAATGTCTCAGAGCCTTCCATACAGTTCTTTTGAATGGACTAGCACAGATATTAATTTTAATATTCCTGCTTCTTCTGAAATAGGATATATTTTAGAAGTAGACTTAGAATACCCCAGAAATCTACACGATTTACATTCAGACTTACCTCTCTGTCCAGAAAATATAATTATTGGCGGAAGCAAACAACCAAAATTAGTTTCAAACTTAAATAATAAAACAAAGTATGTAATTCACTACAGAAATTTGTTACAATGCATTGAGTTTGGTATGAAACTTACTAAGATACATAGAGTATTAAAATTTAAACAAGGCCCATGGTTGAAAAAGTACATTGATTTAAATACTCAACTTCGAACGGCAGCCACCTCTGATTTTGAAAAAGATTTTTACAAATTAATGAATAATTCAGTTTTTGGAAAGACCATGGAAAATATTGAAAAACGAGTTGATGTTAAATTATTAACTCATTGGGAAAATCGTGGTAAATCTCAAGGCGTTCAGAGCTTAATAGCCCGACCAGAATTTCATAGTTTATCAATTTTTTCAGAGAACCTAGTTGCAGTGCAATTAAATAAAGTTAAATTATTATATAATAAACCTATATATTTGGGATTTTGTATATTAGATGTATCAAAAACCTTAATGTTTGATTTTCATTATAATTACATGAAAAGTAGATTTAACAATGACCTTAAACTTTTATATACAGACACAGATAGTTTAATATATCACATAAATACAAATGATTTTTACAATGACATTAAACCAGATTTAGAGAAATATTTTGATACATCTGATTATTGTGTTGACAATGTATTCGGTTTTCCTAGGTTAAATAAAAAGGTATTAGGTCTATTCAAAGATGAAAATTCTGGTAAATTGTGTGAAGAATTTGTAGGGTTAAGATCAAAAATGTATGCTATCAAAGTAGGAAATAATATTACCGCCAAAGCAAAAGGCATTAATAAAAACATAACAAAGAATTTTGATATGTTAATGTATCGATCATGTCT